>JAHTLZ010000330.1:20156754-20203844 GCA_023846285.1 Phrynocephalus versicolor | reverse complement strand
TTTCTTTCTTTCTTTCTTTCTTTCTTTCTTTCTTTCTTTCTTTCTTTTGTCAAAATATCCCTAGTAGAATGTCATTAAAATGTTAGCAACATAACTAATATATGTATGAATTTAGAAGTGGAGACTTTCATTTCAGTCTGTTTTCTCATTCTGTTATTTCTCTAGCTTGAACTGTGTCTGCCAAATACCTAAACCCATGGCTTTTAAAATAGAGTTTGGCATCAGAGTAATTAGAAATCTATTTGTAAAGCATGCTATAAAGTTTATTGCCCAGTTGCATCAAAGCATGCTCTGTATATTTGATTATTATGCTGTCAGAATGTGCCATGGGAATGGAAATTCCTACTCTGATTTTCGCCAACACTGAATTAGTTTAAGTTCATGCCTATATTTTGACAGCTTTCTCCATGACTTAAATGTCTCTCAGGGTAACTCAACCACCTTTCCTGGAATAGAGTGTCAGTCTCAAGTGTTTGAAACCAATTTGCACAGGAATCTCAGTTGTGTCTTCCTGGACAAACATTATGGTAGTGATCCAAGTTCCCTCTAAGATATGTCGGTGAAGATCCTCAGTCATCCAGGTGAGTTTATCTGGAAGTTGAGTCATGGCTACTGGACTTCTTTTTGAGAGATAGAAATGTTTCGCTGCTCATCCAAACAGCTTCATCAGTCTGAATACAGCTAGTGCAAGTCCTCCATCTTATAGTCAGCTTTGACTTCTTGTCACCTTGATCTGAATTAGGCTCATAATAAGATGAACAATGGCCTGAATAGGCTCGTTAGGGAGACAATAGTATCCATAGCCTTAAGGTGAACAATGGCCTAAGGTGCTGAAACCTATCAAGAATGGGTCGTTAGCTATGACCTTGGTGGTGAAGGCTTTTTGATTTGTCTGGGTACTTTGGAAAGCACAGCCTGATAAGTAGCAGATTGACTATGCCTGAGGCCGCCACCTCTGTTGAGGGAGGGGGTTTCGATGCTCACATGAATGGCTTCCCTTACTCCTCTCTCAAACCACCTCTCTTCGTTGTCTAATATGTGTACATCCTCATCTTTGAAAGAGTACCCTTTGTCCTTCAAATGGGAGTGTACTGCTGATTCTGGCCCTGAGCTGTTACCCCTCCTATGCTGGGCCATCCTTCTGTTTAATGGCTGTTTAGTTTCTCCAATGTAGAGGTCTGAACACTCCTCACTGCATTGGACCGCATATACTATATTGCTCCTTTTATGTTTTGGTATCGGATCCTTTGGGTGGACAAGTCTCTGCCTTAGTGTGTTTGTGGGTTTGAAATAAACAGGGATGTGGTGTTTGCCAAAATCCTTTTAAGCTTCTCCAACACTCCAGCCATGTAAGGAACGACCAGGTTCTTCCATCGGGTCTGGGCCTCAGACTGATCCCTTGTTCTTCTGGGATGGCCCACTGCTTTGTTGAAGGCCCACTTTGGATATCCACAGGCTTTAAGTGCTGTCTTCAGGTGCCTGTCTTCCTTCTTCTTGGCTTCTGTGGCGGTGGGGATGCTCTCTGCTCTGTAGCTTAGGGTCCTGATTCCTAGTTTGTGCTATAATGGATGGTGGGAGTCAAACAGTAAGTACTGATCTGTGTGGGTGGGTTTCCTGTAAACTTCTTCTCCGAATCCACGGTCAGATCTGATGATGACTACACAATCCAAGAAAGCCAGCCTGTTGTTTTGTACCCAGACAAATCAAAAAGCCTTCACCACCAAGGCCATAGCTAACGACCCATTCTTGATAGGTTTCAGCAGCTTAGGCCATTGTTCACCTTAAGGCTATGGATACTATTGTCTCCCTAACGAGCCTATTCAGGCCATTGTTCATCTTATGAGCCTAATTCAGACCAGGGTGACAAGAGGTCAAAGGTGACTATAAGATGGAGGACTCGCACTAGCTGTATTCAGACTGATGGAGCTGTTTGGATGAGCACGAAATGTTTCTATCTCTCAAAAAGAAGTCCAGTAGCCATGACTCAACTTCCAGATTCCCTCTAAGATGTGAAGCTGGACTGGTGCACACTACTCAACCTCTCTCTGCACAGCATACCTCCCCCTGTAGGTGCCCACAGTGCATGGGGAGTGGAGTCGTGCATGCAAGAGGGCAGGGTTGCACATTTGTCATAAGTGAATTCCCTAAACTAGTAACAATGGATTGCATGTACAAGTGTAATCAGATTGCAAAGATGCTTTTTCAACAGTTGGCTAAACCCCTCCCTATTTTATAAATTCTAGCCTCCACTAGTTTTAGAAAACAGATCTGCAGCACTAGACTAGCATGACCAAATTGCCATAGATAAAACATTTGATTTTAATAAGCTGAATATTGTACTTCCAGATAAGCAACAAAGGAGAACATAACTCATGAAACTTGGAGTTCCATTAAAATACAGAAAATTTTAAAAAATGAATTGTAACAAGCACAAAGGGCAGGAATCAGTCATACTGTAGATGCACACTCAGGTCCTCCTCCTCATACTGGAGTTTCTAAAATCTCTGAAATTAAAAAAAAACCCAAGAATTTTGCATACATCTATCACCATTTTTTTTAAAGAATTGACAACTATTTTTAAGCAAGACTGTTTGATCTTCTCCTATGTGCCAGCAATACTAAGAAATAAGTACATGTTGTTGTTGTTGTTGTTGTTGTTGTTGCTGCTGCTGCTGCTGCTGCTGCTGCTGCTGCTGCTGCTGCTGCTGCAGTTTCTGTTGTTGCTATTCTTGTTGTTGCTGTTGGTAGTAGTATTGTAGTAATAATAGTAGTTCCTAATATAGTATTGCCATTTTTACAGCTCTGATTATGTTGTTTCCAAGATCTGCAGCTGATTATAATTTTTTATAAAATTCTGTGGCATAATTGACAATGTCTTGATTATGATGACCACTGAAATGTGTTTCATCTACAAGCAAGTTATTTCTATGGCCAGGTCTCTGTACAGTATTTAGTTAATATTTCTAATTCCTAATCTTCAGCTCTGGCATCCCCTGGAATTGCAGTGTTAGTTATCCAGATGTTTGTTCATTCTGTTAATCTCATGTCTGGCTTATTCTCCTCACATTGTCTGTCTGAAAGTCCCACAAGATCTTAATTTGGTCACTTTTTGACACTTTCTCTATTTTATGTTCCTGTGGATTCTGGCAGATTACACTTTTTACATAATGGCCAGGGTATTCGTTTTGCAATTGCCTGTCATAACTAGCTTTATATTATGTTGGCTTAATCTTTAAACATTCATATATTAGATGTGATGCATTGTCATCTCTCATTTTTTGGGCAGAGTCAACATTTAAGCTTTCATGGCATTCATTTTGAGTGCTTGTAATACTACTAGCACAATTACTGTTATGGTATATGACATGATATCATTTTCACTAGGATGGTTTTATTGTCACCAGCCTAGGAGTTTAAAATTGGGGTGCAGATTATCTTGGATTAATGTAAGGGCAAATGTTTCTCACTAAAGGTGGGCACAAACCAAACAAACCAGGGTATTTGTGGAAACTCACTGTTTTTCTTGGTTTTGGTTCATCCAAACCAGATAATCTCAACTGATGCAAACCACAGGGTTTTTTTAGTGCTTTCCTGAACTTCTTGGTTCATTTCCCCCCCACCTGCCCCTGCCCATTTCTCCTGCCCCTATTACTTCCCTATTTTGCTGCTGCCTTGGCAGCCTTCTCTGACACTACCTTCTTGAGAGGCAGCCTGGCTGGCTCATGAGCTATTATTTTTAAGAGGCAACACCAGGCTTTTTTAAAAAGTGCACGGCACTGCCTCAGCTGAAGCAGCTCATATTTTTTTTTCTTTTTAAGGCAGCCACCAGGCTGTCTAAAAAAAATATTAGAAATTCCAGAATGAACTGACAAATTGGTTTGTGGTTCATTCGGTCAAAGTTTGAAAGTTTCTGGTTCGTGGACTTTGATGAATCACAAACCAAGATGAACCACCATTTTCCTGGTTCATGCTCACCTTTGTTTCACACCATATAAGGCCTGTGTGGATCTTTCTGAATCATTTCCTGTGTGAGTAATAAAAGTCAAAACACTGGCTCAAATCCTGTTGCTTAGCACAGTAAGTCACACTACAGTAGGGCCATTGACTCATTCAAATCACCTGTAACTCTATTGATTCAATTGGGTTTAATGTAGTGTGACATATTATGCTGCACAACAGGATTTCAGCTGTTGCCTTCAGTGAAAGTATCTGTCAGATTTCTTTAATATTAGCCTCACTCTGGAATAGAGATGGGCATGACTAAAAAAAAATGGTTTTTCGTTTTTCGTTGAGGGGGGTCCATTTCGGTTCGTTTTCATTTTCGTTGGGTTTTCCCGCAAATTTTTCATTTTCGTTTCGTTACAAAATGAAAACGAAAACGAAAAATTTCTGTTTCATTAGCATTCTTTTCAGTTCAATGTGTTTGCCGCAACGAAAACGAAAAACACGGCAAATTTTTTTGTTTCGTTTCCGTTTCTGTTTTGTTTTTGAAAAATTTTCGTTTTCGTTTCGTTACCTAATGAAAACGAAAAAACGAAAACAAAAACAAAAATTTCGCTGAGTCGTGCCCATCTCTACTCTGGAAACATATTCACCTCAGTCAGTTCAGATTTCCTATTACTGTTGGACTGAAGTACTCTGAAAAGCTGGGTAAACTAGAAAATTGAGGCTGTTTGTTCAATACTAATAGTGCCAAATATGTCATCAAGAAACATCACACCACCCATAAATGTACTTCTCAGAATAGGTTTGCTTTCCTGAGGTTGAAAGGAGATTTGTTGTTTATTTATGCTTATTTCGGGGTGTTTTTCCCGACCATTAAGGCAGAATGCAAGATTAAATTATAATATAACACTACTATAATATCACCTATGATATACTCTTACCGTAACAGCACACAGAAGTAATTAAATGTTTTGATTTGGAACCCAAAACTGGAGGAATGAACATACAAGTGCAAATAAATGTACAGTGCTTTTAAAAATAAACAAAGATGGGCAATTAGTTTAAGAAAGGGGAAAGCACAACTGACAGCTGAAGAAGCATTGGGTTTGTTGAGGTGTACATCTTTCATCTCAGTTCCCATGTCAAGAAGAAACCTTTGAAGGTTCACCCCATAACAGAAGGACCTGCATTGAATTCCTTCTTCTTTCACACAACATTTCCCTATGATTTTGCACATAGTAAAGGTGCCTGCCCCCTTGATTTGCAAGAGCTGGAAGCTCAGCCTGTACAAGTACAGTGGTACTTTGTATAAAGGAATTAATTCGTTCCAAATGAAATTATGTTAAGCAAATTTTCCTTTATACAAATTCCCATAGGAATGCATTAAAAACAGATTGATCCCATTTTATGTTGTACAGATTTGCCCCATAGACGATTATGTTAAGCAAATTTTCCCTATCTCCGGAATTTTTATGTTGTACAAATTTTATGTTATACAAGCTGTATGTTATACAAGGGTCCACTGTAATCATGCTTGTAAGAAGTGAATAGAGAAGTGCTATTTCAACACTTTAATATTTCACATTCCACTGTATGGCATGCTCATACAATTTGTTCATTTTCTTCAGTTGGGCATCTTCTGACCACCAAATATTTAATTAGAAAAAAAGCGAGAGTCGCTTAAACACAAAGTGGGAAAGAAGCATGTTCTGTTAGACCAAATTACAGGGAAATGAATGGCCTGTTGACTCACCCGCTGTGTTTTGAGTACATAGTAATTGCAGGAAAAATCTTGCCAGTGTTGGTACTTCATTACTTCACCCTGAGGTCAGCAGGCTGTCTGCATTTGGCAACACATAGAGGATTTGGCTGCTGACCTGCTACTTCAAATATCACTTTCCCAGCTTTTGCAGTGGTGTGTAAAATGCCAAACTCTGAGCACGGTAGCAGATGGCTCAGAACTGCAATCACTTGGTAGTGAGTGGAAATTTGCAGAAGTCTGTCCAGGTTTGAGCTCTGGGGAGGGGTCTCTCCAAAGCATGCATAGCTATAGCTACAGATGTATATATAGCTATAACTATAGATATAGATGACAAGTTTTTGTTTAATGAGTTGAAGTGCTGTGGTGGCAAAACCTTTTCAGCCCCAGACTTCCAAAGATGTTTCTGGCAGGGTAACACATTAAACACTGTGCAGTGTTATGGATTCCAGTGTTAGCTATGCATCTTGCTTTTGGAGTTCTTGGATTGTAGCTATTATCGTTCCTTAGAATTTAGAAAACACAGTACAGTCCCAAACTGATGATGCATTAAATCAGTGCAAATTTACAGTTGCCCATTAGCAATTGGCAGTAAACAACTAAATGAAAAATCCAGGTGTTAAAATATTTAAACAACAACTTTATATTGGATAAATCCCTGGCAAATTATTCCACTCAGTGCACTATGCTGAGAATGTTTAAATGCATAGAAGGTCATCTGTAGTTTCCCAAATGGAACCCGAAACTTCTCTAATTTTGTTAGAAAATTAGTTGCCCCTGAGAGAGGGATACAGTGTGCCTTCTTGCTTGATCGCTGTCTCTTGTTGGCTCCCTACCATGCTCCCTGCTGTCTGGTTCTTGGAAGATGCAATCTTCTACCCTCGTTTCCTGCTGTGAAACAGCTGACAGACAGCTGTGAGGGCTGGAGCAGGCTGGTTCTTGAGAGCAAAGGCAAAATCTGCTGTGGCTTAGAGTAGGGCGTGTATAGAGGGAGAAAGGCAGTTTAAAAAAGTATTGTTCTGGAATGTGTCAAATCCAGAATTATCCCCTTGAATTCCAGTTGGGTTTTGAACATTTTCAGAAGGATAAATTATGATTTCTTTCTAAAATAACATAATAGGTAAGAACAATAATGGATACAAGGCTGTCCACCTGATTTCATTGTATGCATTATTACTGTGATCATGTATGATGCACTATAAAGCACTAGAAATCCCATAATTTAATGGCTGCATTTGCAGAGCAGTTGACAGATAGCTTGTAACTAGAGATGGGCACAAATTGAACTACAAACAGAAAAATAAAAAAAAAACTCCTCAAACTGGGCTAATTCATTTGGCTCATGCAATCTTTTTTGCTACAAGGAAACTAAATGTTGACTTTTCCCACTCAGGGCTTCATTTTGCTTTAGCAAAAAAGGTGACCGCCTGCCCTCTTCTTGCTACCCCTGTTACTTCCCTACGTGGTCTTCTCTACTGCTGCCATCTCAGCTGCCTGACTTCCTTTCCAGGAGCCAGGCCTGCTGTCTCTGTGCATGCACTTGTCCAGCAGCTGATCAGGGTGATAAGCTGGGAGTTGGGTGCATGTGAACAGGGCTGGCACTTCCATTAAGGTGAACTAGGCAGTTGCCTAGGGTGCCAAAATGGAGAGAGGGCACTGAACAGCCGCCCGCCCCCCCGCTGCTGGCAACCGCTGTCCGTCCCCCCACCGCCCGCCGCCCCCTGCCCGCTGCGCCCGCTGCGCCCGTCACCGTCCACCCCCGCACCTGTCACCGTCCCCCGCCATCTCCCGCCACCCCTTCCACCCCCGCCCTGCTGCCCCCCCCACTCACCTACCCCCTGCCCACCCCCTGCACTGGCCCTGCATGTGTATAGGTAACACCTGGACTCCTGGAAGGACACGTTACTGAAGCACAATGACAAAGACACTAGTAGCAGCAACAGTGCAGAAGGGTGACAGTAGAAGGCAGACATTTCCCAACGGGAATGAACTGGAAACTGAACTGGCTCATGGTTTTTTTTCCTGGTTGTTTCATAGTGGTTTGTGGCCAACCATGAACTATCACGAACCACCATTTTTAGGTTTGTGTCCATCTCTACAGTATTTGTAAGAGCAGTCAAAGGAAACATCCTAGTTTTTACTTGTGAACTCTATGTTTTACTATATTTCACTCCATATGCCTAAAGAAGTGGACTTCTCCAGAAAAACTCACATTTAAATATAACAGTGTTTAAAATGCCACAAGGTATTTATTTATTTAGCTCCCCATTAGGTTTTGCCTGATAGCGTGCACAGGGTCTGTGTGGCCTTCAGGGTTTGTTCAAAACAACCCTTTAATCCCATACCTTGGTTGTGGCATCTCGTAAAGCAGAGAGCGTAACACTGAATACTTGATGGAAGATTTCTCTTGTGGCATGACTCTGATTCCTATTCTTTATATTCATTAGGCTGGAATTTGGGAGAAATCACAGTGGCTGACAACATGCCATGAAAACTTATATCAGTTTGCAGCTACCCTTTTGAGATACCTGCCAGATGGGGCTTGTGGCCTCTTCCAAGCAGGGCAAGGGGTCACCACAATATCAGGAACTGTATTAAAGAGCTGCAGCATTAGGAAGGTTGAGAACCAGTGCTATAGGGCATATTGGCTCAGGAGTCAGGATTATGCAAGTCCCCTAGCCTCATAAGTGGTTTTTTCCACTATCCATTATGAATTGCTTGCTTTGAAATTAGACTGATGGCTGTATACTGCCCACTCCTACCTTGTTCCACTCATCGGCCTTACTAAATCTTGTGGTATAATTTAAAACTCTAGTCTTAAGAAAGAAATAAAATCCCCTTAACTTGCTGATCATAATGTTGTATGTATTGTATATGGTGCTATTTCCTTATCTTTTGCCACTGCTGATTCCACTGTTGTTGTCTTTCTTTCCCATGCGCAGAAAGAGAACTACAGTAACTTTGTTTTCCAGATCTTCCTATGTGTGGTCGGTTCCCACAGCAAAGCGAATCATTTACTCTTTCTTACTTTATTTGCAGTGGCATGCCCTGTCGCGTGAAGAACAAGCTAAATATTATGAACTAGCTCGGAAAGAAAGGCAGCTACACATGCAACTCTATCCAGGCTGGTCTGCAAGGGACAACTACGTAAGCCCCTCCTTGACACTTTCCTCAATTGCATTCGCTGCACTTGACCCAGAATGGTTTGAGGGGGCAGCAGATTGGCATGGGATTTCTGTTGACTTTTAAGTTCTGTTTTTTACTTTCTTGCCTCTTTCTATTTAACTTGCTCATGTCCCAAACTGATTCTGAATGTGTTTTCTAGCCCAGTTTTGTGCCCTGTGACAAATGTATTAAAATACATTAAATGGTGGGTGGGTGTTTGCCAACATCTGGAGCAGTGGCTCATATACTGGTACATCACACACTGGACATCTCATTTGATATGTGTTTAGAATGGTAATTACATGCTGTTTGGAACAGTCTACAAAGCTGCTTTTAGGGGCCAAAAAAAATTAGTCCAATTTTCTCCTTGTCTGTGGGAGGGAATGAGGGGCTACTTGGTGCTGAACTTGAGATCCTGCAATGTGTGCGTGTCCTCCAGTCTCCCCTTCCTTTGCTTTGTCTGATCTTTTGATCCCTCTCTATTTCCACGGTCCCTCCCCTTCATCTTCAAGTAAGGTGGTCATTATTCACAGTGTACTACTTTTATACTTAAGAACAATATTATTGTAATTTCTATTGGGAATACAACATGCATAAAATTCAGCTGCTGGGTGTTTCAAAATTTACTTCACTGTGAAGAACTCAGTTCAGTAAATAATCTTCCATACTGCATTGAGACCTGTAGGGTTCTTTATAAATGAATACAGTGGTACCTCAACTTACAAATTTAATCTGTTCCGAATGCATGCTCTTAAGTCAAACTACTCTTAAGTCGGGGTACCGATCTAAAAAATTGAAAAAAATAAGTTTAAATTTTTTTTTAAATGCAATTTTTTTTTTAACTCGAGCAGATCATATCTAAAATTTGTAAGGTGGCAGTTAAAACACCAGCAGTTTTCAAATTTCTCTTAAGTCGAGCTACTCTTAGGTCAGGGTACCACTGTATTGACAAAACTGGCTCAAGAGTATCCTCAGCGGTAACTGATGAATGTAGATTTTCCCTATAAACTGGAAATATAATGTTTAAATGTGGTGGTAATTAGAAATGGTTTTTAAATAGGTTATTACTCTTTTAAAATAATAAGATTTGGAAGAAATATGATTATACGCTTTTCTAAACACACCTTCATCCTTCTTCTTGGTTTCCATAGGGAAAGAAAAAAAAGAGAAAGCGAGAGAAGCTACAAGAGTCAACGTCAGGTGTGTTTTATGGATAATATTGGCATTAAATATTTGCAATCCTTTGAAAACAGTGTGTTAGTTAGTACTTATTTTTAGTTACATTTCTTACATAATGACGTTTGTGGCTGTTAGTATGTACTTTTTATGTACTTGGACGACATTTTCATTGTTTAAACGTTAGTATCGTCATTGCTTTGTCCTGTGTTTAGTGAGCAAATGCATCATGAGGGGCTGGATGAAATAAAGCTGTATACTTCTTGTTGCAGCATCTGGAATAAGAATAGTCTCAATTTGTTTGGAGGCTGGTCTTGACTCAAAGGCTGGAGATTAGCCGATAGGACCTATGAGTGCATGTTCTCATAATTTCCTCCTATTTGCCGTTTTCCATGACTGTACTGACAAAGAGCATCTCCAGCAAGGCACCCCAGTTTGTATGACTTCCTCATACAGGCACTTTGTCTATGGGGTAGTGGCAACAGAAGTTTGTTTTCAGAATTGCCACCTCTTTGCTGTAGATGCAGACACTGCCAGCTGACAAGCAAGGCAGTGATCAAGAGCTGGCTTCTGTGTTTCTTCTCCTTCTGCAGCCTGGTCTAACTTTGGTACCCACCATCTAGAAATCTTATTTTGCATGTGCTTTACCCCTTTCTGGCTCTAATGAATTCTAGAATCTTAACCCTTTTTTTACTTCTAGTGACCTCTAGAATAATGGAACATGCTTCTCTCTTCCACCCACTGAAAGAGATAGTAATAGATATCTTGCATTAATACATTTCTTCAGAGTGGAAATATCTCATTGCTGGAAATTACAAAATGTACAAACTCCGACTGCCCTTGTGTAATGTTTGTAGGAAATTATAAATGAACTTAATAGCTGCCTGATATATCAGGTGAAAGCATCAATGAGGTCCTTTCACATCTTTCTTTTTCTTTTATTAAATACATACATTAAACAAAATGGCTGGTATAAGAACCATGAAAGTCAGAAGAAACCAATCGGCAATCCATACTGTAGCATAAGACCTTTTATTTGGGGTGTGCAAAAAAACCTTTAATGAAAATTTGTTAAAGAACAACAATCTTCTACAGGTGCAGCCCCACGAATGACAGCTGCCTACATCTGAAACATGGTAAGAATATTTCTAAAAGCCTTTCTGCTAAATTGATTAGAAATAACAACTTGTAAAACTTTCTCACTTTTAACTCTTGAACAAATCATGGCTTTATAGCACAAAAAAGCGCTTTGTCCTCAAATGAACGCTCTTATGATTGATGGTTGTTATACCGGCTATGTATTTTAGCTCCAATACTTACATTTTTTTTGTATAATGTACACTTTCTAAACAGGATATACCTCACTGATTAGGTACAAGTCTTTGGAACAGCACAAGAATTACCACTTCTTGATAATTGATGTCTTAGCAGCTAAACCATTCTGGCTGGCAACATATTACTTTTAAAAAACCCTACACCATATCCCACAACACCTTCCTACTCATTACAAACTAATTATAGTGATGTCTTATCAACTAATCACTACACGAATCATGCTGCGTCAGCAGGGCAGGCAGCACTGGTTTGATATTCTCATGAATTATTTCTTGTGAATTTCATATTTATAAATATCATAATGAAGTGATTCTAAATTTCACCTCTTGGGACTTGATTCTTCCCTAATTGTGCTAAGCGCTGAGTGTGGGGAAGGCCACAGGAACACTCACAAGGGAACTGAAGCAGCAAAAACTAAGGAAGATATTGAAGTTCATGGCAATGGTGATGATTTATCTAAATGGTCTACCTTTCATTCTGCCATGATTTCTAACTTGAAAATAGACTCATCAGCTATTCATATTCACAAATGTTCAGCTTTGAATCATCAGTTTAATAGGAAAACCCTAGAAATATTGTGTGCTCTTTTTCTAGGAACTAAATAAAATTAAGTTCTGAAATGGGTCCCCCCCACACTCCCCCCCACTCCCCCCCCCCAGTTCCCGATGCTGAGATTTAATAGAATGAACATAAGACACTCTTGGAGTTTGATGCATTTTTTTTCCTCATTTTGTTCTTGCATGTGTGTCCTAAATGCCCTCTGCTGGTTTATTTGCAAATACAGATTTTATGTTTATCTGTTCTTTAAACTCATTGTATGAAAGGAAACACAATAGTAAGCGTGACTTGCTCTTAAATATACTTTTAAAATCATATACCATTTTCTGAATGGATTTGAAACCCAGTAGTGGATTTTATAATTGGAATGGAATAATTATTAATATCTTTTCCTGCGTGAATCAGCCATAATTTAGGAATATTTTAAATATTGTCTAGTGACCTTGTACATACAAATGGTTAGCATGCACACCAGTTTTTTTTAAAAAAAACACACAGTTGATTAATTGATATAAACTGAGATGAAGTGAATACGTGTAGATACCAATTCACCATTCATATCTTTCAAAGTGATCCTAATAGTATGTGCTTCGTTTGGTTCTAAGTATCTTTGGTTTTATATCTTGAATGTGGGGAGCATTTATATCTTCCTGACAGCAAATTATAGTCATCAGAGTGCCCAAAGAGCAGATATTGCAAAAACAGATGCAGTCCTAGAAAGATCTCATACAACAGATAAGCAGTCTTGGTGATATAAATTAGTTATCTGAAAAAAAAATTGAGTTCAGAAACCAGTTGAGATTTAGCCAATAATATCCAGTGCCCATGGCGATTAAGTGACCCAGATAATTCTAATGAACTGCTTTTGCTCGTCTTCCTGACCTTGCAGGGCAGTTTAGCTAAACCTTTGAACCCTTCCCTTTTCCTCTGTTTCCCAGATGTACCCCACTCCTCCTCCCCCGCCACTATCCAAATGCTTTAAAATCCCCACATCTTGGAAGTGGGATGAATTATGCAAAAAGTAGATACATGTAAATTGGCTTCATTTTCATAATCCTGTTCACAGAATTTGGGTTTTCTTGGCACTGTTTACACACAGCTGCTGCTATAGTTTGCCATGAGCAGAACACGGGACCCAGAAGTATCCATCAAATGAAATGGGCCTGTAGGATACATTTTGCAAAACAAATGTAGATGATAAAAGCCTAGTAAACTATAGGAATGGGCAGACTTTAGGCTTATGGGGATTGACTTTGTTTTTTGCTAGGACCTCTAGGATCACCAAATGGAGCCACATTAAAAAAAAATAGTAGCTTGGGAAGTCAGAGAACAAACAGGGCAAATGCTGGACCCAGTATTTTTTTTCTTTTTGTACCAGAAATTGCACACATTCTTTTGTGTATAGATCTGCTCCAGATTCTCCTGTGAGCTCCATCGCCTTTAGCCATCTTATCTACAGGGAAATATTTTTATTTCTGCTTTTGTTAATCTATGGACAGAAACCATCTGCAAAAAATGCACAGCTCTCAGTGGTTGCTCAGAGTGTAGTGACCTAGTCCAACAATATGCATGTCTCTTACAGTGTTTATCTCCAGTCTGGTTGCAGGTCTTGTGATATACTGGGCATTGTGATATTTATTTTGATGGAACTCCAATTGTACAGATCTCTGGTATGCCTGCAAGTAGAGTATTATGCACTAATGTGGTGATGTTCTCTCACAATGTTGTCAGATAAGGCTTACGGAAATGCCATCCCTTAATAGAGGAGACAGGTGGAGCCCAAAAAACTCACAACAGCTGACATTCAACTTCCCTTTTTCTGGTGTCATCCCGGGACTGTGTGGCTTTGCCCACACAGGCTGACTCTTTATCCCTGAATGCACAGTGGGGAGCCAAATTCCCAACCTCTGCCAGCTCAACAGTGTTTGCTAAAGCTCCCTCCAACTTAGGCAATTTAAGAGCCTTTTACCATAAATATATTGATGATATATTGTCTTCTGATTCTCCCACCAACTCCATATACAGTTTAAAGAGTATAGAAGATGAGATGGAACCATGAAGGAACCTCACAACACAGGGTCTCCCAGTACTATTTTGTAATTAATCCTCGTGGTACAACACTGTGCTACCTCATATCCAACTGGCAGGACCAGCCCAGTGCAATAAGACCAGGGGTATAAATGCTGCTAAAGGATTGAGAATTCTCTCAACTAAGGTTTGGAGGATGAACAAGGCTATTTTAATGGATGATCTAGATCTGAACCTGGATTTAAATGGGCCACTCGTTTTGCTGATCTAGGGAGATAGAGCTTCAGCCTGTTGTGCATTGAGTTCTCCATAATTGCCTTTCCCTGGTTGGTTACATGGGGTAGCTATGAATTGCAGTGCTTGTTGAGCGCTTTGAGCTGCTGACAGGTGGCTCAAGGCTGTTTCTCAACAGAGATAGAGTTTGGGAGTTGCCCTGCAGCTTGCCTTGCTCCTAGATGTTCAGATGATGGTCGTGGGCTGAAGTGCTAAGACTGCTGCATAAACAGCACCAGGTCTTGGAGAAAGAAGCCCTGTGCCCTGTGCCTTCAGTGCCATAATCCAATATCTGGAAGCAACGCTTTGTCCACTCCTTTGGTAAATGATGGTGTTGGATTATTTGAAAGAAATATATAACAAGTATCAGTCAAGTTTTGATCCTATATCTTGGTCCATGTTGGTAAGATGGTCCTGATGCATAAGTGCAAAATGGAGCCAAGACTTTTTAATCACACAATTGAGATAAACCTTCACTGTATGAACTGGATGGGATGAAGTAATAAGTAAGATAAATGCCATTTCCTGATATAAACTCGGACTGCCAGCTGAATAAATAATTTTAGTTGATGAATTATTTTTCTGTTAGTTAATTGTGCAGTAATGTGCACAAACTGTGCAGTAATGTGCTTCAACAAATACGCTTCTTTGAGACAGAGACAATTTAATCAGCAAAAGCTGTTAGTCTTAAAAGGAACAGCCATCTGTAGTATATCTTTTCATTATAATAAAGTACAATTATTTTAAAAGCCTGAAACATAAAGTTTATCCTTAAGCTACAGCTCTAACTAATTAAGCTTCAGTTGATTGATCTACTTGTTTTGAGGGTACTTCCAGATGAGGATTCCTTATGTTATCACCCTGCCTCATTTGCCAGATTTTATAGGTAGATAGGAATTTACGGATACCACCATCTTCAATTTATAGCCCTGCCATGTTTTTCCACCTCTCCTTCTGCCTTTATTTATTTTTTTTAATATCACAGAAAATCTGTTAAACTGGGGAAAAAGTGGAAGAGCTGCACAGTGTGTTTAATGTGTAGTATCTGAAAGGACTCAAAAGCTTGTTGCAGGCTTGATAGCACTTTAAAATGATGTTCTAAGGATGAATCATTCTGTAACAATAAATGCTACTTTGATGCTGAATTGCATTTTAGATTATCATAGTTTAGGAACCATGGAATGGAATTTAGATCTAGTCTGAAAGGAAAATGATAACAAATTATTATGGATTACAAATGAATATTGGAAAACAAATACAGTCACAGAGTTTAGATTTTTAAAACATTAGACTAGTGTGGCAATCATAGCCTGCCAGAATTTCTTGGATTAAAATTCCTTTAATCCCTTACCACTGGTTATGCTGGCTAGGGGTAATGAGAGACATAAGCCAAAAACATCTGGAAGGCTGCAGTTGCCCCAAACTGGATTAGACTGGAGCATTTCTCAAGCATGAGAAGTCTGAAATGTCCAGTCTGCCACTTGTGAGGTCAACAATTAGTAAACTTGGGAAGCAAAACAACACTTTTGTATTCCAAGTCATGTAAAGGAATTTTATATTAATACAATTCCTCCAGTGTGGAAAACTATAGAGGGGGATTAATGCAAGAGTGGGCTCACGATGGGTGGTTTTCATCCTTTGGTCCTCCAGATATTTTGCAGAATCCCTGAGAAACTGGCATACTGGTTAAGGCTTCTCGGAGCTGAACACCAGAATATCTGGATGACCAAAAGATGAGAACCACTAATGTATACAAGTAGAAGCTTTCAGAGTAAACACAGTGATACTTCATCTAGGAATAATAATAATATTGCCACAGCTACAGTTGATTTTGATTCTTTTCCTATTTGCTGTCAGCTCTGGTTCTTTCATAAATATTATTCTAAATATCTCCATATTTATGAGCAAATCCAGCTGAAACAATGAATAACATCCTAAGGCATAAATGCATTTTACACACTCCTTGAGCAAGAAACTTAAGGTGGCAAAAAGCGCAAAGCCTTCTTGGGTACATATTTTGCAGAGAGCGCTCAGGAATTTTTTAAAAAAATCATCTTCTGATCTCTGCACGTCACACGTCTGCAATTATGTATGCTTCTTGCTGCCAAAAACTCAAGGTTACCTTTTAACTCTGTGGGTTTTATTTTACTTTTATTTTACTTTTAGATTTTTTTAAAAAATTCAACTTTTATTTCTGAGGCACAGTTCCTCCTTTTCTCTGCAGCAGTCAGATCTGCACTACTACAGCCTAAATGGCAGAATCATGTTGTGGCCCAGGCTCAAGGCTTCACATATGCTAAAATGTGACTCGCAGCGCTTTGCTTTGAAGCCTAACCACAGCAAGGGAACGATAATTGCTGCCTTTGATTGCGCCGACTTCACTTGCGGCTTGGGCTCTGCTCGGGCATGCCTGGGTTGGCGAGACTTCAGCTGCAGCCCTCCAGTGAAGCCTTAGATGTGGGAAGTCTTCAGTCTCTGTAGCGCATATCTGTGGTTTCTTGAAAAGAACCCTGGCTTGACCTGTTTTATATCTGTAAGGCAACACCAGAACGGTTCCTTTAAGGCTCCGATCAGCTTATTTGTGGCTCATACTTCCAAGTGCTTCGATTGTGGTTGATTGTTCTTTTTTTCTTTTTTTAAGACAAGGTGAAAGATGTTGTTTATTAGCTTCGGTATAGCTACTGAATGAAACTGCAATACTGTACCTCTTAGCCAATGCGAAAGTAGATTTAAAAAAAAGAAAAAGAAATCAGAAGCAAAATAAGGCAGGCATCTTGAACTTGGCACATCCGCTGATAAAAATTAGCACATTTATAGCCACCCCACCCAACCCCTTGCCCCATTATTTTTGTTCTGGTCCAGGAAAGCCTAGGGCAGGGAGAGAGGAAGTTAAGAGAAATTTTTGGTGACACTTGGAGTCAACAGAACTTTAAAAAGGTCCGGTTTTGGGAAGGGAAGGCCAGGGGAAAGGGCATGTACATTATTTTAACCTCCTCACTTCAAAGGCTGGCTGCTCGTAAGAGAAAAGGGGGCGGCGGCGGTGGTGGCAGTGGTGGGGAAAGACGGGAACCATCTCGACAGAAGGGCATTTCATTTCCTTCAGCCAAAGCTGCATTCCTGGCTGGTAGTGGGGAGTATCTCTGAATTGCAGTGCTTGTGTCGGGCTGTGTGAACTACTGCTGGCGCCTCGAGGCTATTCCTCAACAGGAAACAGAATGTTTTAATGCAACATTGAGAGGAAAACCTTTCCAGGAAGAGCAACCTGGACCAAAACCTTTGAAAATCTGGGATGAAAAGGCTTAAAGTAAATACAAATCTGCAGGGTGCTCTCCCGCTCTCTCTCTGTCTGCTGGTTTCTTTGCTTTCTGCTTGGCTTCTCTTCTTCATGATCCTTGGAAAGTTAAAAGCCCTTCAGGACTTTGTGATGCCCATTTCTTCTGAAGCTGTATTTTAAAAGCAGGCAGAAAACTTTAAAAAAAAAACACCACAAGTGTGTAGGATGGTTTTATGAGGAAACAGGAATTAAGTTACTCAGTTACAGACCACCCCCACTGAAAGGGGTCATTTTCCAGAGAGCATTCATGGTATATTAGTAAAATGTATGCATGGTGCATAGTCCAGTTCACTATATCTCACAGGTGGCTACAAATTTGCCTCTTCGAATGAAATAGAAATCAAGTGAAAAAGAATTGGCACATAGGGAGTCTTCCCTGTTGGTGAAGGTGTTTGGAAACAAGCAAGAGTGGGTGGTGGCGGTGGTAATCTAGATTAGTATTTCTGAGTTTAAAAGAACACCCCTGTACACCAAAATGAGGTGTTTTTTTCTTTTAACATTTCGTTTCATTTCCTCTCATTTAGGCAAATAAATTCGTAGCCATACATTGTAGGATAAAAAACAAGTGGATTCAAATGTGCCTTAGCAGTGCTTGCCAGTTCAGCTATTGGCCCAGGCAACATCACCAATAGGTTGGACCTTCTTGTCCAGTCTGAGACCTCTGGAGAAGAGGCCATGCAAATAATCCCAGGTTCATGTTTCGCAGACACTGCTGGTTTGTGGTTTTTCGAATATTAAGAGACCAAAGCCCTGCCCTTATTCCCACATCGTGTAACAGTTCTATTGATCTTGTTTGAATATAATCAGAAATGACCATTATGACCACTTGCTACCTGGAATGGAATGGGAAGGCCCTAGGCACGTTCTAGCCAAAGCTGCTGCAAGTGATATGTTAGAACTGGAAGTGGGCAGGAAGCACATGATAGAACAATGGTCCCCATCTGCAGTTATCCTGATGATCTTGTACCTGAACTCCTAGAACTCTTGAGAGTCCCTAGATTCTGGAACATATTAAGCAGAGGTTCTGCTTAAAGACAACCACATTCCATGGGTTTTGCTTTGGAAGTTCTCTAAATATGGGGAGTGTATTTGAATTCATTACTTCAATTCAGATTACAATAGAAATAGAATCAGCCTGTCATATATTTAATATCATGTCTTTTGGACGGTATACTGTCCCTCAGTACTGTAAGCCACCATGGGTCCTTTTCCAAGGAGAAAGGTGGGGTAAAAATATTCAAAATTAAATAAATAAATAAAATAGTTAAAAATACGTTGGAGGTAAACACTTTTTCTTTTGAGAGAGGGGGTGAAGTGACATGAGTTGACTATAGAATGCTTACTAAAATAACATTTTTAACCAAGCAAGACTCTCATTCATATTAGGTAATTATTGAAGATGAGATTTCAAAAGCCTTTTTCTGGCAATGGCCATCTTGAACTCTAATGTGCTACTTCCAAGTTCTGGGCCTGAAGAACTAATCTCTCTCTCTCTCTCTCTCTCTCTCTCTCTCTGTGTGTGTGTGTGTGTGTGTGTTTGTACTTTTTCAACCCATATGGTCTTTCATCCTTCTAACACTTTCAGTCACATGATCTAGGAGGCAACTGGTCTTCGTGGCCTTTTATAGCAACCACTTGGCAGATGCTTTCTTCCTAACTAAGTGTGCAACAATGACCATAGCACTTTAGAAAATACTGTAGAGTGGACTTTAAACAGATCCTCTTTGGTTTCAATTTAAGGTGCCAAAAGCTATGGTAGACTATCAACCTACTCGTCTCATGAGTCCTAGTCAGCAGGCTTTTATTGTGTCAGTTGGAAGCAGGATCAGAGCAATGCCTTTTCAGTGGCTCCTATAAAGGTGTGGAATGTCTGTCTGGTAGTTGAGATATTTCATTTATGTCTTCTCCTAGGACATGCAAAAGCTAGCTTCCCATTTAGTTTTGATGGTTGGGTATTATTGGTAAGGATATTGTGTCAATTCTGACTTATGGCGATTCTTTTCAGGATTTTCCAGATACAGAATATTCATAAGTGTTTCAGAATTCTCTTCTCTTCCTCTGGGAGAGCCCTGTGACTGTGTGGCTTGCCCAAGGACACATAGGTTGGCTCTACTTGTGGGAGGCACAGTAGGGCATCAAACTCCCAACCTCTGGCTTCATGGCCACATACCTAACCCCCTTGCTATGGTTAAAAGTGCCGGGGTGGCGGTGGCAGTGTAATTGTAGCTGCTGGCCTTCATCATGCTGGTAACAGTGAAAGTCATGAAATGATTTCTTCATATTTCATGGGTGTTCTTTGGTTTTCCTGTGCAGTCAAGTACACTGTGATTTCTCTCTGCCTAAACCTAGGAAACGTTTTCACACTTCCCACTCAATGTGGAGAGAACAGCATTAGAGCCAGTGCTATTCCTCCCAATATTTGATAATTTTAAATCATACTTTTAAGATCAGGTAATCTAGTTTAAACAATATGTTACAATGCAAAACAGAAGAAAACTAATGTCTATCATTTTGATATACACTGATCCAGAATGTTTCGCTACCCATCCAAGTAGCTTTGTCAGTCTGAGGAAGGTTAATGCGAGGCTTCCAATTTATAGTTCACTTGTTTGTGAACTAGAAACCCAGTTGCCATGACTCAACTTCCAGATAACCTCACCTGGATGACTGAGAGCCTTCACAGAAATATGATACATAACTGGGAAGCCCATGGTGGGAACAAGATGCAGGGGCCTAACTCTAAATCGAACACTGTGACTGAAAGACATGAGTTTTGAACTTAGAAAATATGAGTTATGAGCTCAGAAATCCGTAGTTCAAGTTGCACCATGCTTGCACTAAATTCAATAGGTGGCTTTTGGCTATGCAAATTCTTATCACAGACAACTTTCCCCTTTGAAGTTTCCTTTAGTCTATTGAAAAAATTGTCAGATCTGCATCCTGGCACTCTGGTTGGCCAGAACCATGAGCTGGTAGGGCAACAGGCGTGAATCTTGCAGCAACAATAACAAAATTGCACTTCTGCCAAGTCTCTGCATCAGCTTCATAGCTTGGAGACAGCATTATTGGCCTGGATTATGAGGTGCTGTAGAGGGAATATGTCCTTGAGAAACTAGTCCAAAGATTCAGGATAAGGAATATTCCCCACCCTTGCTCTGACAGTTTTCGCCAGCAGCTGTATTTACCATTATGGCATAACGGCCAATGTATTTTAGTAGGCCTTGGAACACACGAGATGAGTAGACCAGTCTCGCAATCCTGACCTATCCTATAAGGCTGGTTGTGAGGATAAAGTTGTGAGTCACGTATGCTCAACCTCACTGGGTGGCATGCTTTACAGGGTGGCTGTGCTATTGGCTCTCTATATGTGAAGCACCTATAGTGTTTTCAATGCTCGAGCATGATTTATAAAAGAAATGAATGAGAACTAACATGATCTTGATGGATCTTTTTTGAACTCAGTTTCTTCTTACTGTTCTGGCAGGTGGGAAGAGAAATGCTTTCTCAACGTGCAAAGCAAAGGCAGCGACACCAGGGCCCCTCCTTGAAATGGAAGCTTGTTAAATCTCCAGGCATATATCCTTCATCTGCACAGACCACCACTAAGGAGCATGTCTAGGATGTCAAAACTCACCCTGATGTCACTGCTGCAAAGACACTGAACCATAAAGACAATCACTGCCAGGCCCCTTTTTGCTATCATGGCGTTCCAAATCTGATCCAGTAAAAGAGAGAGAGCGCAAGAAGAGCATTTGAGACCTTCCTTTCTCAGTCAGCCGAGTAGCTTTTAATCTCCACTCCGCCTTACACTCCTACATTTTTTATCTCATATAGGTTGTCAGTACTGAGTCAGCAACGAAATAGTTGGGCTGTGTTGGTTTTGCTTCAGCCATCAGAACAACGTAATCCAGCCACGACTCCCATCCTGGCCCTTCACACCGAAGGAACTAAATTAATTTGTTAAGGAAGGCACAATTTTAAGTTTATTTAATGGTGCGAAAGGATCAATCTTGGATTTTGAGCTTCTGAAAAGAAAACTTGAATGCTTTTTATATTTCAGTTATTTCCTTGGTGTACATTTTTATTGTCTTTGAGCTTTACAGGATGCATTGAAATCCACAACCATCCTTTTTTAAAAAAGTGAAATAAAAGGAAATTCCCACACACCCAGAGGAGAGGAACAAACTAGAAAACTGTGGCTTTTTTTGTTTATTTGTTTGCTTTGGGTAACCATTTGTAACAGATAAGAATCCCTCATTGTATAACTGTGCTAGTAAATACTAAACATAACACTCAGCTAGTCACTAGCCATGTTGATCTATTCCATTTGCTCTGTATGTGTAACAGCAACATATTTCATCAAATCTGACTGCAGTGAGCTCTCCTACACACCTGTCCCAAATTTCTTTGTAAGAAAAAAAAAAGCCCAGCACTTGAATTATTATTACTTCAATTGTTCTGTATTTGTATGTTTTTGTTAGCCTGTTTAGTGGGATTTTATGCCAGTTGTTGAAATGATCATTGATGTACCCATTTTTTTAAATAGTTAAGGCACAGCCTTTGCCAAAAATTGTCAACTGATATATATTTTGTCATTCCAGTTTGAGTTAATGTGCTGAGCATTTTTTTGTTTTGTTTTTTAAATAAAAGCTTTGTAATAAAACTACAAAATATTTCTTGACCGGCTCAGGTGGTTTATTTGATTCAATATGTATATACTTTGACCCTTAGGACACAGCAAAATAATATGTGCTTAGCCTTATGCATACACTGTGTGTGTAGCTGAAGTGTCATTGTTTTTAACTGATATAAATAGAATGGAAAATAGTTGTGACTCTGCAATTTTACAGATATAGAGGAAGTGAGGACCCCACAACTATAATGGATCAGGCTGCAGGTTTCTTTGAGCATGTGTGTGCATTATACTAAGCCACAACAACAATCATATGTGGTCTGTTCCTTAAGCCAGTGGTTCTCAACCTGTGGGTCCCCAGATGTTCCTGGACTGCAACTCCCAGAAATCCTTTCCAGCACAGCAAGTGGTGGAGGCTTCTGGGAGTTGCAGTCCAGGAACATCTGGGGACCCACAGGTTGAGAACCACTGCCTTAAGCCATAAATTGTCCTGGGAAACCATTCAGTTCCCAATTTTGGATTATTATTTTTTTAGCTTAAGCAAATTTCCAAAGCAAGTGCCATTACTAGAACTGGGAATTTCTAAAGAAATAATTTTTGTGCTCATCTTAATTTAAAATAATTTTATTATGTTACAATTTTCTTACGGGGGATTGGATTATGGTAAAAAAGAGATATGAAAGAATGGGGGAGTCTCAAAACTTTAAAAGGGGTACAATTTTGAAAAGTTTTAGAACCACTGATCTGTTGCAATGAGATTAATTTTTTTCTTGAGAGAAAATGTTATACTCAACACACAATGGCTGCTGACAATCTCAGTCCCATGTCATTGACGTGTACATTCCATCAACATTAAACTTTCTAGACATGCTATCATACTGTTGGCTTCCGATCTCTGCTCCATATAAACTAACACAATTTTAACATGAAATGCTGAGGCCCCAAAATAATAATTATGTAGGCCAAGTCTACCCTAAATTCCATCCTTGCTAATGAAAACCCTTCTGTAACTCCCAACTCCTAAATTCAGAAAGTAGAAATATTTGCAGCACTGCAACTATTTAATGAGCCTCCTATCACTATAGATTTTTAATGGGAAGGTTGCTTATCTATGGTCCAGTTCCTAACAAGCTCAGAAAGACTATCCTGATTTAAAAACAAGCTTTCCCACATTTGGCAGCCTTGTACGCCTCTACAAAATGGGGAAGATAAGAAGCAGGGCAGCCTGACCCTACTGGAAAACAATTTGACAGTATACATGTTGAATAGGAAACATTTCCTCCTCCCACATGTTTTCGACCTCAGCTCCCACAGTTCTTGACCAGTGCCTGTGTGCTGGATGGGGCAGATGGGGGTTGCAGACTAACATGCAATGATTCTTCACTACCTACCTGCCTACCACAGATCCTCCTCCTCCTCCTCCTCCTCCTCCTCCTCTTTCTGTGCTGCCAAATCAAATTTGACTAATGGCCACCCTTTTCAAAGTGGGGAATTTATAACGCACTGAATGAAAACACTGCTAGAGCCTCCACAGATGATTGTTTCCTTACAAGACCCTTAAAGCAATGCAGTTATTATGGGGGCATGTTTAAATTCCCAAATGCATATACTCTGTTTCCCTAAAAATAAGACCTCCCCAAAAAATAAGCCCTAGCAGGATTTCTATGCATTTGTTAAATATAAGCCCTACCCTGATAATAAGACCTAGTGATGGGCGTGGCTATGGTTGTGTGCAGGGCTGACATTCAAGCATATTATACTTAATAAAATAAGACATCCCCTGAAAATAAGCCCTAGTGTGTCTTCTAGAGAAAAAATAAATATAAGACAGTGTCTTATTTTCGGGAAAACACGGTACTTGCGATTATATTGGTAACAAATTGTAAGAATTTCCTAGACTGCTGCCTCCTAAGATGCAATCACAAATGATATGAATAATTTCTGCATGGCTTTATATCTGAAGTTTTATATAAAGGAGCAAACATTTGCCTTTCCTGCCCTCAGATATTCTGGATTACAGCATCCACAGTCTAACAGTCAGTCCTGAAGGCTGGGTTTCCTGGAATTTGAGGCCCAAAACATCAAGACTGCCAAAAGTCTCCATTTTAGCACCTAAATGTCTCACGATCTAAGAATCCAGCATCTGATCCCATTAAAAATATGACATTTATGCAGAAAGGAAAAGGCAGCAAAAAGTTTCACCTGACTAACTTATAAAAATAATGGAGGAGGGAATAAGGCCTGAGATACATTTTCTTAGCTCTCATTACAAATAGTTATTTAAGCATCCGTTCACTCGCTGCTTGTTCCAAATAATCATCAACAACAATACAATACAGCTAGTTATTCCTGGACTGCTTTTGTTTGGCCAGTGATTAAAAAAAGGTAAAGCCAACTTCCCCCACACACATGCGTACTATTCGTGTCCGACTCTAGAGGTGGTGCTCATCTCTGTTTTCAAGCTACCCAGTGATACTCCTGTTATTTCAAACATCTTTTAATACCAGCAAGAGAGAAACTCATAAATTCTAATTAAATACAAACCATTGATGGTGGTGGTTTGTTTTTTACTCTACCAGTCTCTCCTGTCTGTAATTCAATTACAGCAAGAGACTATTAATACAGTAAGAATAAAGGAAACTGCCGAACAAACTTTGATACTTTGAAGTGACGGGGGGGGGGGCTTGATATGTACTTTTACTGAAGGTGTAATAACAAACAATTATGGTGGCCTTGGAGTTAATGAAAACTGTGACTAATAAACATGAAGACGGAAAGAGTCTATTTTTATATGTCAGTTTCCTTAGCAAGATATTCTTGCTGCTATAGCAAATTTGTGTCACTTGTATTATAGAGTGCAAGTAAATACTTGCCAAGAAGTTGTTGACTATAAAAAACAAAAAGTGTTCCGCTCATATACCGCCCCATACCACTTTAAGTAGTCTCTGAGCGGTTTACAGTTTTAATTACAGTAATGCAGGCTACACATCCCCCCCCCCCCAGCAAGCTGGGTACTCTTTTGCCAACCTCAGAAGGATGGAGTTAACCATGAACCTGCTATCTGGGAGTGAACCCCAAGTCATGAGCACAGTTTTATCTGCAGTACAGGCATTTAACCACTGCGCCACGGGGCTCTTAGTCAATAATAATGGAGTGCTGTCAATTCTGACTTACTGCCACACTGTTCAGGCAATCCTCAGAAATGGTTCCCTTCTTCTGGTGGCATCTTTCTGGTGCAGGTTGCCCTAAGTCCGCACAGATACCTATCTCACTGTGCTATCCCGCCAGCTCATAAAGGCCATAGACTACGAGGTGTCATAGTGCAGATGACAGGTTACTTTGCACAGGTCAGCAGGATACTGGATAAAAATTCTAGCAGTGACATGAAAAACAGCTCCAATGCTGGCCATGAATTCAGAATATTGCCATACTGCCACCTACTGGGTCAAAATCAATGTAAATTAAAATGAATGCTTACCAACTCCAGCAAATTTGGGGACAATTATATTTGCAGTAAAATATATAGCAGTTTAATAAAGGTAAAGGTAAAGGTTCCTCCCCGCAGATATGTGCTAGTCATGTCCAACTCTAGGGGCAGTGATTATCTTCATATTCAAGCTGAAGAGCCAGTGTTGTGCAAATTCACGGCCACATGGCTGCAAGGAAACACTGTTTTACCTTCCCGCTTTTTACAGCATGCTTTCAAACTGCTAGGATGGCAGGAGCTGGGGTTATCAGCAGGAGCTCGCTCCGCTGTGTGGCACCCAGGATTCGAACCGATGAGCTGCTGACTTTGCAGCCAACAGTTTTCAGAGCCTTAGTCCACTGAGCCACCACATCCCTTAGTAGTTTAATGGACTGCTTCAAACCCATGAGCTCAGCCTCTGTTTAGTCTCTGAACCAGTCCCATGTGTGTGAATAAAATGTAGTTCAGGAAGGAAGGCACTTGATTTTTTTTTAAAGTTTCAGAATTATACATCAAGGCAACAGGACAATTGGTTAGCGAAAACAATTGACTCAAAGGACATGACAATTAAAATACACAGCATAGCCTTTTATATATATATATAGTCCCTGATTAAGCAAATACCGTAAAGAAGTGCCAAGTGGCATGTGCATTACCCTTAAATGGGGGGGGGGGGGAAATGGGTACATTGCAAAATTCACTTGTACTTATAAAATCCTTCTCCAGTCTTCCTTCCCAGTTTCTTTTCCTCTACCAGCTGATTCAGCAGCGGGCTTGGAGTAAAGATGGGGTTGTCTTGCTGTGATGCGTGCCACCCTGACGAGAGAAGGCAAAGAAGCAACATTCAGCACACAGACAGACACACACTTGAAATCTGTAACCCATCACAGCTGGATATTCACGCTTCTTCCTCCATAATTAAATCAGACCGGCAGGAAGAAGACAGTTCAGGACTTTCTGGCAGATGTGGAGACAGGGAAAAGTCTGTAATCTCCCAATAATAAAACAGCCATTTTAAAAATTCAACTTGAGTATAAACATCTGTGGTGTCTGGTTTTTGTTGCTGTTTAACTGCAAATTGCCTGATCTCACAATTACAGGTGGGAGGTATGCCCTTCACTGCTGAGCTGAAAAGAAACTATATCCTGACAGTCACTGTCATTTTTATAACAAAGCAGGTAAGATTTTTAGGACCTGGACGTGGAATGATAAGACATTGGCCAGCTGATTTTATAATTCAGATTTGTAGTCCGAAGACAAATCTGCACACTTCTGTTATATATACCGGAACACACTTTCAGAATATTGGAACCCTAACATTTAATTCAACAAAGCCCCTTTCAACCATTAAAAATATTTGCATGCCCCTCCGCCTCTGTTTCAGTTGCCAATCTATGAGGATGGGTGGGTGGTGATAAGTCTGAATTGGGACAGCATCCATTAAACATGTAGAGACTTGCCATGTGACTTTGAATCTAGGAAAATGGGAGTAGCAATTCACGTGGAGAGTTTCCACAGTCCAAGAAGAGTCCAATTTTCAAACTGTCACCCTCTTCTGGACAGAGCAGGCCCATGAGAGCACTTCCCCCTGCTTAAGTGGCTGGTATCTTTAGACTCTGCCATTAAATTTCCCTTAAAGTGTACTTGATAGGGAATGATTGCCTCTAGCTGAGGGCCGGGAAATTTCCGGTGGCCCAGAGGTGGCACAAGGGCACACCAGGACCTCACACACCCCTGATCTTCCCTGCCACCATTTATTATTAATTTTTGGAAATGGCTGGGTGTGAAAGGCCATTTCATCAGGGCTTTTTTCCTCCCTCCTATCCCTCTGAGCCCATTTCAGCACAGGAGAAGCCTTTTTCTTTCAATATTACAAGTGACTGGAAATCATTTCTGCTTTGCACCAAAGCTTGAAAGTGCTTACACCTCTTTACAACATAGATTTGTCCCTCCCCGCCATGCCTTCTGGAGGGGGAGGTGGCCTTTTCTGAATATGTGTGAGTGTGTGTGTTGTGTCATTACAGTTGTGACTGACTCTTCATGACCCCATGACCATGGAGTTTTCTTGGCAGGAATACTGGAGTGGTTTGCCAGTTCCTACTCCAGGCGCCTACAGCACCTGGTATTCCCTGGTGGTCTCCCATCCAAGTACTAACCAGGGCCAACCCTGCTCAGCTTCCGAAATCAGGCGAGATCGGATGTGCTTAGGGCATCTAATCAAATGCTGGCTTATGGCAACTCCCTTCCAGAGTTGTTTAGCTTAGTTGTTTACCACCGTCAGTTTCTCAGGGAGCCACAGGACCCTGTCCAATGCCACACAGGCTGGCTCTTCTCATGGGACGGATGCACAGGGGGAAGCCGAACTCCCAACCTGTGGTTCTGCAGCCAGATCCTTAATTTAATCGGCAACCCAGTCCGTTACGTAGTATCAAGTCAATTCTGACTTAACAGCCAACATTTCCAGGGATTTCTAAGTATGGAGAACTTTAAAAGAGGTGTCCCATTCCCTTCTGGGAATGCCCTGGAACTATCCTGCTTGCTCAAGGCTATAGAGCCCAGCTCTTCTCCACAGGGCAAAACAAAACTCCCAGTCTCTGGCTCTGAAGCCAGATAACCTCACTGAGCTCTCTTACCCCACCAACACTGGGGGAAGAGGGGAATAGCAGCATGTCTTTGCTATGGACGAGGGTGGGTTGCATGCCGCTCGTATCCTTCCCTTTGCCCAACCCTACATTAAATCCTTACAAGAAGCTACAGTCCCCCATCCCTCGTGCTTGTTTGCCTGCTTGTTTGTTTGCTCGGTTGCTTGTTTACATGCTGCCTTTCCCCCAAAAGGGTCCATGGTGACTTACAGCATTAAAATTAAAAAGTTAAAAAAAACAAAGTTATTATATTTAAAAAGAATTAAACAAATGTATTAAAGCCTGTAAGTAAAAGCAGTGTTAAAAGCACGTTAAAAAACCAGAAAATATAATAGTCCTTTAAAAAAAAAAACCTTTAGTCAGAGAAAGATCTTTGCGTACCCGTGGAAGGTCAGCAATGGCAAGGCTAGACTGGCCTCTCACAGGAAGGGATTCCAGAGTCTAGGAGCAGCAACAGAGGGAGTCTTCTCCCATGTACTCAGGAAATGTACCAGTGAGGGTGGTGGGACTAAGAGAAAGGCGTCCCTAGAACATTCTAAAACCCAAACAGACTCTTACACCACCCTGGTCTGAATAGGGTGGCTGGGTAGACAATGGCCTGGGGTGTGTGAAAGTCACACCTATGCCATTGTTCATCTAAGGAGCGTATTCAGACTAGAGTGGGGTGAAACCAAGGGGAACTAGAAATCTGAAGCCTCCCACCCACTTTTCTCAGACTGAAGAAGCAACCTGGATGAGTAGTAAAACATTTCGATCCCACAAGAAAGGAAGTCCAGATACCATGACTCAGCTCCATGATAATCTCACGTGGATGACTCAGGATCTCCACAGACAGGTAGAAATGGTATTTTAGATAGCTTAGCTCCAAGCCATTTTTACCTTTACAGGATAAAACCAGTACTATGAATTCTGCCCTGGGCAAAGGGTGGCAGTCAATGCATCTGTTGCAGCAGGGGTGTTATGTGATCCCTGTAAAAAGCCCCAGTTTAACAATCTGGGTGCAGCACTTGAGCTGCCCTATCACAGTAATTGTTTCACCTCATATCACAAAAATGAAATTGACAAGGTGAAATTGTTAAATACAAAATGCAACAGTGAGAACCTAAAGAAAAAGATTTTCTCTCCAGTAGAAAACAGAAACAGAATTCAGCAGAGCTAAACGGACACTGTAAGAAAAGCAGGTACAAAGAATAAGTAGATCACGCCATTTAAAGCTATTTAAAATCTATGGAATGTACTGGATTTGTTTTTGGATACAAGAAAAAGCAGTGTATAATGTTGTGTTTTTTTTTAAATCTCACTTTAAATCAGTTTGGAAAACTACATACCATCTATAACATATTTAGTGGTATCCAAGCCGACATAGTCCACGAGTTCAAAGGGGCCCATGGGATAGCCTGCCCCCAACTTCATGGCAACATCAATATCTTCCTTTGATGCATCTCCTAGAGACAATATTGACAGGCCCATCAGCAAAATTCAGCATCCATTCTCCCTTTTATGACACATCGGTGCCGCTTTTCATCACAAAGCAACAGCACTTCAGAGAACCTCAAAGTGGCAGCTTTCAAGAACACAGTATCCACAAAGGATTTGCTGTGGATATTGGACCTCCTGTAGCTCTGAACAGAGATCAGACACGCAGCCAATGACTATATGATGCCTGCCTGCAGTTCAACACACAGTGGAATGCTTCCTGCCAAGCTTTCTTCTGCCTCCTTCCAGTTACCAGGTAAGGGGAGATCCGCAAACACATTTTCCATACAGCTGTGGTTGCAAGCATTCAATTTGCAAGAAAAACAGTGAAAACAACACTCACTCACTCACTCACACACACACACACGCACACACACACACACACACACACACACACACACACACACACACACACACACCTCTTTCTAGTGTCCCAAATAAACGAAACATGTACTTTAGGAGAGTAGCGAGAATCAAATGACTATCCAGATGTTAACTTCTAACTCCAGGAGTTGGATTCTTACTCTGGTTCCAGGCAAGGGTCCTACCTCAGCAGCCATTTTACATGCAAAAAGTTGCAGATTTAATTCCTGGAGTCTTCAGGGAGGGCTAGAAAAATTCCAGCCTCAAATTCCGAAGGGCTACCGCTCATGTTTATAGGACAGGCCATGGTACGACTCAGTATTAGGCATATTCTTACCTTGCTATGGTCAGGCATGATGGGCCACAAGCTCCCTACACTGCTCTTGAGAAGACAGACTCCCAATTATATGTGGGAGTTCAGTTCCCCACTGTGCCTCCTTGAGAAGGGATAGATTTGATAATTCTCAGGGTCTCTTCCATCTCTACAGTTCTAAGAAATGTTCTCGTGCAGGGTTAAAATCCAATGAGGAAGCATGCTGCAACGTCATCTGTGCTAGATCTATGATGCTGGCCAATCAGGAGCTGTGCAGGGACAAGCATCATCCCGCCTCCCTCTCTGATTGGCCAGCAGCATGAAGCAGGAAAGGTAACATTGCAGCATGCTTCCCCGTTGGATTTTAACCCTGCGTGAGACAGAAAGGTAAAGCAATTGGATCTGCGTGTATCAGCCAGTTCTGAGGACAACCTGGGCGTGGTTCGTTTCATAACCTACTGGTTCTGAAATGAAATGCCCATAACTAGTAAAATTCTCTGCTAAGAATTCCAGCAAAGTTGAAGATGTCCACAGAGGAAACAGACCTTTAGTACCATTGCTTGCCCTAGAAAAATATCCCCAAATCCTCTGTAATATACAAAGGGCAGAATCCTGTTTGGAAACACAGCTCCATAGAAGGAGTGCTTCATGCAATCTCTGGCTTGCTGTTTATACAAGCTGGAGATCACTCCACTGAGATCAGAGGTGCTTCCACATGTGTAAGCTAGCAGTGGAGCTCCCCGTGTGTACAAAGCAAAAAAAGGACAGCCACAAATAGGACAGGATGTTGTGCCCATGGTGGCAAGAAATAACATTCTGGCCAATTGTTTTTATGGCCAATACTTAGAATTTCCTCGACAGATATAACAATAAAGATGAAAAGATCAAGTTTAGAAAATTGTGCGCTAGAACATTCTTCATCTTTATATTCTTGTGGGTTTTTAATTTTATACTATTCTACTTATTTTTGGATACATGATTAAAGACCAAGCAATTTAACTACTGATAGCTTCATTTTTAGGAATTACAGTGTGGTTTATATTTTAACACTATTCTGCTGAAATAGACTTTCTTCAAACCCTGATCTGTGCAGTTAAAACAAAAGACCTTGGTACAGTCAGATGACTATTTACTAAGATGCTTTGTTTAGTAATTCTCTCCCGCTGTTCTTGTACCTGAAAAGTTCTAAATACTCCCAGCCCCCTCCCCCCCAAGCCACAATGAAAACAATCAGGACACATCTATTCAAAGTTAGATTAAAAACATATTTAATAATAAAAGGCCACATCTACTCTTTCACCCATGTAAATTTAATAGTTACATATTTTATGCACCCAGAAAAGCAACATTTAGTTGATGCACTTCGTATGCTGTTTTAGACAGAACTAATGGTTGTTTGTGCAATGCCACTCTTCTGCATTTAAAAAAAGAAAAGAAATAAAAACATTAATTTCTTCCTATTCTGCCTTTGAGGAGTAATTAGCAATATTTGTTGACGGATGAGCAAGAAGTATGGTTAATTTTGTTTCACAAGCCGAAGACACTTTTGTGATCTACAAAGGGAGCTTTTAATATTTAAAATGTATTTACAAAGATCTTGATAATGGAGCCCTTTCATCCGGAAGAGAAGGCTCTCTTCCAAATAAAATGTTTGAAATAACATTCTTTACTAGCAGACAGGCATGAAAGGGGGTTTAAGTTTCAGCATATACACGTTCTCTTTCTCTTCACGGAGTAAGTGGGTTCCCTCTGAAGAAGCCAAAGCTGGCTTCAAGAGTTAACAAGGTTTGGCATTTCAGATGATATTACTAATTCCCCATTTCCATCAACAGAGAACCTCAGGAAAAACTGTCCTTTAAGTATTTTATTCCAGCACTTAATTGACTCCATTTTTAGTCCATCTAACTGCAGTGGTACCTTGTATAAAGGAATTAATTCATTCCCAATGAAATTATGTTAAGCAAAATTTCCTTTATACAAGTTTCCCATAGGAATGCATTGAAAACAGAGTGATCCCTAATCGTGAGCATTTTTATGTTGTACAGATTCGCCCCATAGACGATTCTGTTAAGCAAATTTCCCCTATCTCCAGAATTTTTTATGTTGTACAGATTTTATGTTACACAAACCGTTTGTTTTACGAGGATCCACTGTATCCCCTTTTGCCTCCTCCTATTCAAGTGATCATTTAATTTACTGTTATGTTGCTCTGTGCCATCAACAAAGTTCTGATTTGAGTGAACCATGACAGGGTTTCTGAGGTATATAAAATGATGTGAGACAATTTTCAAGGAGGTCCATGAGGTGACCATGGAATTATTTTCCACTTCCAACCCACCCCTAGTGAATTTCTGTAGCTAAGATGGAATTTGAATCCAGGTCTGCTGAGTCCTAGTCCGATACTCCATCCACATATAATATTGTATCACAAAAGAGCAGAGCCTGAAATGCTATGTCTCACCAAAGGCCAAGACTGACCCAATATACTTTATTATCTGAGGTAGAACAACAAATGGCACCGTACCTACTCTAATCAAAATGTACAATAGTCAACCTAAGGTAAATTATTCCAACACATTATTTATAAACCTCACAAGACATCTCTCCCTGGAAGGAAACAAAAAACAAATTAAATAGGAATTTTATGCCCTTTTTTCTGACATTCAAAAACTACCACCTGAACTAATTGCCTTACCCTGGCTAATAGAAAGGTTGGCCCTGACAAAGCCTAAACAACAGCTCTGGGTCTTCACAGCACATGTGGTAATAACAAAGATGAAAAGCCATGATCAATGAGAGTAATCCAGTGGTACCTTGTATAAAGGAATTAATTCGTTCCAAATGAAATTATGTTAAGCAAATTTTCCTTTATACAAATTCCCCATAAGAATGCATTGAAAATAGCGTAATCCCATTTTTATGTTGTACGAATTTTCCCCATAGGCAATTCTGTTGAGCAAATTTCCCCTATCTCTAGAATATTTTATGTTGTACACATTTTGTTATACAAGCTGTTTGTTATACAAGAGTCCACTGTATTTTATAGTACTGTAAAATAAACAGTTTAAATAAATATAATGTTGCATAAAACCATATTTACCCCTCTCAAAAAGCCGAATTGCTTCCATCAAGTAAGGCACAAGAAGTCTGTTCACAACAAACCCTGGAGTGTCCTGCGGATAGAAGACACGAGAGTAAAATTATTTCAATCATACAGTAAAACTATTACAATGAGAATATTATTTGAATATGTGTCCTAGGTTACAAAAAGCAGAAGGATCTTAAGAGTGGAACACATTTTTAAATGAATAAATTCCTGTTTTTATTTACAACATCCCTAAGAAATGCTATGGAGAGAAAGGGGGTATGGAGAAGGAAGAACAGAAGGGAAAAAAGACAGAGAGAAAAGTAAAATCAGAACAGAACCATGCAGCACCATGCCATAAGAGGTCCTGTTTTCGCTTATAGAGTGGAACACATTTTTGTTGTGCTGATAATGCATTGTCTTTTATAAAACACCTTCAAATTTTCTAAGTGTTCTTGTTGGAACTCGTACAATAGGCTAACATTGTTATCTTAGTTTTATGGGTGAGACGCAAGCCAAAGTAGCCTTGCTAAATTGTGAGGTCATCTAATGAACTAACAGCAGATCTGAACTGGAGAACAACTGTAGCCAGTCTCTTTGGCACTACAAGAAAACAAACTTATCTTTTAGAGATCATGGCTTATTTAACTGAGCAGAATTTGACCATTCCCCCCTTCTGCCACACAGATATTCAAGTTGACTTGGACTCAACGTTCAAGTCAAATAAAAATCTGCATCCAGCCTGGCCAGAAGAGAGAGTAGATGAACTTTCATTTGAAGAATACTCAGTGGCATCCTGACATTGGACGCATCAATTTTCCTCATTGATGAGGCACAAACAGCCACCTCCCTGCTCATTATACAAAGGGCTGAATTTTGATTCACACTCCATAGTGAGCCCTTACAAAGACCAAAGGGGCCTCCAGCTCTATCTTCTTCATCAAGGTCAACAAAATTGATATGCAGCAGGAAGAAGCACAGGATACTCCCAGGATGCAGCAGAACATCCAAACAATTTAGGTGGCCTTATTACTTTTTTTAAAAAATGCAACATTAATGCTTACTTATTGGGGTTTTTTACCAATGTACACAATGAATTCCTTTTTTTTTTAAAAAAAACTAACTTTCCAAGTTCACAAATGCCACAAAAGAGGTATAACTGCTTCCCAAGAAAAACTCTCTATTAATCTCCCTCTGAGATTGTTTTTTTCATTTAAATCAGGAGCTAGCAACCTGTGGCCTTTGAGCTGATGTTGGCCTCCATCTTCCACCAGTTCTAACCATCACAAGTCCCCAGTGAGAGACAATGGGGGCAACATCCAGAGGGCCATGAGTTACTCATTCCTAATCTAAATAAAAAGGACTACATTGTCACAATTGGTTTCAGAAAAATCCTGACCAAAGCCCAGCCTCTGTTACTTTAGTATCTACTCACCTTGCATGATATTGAATTCTTCCCAAGGGCTTTACTGAAATCTATGAGGGACTCAAAAGTCCTCTGGCTGGTCATCGGTGTCTTGATAACCTAGGAAGGAAGACATAATCAAGGTGGAAGGATAAGTTTACCTCCTTATGTAATCAATAACCTGCCTTTCTTAAAACAACTAACATGTTGGGGAGGCTACAACTAAATGACCATCATGTCTTAACAGTCAAATCTTTCATTGCACTCAAGTCCAAGGAATTTATTGAATGAAACTTTCTTTGCTCCCTGCCTCCCTCAGATAAAATAGTTAGGCACCCCTGTATCCACTGATTCACGATCTGCGGATTCAGTTATCCACAGCTGGCAATCAGCGGGGTGGAAGTGGGGTGCATGCAGTCGTTCAAGCTTCCCAGATGGCGGACCTGCTGCACCAGGCACAATGCTGCACCACCTGATAAGCTTGAATGGCTAGGAGTGTCCCTGGCCGTTCGATCTTCCCAGGCAGCGGACAAGGTGATGCAGTAGTGCACCTTGGTGGAGAGGCACGGAGATCTCCCCCCCCCACACCCCCAGGCACCCACAACAGAGATTGCAGTCAGTACTGCGGGCAGCAAAACCCATGCACTCTCCCTCAATCCTCCTGCCTTCTTGCTTGTATGCCTTCCTAGCTAGCAGCCCTACCTCTTGCCTCTCTTTCCCCTTCCTTCCCCTCCCACCGGTGCCTCTAACTGGGAGCCCTGGTGCCCTGCCCATCTCAGGACACTGACTCTGCTTGATCTTGCGCCTTTGACCCCCAGCGCCTGCCTGGCTCTTGCTCGGTCGCTCTTGGCTCCCTTCTCTCTCTTGCCCAGGCACAAACCCCACCCACGCTCTTGTCTTTCGGTTGCTGTGGGACACCCTCTGGCCATTCAACCCCACCCAGTCTGCCGGGCTGCCCAGCGGGGATGGTGGGGTGTCTGGGGTGAAAACGTTCACCCCCTGGCACCCTACCACAGCTCTCGCCACTGTCACCCTTGGATAAGAGCATTTACTCTTATCCATAGATTTCAGTATCCACAGGGCGGCCCGGAAACAATCACCTGCTGGTATGGAGGTCTTACTGTACTTAAAATATTTTAAGTCCCTCCTCCTCTAAGGGATCCCCGATGGCTTAATTAATTCAGAGGCTATATTTAAACGGAAGAAAAGTAAGTGCACAAATACTTAAAAGGATCATATACCACACTAAAAACGGTTAACAAAGGCAATACTAAAATGCAACCAATTTAGTAAGATACAACAATCCATTTTAAAACCCCACCCAGGCAGCCGCTCATTGAGGGGGAGACTAACTGTAGAACAAAGCATTCCCTGTGAAAGGGCAGCCAACATGGGGCTAGTCTGGCCTCTTGTGGGAAGGTGTCCCAAAGTCTGGAAGCAACATCCAAGAAAGCCCTCTCCCATGTTCCCATCAAATGAAGATCAGGTTTCTCATCCAAAGCTTACAGAGACTATAATATTTATAGAATGATGTCTTCTATTATATTCTCTATAAACCATGGTGTCTTCATACTGGCTTTCAGAAGCAGAGGCAGTAGTTGCAGAATGGTAAAACCACAGGATTATTCCTCTGACATCCTGTTTCTTGGGTTTCTCCAGGCATCTGGCAGGTCAACGTGTGGAGCAAGATGCTAGACTAGACAGGCCTTCAGCTCAAACCCAATGCTATCTTGCCATGCACCAAGAGATGTGCTGGTGTACAGTGGCGGGCTGCTTGTATCACAAACAGGAGTAGCTCAAAGCCATGAATTTTCTGTCCATTGTTTGTTCGCTATGACATCCTAACTAGGTGATCAACTAGGCCAGGGAAAGAATCCAAAAACAAAGCCTGGAACAAAAAGGATGACATCTCTGCCCTACTTAAGGGCTTTTGTTTATTTGTTCATTTATTCACATCCCAAAAGGAAGGCGGAAGGCAAGACAGCTCCAGTACCATTCTCTGACCTGACATAATAAGGCTGCTTTGATTTTTCAATGAGATGTGAATTTTAGACAATCCTCCTACCCATAAGCAACTGCCATTATATTCTTTATTTACAAACAAATGTTACGGGAATGTGGAGGGGTCACAATCCAGCAAGATAATTATATACTTAAAGTGTAGAGTGGACCCTCGTATAACAAACGGTTTGTATAACAAAAATCTGTACAACATAAAACATTGTGGATAGGGGAAATATGCTTAACAGAATCGTCTATGGGGCGAATCCGTACAACATAAAAATGGTCGTGTTTAAGGATTACTCTACTCTGTTTTCAATGAATTCCTATGGGAAATTTGTACAAAGGAAAATTTGCTTAACATAATTTCATTTGGAACAAATTAATTCCTTTATACAAGGTACCACTGTACATGTATTTGGAAATGCTTAAACCAGCTACAGATGGGCTTAGTGTAGTGACATCTCTTCTAAAGGTACGCAGCAAGTAAGTCTCATATTTTGGCTCTCCAGCATTTCAGACCTCAGCCAATATGGTCAAAAGGCAAGCATTTTATGAGTTGATGTCTCAAGTATGTACTTTGAATTATTATGATTATTGTTTCTTTGATAATTGCTCTAATTATGATTGACTGATTGATTTTATATTTGGTTATACATTGTATATTGTTTAATTGTACTATTCATTGTATTGTGTATGTTCAAAGCCTCTGTAAACCGCCCAGAGTGACCTTTGGTCAAATGGTGCGGTATATAAATCAAATAAATAAATCAAATAAATAAAAAAGTAACTTGAAGCACCAAAGGCTGGAAAGCACCGCATTCAACCATGAATCAAGTAGATGCTTCTATTCTTCTAATGAAAACACACATAAAGCTTTCTTTCATCATCAGCAGAGTCTCACAGATTCACAAGACCTTCTTCATTATAACCATCACCATCTTCATCATCCTCATCTCAGAACTGCCTAGTTCAGGCATGTCCAAACTTTGGCCCTCCAGATGTTTTGGACAGCAACTCCCACAGTCCTTTGCCATTGGCAATCTAAGCTTAGAATTCTGGGAACTGTGGTCCAAAACATCAGGAGGGCCGAAGTTTGGACATGCCTGGCCTAGTTGGAAGGGACCCATCGACTCAATTCCTTGTCAAGGAGGCATTGTGGAGAACTGAAATCCCAACATCTGGCAAAACACTCAGCCACCCAGCACTTTGATGAATTATTCCAATGCTAAAAAATGTTTTAAACAGCCACAATATGTCCATGGCTTATTGGGTAGATTTCTCCACACAAACTAATACTGACTATCAGCTTTTACATTACATGAACACTAGGGATCATTCTTTCAATCATTAATGTTGGTTCTTCTTGATGCCTTAACTGTACAACTATAGTTCGTACTCCTCAGATTAAGGCAGGAGAATAGCATCAAAGAGAATCTGAATAGCAGATAAAACAGTGGTTCTCAACCTGTGGGTCCCCAGATGTGCCTGGATTGCAATTCCCAGAAGTCTTCATCACTAGCTGAGCTGGCCAGGATTTCTGGGAGTTGCAGTCCAGGAACATTTGGGGAGCCACAGGTTGAGAACCACTGAGATACAATCTCAACAGCAGAGAGGCAGCAGCACATACCGAGCATGCTACAATTTGTATTCTGAAGTCCTCTTACCTCTACAAGCTTCATTAGAGGCACAGGATTAAAGAAATGTAAGCCACCGAACCGGTCCTGCCTGGTGGTAGCATTGGCTAGGTCTGTTATGGGCAAGGATGAAGTGTTGCTGGCAAATATTGTGTGTCTGCAAAGAAAGAGTCAGTCAAAATTTTCTGCCTCCGTGTTTTAGATCCAGTTAACATGCATATAAAATTCAAATGAAGACAGACAATCCCCACCTATCATTTTAATTAAAATCTCTCTCTTGAGAGATGTGCTTGCAAGGAAAGGAATGTGAGGAGTATATCTCAAAACATAATGAATCAATTTTAGTGTCACAGAGATTGCAGGACTTCCAGTTGCAACAGGGATATTTAATACCAACATTGATTTAGAGAGACAGGACAAAATCCTGTTGCACAGTGACGCACTAGATTGGGTGCCAGATACATTTAGTTTGAGGTAATTAAAGCCTTTCTGCCCACTTCCTTTAAGTTCTGAGGTTTGCTAGCGCTCCCTGTTGCCCTGGGGAAGCCTTGGGGTAGAGGTCAGGGTGCAGAAGTCTTTAATAGTAACAAACAGACAAACAAACAAAAGTGCCAGATTGTTGCCACCAGAATCTGGATTGATGTCAGTGATCCAGGAGCACTTTTTAAACTACTAAAGGCTTGCCCCTCCCCCCTGGTCCCGAGGCTCCCAAAGAGTTCCCCCAGGGTGAAAGGGGGTCCTAGTAAGCTTAAGGGACACACATGGTGCTGTGGGTCAAACTGCTGAGTTGCCGGGCTTGCCAATTAAAAGGTCGGTAGTTCGAATCCATGCCAACCTAGCAGTTCAAAGGTACGCAAAAACGAAAGTACATAAATAGGTACCACTTCAGTGGGAAGGTAATGGCCACGCCGGCCACAGAAATATGTCGACAGACAAATGTCTTATCTTCAGCTTATAAACGGAGATGAGCACCGACCCCTCGAGTCAGAAATGACTGGACTTAACTGTTTTTTTGGGAGGAGGGGGAAACCTTTAGCTTTACAGAGCTTCAAAATCTAAAATGGAGGAGATGGGAGACTTTTAATTACCCAAAATGCAATGTTTCTGGCACCCAATCTGGGTTACATCGTGCGAAGTTACACCAACAGGACTTTGCCCTTTGTCAAGTCAAGAACAACAAGACAAAGTCACTCTTCGGATGTGCACCAAAATGTATGATGGAGAGAAAAAAAATGCATAACCACCATTCAACATTTAAAATTTGAACCCTACATAATTTTAAGTATTTTTAAAAGCCTCAGTGGGATAACCACAGTCAGAGCCAAGGTTTCAGATTTTCTTCAGTAGCTTTTAGGAGAAAATCAATATGCATAGAATGTGATTTTGGAGTTCATGTTCCTGCAAATAATTACAGCTTGACATCCTTTATGATCAAAGCATCCCTTCAAAAACCCTTAATAAAAATCTATTCTCACATCTGCAGCACCACCTAGTGGGAAATATAACAAGATCTGGAAAAAATAGTATAAATTACCTTGAGTTTTCATTTCTACTTCATCATTGACTCAACACCATCAATAAAGTTCATAAAGTTTTAAAACAGCCCTTAATCCATTACACCGTATGCTGTGTAATGAATCTGCTTCTGAATTACAGTGACCATATGAATTAAAAAATTCTAAAATGCCCTATCATTAACAGCCCAGCTAAAGTCTTGCAGACTATAAAGGACATGGCTTTCTTTATTAAGGCAAGCCACTTCACATTAGGTGCTCCTGTTTTCCTACTGCTGCTTACTTGTTTCTAAACCTACTGTAACAGAAAAATAAATTCTTCAAACCCACAGAAAAATCTGATAGAAAAATAAAACTGACTTATTCCTATGAATGTAAACATATGTAATGGATAGTCTGGTCATTATGTGATTAAATCACAAAACTATCCATCACAGATTTAGTCTTAATATAATTATTTGTCACCAAATAATTATATTAAGCCTAATTTGGGGTTTGTCATCATTTTATGGTGAGCCTCTCATACAAAGTTCTCAGAAGTGATTTACTAATCACTGCTTTTGTAAGTGTTCCCCAATTACTCTAATCCACTGAGCTATACCAACTCACAGATTTAGATTTAGCATGTGATTAATCTATAGGGCTGATTAGCAGACAAGAACTATCAGAGGGGCCACTGCCATACAATTGGGGAAGATTGTTTTTCAATCTCTTCGAATCTTAAAGAAATTCCCATTATACAAATGTTCAGACTGTGTCTTCAGTCCCCTGATCTTGCAAAAGTCAGCTGTTTATATCTGAGGGAAATATAAGTATAGGGAGGCAGGAGACACACAGCAGGACAACACTGGATAAAAACAATCAAGTAGCAATACGAACAACAGCAGAAGAAGAAGAGGACAACATGGATTTTCCTCTGTAGACTCTAATTAGCTTAACTGGGTGAGCAGTCCAGAATGATTTTGCATACATTCTTATAATATGCTTAAAGGCTAAAAAAAAAGTTGTTTTCTTTATTATATTCTTACTTTTAAAAACTTAAATATTTTAGAAATGTAGTCTTGGCCTTTTCAATGTGCTTTTTAAGCAATTAGCTCTTGCAAGTTTTAGAATATAATTAAAATATTCTTTCTGGTGTTTTACTGTACTTTTTGTGCTCCTATATTTCAGACTGAATTTTAACTTTCAACATTATATTTTTTTTGCTTTGGCTGCCCCCCCTTTTTAGAATTACCCTGTAGAACATTGGTTTGCCACGCTGCACAATAATACAGTTCTTCAGAACTTACAGCAGTAGCAATGATTAAACCTTTTTGCCTTAATCAGTTGGAGACATGGGCAGGACTTATTTAAATAATTCATTTTTGGTATTGGAATATCTTTTTAATCATTTCCTCACAGGCAGAGATGTGCTCCACCTTGATTCCCTTCAGAAGTTAACAGTCCACAGCTACTGTCAATGACAAGAGTCAAGAGGCTCTTCAAATAGTTATTACAGAATTATAAACTGAAGTTATAAATTTCCAAACTTATGTGGTTTTAAATAGTTATACTTGGAAGCACCTCAGGTTTTATTAATGGCAAAGTAGTCCAAGAGACCACTAAGGCAAAAGAACAGGGCTTATTTTTTCTACATAATATTGTTGCTGCAGAGGTCTTAGCATATTAAGCTACAGAAGTCTTAGCATGAACTGAAAAGCAGACTTCGCAAAATCTTTCTGGAAACAAGTGACATACATCCTCTCTCTAAAACCCTACCTCATCTGGCCAATATCTTTTAATTAAGATATAGAAAAGTAACACGTCTAATTTTCAGGGAGGTGCATATGACAGCCAAACGACACAAGCACTCAAAACAGAAGTGGAAACTGAGTCATGGCGACTGGGCTTCTTTTCTTGATAGACTGAAACCTTTGTTGCTCATTCAAACAGCTTCATCAGTCTGAGGAAAGCTAGTTGCGAGTCTTCCATTTTATAGTTCACTTTGACATCATGAGAGGGGATTTCAGTACTGACATGAATGGATTCCCTGACCTCTCAAAGTGCCCTTTGTCCTTCAAGTGGAGGCATACTGCTGGTTATGGTTGACTGAGAAATCTTCACAGATACTTTGCTTAGCGATTTATTTCGAAGAAAAGCAACTGTCTGGAGTCCTTGAAGGGCATTTTTCCTCCAAAAAATGAAAGGGACCAATGTACATCCAGTTTTAAAAGAACACATTCCGTCTAACATACAGTTTCATTTGAAATAAGTTCAGCAGAACCAGGACTTAGCCTAATACAGTAATAATAGCAGGGGCAGGGGAGAGGGGTGAGACACCCCGGGCCAATCTCTGAATCTGACCCACCTTACATGACTGTTGTGAGGAGAAGGAGGAGAAAGACAGCCATGCATGGTGCTTTGGGCTCACTGGTGGAAAGGCAAGCTAGAAATACATCCGCCGGAGGTAATGCATCTTCCCCAACCAATATTTGAAGCTTAAGCCAAAAACTAAATAGCAGTTTAACAACCAACCAAGCAGGCTTACTGTTTACCTCTTCAAAATCTTGCAGTGTGCTGGTAATTCAAGGCTGGGAAAACATGCCACGGACAGCCATGGCTATAGTTTGGGGTTTTGTGATAAGTTGAGATGGAAACAAGCCAGTTTCACACCAAGAGCAAAAAATAAAATAAAAACAGAGACTTACCCTCTCACTTCTGTTCAAACTAATCCATCAAAAAGGGTGGCTAGGATTGTATACTTTTGTTCCATTCTTTCCTCTCCCTTTTCCAAATATAAAGCTTGACCACACTGTCAAATTGGCCCAGGCAGTGTCAGGGTAAATAGGCCCACTTAAGATTTGGTAAGGTCGGACAGAGATGCCTGCTGCAACTTACAAGGATCAAGGGGTTTTGGATCAGGAAACCACATTGTACCTCAAGCAACTCCATTTAGCATGATCAGTATTGTTATTTTTCTAATGTTATCAGTGATAGAGTTAAAATATTTCTTTAAAGTGCTGTTAAAGCAACACTGCTTTGCTGTGTGGACTAAAAAGCAATGGAATGGAAGGGTCTTGGTTTTCCTCCAAAAGTAAGAAAGGTTTACAAGGAAATCTTCCTACTTGTCAGAATCATTAAGTTTATGGGAAGCTTTCTTTTTAAATATTGTTTGTCCTTGGAGGGGAGACAGCACAGCCAAGCAGTGATGCTCTGGGAGTCCTTAAAAATAAAAATAAAAACTTTTCACAGCATAGCTGATAACCTTAGGAACAATTAAAAAGAAATGTCTTGTCCTACAATTGGGAGTCTACAGGAACTCTCCAATTAAGCAGCTTCTCCAACTGGACAGCCACCAGCCCTGCTGGTCCGTTCCCAGTGGAACTGAACACATGCTAGAATGCAACCAAAACAGAGCAATCCTACCTACCTGCACCCCAAAAGAGTAGCCCCTGAATGGGACCCAGAAAGATGCAGGTAGGAATGCTACAGAGGCAGGCTAGTTTGCTCTAGCCAAGACCTCGTCTGATTGCCAGCTTTAGGAGTGAGCCAGCTCATCTCTGCAGCGGACTAAGAAAATGCCCATGTACTGAACCTCACATTTAGATCATGTCAGTGCAAATGAGTAGATCACAATGGCATTTTGGGTTAGTTCCAAAGGAAATTAAGAACATACTCTGGTGCAAACTTATCCAGTGTCTTGAAGAGTTCACTCTTGACAGATAGGTTTTCCACAATCGCCTCCACTACAAGGTCAGTACTGTGTACAACAGAGACTGGATCTGTGCTCGTGGTCAAATTCTTTAATGTTTTCTCCGTGAACTCTGCACCAGCCTGGGAAATTGGGAGAAACAACAGAGCTTGCTCATCATTTGTTTTTCATTTTTGGTCATAATTGTAGTCCCTTCAACCACAATGTTTCATCAAAGAAAAAATATCATCAGTAAATACCAGGATTCTCCACTAGATATGCATGAATGCCTACCCTCTTTACACACTATTGCATGTTCAAAAGGCAAGGTGATTGAAAGGGTGGCCGCCGTCCGGTTCCAGTCATCCCTGGAGGAAGATTGTGTCCTCGATCCATTCCACTCTGGGTTCAGTCCGTGTCGGGGGAATGAGACTGCCCTGGCACTGCAAGATGACCTCCTCAGGGGGGCTGACAGGAGTTGCTCTACCTTGTTGGTCCTCCTGGATTTGTCAGCGGCCTTTGATACCATCAACGGTATCTTGCCAGGTCTGCTTACCGAGGTGGGGACTGGAAGCTCAGCGTATAGCTGGCTCCGGTCCTTCCTTGGTGGCCGTTCCCAGCTTGTTCAGCAGGGGGAAGAGTTTTCGGCTCCCTGGACGCTCCCTTGTGGGGTGCCCCTTGTGGGCTATCTCCCCCATGCTGCTTAACAGCTATATGAGGCTGTTGGCTGAGGTCATTAGGGGATTTAGTGCATGGTGTCATCAGTATGTGGATGACACGTAACTCTACCTCTCCTTTACCAGCTCTGCAGTGGAGGCGGTGCAGCTCCTCGACTCTTGCCTGGATGAGGTCATGGAATGGACCAGGATCAACAGGCTTAGACTCAACCCGAAGAAGACCAAGGTTCTGTTCTTTGAGGTGCCCTCTACCAGTTACAGTGGCCTTCTCCCCAGTCTGTGGGGGGGGGGTACTACCATCCAGCGGGTGGATAGAGTTAGGAATCTGGGTGTGGTCTTGGATCCGGCTCTATCCCAGGAAGCCCAGGTGGTAGCCGTTTCCAAATCCGCCTTTTTCCATCTCCGGCAGATCACCCAGATTCGCCCGTACCTGGATGAGGCTTCCCTGAAAACAGTTGTGCAGGCACTCATGATCTCGAGGATAGATTATTGCAACACTCTCTACTTGGGGTTGCCCTTGACCCTTATTCGGAGACTTCAGCGGGTGCAAAATGCAGCGGCCAGATTGGTGGTTGGTGCGGGTAGATATGACCACATCACCACAGCTCTGGTCTGCTTGCATCCTAAATAAAGTTCAAGGTACTGGTTTTGATATACAAAGCCCTCCACGGCATGGGACCTGAATACCTGGCGGAGCGGATCTTCCAAAGGTCAACTGAGGCCTGACCCACCAGAACATCTCAGGCTTTCTCACTTTGAGTGGCCACGCCCAAGGAGGCCAGGAAATAGATCCAGGCCTTCTCCGTGGCTGGCCCCCCACGCTGGAACAACTAACCAAGTGAGATTCGCCTTGCACAGTCCCTGCCAGCCTTCAAAAAGTGATGAAGACATTGCTTTTCAGAGAGGCATTTGGTGACCATTAGGGTGTTTTTTTAATTATCTTTTTTCCCCTTTCCTTTCAGGCCTCCTGTACCTACCCCAGGCCTGGCACTGCCCCGAAAGGGCATCCAAGGGCCTTCCCGGGCCTGTTGGAGGCCCCAAAAGTGCTTTCTTGTGAACCGGAAGTGACTTCCAAATTGCTGAAAACTACTTCTGAGGCCTCCAATGGCCTTCCTGGGCCTGTCGGAGGCCCCGGAAGTGCTTTCCAGTGAACTGGAAGTGTCTTCTCGATCACTGGAAAGCACTTCCGGGGCCTCCAACATGCCTGTGAAGGCCATCGGAGGCCCGTTCAGGGTAGTGCTAGGCCTCAGGTAAGTGTAGAGGGCCCCAGACGCACCTCCCCCCCGAGTCCCGAGCCGACCCAGCATCCGCATATCATGGATTTTCAATTATCGCAGGTCGGGTCGGGTCCCTAACCCCCGCAATAGGTGGAGGTTACTGTATTGCACTAAGGCACTGAGGCAAGAAGAAAAGAAATTTAAAATAATAGGAGAAAACAAGAGGAGGAAATTGCCATTCATCATTCGGCAGTAGTGCTTCTATAGCACTGCCTCTTGCAAGGCTACCAGAGAGCTACATTAACAAGCTGCAAACAAGGCTTTTCAGCAACTTTCCTCCTTTCCCTTTGTGGCCACTTAATTCAAACAGACTACGGGAAAGCCTAATTCCCTGGTGCAACTTCTTATTGAATATTTATCTCGATGCATGGGTGTGTCTAGTCATATGTGCAAGCTTAGAAGCTAGATGCAAGGTTGTTCTTTCTTCTCACAGCTCCTTTTTGCACACACAGAATGTCTTGAAAATCAAGTTTCTTTCTATTTGCAAGCACCCACAGCTGACCTGGGGGCTGAAAGGCCCTTACAGGCTCATTAATTCACATTACTTGAAAAGAATTTGTTAAAACTATTGTATGAACCTACCATTACTATACAGTACTATCTGTTCGGGCCTTAAAGATCAAAAGAAACAAACAAAAAAACATGTGTCACATTGAACCACCACTATTTCCAGTATTTATAAATATTAAGATGTACCTCTGGTTTGTCCGCAAACTTTTTCTTTACCAGTTTTTTCAGACTATCCTCAATTCCCTTCCTGGAGTTCTTTAGTATCTCATCTGATTGATCCACTAGGATCACTGTGTGGCCAGTGGCTGCAGCAACCTGTGGAAAAACAGGTGGGAGGAAGGAAACACAGGGCGCAAAGAGTTCAGCTGCTACGGAAGAAAGGAGCACTTCAAAGAAACAAGATGGGGAAAGGAATGGACACACAAAAGGACATGTTGTAAAACAATACAGAATACAAAATACAAATAGAAAACATATATTAAAAAGACTGAAATAAAACTAAACAACAGCGCTCCGCTTCACCAACGGGACCTCTTAAACAGTACTGTTCCTCATTATCCTCCCTTCCAGAACTGAATTGATTGTTGCACTGGAACAATTTCCTACAAGCACATATTCAATAAATCTACCCCATGGATCTTTAAAATGTCTCTTTTTAACTCTGCTTTCTTAATCTTTAACTTACATGTCAATTTGTCATTTGTGGCAATATTCCAAATTTCATTATACCATTCATCCATATAATTTAATAATTTTAATAAAATTTAATAAAAATTGTGTTTAAAAAGGACATGTATAACAACACTGAATGTATTTCTAGCCTTTAGCACAATTATATTCCACCTTTT
>JAHTLZ010000330.1:20127908-20141950 GCA_023846285.1 Phrynocephalus versicolor | reverse complement strand
AATAAATAAATAAATAAATAAATAAATAAATAAATAAATAAATAAATGCAAGTTCCAATGTGAACATACGTTAGTCCTTCAACAGCTTCTTCACAAAAAAAATAGACATTGCTCAGCACAGCTCTTAACTATCTCTGAGGGGGGGATGGTGTATATAAAAATGGGGAATTGCCCAAGTGTCATGGTATTTCAAGGCACTAGATGGGGAAGTATTTCCACATCTGCATTGCAAGGGCAGATGAAAACAATATTCAGGGCTGGCACTGCCACCGAAGGTTGCCTCAGGAGATGGATGTCACTAGGTGGCAGCAAGGGGTTGAGATAAGAGCTGTGGGCTATGCAGCCTGCACTGGGTAAGGCCCATTCTCTTGTTCTTCTCCATTATTTGCAAGGAGGCCATCTAAGTTCTCCCCTCCAGAAAGAACTGAAGTGCCCTCAAAACACTGCCTCCAAGTCCCATCCCAGAGAAACAGCCCAGAAGGCTACCACGATGGATGGAACCAATAGCTGCTGAGAGGTCCTGCAGAAACAACAGGGACAGGCTGCTCCGGTCCTGTCCCCAGTGCTGGTTATCCACCAAGGGAAAGCAGTCATCATCCAAGCCTGAAACCAAATTAGAATGGATCTGAATTATCTCTCGCTTCCAGATACGCCATGAGGATCACAAAAGGCATGGTGGAAAAGAAAGCTTTATTTTACTGGTGTTGGATGTGCTACAAAATACTGACCCCAATACTTAGATGTCTACCAAGGGGAGAGTCTTCATTTCTTCTTGTGCAACATAACAATTTCACTGCTCAGGAATATCATTAACTCCCCAACTTATCGTTATCCTTTTTTCAGGGCCCCTCCCTTAACCAGTAAGGGGGGAAAAGTCCATCCCAAGATTCTCTGCCAGAGACTAGAAGAAAGAGGGAATAACAATGATCATGAGCAGGTTTCAGATGTGAAAAGTCTCTTATCCACTGTAAGGTCATTATAATGTAATGTTTTACATATTTTTAAGGACAGGAGCTACAGATGAAACTCAAAAAATTAGAATATCATGCAAATGGTCATTTATTTCAGTAAGTCAACTCAAAAGGTGAAACTAATATATGAGATAGACTCATTACATGCAAAGCAAGATATGTCAAGCCTTACTTTGGTATAATTGTGATGATTATGGTGTACAGCAGGCATGTCCAAACTTCGGCCCTCCAGATGTTTTGGACCACAACTCCTACAGTCCTTTGCCATTGAAAATACAGGCTTGGAATTCTGGGAGTTGTCCAAAACATCAGGAGGGCCGAAGTTTGGACATGCCTGGTGTACAGCTTATAAAACCCCCAAATGCACAATTTCAGAAAATTAGAATATTATATGACATCAATAACACAAAGATTGGAAATAAAACAATATCAGACCTCTGAAAAGTATAAGCATGCATATGTACTCAGTACTTGGTTTGGGCCCCCTTTGCATCAATTACTGCTATAATGCGGCATGGTATGGATGCTATCAGCCTTTGGCACTGCTGAGGTGTTGTGGAAAACCAGGATGCTTCAATAGCGGCTTTCAGCTCCGCTGCATTGTTCGGTCTCATGTCCCTCATCTTTCTCTTGGCAATGTCCCATAGATTCTCTGTGGGGTTCAGGTCAGCAAATTTGCTGGCCAATCAAGCACAGTAATCCGATGGTCACTGAACCAAGTTTTAGTACTTTTGGCAGTGTGAGCAGGTGCCAAGTCCTACTGGAAAATGAAGTCAGCATCCCCATAAAGCTAGTCTGCAGAAGGAAGCATGAAGTGCTCCAAAATCTCCTGGTAGACGGTTGAGTTGACCCTCGACTTATTGAAGTACTGTGGACCAACATCATTAGGTGACATGGCTCCCCAAATCAACAGACTGTGGAAACTTCACACTGTACTTCAAGCATTGTGCATTGTGTGCCTCTCCATTCTTCCGCCAGACTCTGGTTCCTTGGTTCCCAAATGAGATGCAAAAGTTGCTGTCATCAAAAAAGATGACTTTGGCCCCCTGAGCAACAGTGTTCAGGAGGGGCTTGACAAGAGGAATACATTTGAAGCCCATTTCCAGGATCCGTCTCTGTGTGGTGGCTCTTGATGCACTAAATCCAGCCACAGTCCACTCCTTGTGAAAGTTCCCAACACCATCGAATGGCCTTTTCCTGACAATCCTCTCCATGCTGTGGTTATCCCTGCTGCTTGTGCACCTTTTTCTTCCACACTTTTCCTTTCCACATAACTTTCTATTGATGTGCTTTGATAGAGAACTTTGGGAACATCCAATTTCTTTTGCCATCTGTACCTTTTGGGGCTTTCCATCCTTATGGAAGATGTCAATGATGGTTTTCTGCATAACTGTCAGGTTAGCAGTCTTTCACATGATTGGGATTCCTACTGAAGCAGCCTGAGAGACCATTTAGAGGCTCAGGAACCCTTTGCAGGTGTTATGGATTCATTAGCTGATTAGAGTGGAATACTTTGAGCAGGCACAGTCAAAGAGGGGGAGATGTGATCCTTCCAACTCAACCTTAATCACTAAACTGGCTGCCACTTTCAGGACATAAAGTCGTGGAGAGGCACTCCCCCAAAGGAGGGGGATGTTCCCAACCCACAAACACCCAGGGCCCCCACATGCAAGATCTCCATCTTGCCCGCATTCAGCCTCAGTATATTTTCCCCATTCCACTCCCAGTACAGCCCCAAGGGAGCGCCCAAGGCACAATATGGCATCATCTGCAAGGCTGGAAGGATAGATAGAGCTGCATGTTATCAACATACTGATGGCACAAAGCTCCAAATCCCCTAATCACCTGGCCCAGCGGTCTCATATAAATGTTAAATAGCATTGGTGAGATGATTGACACCCCCAGGTACTCTGCAATTGAGAATCCAAAGGGTTGGTTTGCAAATTGTTCCTTGAAACAAATACAGTGGTACCCCGACTTAACAGCAGCTCGATTTAAGAGCAATTCGATTTAGGAGCGGAAAACTATTGGCATTTTGACAGCCACCTTACAAATTTTAGATATTGTCTGCTCGACTTACTTATTTTTTACATTTTTTAAAAAAGTTTAACTTATTTTTTCAATTTTTTAGATAAGGTACCCCAACTTAAGAGTAGTTCGACTTAAGAGCATGCATTTGGAACGGATTAAATTCGCAAGTCGAGGTACCACTGTAACACTTTCCTTTTTAGATTTTTCTTGTCTATTTACATAAATAGTATTTCTACACAGATCTAAAACCGCACTACCACTTTTCTTAACAATGAAAAAAAACCTGGTTCCATTCAAGTTACAGAATAACTTGATTCAGGACACAATGCATGACTCCACTTAGGGTGTTTATACACGACCCCTAAACTCCGCTGCAAATGGCTCCCAGCTCCGGAGCTTAAAAATGTTTCCCCACCAGCTCCGGAGCTAACAGAAAATTAAGTGTGACCCCGCCCACCTAAGTGCGACCCAGCGCACCTTTCAAGTACCTGCTCTGGGAGAGTGAAAAATTTTGACGCGGAGAGTGCCGGGCTCTCCTCGCTTCTTCTTCTTCTTCTTTTGCCTCCTGCCCCTTTAAGAGGAACCAGGAAGTGACGGGGGGTCGGAGCAACTTCCACCGGCACTCCGGAGGTAAGAGTGCATTCTTTTCTCCCTTTTTTTCTCCCTCCCCTCACGCAGACAGAACAAGGAAGTGCAGAGGGGGTGGGAACGCAGGGAGAGCGACAAACCCTCAAGATCTCTGGTCCGAATTTAAGGGACCAGCGGATCTTAGAGGTCGTGTAAAAAGGCCCTATGTCTAAGAATGTCAAGGGATTACAGCTCTCCAGATCCCATACAAAGTTCACTCCCCCATCAGTTATACAAGATCACAACACAGAGAATGCTGTGCACTGGGAACGTTCATCTACTTTTCTACAAGGAGTTACAGTTCTGAGGCATTTTCTCTTCTGCCCAACAGAGATTTCCAGAGCGAAATTCAACAAGACGCTAACAAATCTGTAACCAAATCACCCACTTTAAATTTCAAAGCAGCTGCAAGATGGAACGTTTACTGCCATTTTCATGGATGGCATTCTGCCTCCTAAAGATTCAATTTGTTCATTCTCATTTTCCTTTGCACTCAGCAAATTAGTAATTGGAGATTGCACCAAGTTTAATTTGGAACATTTTAAAACAGGGTTGCCACAAATTTCTATTCACAAAATTCCCTGACTTTTCCAGGATTTCCAGGCCAAAAATGTAGATTTTCCCTGAACACCCCCCCACACACACACACCAGCAGATTGACTTTTCTGAACATTTGAAACAAACCATTGATATTACATTTCCATTTACACAATTCTTTAGATAAGGAATAATCTTTATGCCTCATTCAAAAACACTTTCATTTTCTAGCCAGCGAACCCTACAAAATTTGGATGGCAATGGTGGCTTAAAAGGGGTGTTATATCTTGCATAGTTGCTTCTCCTGGAGGGATAGTCCTTAAACACATAATAAACTGACCTTAAATACAACACAATATTCCACCCTGACTTGACACCTTCTTTGAAAGTATTATTTACTACATGTAAGCCACAAGAACCCATGTTAATAAAAATAGGATTGCTGACTCCATGATCTTTCTCTAGCTATTTTATAAATGCCCAGTTAACACTGGGCCCATTTGTGGCTAGCTGAACCATGTTAGGGCAAAGGTCTAAAAACTGTCCCTTGAAAGCTGGTAGCTTATCAATGGCCCTGCCACACCCTAAAAACGGGAGGACAAATTTAAAAAGTACTCCTTATAGAGTGAAAAATGTGGTAATTATGGTTAGTGAGCGATTAAAAATTTCCAAGATTAGCGATAATGCCCACCTCTAGTCAAAGTCCATTTTTTTCATAACTATCTACATTTCCCCCTGATTTTTCCAGGGTTTCCAAACCATTTTTCTTTTCCCTGACTTTTCCGGGATTTTCCAGACTTGTGGCAACCCTGTAAAACCAGGATCCACAGGATTCATAAGGGGGTGATATTGTGATAATTATCTATAAAACTATACATATTGTATATGCATATACAGTAGGACCCCGGTCTCTGCGGGGGATTGGTTCCAGCCCTTCCGGTGGATAATGAAAACTGTGGATAAGAGATAATGCCTGCCCCCCCGAACTGCTGTTTCCTGACTGTAGCTTGTTTTATGACTGCCGTTTTGAGACTGTCGCTTGCTTTATGGCCGCTGTGACAATAGCTTGCTTTACAGCTGCTGTTTGTGACAACAGCTTGCTTTAAAGCTTGCTTTGTAGCTGCTGAATTATTTAATTTTTTCATCTGCCAACCACGGATAACTGAATCAGTGGATAATGAATCAGTGGATACAGGGTTCCTATTGTATTTGGTAACTGGATTGCTCTTTCTGCAGATTGGTTTAATGATTAGAACTTCTGTTATGTTCCTGATTTTGGTTAAAATTGCTCAGAATAGGGATTGTTTAGTGATCAAAATCCAGCTCTGGAGAGTTTACATAACCAGAGTGATCACACCCATTCCCATATATACTCTTTCCAAGTTGCAGTTCTTCAGTGGCAAAACCAGCATGCCTTGCCTATTATAAAAGATATATGCAGACCCCAAGGCACCAGAGATTGCTTTCAATTGTGCTGATTGCTTTGAAATTAGTGCAAGCTGTGTTGCCATGGAACCCTAAATTAAAACTAAAATCTTTTGTTTTGAAATATGTTGCTTGTATCAAAATACTCCAGAGCTTGTTTTAAAAAAGCCACTTTAACTTAAAAGAGTGAGTTGGATCCAGATTAAATCAGATCAGATCAAGTCCAATAGAAATGAATGGGATGAGCTAGTAATTCCTCATATCCTACTGAAGTAAATGGAAAATAAAGTAAAACATTAATTTAATATGGACCAACGCTAGTGAAAAAACCAATTTTTAGGTAAGCTACAGTTTGTTTTGAAAATCGCGTTCAGGCATCATCCCAATCTCATACCTTTTCTTACATCATAATATGGAGTACCTTTACTTCTATGGTACATCACCATCATGTGCCTTGGTTTTTGCTGTGGGTATTGTATACATTTTGAGCACAATCTTTTAAATAACATTTTGTAAGCATCTTTTTAGGGTTACTTGCAACCTGGGCTTTGCTTTAAAAGCAGGAAGAGACATATTGATAAGAAATGTATTACAAATTGATATTCCTTCTGTGTGTGATTCTTTTCCTCTGAGGGGGGAAAAAGAACAGAAATGTCTTCTGCGTGTACTGCCCTCTATCCCTGGGAATAAAACAAAGATAAAACAAAGAACAGAGTTGCAAGCTGCTTTCACACTTTTTGGTGGGACATAGCACTCAGCGTTTTGCTACTCAAAGGGACCAAAACTCAGAAAAACTCTGTGCATTTCATGGAATATGTTCTTGACTCTTGGTAGTTTCTAAGAACCTTTGCATCAAAGCTCTAAATTTTCTCGAGTTTAGAAAAAAGGTTTACGATTGGATAGAAAGGGTTGTTTTAGCAGGGGTACTTCCTGACACTACATTCCTGGTTTGTGTGTATGTACACAATGAGTTCTATAACTCACAGTAGGGCATTTTTCTAGTAAATGTATTTTGATATGTTTGAAACTGGTCTTGGATGTGACCTGAAATAACAAGGCTAATACACAGAAAGGATTTGTACCACATAACTACAGTATTTGCCCAGTTCACTAGACTGTGGCCACTGTTTCCACTGAAGGAGAAATGCATATATACAGTACTTGTTTTGAACTTTGAATTTTAAAGGTGAATTTGTAAATGTATCAGCCATTACACTTGAGTGTGCAGTGTAAAAGAACCAGTTAACTACTGACACATAAAAAGCTATGTCTATGCACAGAGCAGACTTGAAAGCAAATCAGCATGTTAAGTATTTCAAGGGAGTAAAAGTAAACTGAGGCTGGAAGCACTAAATTTTGCTATGTGTTTTGATCAGAATGCAGGAGGATTTACTGCTTCCAAAATGATCTGAAAGCCCAAATTACCTGTAGCTTTGTGATCTCATTCTGTGAATGGAGGAAGGAAGCCTCCGCAACTCCATTCTGAATCATAAACCAGGGCAAATTTTCTAATTGCATTCTTTTGTTACTTAATGATAACCTCCGATACATTATTTAAAAGTTGTAGCAACAGCTTACAATAAGGCAAATTCAAAGAGTCATTTTTCTGAACATTGCTTTTACTTAATTTTTTTATAAAAGCATTTGGTAACAAGGAAAAATACAGCATATTTAACTGCTAGATATTGTAATGCTAATGGCACTGGTTGAATCCCACATAAAACAGTACAAAAGAGGTGGGCAATGTTAACTTTCCTGCACATTAGCTTAATTAAAAGTTAGTGTTCCCACATCTTATGCTTGTGTTATTATGAGAAACTTGGTTCAGAGAAATCAACCCTGAAAGCAAGGTAGCAGACCGACCATTATGACCATTTAATAATAAATAGTGTTAGACAATAGTGAAACAAAAACACACCTTTTGCAGTGAATAACCCTGGCACAACTCAAATTCATGCCAAGGAAAAACAAGTGATGTTTATTTGTAAATACTGTACATCACATCCATTTCAGTGTCCCAGAGTTTGTTGGGGTGAAGGGCATGTAACTTTTCTTTATAAACATCTGAAGAAAAATATTTTGGGGAATCTGTTTAAGCAAGTATAAAGCCAACAAACTGAGCATCAGTGGGAGAATTGCCATTAAATTCATATGCTATGTGCTATTATATGTAAATGCCTGGTCCTGTGCCTATGTGTTAGAGCAGAAGAAAATGCTGACACTCCTGAAGAGTCTACATCCACTAACTGTGGACAACCTACTGTCATTTACACATCTTGACACCATAATTTCTAGATGGGTTGCATCCTTTTGGTACACCTACTTCACTGAAAGAAAATGTCCATCACCAGAGAAAACAGAAAGAGGGATTTGGAATGATTTCCTCTCATGCGTATAGTCACTTGCACTCTGGTTCAAATCCTGTTTTGAAGGATTCCTTTAGCATCCTGCAGATGTTCAAAAAGCTCTCTATGAACAAAACAGAGGAACACCAAGATAATGCAACTCATGAAAAGTGGTGTCGCCCTTGTGAGTTCTTGCGTTTGTGCCTACAGCTCAGTCTAGTTTTAGTTACTGCCAGAACTCTTGTCAACATTCTTTTCTGACTCTAGACCTCCATCTTTTGAACATCTGCTTTTTCAGTGTGTACATTTAAAAGGTGTTATGCACATTCCCTACACACTTCACATAAGCTAACTGACCAGCAGGAATTTAAATACAGTAGTTCTCCTGTCTTATATATGTATTTTAACAATAAATTAGCTTTCCTCTTGCAGAATACCTGATGATGTTAGTAGACATTATTTGAAACCCTCAGTATCATCAGGTAAAGGTTTTACTTCCATATATAAAATTATCACTTATTTTTTAAAAAAATGTAAAAGTCAACCAAGGACAAAGTATATGGAAAATGTAGTGGCATTACAGAGTTGCAACATGTTCATTCCCATTAGTGAGAATATAAAAAAGATCAAGGCTCACTTCTGGTTTCACCACTCATGTATCGCCTACTTGCCTACAATAATGAGAATATTAAAATCACTGCCTGACAATTTTGTTACTCTGTATATGGCCGGAGAAACCTGTATTTTCTCCCTTATCATTTACTATGGTTTTGTTTTTCTAATGTGAGAACTGAAGCTCATCGTTTGGATGCTTTTACGGATGAATAATATTTATCAACAGATGGTGTGATGTGTTCTTTGGCACCTCTTAATCTCGTTAAGCAGCCAACCTCCTGGCCCCTCTCATGAAGTATTCTTTTGGCACCAGAGTGTCACTTAGTGCCAGTATCTACTGGCACTGATGGGTGGGATGGAACTGTATAATGTGATGAGAAAAACATAACAAGGGGTAATAATTATTGTGTCTGTGTCTACAATTGTCTTTTCTCAGAGCAGTTGCACAACTTTTGGTCCACTTCTTCAGTTATCTAGTCATTTTAAGAACTTTGGTTATAGCACAACTTTTGGTGGAAGTAAAGAGTCAATGCATTTTCTGGTTTTCATTGTCTTCAGGTGGATTTTTCATTGTCCTCTCCTGTTTTCTGAACCCGGGAATATTTTTTGCATGAAGACTTGAAACAGCTAGGGGGCCAAGATATTGGCCATGAGAAACAGCAAGGAACTGAGCCTTGTATATTCTTCTCGAAGAAATTGAATATGGGATACCACCATGCTCGAGACAGAAAGTTAGTCTGTGATGAGATTTTCAAGTTCTGCCATAAGGAAGAAAATGGAGAATACATATATTTAGCTCTACTTTAGAATGTACAAACACACCTAGTTAATGATCACTTGGAACATGCCAACTTATCCTTTAACAGAAAGTACTGCCAACCATGGATATAACTGTCAAACAAGATGATCTGCACAACTTCAGTTTATTCACTTGCACTTTTTCTGCTCAAAATGCACACTCACCCCATTAGTTTCAGAGCTTCACTGTTGTTATTATTTGAACTTCAGCTCCCCTGATTTCCCAGCCTTCATGGCTACTGGCTGTACTATCTGTGGGGCTGAGGGAGCTAGAATCCTAAAAAGTAAACTCTTCAGGCTAATTATTTTTAGACAGCATTGGTCCTTACTGTGTAATTCCAAAGATATTGAGGCTAGGGAGAAACCATAAAAAACACAATTATCTGTCCAAAAATAACCAGCACTCTAGAAATAAAACTGAACAGGCCTGACTTATTGTGAGGGAGCCAATTCCCACTTGTTTCTTCTCAAAAGCCAGAGTAACTAAAAAAATTGCAAACATTTCATTTGAATTTGCTATGTAAAAATGAGAATCTCTGGCTTGTCCTGTCAAGAAATCAAGCCATTAGCTGCCCATTAGCCATAGTCAGGGTACATGGTTTGTTGAGTCAATAGGTTACTAAACTACAGTTCCACCCATCGCTGCTTCCAAATTATGTTCTACAAATGTGACTCAAGCTTTGAAATCCATACAATGATAGTGCACATTTAAATGCCGGAGGAAATATGCCTAGGCAAATCTATTGGGAATAAGATTTATGAAATACACATTGCTTCTGGGGATGTACTATCCAGTTGAATTTGAATTATGAAAATCCTAACGGGGTTTTCAAGACATCTGAGATATTTAAGGAGTGGCTTTACCAGTACTATTCCTCAAGTGAGTTTCTATGGCCAAGCAGGAATGTGAACACAGGTTCGCCTGAATCCTAAGCCTATCACTGTATCCACTATAGCTCACTGGCTCTTCGGATCTGTTTCTCAGTATAGGTGGAAGCAACGTACCCTCTAGTTTTTGGCCCCGCTGCATTGGGCTCGTCCCTATACGTGAGACTCCACCATCCCCAGCACAAGTTTTATTGTGCCCAAAACAAACATGGTCAATGCATGTGTCAAAGGGGAGGAAAAGCCCTGCATGGAACAAGGCACAAGGACGCACATGCCTTAAAGGGAATCTTGGATGGAAGAGACTGGGCTTTTTATTCCTTTAAAGGTAAATGAACTTTGTCATCGTTTGCTTGATTAAAATAACATGTTGCTTGGGTGCTAACTCACATAACCTCAAAACTAGAGTGGTGTCTTCCAAAAGAAAATGAGATAAAACCCCAAAGTTGTGTTTTAATGCAGAGATCTCATCTTTTTTTTTTCAAAATAGGTCTATAGATTTTAATTGGGCAGCAATGTTTTTACAAGTGCCAGAAAACAACCAGGTCCAGCACTCTTACTTACCTTTTCATTTGCCATTGCATGGTACCACCAAAAGAGCCTTGTGGTAATATAATAAGCAATTACAACATCTACGGTGTAGTGCTCATGTCCTACTAGGATACAGATTATTCCAGTAGCACTCATGCACCAGCAGATCAAGTGATACCACCAAAAGTGACGAGGTGAATCTGTCCAAAAAATAATGCATGTAAACAAGTTGAGTATAGGAATAATATCTGCAGTGGAAAACAGGCTGAGCTTAATTTGAATTTAGTGGTGTGCATGAATGTATTCATGCATGCATGCACATGCACTCTAAGATGCACATTACACATCTATGCTTAATTTATGGAAACAAGTTGCCATATAAAAGGAGCCCACATTGTGGGCTCAGTGGAGGAAGTTCTTTCTTGAATTTTTTTTAAAGAGATAAGCTCTTTTTGTCAGCTAGACTGAAAACTTTTCACTATTCTGAGGGACTGACAGATCCATACCACAGAGAAAAGGGAGATATAACCAAGCACCTTCTTCCATAAAAGAAGTTGCCAGCCCAGAGAGCTAGCACCCTTGAAAAGGAGACCTCCAGCAGTCTTCCCGTGTCCATTCATAGTGTACTCATTTCAGATAGTACAGTTATGCCTTTACACAAATCTTTTAGTAATTAGTGATGCTGGGCATTGACCCTTTCTCTACATAAACAACTTAGTCCACCTAGTTTAAACTATCAGCTGTATTTATTACATTCTCTTTCCATTTGGGTTCTCTGTTACCTGGAACAGTGCTTTCTTGCAGAGCCAAGAAGAGGAGCAGAAGCAGAAAAACAAAGAGTAGGATTGAATGATTTATTTCTGCCTGATTCTACTGTTTCTCTATGAACCAACAATCCCCCTTTCCTTCCATGATGCTCCATCCCTCTGAAAATCTAGAGGTATGGGAATCCCTCTAAACTAGTTGAACAAATTAGTAGAACAATAAAGATCCAAATCTACTACCACTGGATACAAAAATATCACAGTGGATCTTTGGTCAAGGAGTTTTAAAGAATACCTCTCACTGATTTAAGCTCTACATTTAGCAGCTCATAGAAAAACACTTCTGCACTGCAATAACTTGGTCTCCAAAAGCATAAAGTCAAAGAAAATATTTATATTACCAATCCATTTACCTAAGAGGAGTGTAAATGATACTAAATACTGTATTACTGATGTACTTCACATCAATGATCATGACACAGAAGCCACTCTCTTACAAATGACAGCACACAAATAATAATTATGTTTAAGGAAAAAAATAGGAGCAAAATTACATCACAGAATATTTCATTTCCTTTACCTTTCTGAAGGATAATGGCATCAGTGCCAATTTAGGTTATTTCATCCAGTTTATGCAATTAACTGAAAAAAATAAGGAGTGTACTACTGTGTTTTATTGCTAATTCCAAAAATAAATGGGAAGGGGGTGGTACAGGAAGGAAGCTTGTAGATATAGCCATCTCTGGCCAGGGAGTTAAATATATTGACAAATAGGAATGAAAACACATGGAGTACCTTTTGTACTGGCAAAATGCCTATTCAAAGAGACCAGAGAACCATATTGCACTCAACTTCAGAACAATAAAACAGTAGCTACTCATGCCTCAAGCATAACAACCCAATATGAAAAAAGAGAGATAGACTTATCTTATGATGTATAACATAGCTTGATTAAAAAGCAGATGTGCTCCAACAGGAAATATTACACACAAAGACTAAATGACAATCTGATGAAGACTGAACATTATAATCCTACATCAGTAATCTAGGAGTCTGCCTAATTCATTTATTATGGCTTTGGAACCTAATTCATCCCTTTCAGTAACTGGTGACTTGGGTTTAACAATTCAAATACTGTAGTCATTTCACTATATTTCCCAAGTGGTTCCTTGTTTCAGAATATCTAAAACTTTGTATGGCTCCTCAATGACCACCACAGGGAATCAATAACTTTTTCTTTACTTGACTTGAACAGAATCTAATGGGATCTCTAAACACTGTGACAATTTTAGGCTCACACATCCCTTGTTGCTATTCTTATAGGCACAAAAATACTAATGGAAAAGGCTTTTGCAGCTTCAAGTCCAAGTCAAGTTTTTGCCTATGAGTAGGGATAATCAAAGGATGCTAGTAACTACTGTATTCCACAGACTATTCTGCCTCACAGTTGGTGTGAAGATAAAATGGAGAGGAATTACATAAACCACTCCAAGGTTATGGAAGGAGGGTAGCAACAAAATTACACCACATATTTATTGCTCTTTACTAAAGAATTCAGAGGTGAGAAGCAATTAAATGCAACTCTGAGCAGCAGGACAGCTCCCCTTTGTACAAGGCCATCTCTCAACTATCCAAAGAAGCTCGGGGGCACAGATGAATTTTACCATTCAAAGAACTGTTTGCAAAGAGGACCAGACAAATTTGACAGACTAAGGCTGCTTTTACACGACCCCTAAAATCTGATGCAAAGGGCTTGCAGTTGCCAAAGCGCATTTTACAAGTGCCTGGCCTGGAGGAGGTAAAAAAAAATGTGATGTGGATTTTAAATGCCTGGCTCTCCTCCACCTTCTGTTTGCTTTTGTTGCCCCCCCCCTTAACAGACAGACGGGTTTCAAGTCCTCCTGCAACTAGCTGCTGCTGACGGCAGGAGCCCCCACCGCAGACAGAAGCAATAGAGTGCGGGAGGGTGGGAACACAAGAAGCAGAACAAAACCCCACGATCTCTGGTTGGGGGGGATCCGAATTTAAGTTGCCAGCGGATTTTAGAAGTCATGTAAAAGCACCCTAAGTTTGCACTACTCTATTTTCTTGGGTCTAGTGTGCACACTTACAGACTGGTTTATACACTGAGGTCACACAAGACATAGCAAACTAAATTGGAGGGGGAAGCACTAACACATTTGCAACAGTTTACCAGGTAACTAAAATAATATCCTTTGTTCTCTTTCTTCTCTGTTCTGTATTCTTTTGCAAAACATTGTTTGGGGGTAATCCTCAGCAGTAGCCCTAATGCAAGTGACCCCCCACTTTCTACTGTTATTTTCAATATTATCAAATCAGAAGCATAAACTATGCTTACTATAAATATGCATTTCAGATTATTTTTATAGTGAACACTGAAACTAATACAGCTTCAATATTTCTTGAAGCTACATTAACTTCAATTCCTGCAGAAGCATCTGGAAAAATATATATATATATATAGTTTACCATGTCACTAAAATAATATCCTT
>JAHTLZ010000330.1:20075909-20121701 GCA_023846285.1 Phrynocephalus versicolor | reverse complement strand
AGATAGATAGATAGATAGATAGATAGATAGATAGATAGATAGATAGACAGACAGATAGAGTGACTCAGGAGGCCTGAGTTCAAATCCCTACTCAGCCGCAGAAAGTCATTGGGGAGTGTGTGTGTGTTTGTTTGGAACTGGAAAAACCACTCCTTAAATACTGCACTTATCTTGATACCCCTATTGACAACAGATAACAAACAATAGTTACTCTTATGGAAAAGTAACATCAGATATGAGGAAGCAGACTACAGATAAACCTGGAGATTCACTAGTGAATCTCAGAGGCATAATTTCAACCCCTGGCATCTTTGACAGATTATGATCAAAGAAAATAAATAATAGAATCATAGAATAGTAACATTGGAAGGGGCCTATAAGGCCATTAAGTCCAGCCCACTGATCCATTCAGGAATACAAACCAAAGGATATCTGCCAGGTGGCTGTCCAGATTTCTCTTGAACGCCTCCAGTATTGGAGCTCTAACCACCTCTCAAGGTAATTAGTTCAACAGCTCTCCTGCTCTAACAGTTATGAAGTTTTTTCCTGATATTCTGCTAAAATCTGGATTTTCTTAAACTTGAGCCCATTGTTGCATGTCCTATACTATGGAATGATTGAGAACAGATCCTGCCCCTCCTCTGTATGACAGCCCTTCAAATATGAAAAGTGCTATCATTTCACCCCTCAAGCAGGAGGCTTTCTCTACCTTGTTTGGGGAAGTTAATATGGAAAATATGTTTACATTTCTTTGAATATAAGGACTGGGTATGCCTGTCATTTTAATCCAGGAAGGCAGGGTGGGAGGAAAGAGGCTTAAGAGGGGAGTTGGGGGAAGAACCATGCTTAAAAATTAAAATAAAAGGTACTGTATTTAAAAGAATGGATAAACTGGTCTATGTTGTAAAGATATTCCTTCCAAGAAGGTATCTTAAATACAATACCTCCATATCACCCACTCCCCCATTGCTTAAAAGTACTTCATTACTGACTTCTAGATTAAGATCTGCTTCTAAGAAACATTGAGGAGAAAATGAGATAACATCACTTGACTTTGATAATAACTGTAGGAAATCAAGGCTTATAAATTCTGAGCTTTGTGCGCCTGATCATCATAAAGAAACCCAATGGTAATTCTGGGAAGAAAGCCGGTCTACAGACAAATATTGCTATTATGAGCATTAATTGAAGTAAGGAAGCACAGGGATTCTTTAAGAAGTTTCATTAAATGTAGTAACAGCAACTAGTGGAGAGTCTGGAAATATTACTCTCTGAAGGGATGTTTATGAAATGGTAGCTGTGTGCAAGAATAACATGAAAAACAAAACAAAGCAAAAGCAAAAAAATAAAGAAGACAAGGACACTGTGGCCCTTTAAGGACTAACTGCAATACTACTATAATGTGAGCTTTCGAGGAATGAGTCTACTTCCTCAAACTTAAATCATTCATTGGTGTAAAATACAACTTGAATTTACCAATCACCACTATCCCTTTATCATAAAGCAGACTATGATAGTCTGTGTATTCTCACTCACATCTGCAAATGTTAATATGCCACATGAAAGCTCACATTATAAAAGTAAGTCTTTAAGTTGCCACCTCTTCCTCCTTCTTTGCTTTTGTTTTGTTTTCTGTCTCTTTTGATATCTTAAAGAGAGTTTCTTTCCTCTAATAGAGTTACAAATTAACATTTGAGGGAAGTTTCTATTTGAAAAGCCACTACACGTAAGCCTGTAGTTCACCCACACTGATATCACACTTAAAGCACATATTTTAAATTTTCTGGTATATTATAAACATAATCTTGTTCAACAAAATTAGTTCATTGACCTCTCTGTGAGCTCTACCAACATGAACTCAACTCCAAGTCACCTTTCCTCTTCAAATGCCTGATAATAAATAAATAAACCCTTTGTTCTGAAACTCCAATCTCTCATATTGTCCAAACCAAAGACCTACCAACCAAGACATCAGTCCTAAGAATAAGGATTTTTTAAACAACTCTAATAGAATTCAGTTCAACTCTCCTTAAAATGGAAAGGAGAAAACACTCCTCTAAGGAAGAAAAGGTTAAAAAAAAACTGTAAACACATCTCAAGAGGCAGAAATAGGAAACTTTCAAAAGTCTCTGAAACAATTGCATGTTTTCTGTGGACTGTACTGTAATTGCTTTAGTATTTCTACTGCTTTCTCTTTGTTGGCTTTATACAGTACTATATATGCTTTTAACCTATTATATTATAGTATATTTTTACATTTCTTATTTATTTTTATTAAATTAAGCAATACAGAAGGTTTATGGGCAATAATTCTAAATACTGCTGTAATAATTGAATTCACATCTCTTTACATCTGCTGAGTAATACATCTTTTTGTACCACTTTTACCTACATACTATGATATTTAATAGTGCATTTCACAGCCTTCATACTCTGTGGTACAACCTGCAATTTTCCAGGTTTCATAAAAAGTTACCATCAAATGGATTTATGCCCCCATATTCTACTGAACAAAATGACTTTATATTTGATATGTTGACTCAGTGTACAACACTGGCAATTTCTTCTAAAGGTACTCAGTCCGGAACACAGTTGCATTATGTTTTTACTTTAGACATAGGCTATTTCAGGACAAGGGACAAAACTACAAGTATAGCTTTCTAGACACTGAAGGGCAGAATTACAGTAGATCAAGGAAATGAACAATCTTATTATAAAAACAAATGCATTGTTTTGCACAATCATTTGGAAAAATTAGACAAAGTGTCTGTTAGGCAGATCATTCCTCCTATGAGAAAGAACAAAACATGGCAATCTGATACATCAGCATTACAGGTTCATTATTATGAAAAAAGCACACAAGCACAAACGCTGAGATGAGCTGCCAACTCCTGCTTAGGGTACTGAAATTATCAGAATATACTTACAGGAAAAATGTTCCTAGGAGTTATCAGACAAATTCAAAGACATATGCAGTAAGGGAGGGGACCAAACGGCAACACCAAGACCAACTATCAGCACTACCTTTCCGATTTCCTTCTGCTTCAGCACAATCTGACTGGGATCTTCAATTTGTCACCTAAGCCTTTTAGAACCAACATCCCTGTTAGAAGGAAAGTAAGAAATACCAAATTGCCACAATCACTGTGTTTTTAAATAGTTCATTATTTTAAAAAACATATTGGCTTAGGATAGTAAACATCACCAAAGTGGACCCACTGAATCAGCAGTGATTTGGTGATTTACCTCCCGTTTAAGTTCCATTGATTCAAAAGGGCCTACTGTGACTTCTTTTAGCACAATATCAGTAGAATACATGGAGTTGACTTGCTAAATCCCCAGTGATTCAATAGTGCGAGTTGCTATGCTAAGCAACAGAATTTTGGCCATTATTTTACTGACCTTTTCTAAAACCTTATGGAAGCCAAGTTGGAGGAGGAGCACTATTTGCTTCAGTTCCATTCTGGAGCTACAGTAGCTATGAACCTAGTAATCTGGTATGAAGGAATGACACCTTTGACTGCAAAGGTGTCATTCCTTCATACGGGAAATTAACTTGATTATGAGTAGCTGCCAGCAGCAGTAAAGTATGTAGAATTCTAGGACATCTTCTGTTTTATTTCGAGTCATACTGATTTTGGAGTATCAATTATTATTGACATTTTTTTGCCATAAGTCTCTTCCTCATGCAGGCAACTTCACCCACACCCTGCACAGAGTCCAAAACATGCACTCTTAGAGGGAACCTTGCCAAGAATGTATCATTGCAATGATGACACTGGTTGTCTGCTGAAGCTGCATTGTTTTTGAAACAGAACCCACCCAGTACATGTACAGTACAATGGTTGAAAGGACTGTAACTACCGTAATAGATCCATTGGCTAGTATAACTGTACACACGGACTGAAAATTTTCTTTGCTTTGCAGTTTATTAGATCTACTAATGGGTTAGAAAAACTGTGAAATATTCTTTCACAGTTTTTATAGTTAACCTTTTAAAATAAAAAAACTATCTGTTACAGTAAAAAATAATTCAGTAAAAATTACAGATTGTGATATGTGGTTAATAATCCTTGCAAGATTTGTTACTAATTCACTTCAAACACTCTTATTATTTTCTGTGTTTCTTTTGCTTCAAGAACTCCACCTTAAAATAGACACAAAACTTGCTTGATCATTTCTTGGCAATAGTGATGATGACTGCAATAGTATTCAACGATGAAAAGGGGAAGAAGTGATTTTAGTCATATGCATTAAAAGGGAAGGAACTGTGTGTGCTGAGTAATACGTACTTTCATTTATTGCAGCTAAAAGGAGTGAGTCAACCGACAGCAAACAGAAACGGTGCCTCAGTCACATGATCACCTATGAATAAATGACTTTTCAGAATGCATAATCTGTATTAATTATTACTACCACAAGAAGTTGACAAATGGTATACAAAGCTGGCATATTTTATGCATTAACTGTTATATAGGAGGTGATATGATATTTTACTGTGATCTGCTCCTAAAGAAGCCACAATGGTATCATAAACTACTGATGGACATAAAGATGCAGACATTAAGAAGAATACCTAGACTTATAGCTGTTGTGAGTTTTTTGAGCTGTTTGGCCGTGTTCTGGAAGTTTTTCTTCCTGATGTTTCGCCAGACTCTGTGGCCAGCATCTTCAGAGGGCAAGGAGCTCAGGGAACTAGGAGTTCTCTCTGTGCTCTGGGTTAAAAAATGAGTGAGACTGGGGTTTTTAATGTTGAGGAAACTTGTCCTATGTAGGAAAATAGGTAGTCATTGTATTGTGATGAAGGGATTAAGAGGTTTCAATGCAATCAGGGGTAGCAAGGATCGTTAGCTTTTCTATTGTGTGATCGCTTTTGCTTGTGGCTGGGCGGGGAATCATTGAGCTTTGACCCTTTGCATTCTGCCGCTTTTAGTAATGGAAGCCAGGCTTTGTTGATTTTTAGGCTTTCTTTTTTTTGTTGAAACTGTGTTTATGCTTGTGGACTTCAATGGCTTCCCTGTGCAGTCTGACATAGTGATTCGCAGTGTTGTCCAGTACCTCTATGTCCTGGAAGAGAATTTCATGTCCACTTTGTTTCAGATTGTGTTCAGCTACTGCTGATTTTTCAGGTTGTTTTAGTCTGCAATGTATTTCATGCTCTTTGATTCTGGTCTGGATGCTGCACCTTGTGGTCCCAATATATACCTGGCCACAGCTAGGTGGTATCTGGTATACTCCTGCAGTGGGCAGTGGGTTCCTTTTGTCCTTTGCTGATTGTAGCACCTGTTGTATTTTTGTGGTGTGTCTAAATACTGTTTGCAGCTTGTGTGTTTTTCAACACTTTCCCCATGTGGTCCAGGACTTCTTTTATGTATGGCAGAAATACTTTGTTGGAGGCTGTTTTTCTTCTTCAGTTTGGTGGGATTTTTTGTTTGTTTGTTTGATGGCTCTTTTGATTTCCTTCTTGGAATAGCCATTTGCCTGTAGGGCCCAATTCAGGTGGCTGAGTTCAGTGTTGAGGTTTGCAGTATCTACAAGATTTTTGTTTATGCCTCTTTTTGTTGTGGGTGATGGTTGGAATTTTTATGTAGGTACCGATCTGTGTGGATGGGTATTCTGTAGACCTTGTGTCCTAATTGGCAGTCTGGTTTGCGTATGACCATGACACCTAGACTTGTTATTGTTACTACTAACAAGACAATGGAAACATTTTGTTACTCAGATCATTACACTGTGGAACCCCATTGGATCACAACCTCTACTATCTTTTGCTAGGACACAGATCTAATCACCAATGCACCCTTACTCCAATCAATCCATTTTGACAATTGATGATCTTTGTAAACCATCATAACAAAGAAAGCATTAACTGTGGAAACATTTTTCTGAACTACAGAACCCATATTCGCTCAACAATATTGGCCATGTTGTCTGAGAATTATTGGAGTTACTTTACCATCAAAAGACACATTTTTCAAACTGCACAAGTCTTATTCTATGCAACAGGAAGCAGCAATAAATATTATGCTAAAATATGACATGGATTTTTGGATGTGCTCTTTATTTTAACAACTGACCATTTATTTATTTATTTATTTAGAGTGTTTTTACCCCACCTTTCTCCTTGGAAAAGGACTCAAGGTGGCTTGGGCCATTTTTGCAATGTTTATATGTGTAAATTGTTCCTTAAAAGTAATATACTATTTTATTGCCTTATGTAATTCTTCCTAAGTATATTTGCCTCAGTTGCACAGAAGATGTTTTTCTTCTTTAGATGAAAATTTAAGATAAGTCAGTATCTATTAATTTATCTCACAGAAATGAGACCTATTCATCAGTTCAGATTCTGGTTTAATTGCAGTTCTAAAGAAATAAAAGATCTTGATCCACTAAGGAAGTCACTACAGTACTTTGGCAAACCCAGACCACACAGTTATCCCAGCTCCACTGGCTACCAGTCCGTTTCCAGGCAGAATTCAAACTGCTCGTTCTAACCTGTGAAGTCCTAAACATCTTGGGCCCCAACTATCTCATGGCCCACACCACCCTTTATGGACCTGCTTGAGTGTTAAGAGCATCAGGATATGCCTTTGTCTCAGATCCACCACCTTCACAGATACGCTTGATGGGTACACAGGGGTACCATTGTATTTGAATTCTGAACTATCACAAGTGTTTGTAGTTCCAGCCAGGTGCCTTTAGTTGTCCTATCTGACAACTAAAATAGAATCAGATCATTGGAGGGAGCTTCTCTGAAATTATAATGTACATCTGTGTGCTGTTATTCGAGTACACATAATGCAAAATAGTAATTGTAGGGAACGAATCTGTAGTAGCCATAATCTAAACTACCACACCGGTTAATTTCTTTTTCTAATTATGGGCATTACAGTCATGTGTAAAAAGCTCCTAAACACATTCCTAGCTGGATGGGGATTTACATTCATAAGGTCCTTAAGGAACTTGAGCTTCACCAAAAGGCCATAGGAGATTTGCAGGATTTTAGGTTTTTAAAGCATGAACTCTGCATAGCTACAGGGTATAAGTGTTTTTGAACAGTTGCACCAGCCAGTGTGAATAAGGAAAGCACTACAAAGAAACAACAACAGGTAGAATACCCACATATCCCTAGTCTACATGTTAAACCCAGAGCATTTTGATATTTTAAAACTTGTACAGAAATATGCCTTAGAACAGCAGAGGTAAAAGCAGTCTGTGGACAAATGCCTGAAAATACTCCAGCCAACTGTCATGATTATGCCTTCTGTAATGAATATGAATGTGAACCTGCAATAAATAGCATAGCTAGGACTCTTGTAGACAACAGAAGCTTGAGCAGGAGTTAGAGAGGCCTTACTCATCAGGAGGCCATGAAGGAATTAAAGTAGAGGAGACATCCAGTGCAGTGGATGCGGACAGTACAAACCATCACATCAAAAATATAACCAAACTATTAATCCCAAACGCTTAACCAAACCACAACACACGAATCAACATTATTTGCAGAACATCAACAATTTTGGAATAAGAGAACATTTTCTTTCAATTTGCAAAATTCCAACATTTGCTCAGTTGGCACTAACTCCTACCTCACCACAGGCAAGTAATTCAATGCCTCATGTCATGTTTGGTCCAAGCTGCAGTGCTACAACTCTACACATATCCAAAGTAAGAGCTGAACTACAGTGGTACCTTGTATAAAGGAATTATTTCATTCCAAATGAAATTCTCTTAAGCAAATTTTCCTTTATACAATTTTCCCATAGGAATGCATTGAAAATGAAGTAATCCATAATCGCAACCATTTTTATGTTATATGGATTCGCCCTATAGGCAACTCTGTTAAGCAAATTTCCCCTATCTCCAGAATTTTTTATGTTGTACAGATTTTATGTTATACAAACAGTTTGTTATACGAGGGTCCACTGTATATGATTCAACACTGTGCAAAAAGGAAAAAGTTCACATTCAGAAAATTAGAATGCTCTTTCTTTAATTATTACAAGGCAGCATGAAGCCCTCAAGGTTTTTCCCTCACCTGGGAGTTGGGACTGGTGGAAACATTTACAGTTTTTTTTTTAAACTAGTTGTCAACAGAAGCAGGCAAAGTCATTACAAGTCATTCTCCATGTGCATCCACAAAGTTAGGTTCCAGGTGATAATTCATTTTGAGGCTAATGCTTTCTTTATATACATTGTCAATGGTAAAGCTGAATGCCAGTACTGTATTTTTGCAAGGAAATTTATCTCCCACCTCTTAGGAGTACATCCACAAAATAGAATCAAGCCTTATATATGTGTTACTCAGATCATCTCACTATGGAATCTCATTGGATCAGATCTAATCACCAATGCACCCTTATGCCAATCAATGCATTTGGACAGTTGATGATCTTTGCAAACCATCATAACAAAGAAAGCATACTGTATTAGCTTTTGCACTAGCAGTCATCTCAAGATAACCTGCTACTGCTGAAAGTTAGCCATAAAATCAGGTAGCTTGGCATGTGGAAGGCTCTAGTATTAGTTTATTTTCCTTTTTCTTCACAGAAGGAATAAGAAAGAAAGAAAGAAAGAAAGAAAGAAAGAAAGAAAGAAAGAAAGAAAGAAAGAAAGAAAGAAAGAAAGAAAGCTCACACATAACCCTATGCATAGTTGTGCAGGAGTGTGTGTGTGTTTTGTGACTGACATTTGTGACTGACATGCTTATAGGGCTTTCAAAGTACAGTAACAGAGATCTTCAGGGCCTGGTTTTACCAGATATACACACACATATCTTGGTGAGTTTCCATGGGCAAGTGGGCTTTCAAACCCAGGTCCCCTGAGTCTTAAGTCTGTCACTCTATTTGCTGCATCACAATGGTTACACACCAGAGTACCCCTCCCAATTGTAATGGAAAATATTTCCAAGTACAGTACTGTATTGTACTAAGGACAGGGTTGATTATAACCATTCTGGCTGTCTAATGTGTTATGCATCTGACTCCTTTCTCCCAGAGCTATACATGTATTGTTTACAGAACTCTTTACCTCTAGTAGCACAAGATAAAAGAGACGTGCCAAGGGAAACAGATATCCAAGAATAGCCTGCAAAAGTTCCTGAAATATATCATTCAACACTATAACTGCTGGAGCACAACCGCCTGCTAAAACAGGATGTATTATATAATCAGTATCTGACCTCATACATCCACAATGTTAGCTTTAAGTGTAAGAGCTCAACTGTAAAAAAAGCATCAAGAATTAAATACAAATTATGATCAAAGCAGACACAATTAACATGTCATTAGAAGCACGGCTCTCTTAAGAGGAAAGGGATATATATATATATACTACCTGTCCTCAGGACATAGTTGGCAATCACTTTTTTCCCTTAAGGGAGCATGGTGGGTCAGCGGGCTAGAGTGCTGAAACTGTCAGCTGCAAAGTTGACAGCTTGGTGGTTCGAATCCCGGGTGCCACACAGCGGAGTGATCTCCTGTTGTTAACCCCAGCTCCCTTCAACCTAGCAGTTCGAAAGCATGTAAATGCAAGTACATAAATATGTACTGCTGTAAAAAATGGGAAGGTAAACAGTGTTCTGTGTGCAGAAATGTGTTCAGCCATACCGGCCACGGACATGAACTGCACTGGCTTTTTGGCCTCGAAATGGAGATGAGTGCCGTCCTGGAGTCGGACATGACTAGCATGCATGTGCAGGGGGAACCTTTTTATCTATTTTTTCCTAACTGGTCAATTGGAGATCAGCATGGCTGTTTTTATTTCTGACTTTTCAGGATATAATTCTACAATATTTGAATGGGTTGGAGGAATAGCATTTAGAGGAGAAAACGTGCATTTGTGCCAACTAATTGGACATTCACAACATATGGATGAGCTCATGAACAAAAGCTACTTATGGGACATTTCTACATGCAGGTAAGCATGGCCAGCTTGATGTTTAAGTTACCAAGCCTTTATGTCCCATTACAGCCCGATTATTCCTCATTACTGTGTTAAACGTTTCATCTATTTAAAACCCTTCAACTTGATCAGCAACACTATTTAGGATAAGGTGTAAGCCACAGAGATGCCTTCCTGTATATTTTAGACCTCTCATGTGATCACATAGTAACAATTATGGGGTTTTTTAAATTGTTAATGTTTGTTTTAACTTTGTGCACTACTTTGAATCCTCTTGAGGGGTGTGTGTGTGCGTGTTACGTTGTTACAGTCGTGACCGACTCTTCGTGACCCCATGTCCATGGAGTTTTCTTGGCAGGAATACTGGAGTGGTTTTGCCAGTTCCTACTCCAGGCGCCTACAGCACCTGGTATTCCCTGGTGGTCTCCCATCCAAGTACTAACCTGGGCCGACCCTGCTTAGCTTCCGAGATCAGGCGAGATCAGATGTGCTCAGGGCATATAGGGATATAAGTATTTTAAACAAATAATGGCTAAAATGCTATTGCTTAGCATAGTAAGTCACACCTTAGTAGGCCCCACTGAATCTGTGGGGATTTTAAGAGTCAACTGCTCAATAAGCTCCACTGGTTCAAATGGGCCTACTCCAGGTGCAACTTACAAATCTAAATATATTATTAAAATATTTTTTATTTAAAAAACATTTGTGATACTTTTAATTTAATTTAAAATGTGTTATAGTTCAAAGAGTTCATTATACAATAGGGATTATAAATCATAGCTCTGTTTTATGAGACTGCATCTGGTATCCTACACTATAGCAAATCCCAATCAGACTAAGCTAGTGAATCACAGATATTTGTTAAATCAACTCCACCATAAGATTCAGTGGTCCTATACCTGTACTATATAATGCTCATGTATCCATGAAGTCATTATTTACTGTCATAGATTTAGACATATGAATAAAAAATACACATTTTATCAATCTGCAGGCTAAGTATTCAGATTTCACCTCAATAAACAAGGAAAACTAGGCGAAATGCAAATACCCATACAAATGACAAGAGAGCACAGCTGTCTTTTCATGATGATCTTAATCACATTTATTCTAAGGTAAAGCCAAATGAATCCAGTTTTCCCTTCAAAGAGGCTTACTTTGAGAACAAGTTATACAATGGAATAATACAATCCTATACATGTTTGACAATATGGCGTGTTAGATTTGGCAAGCCTTCTTTCTGCATACGAGTGCATAGCATTGTTGCCTAACAGCAAAATCTTGTGTATATTTGGTGAGTTGAATAGGGCTCACTTTGCTGTAAACATAGCCTCCATCTCAACTCAAAGTTGAGCAGCAGAAGCCTTTATAATCAGTTGTATGAGCAGATGCAGATCTGAGGAAACAGTAGTTCATCTGTCTTGCAGAAACTTTCCCATCAATGCCTGTTCTAGTTCCTAAATAAATCTTAAGACATCTGCTGGGTCAGTACTGTCTGTGATTTGTAATGTCCTTTGGAATAATCTGGGACAGTAGTGTCCATGGTACAATAATCCTCCTAACAGGCTGAGATCTGCAGAGACAGCAACATCTCTGTTAGAAGTCACCCTCCCAGCATCTGCTTGGCAGATAGCAGTACTGTATCCATATTAAAATGAACTGCCGTGCCACCCATGCTTGTTATCTGTTCTCAAATACTGTGTCGAGAACACCTTATACCAAAATTAGATAACCCAAACTTCACCACAAATAGCCTCAATGAAACCAGCTAAATAAAGAACGGCCTTTAGAACGCTGGTTTGTATGCTAAAGTAGCTCATTCAGAAAAGGAAAAGAAAAGGAGCATTCAGACCCAAGGAATGATCAGAAATAAGCAGATTTAAACAAAGACATAAAAGCTCAATTCAAGGCTTAATATTGTTATACATATTAGCAGCCTGACCATTGGTAAGCAAGGCACAAAGCAGATAACAGCATTAAGGATACAGTACAGATAGAGCTGGAAGAAGAAAGCCATGAATATAGTGTTTACACTGAAAAAATAGCAGTCAGATGCAGCTACAGAAGATTAAAGTGAGATAATATGATGTAGCAGATAGTGCTGGAATTAAGTCAGACTTCTCTAAAATTGAACCGTTACAAAAAAAATGAGTAATGGAGGATCTTCTTGACAAATTTGATAAAGTGGGCTCAGTCTAAGCCACTGTTGGCAAACCTATGGCACGGGTGTCAAAGATGGCACTCAGAGCCCTTTCTGTGGGCACCCGACACTGCCCCTTCACAGCCACCTGTATACAGGTTAAATTACTGTATTGGCACTTTGTGAAAAAATTGTCTGTTTTGAATTGCAGTTTGGGCACTCAGTCTCTAAAAGGTTCGCCGTCACTGGTCTAAGCCATGGAAGCTGGCACCAAATAAAACTACTTTTATTGGTCCCAGAAGAATTTCTGCAATGGCAGTTGCCTTCATTCAAACTGTGCGACTGGCCAAGACACTGTTTTAAACATGGGTTCAAGTGGGCCCAGATTTTAATGAAAAGGGAAGTAAAATCTGCCCACCTCATTAAACCAGAAAGCTTTTAAAGTTTTCAGCCTTACTAATATGATTGTCATCCTGATGTTTATCTTGAAGTGTCTTGAGGATTCAAATAAAGCCTAAAATAAACAAGGGTCATTTAACCATCATACCAGTCAAGAAAACAATGGCTTCCTCCTCCATAACTTCACTTCCAGTAATGTCTGAAGAAAAGTGATAATGTGGGTAGGCTGACTCATTAGTTCTTATCTGGTACTAGTTTGCCCTAGCAATACTAAATCATTTTGCACCTAAATAACTAACCTACCCAGGCTAGTATGATGTAGTGGATAAAATGACAGACTATGATCCAGGAAGCTTGAGTTACACTCCTCATTTGGCAATGAAACTCACTGATGAGTCACAGTCTCTGAGCATGACTGACAGGGAAGGGGGCAAGGAATCAACCTCACAGGACTGTTGTGAGGATAATACAAAGAGGTGGGTAGCCATGTATATCATCTTGAGAACATTGGAGGAAAGGTTGAATAGAAATGCATAAATATTTTTGTCCCTGCCCCACCCTTCATTACATATGAATGTCTAAGGCCCGTGGGCCAAAGTCCGGCCCGTGGGCCAAAGTCCGGCCCGTGGGCCAAATCAGGCCCGTCAGGCCATTCTGAGTGGCCCGCGGCTGGCTGGCTTGCCCCTCCCTTCCCCTCCTTCGCTTATGGGTCAGTGGGTGGGGCTTGCAGTGGGATGGCAGGGTCTCAGCAATCAAATCTGGCCCTCCTTACAAAAAGTTTGGGCACCCCTGGTCTACGGAAAAAGGGGGAAGCCACCTAAAACCAAGCTTCCATTCTTACTGTGCAGATAGTTCTGGCAGACAGAAAGCATTAAGTGACTATTTGGCTGCAGTCTTCAAACCACTCACTCAGAACACTACCATTTTTGTAACGATAATTGCTCTCAGTGGTTGCAACCATTAAGACTGCTTCTCATGTTACAATTTCATATACACAGACAATTGTTTACAAAAAAGCATGCATTTTGTAATGGATGCAGCTGAGCCCTTTTTTCTGGCACAGAAAGAAGACTAGCCTACAGAAGGTACTGTCAGGGAGCAGGAGGGAAGATGTGATGAACCTATGCAACAATTCCTACATTACGAAATATATGGTACACTGACCCGTTAAACCAAATCACACCAGAAGCTCCAGGACAAAAGACTAGACTGGGATTCTCAGGAAAGTTACTTGTGGAATGAATGAGTCACTTTAAAAAGTCATGGATAAAGCAAAGGACACCATGTTGTTGATTGGGAACAAAAAAATCCAAATTTCTATTGAGGTAATATTTTCATCTAGCTGGGGTGTGGTAGCTCAGCGGACTAAGGCTCCGAAAACTGTTGGCTGCAAATTCGGCGGCTCGGCAGTTCGAATCCCGGGTGCCACGCAGCAGAGCGAGCTCCAGCTCCTGCCAACCTGGCAGTTTGAAAGCATGTAAATGCAAGTAGATAAATAGGTACTGCCATAAAAAGGAGGAAGGTAAAACAGTGTTTCCTTGCAGCCATGCCGGCCATGTGGCCATGGACTTGCACAACACTTGCTCTTCGGCTTGAATACAGAGATGAGCACCAACCCTAGAGTTGGACACAACTAGCACACATGTGCGGGGGGAACCTTGACCTTAATACTTTCATCTGGTCAATCAGAATAGACACAAATTGGTGCAATGTTTCAAGACCCCCTGACATTTTAGTCATGCAATATGTTTACAAAAAGCAAACAGGAAGAATGGGAATATAGAAACTGAGATTGTTGAAATTACACTATCTGCGTGGTACAGAAAACACTAGATCAGATGACAGAGGTGTCTCTCTCTTTCTGAAAAGGTTATTTTACAATTGATGCTAGAATGCTGCATGAAAAGTCAACCCAAAGATTTCCTGCCATGGAACTGTCACATGACTGTTCATACAACCAAGTGGACGGGAGAACTTGCACCCAAGTTCTTTTTGGTCAGTTTATCAAAGTAATGGGGAATTTTTATTCTTACACATTAGCATGTAAATCTTCTTCACATGTCTCATCACCCCCATTTTATAACTACAGTGGTACCTCAACGTACGAATTTAATCCATTCCGAATCCTAATGCATGCTCTTAAGTCGAACTACTCTTAAGTCGGGGTACCTATCTAAAAAAATGAAAAAAAAATAAGTTAAAAAAAATTAAAAATGGAAAAAAATATTTGTAAGTCGAGCAGACCATATCTAAAATTTGTAAGGCGGCAGTTAAAATGCCAACAGTTTTCTGCTCTTAAATCGAATTGCTCTTAAGTTGAACTGCTCTTAAGTTGGGGCACCACTGTAATCATCTGACCTTACAGTATATGCCATTTTAACCTTCTACTCCTAGCCCCCCTCCAGCGCAGTGCTTGTGAGAGCATGAAAAATGTCTGAGAATCACTATCACAAAATGATAGTGCAGAAGCAGAGCCAATCACAAAATGATGACAGGCAGAAGCTGAGTTTGGTACATGCTGCTGGTAATTAGTGCTACTATAGTGATACCTAATTAATCTCTTTTAGAGTCAGCAAATTCCTTTTAACTGGGAATTCTCTAGTAGCTCAGCCCCCTCATTCAGCATAAATAATGTCCAATATGGTTTTGGAATGCAACTTCCATAATTTTTGAACATTGGTTGTGCTACTTAGCTTTACTTGAGTAGTAGGCCAAACAAAATCTGGGGGGGGGGGTGTCCTGTGCTAGTCCCTGCTCTAAGTGAAGACCTTTTATATTTTCCTCTCTCCTTTATCCCTTTTCTTAAAGTGTTCTTACTTCTCTCTATTTTTTTCGTCTCACTTAATGTTCACCCAAATTACACAATCCAACTGTCAGCTGCTTTCTCTTCTACCTTTTTCTTCATTCTTCCAATAATAGCCACCCCCTTGTGTGCGTGTGTGTTGTGTTCTTACAGTCGCAACCAACTATTTGTGACCCCATGTCCATGGAGTTTTCTTAGCAGGAATACTGGAATGGCTTGCAAGTTCCTAGCCTCTTCCTAATTGTTCCTTGCACTATTTTCATTAATGTCCCAGCTGTCACTTTTCAATCCGACAAATGTGGTTCCTCTCAAAGAGGGAGATAGCCTTGCTAAATCTTCTCTAGCCCGGTTGTCTTCACTTAGGCTGCTTTTACACAACCACTATAACCCACTGCAAAGTGCTCGCAGATGAGGAGCATAAAATTGTTTTCCCACAGGCAGCAGACTTTAAAAAAAATATAAAGTGTGAATGCCCACTTAAGTGCGACCCAGAGCATTTTACAAGTACCTGGTCTTGAGGTGGTAAAATCCTCGCCGCTGTTCCAATGCAGATTTGAAACTGTTACTCGAGTCTGTGGGAACATGGAAAATCTGCACCAAAACCTTCTCTCTCCCCCCACCCCACCTTATGGTGTCTTTTCTGTGGTTCTCAGTCATGGGATCAGAACAGTTGCGGATTTTCAAAACACGGCCATGGGAACATCCAATCCGCGACATGAACCATGTGACCCTTCGGGGTGGGGGGAAATCCGGATCAAAGTTTGCTATGGATTTTAGTGGTCATGTGAAAGCAGCCCATGTTACATATTCTTCCATCTCCATTCTACACAGCTCCATGCACGGGTGTTAGAGGTTCTACATCCACTGGTCCAATGATGGGTTCTTCTGATGTGAAGCAGATAGCCACTGACATAGCCAGAAGACACAGCACCAGTGGGTGCTTCTCACTTGCTTCTTCTTCCATTTATATGCTATTTTATTTTGTTCAGTTTAAGTGCTGTATTTGTAAAGCTGCGGCATGAGTATTTACAAATAGAAACTCAAAATTAACTTATTCCACCACCACCCCATCTTTCTTTTCCTCCACCACACACTTAGCAAGCAATTCTTGCCCGATTGTGGTCCTTTTCCTTTCTCTTCTTCCCCTACTTTCAGTTCTTCCAACTCTATAATGTAGATTTTGCTCCGATTTGTTTCTATATGTCCCCCATGTGAGGTGGGGGCTACTGCCGCTCCATTGGTCAAAACCAGAAGGGTGTGGAACAACCAAGGAACAGGGCACACAAACCAGGCATTATTAGGGATTCTGCAGCACGAAGGCACACTGGCCGTCTTTTGAGAAATATCGATCCACAAAATTATTCAGATCACATGCTTATGTTGCACAGAAGACTACTACTTAAAGTAGCAATGGCTACACATTTACTTAGAAGAGAAGCATATTGATTTCAGTAACTTTTACTCAAAAGAACACAGGTTAGATTTCAATCTAGAAAGTAATGACTACCTTTTGATGCCCATCAAACAAAATGAAACTCTCAACAATCCTAATAAAATTATACTCCAATACTGTCAAACATTAACTATGTATTGTCAAGAGGATTCTGACACATGGCAATGCTTTTGAGTATTCTAGTTATATAGTACTCAAAGGTTGTTTACCACTCCCTTCTTCTGATGGTACTTTAGGACCAGATTGTCCAATGCTACCAAGGCTGGCTTTCCGTACAACAGGTAAGTGGAAAATCAATCTCCCAATCCACATGCTCCAATTCACTGACCTAGCCAGGAAAAATTATAATGTGCAAATGTGACAGCTCTCCATCTGAAATTCTTAATTTACAGAATAACAGAAAGATAGCAATACTGTTATACGTCATAGGAAGGTTTAACAGATTGAAAACCTAAGTCAGTGATGGTGAACCTATGGCACGGGTGCCAAAGGTGGCACTCGGAGCCCTTTCTGTGGGCACCCCACATCACGTCTTCATAGACACCTGTATTCAGGTTAAATTACTGTATTGGCACTTTGCAAAAAAAAAATTAGTGGGTTTTCAATTTGCAGTTTGGGCACTTGGTCTCTAAAAGGTTCGCTATCACTGACCTAAGTTATCCTCTTTCAAGGTAGAATATATGATAATTCATATCATAGTCTGTATCTTCATATTGGTTTACAAACTACCTAGTATAAGAATGCTGTGAGGAACATTACCTTTCTTTTAGTATTCTGTATATTATTACTGATATTTCAATATTTTTTAAAATATTTTTTAAAATACATTGAATATTGAATATTGAATATACAGAACAGTTGCCTCATACCAGTAACAAGTCCATAGAATAAACTGGTACACATCTTTTGCAGGGTTTAGAAGAGATCCCTCAATTGCCACAAGACCTTCTCAAGAAAGGTTTGTTAAATTTAAAATCCAGCTAATACTATCCAGCAAAAAACTATTATAAAGAAAACTAAGTAAAAAAAAAATGGACTGTTATTTTAATATTATGGAAATTACAAACTATCATACGACTTTCATGCAAGGAAACCTCATTCTACCCTAATCAATAATTAACTTTTTCAGTACTTTGATCTGCAACATAATACTCATTTACTCCAAAGTCCCATTGAACTTACGAAGATTTACTTGTACAGGATGGCATTGGCAGAAACTAAAACAGAGAATGGAAATATAAGAAAGTTGGGGCATTTTTTGTGGATCAAGATGTTTGTTAGTATAATAAACCAGTTTTTGAATAAATGTTACAGCGTGAACCCCATTCATACGTTAAGTAGCACAAGTATGGATAGACACCGCCGCCCCAGATGCATCGCTTACTCAAAACGTATTGGATCCCCTTCCTAAATGACAACATACCGAGTAGCAAAGGCTCCCTTTCATTCCGTTACTAAACGAAATCCTTCCTTGGCTGAGATCACAGTTTTTGAACTTACCCACTTATCAGAAGAGGGGGAACAATTTCAAAGCAAGTTCTGCTTCCCCTTTCTCAGCAGGGAAGTCTCCTTTATAGCCTCCAGGCTTTCTGGCATTTACCACTCCTTCGGGCCAGAAACGGAGGCACTCCCACCAACAGGAAAGCAGCCGCAAGGAGGAGAAACAGCGAGGGGAGGGGAAAAAAAGTTTTGCTCGCGCCTCTCTCCCTCTCTCTCCCTCTCTCTCTCTCTCTCTCTCCCTTGGCTTCGGAGGCAGCCCTTTTTCGGCTCACGGCGCCTTACGCGAATGCCATCAGGCACCGTTATATCCTCGGCAACGCAACAGCTTGGAAAGGTTTCCAACTGCGCGAGGACGGCGGCGCCTGGGAGATCGGAGAGGAGAGGCGGGCCAGGCGGCCTCGGCTGGGCTGCGAGTGCCGCCGCCGCCGCCGCCGCTCTGGAAGCTGCTTCTGGAGCCGGCGCTCTGTGTTTACAGCCCGTTTCGTGCTCCGGGGCTGCTTGCTCCCCTCCCTCGCTCGCTTCGCTTGCTCTCTCTTTCGGGTCGGCCACAGCCTCGCCTGACATCATTCATTCTCTTACATTCACACACACGCCCACTCCATTTCCAAACAGTGACTCACCCTACCTTCGCTGCTATTCGAAGGCTGAGCTGGAAAAACCAGTTCAAGATCGCGCCAGGAAAAGATTAAAAAAAAACGGGATTAGGGGAAAACCTTCTCGTCACTAAAGGTGATGGTGGGAGGGGGGGGAGAGAAAGATGAGACCCAGTGACTGAGCCACCAGGGCTTGGTTGGTGTATGCATGTCATCCCCTTTTAATTAAAAGAGCTGTCGAGCAGATACTAACAGCCAATAGAATATGTTCTATTTGCTGGATCCTAATCAAGGACTTAAGGCTATCTTAAAGAACAAAATCCCTTTTAAGGCAATGGAATAGCAGGATTTGACACTTCAAGAGCTAACTTCTGATTTCCACATTGCCATTTCTGTTTGCCTTCCTGATCAGTCCAGCAATCCTTCGTGGTTCATTTATTGCTCCCCTGACACACATTTCATAAAATTTGCCCTGCTTCAAAATCACCCCCTCCTATAAAATGGGGTGCATATAATCAAAACTCCAAAGCAATAGAGCTTCACTGAAGGTGCCACATGAACATGTCTGAAAAAGTGGGCAACGATCCACGAAAGCTGATGCAAAAACATAACAGTCTTTTAAGCTACTACATTGTTTTTGGCTTTATTTTTCCTCCCCCATACACATGCTTTTTATCTGTGTTTTGATTATAAGTTTTGATCAAGGATAGGTAGCTGGTCTCTCATTCACAATTCCAAACATCCTTCCTAAATTAGGTCACATTTTCCTTACTATTTAACCAAAGAGCAAATCGCATCACATCACAGTGATGCTTGAAGAGGAAAAATATTCCTCTACTAGGGGATGGGGAGTACAGAATCCTGAAGACAACTAAATGGGAAGGAAACCTATTGAACCTTAGGAGTCTACCTAAACAAGTACAGGTATAAGTGAACTGTTAAACATCTCATAAAAAGGTTTCAGACACAGAAATAGCAGAAAGTAGTGTACTTCTCTAAATACTAGTTCTACCCCTGGGCTTTAGCAGATATTTAGACTTCATTGAAGTCATTTCATCACTTTTATCTCCACATTATCTTAAAAGTACAAGATGAAAACAAATAAAACCATAAAAAGCAATGATTCTGTATTGAAACAGGATGTGATTACACCTCAGATATGTCATAGAAATGTTAATATAGTTATAGAGGTGAGAAGCAAATGCTGCGGACTGAAGAGCCAGATACTGAATGTTATAATTTAGTTAAGTATGTTAGTATTAATAATTGCATTTTTAGAGACTAAAGCATTTAGTTGACAAAAACTGCACACAACATTTCATAGGTGCACCAGCTATTCATAAAACGGTGGGTTTTGAACATAAAGATGGAAGCAAGTGTTAAAAGGCCAAAATGTGAGGAGGGGAGCAGAATCATGGCTCTTAGTATAAAATGTTCTTGCTAGGTATCTCTTGCCATTGACAAATTTTACCTTAAAATCCTCCCATTGTTGCGATACTAATGGAGCCAACAATATATGTTCCATTTTCAGCAGGGCCCCAATCTACATCCTGGTGAGGAGGCCTCTCATTGAACAGTCAGCTTGGAGGTGGTTATGAAGTGTGCCTTGTGGTTGCCTAGCAACAGGGACAGAGCGACCTCAGCCCTTTCTCCCAGAACAGCCATTTTGCTTGTGTAGCTCAGCAGTTGGAAGTAGTTTTGGGGGCAAAAGTATTTACACAAATGGGTGGGTTGAGGGGGAAAGAGAGTCATGAATTAACATTGCCAGTAAGGGTACTAATTGTAGCAGACCAAGTGTAGTTTAGAAATACAGATTCTATGTTTTGTATGAACAGAGATTTCTGACTGGCTTTATTTAAGCTGATGATCTCAGATAAGCTACCTTTCAAGGTTGTTAGGATGACACATCATTGGGGCAACTCACAAAGCCATCCTGACAATTTGAAACTGGTTAGGAAATAAATCGAAATGCTTGTATTGTTAGTTAGGTGCAGTTAGGTTGTATCTGTCCTGTCACTGTGGCAACCTTAGTAGGGTTTCTATGGTATGTGCGAGATTTAAGGCATGGTTTCGCCCCCAGTGAGTTTCCGTGGCTGAATAGGGATCTGAACTTGGGTGTCCCGAGTAATAACATGCTGCTCCATACTGGCTCTTGCTAACTAAATAGGTCACACTGGTTTTGGAAAACATACTCCTGTCAATTCTAATATCTACCCAAGGAGGTGCAACTAAAAGGCCAATTTGAGAGTGTCAATCCCATATTGAGGACAAATACAGTTGGTCCCTTGTCTGGCTGCCAGATTTCACTGTTCCCGGGACTGTCTCTTTTCCTCAGCCTGTTGAACAAGTGTCCCTTCGAATTGTAGAAGGCCATACTGTGTCTTTTTCCTCCAGGCTGGACATTCAGAGGTCAAGGTTTCCCATCTGTTAAGGTCCATTCCCAAAGTATTCAGATCCCTCTTGCAGATATCCTTATATCGCAGCTGTGTTCTCTCTCTATAGTGCTTTCCTTGCACTAATTCTCCATACAAAAGATATTTCGGAATCGAACCATCAGCCATTCTCATGACATGCCCAAGCCAGAGTAGACATATATAAGAACATAAATACTATGTTCTATGGAATGCACATAAGAACATAAGAAGAGCCATGCTGGATCTGGCCAAAGGCCCATCTAGTCCAGCTTCCTTTATCTCACAGTGGCCCCACCAAATGCCTCTGGGAGTGCATGAGACTAGATATCTGTCTCTTCATACCACTCCCCTGCATCTGGTCCTTGAAGTACCCTGATTTTAAGCCTGGAGATTACACATCTCATCATGGTTTGTAACCTGTGATGGAATTTTCCTCCAGGAATCTGTCCAATCCCCCTTTGAAGGCATCCAGGCCAGATGCCATCACCACATTTTGTGGCAGGGAGTTCCACAAACTAACAACACACTGGGTAAAAAATATTTTTCTTTTGTCTGTTCTCACTCTCCCAACCCTCAGTTTGAGTGGATGTCCTCTAGTTCTGGTATTTTGTGAGGGGGAGAAGAGTGTCCCTCTATCCACTTTACTCATGCCCTGCATTATTTTGTACGTCTCAATCATATCCCCCCTCAGGTGCCTTTTTTCCAGACTAAAGAGCCCCAAATGTTTTAGCCTTTCCTCATAAAGGAGGTCCCCCAGCCCAGTAATCATTTTAGTCCCTCTCTTCTGCACCGTTTCCAGTTCCACTATGTTTTTTTTGAGATGCGGTGACCAGAATTGTACACAATACCTCAAGTGCGGCCTTACTGTCGTTTTGTACAATGGCATTATAAGGTTGGCTGTTTTATTTTCAATCCCCTTTTTGATAATCCCTAGCATGGAATTGGCCTTCTTCACCGCTGCCACACATTGAGTAGACAGTGACACCTTCATTGAGCTGTCTACCAACACACCAATATCTCTTTCCTGATCCCTCACAGATAGCTCAGAGCCCATGAGTTGATAGATAAAGTTTTGATTATTTGCCCCAATATGCATTGCCTTGCATTTTGCTACATTGAAACAAATTTGCCATTTTGTAGCCCATTCCCCCAGTTTGAAGAAGATTTACCAAGATTATATAGAGAGAGACCATGTGTAGGAAGTTAACAGAATTGTTACTTCCCATTGTGGCCACTTTATGCCCTGAACTCAGCTAGTTATTAGACAACAGGAATATTAGTTTATATTCCAATTACAGCATACAAAATGTGCAAACATGTAACATACCATTTTCCTGTAGTATAATGAATTACTTTTTCTCTGTCTTTTCAACCACTAGCTAGATTTTCCTTGTTCTGTCTTCAGCCATAGAAGATACACTACTGCTGTCCTGAATTAAAGGCCCTACCAACAACAAACTTTGTTAAATCATCACATCTCCATATAGTCAGAATTAAGTAGTCAAGAAAGATAGGGTGGACATCACATGACATTTTGCATGGTAAAAGAATCTTGAAAAAAGAGGCATACAGTACTCTTGTAAAGTCAAAAGTCGTATATTAAGGTAGTATAATTTATTAGATGTGTTGGATCTGTGTTGTACATAGATGTGTTAGATCCAGATCTGCTGTGCCATGGGGAAAACAAGGGTTCTTCTCTTCATAGAAATACTCAGACCCACCAGGGGTTTTCTCTTTGCTAACTCGATTGTCCAAAATAATAGGAGAAAATATTAATGATTTTTCTTTCTTTCTGCAACAGCTTCTGTCATCTGGTTACTCAATCCTTTGGAGCAGATTATTGCAGATATTGGGTAGGCACAGCAGGAGAAAGGCAGAATCAACAAATGTTGCTGCTCTTCATTTTTTGCCTATGCAAGTTATCAGTTTATGAAAATCCACTTTACACAACTCTTGATGTAACTCTATTTATACATTATTCATTCTTTCATAAACTGAAAGGTTTATAAACAGAGGGGTTTATAAGGCATCATAAAGTCAACAGATGATACCATTTGTAGTAGAAAGGTTTTAGCTGTTACCAAATTGAGATTATTTCACCAACTGTGGAGTTGACAATAATTATAGTGTTTATTATTTTCAGCTCTTGAAAATAAAGAGGCGGAACTTTTGATATCTGAATCAATTAGGAAGCCTTTCTCAAAGTATCAGTTGTACTTTATAAACCAATGTACCGTATAATTTATCTCTTCAGGACAAGTTGTTATAAAACATCCGTAGTCTGTGGTCTGACTTTCTCCAACACCTGAAAGAATATACTACATTCCTCTTAATTTGGTCTTCCTTGGCAATATCACACATCATAGTGTGTGATCAGTGTAATATGCTGTATAGTTGTGTTACAAACAGAAAAATAATCATATAAGAGCAACACGTTTTTAAGTACATTTTCATATGTATGGAAAAGCTGGCTTTCTGAGGAGTAGATCTGTTCCCTGTTTAATCTTTCCTTTTGGGGGGAAAAGTCTGAAGCAAATTTTAATTTGTTGATTTAATTCATTTCCCTCTGCCTTTCAAAACTGCAGCCCTGTCCATTCATCTAACCTGAAGCAAACCCAATTTTGTTTTCCTTAAGGTATTTCTTTCATGAGATCAGCAATGGTATTACAGTATTGTATTACTATAAATGGACACTGCTAGCTTGTGCATTAAAGTTGTGATGATTTCCAGAAAGAGGCCAGGCAGCTATTTGAGTAAGCACAGTGGCTAGAATCTAAGAGGTACAATAAGGTTTGAGAGGAAACAGATGAACAGAATAGTGATCTGTTTAACCAAATTGAGAGGCAGTTTGGTATTATAGACTGAATATCAATGTGTAACCAGACAGCCAAATTGGCCAAGTCTGCATCAGGATAAACAGAGTTGCTTTGAGCTGTGGTATGCCATGTGAGTCCTTGCATCAAAATGCAAAGATTGGATGGTTTCAAGATAGGAAACTATGCTATACTTCCAGCAACCCTGTTTAGCCCACTCCTTTTAAGTCTCACTATGCAGTTAAATCATCTTTTCATCTGAATAGTTATTAGTGGACTTTTGTTCTTGTGTATTGGCCAAAATCCTTTAGTTTAGCACAGTAAATCCCACTGGAGCAGCCCCATTGCATAATTCTGACTGTGACTTACTTTGATATAGTCAATTGCAATCAAGGTATATCCCTTTGGATCAATGGAACTTATTGAGTGAGTCAAGGAGTTGACTCACTAAATCTCAGTTGATTCAATGGGTCTACTCTGATGGGATTTACCATGCTAAGTAAGAGAATTTGGGCCAATATTCGTGTCAACTAAAAACACATTACCCCTTAAATTCTCAGGCAAGTAACAAATCAGAGAGCAAAAATCATAGGGCAAGTCTATAATTCAATAGAGAACCAAACCCCATTTTAAGCATCCTGGTCCAATCCCTACCATTTATACAACACACCCAAATTCTGTTCTCCCCACCTCCTCCTCATCTTTGAGTTTATTGTTGCATCAACTTATAAAACACCCCATAATGCTTGAAGCACTCACTGGGCAGTTTACACATAATTATGCAAACAACATTTTGACTCCCCGGTAAGTAGGATACTCATTTTACCAATCTCAGGAGGATGGAACATGGAGTCAACCTTGACCTGGCTACCTGAATCCATTCGGATCAATTTCAGGTTATGAGCAGAGCTTAACTGCTGCACCAGGGGAAACTTTTCACTGTAGGATCAGGATAGGCAGAGTTCCCCCTCTCTTGTTTTCCCTCTTCAGCGATCTTTAATTACTCATACTATGCAACCATTCAGCAGGTTATGTGATCCTATTACATTCTGTTGTATAAGCTGCAAAATGTCACCTGTATAGACAGGAATTGTCAAACAACATTTGAGTGGCTTTGCCAAAGAATGTCCAGACTTCTGTACTGCTTCTGGCATACCCAGTTCTATGCAATAACAGAAAGCCCTTAACAAAAGTTCTTCAGTTGCACTTAACATGGAGAGCTTGCTACTGAAGGACCAGGCTCTCACACTAATTTAGTATGACAAGTCAAAACAGTGTGTACACCATGGAACTCCTGTGCCCTCTCTATCTGTTGCTAGGGTACAGCAAACATCAATGCTTACCTACATAGCCAGGGTGAAAGATAGAGCTACAGTTCAGTAACAACTGGAGGATCACAAAATTCCCATTACTTGCTCTTGAGTTGTAATATCTTATACAGTATCGCAATACTGATATTGGCTAGGAGCTGCTGAAGTCATGTCAAACACATTTGGTGGGCATCAGGTTAGGAACAATTGCTCTAGAGTCTAATGTGATAACATGAGCAAAGTTCACGCTCAGTTTGAGACACCAAGAGGGGATATGATAGCTATATTTAAATATTTGAGGGGATGTCACATTGAGGAAGGGACTGGTTTGTTTTCAATGGCTTCAGAGACTAGGACGTGGGGCAATGGTCTCAAACTACAGGAAAAGAGATTCAGTTTAAACATTAGGAAGAACTTCATGACAGTTAATGCTGTTTGGCAGTCGAATATGGTGCCATGGAGGGTGATGAAGTCTCCTTCTTTGGAGGTTTTTAAGCAGAGGCTGGATAGACATATGTCAGGAGCACTGTGATGGGGGTTCCTTCATGGCAGGGGGTTGGACTAGATGGCCCTTGAGGTCTCTTCCAACTCTATGATTCTATGATTCCCTCCCTGGTATCATTCAGACTGAGCAGCCAAAAGCTTGAGTTAGCAGCCTTAACTGTCACACAGCTGTTAAGAGACAGAGGAGTTTTATGGCAAAAAAAAAAAAAAAGTTTCATCCTTATTCACATATGGTGCAGTCCAAACAAGGCAAGATTATGAAAAAGCCTGTATAAGAGTAGTTGTGTGTTTGAGATATGAACTAGAGTTCCTCATTAAAGCCCTAGTGTAGTTCTGCATTAAATGGATGAAATGTCTTTCAATACAGTAGTGCCTCACAGTCTCATCACCCACCTCAATCTGCCATGCAAAGGCAATAAAACTAATGTTGGCTGCACAGTTGTTGTAAGGACAGCTGAGATAATGTCTGGAAAGCATTTGTTTGGAAAACATTTGGAAAGTCTTTTCCACCGGTACAGACTGTATTATACTCAGTCCCCAAAAGCAACAGTGCAGATATGCCTCAAAGCTATATGACACAACCTTGCACACACAACAACTAATTCATCAAGTCTCTTCTTTTTTCAGTATTTCTTTCAAGATTTGTGAAGCTGTATGAAGAATCAACATCTACCCAATATAGAAACTGGAGTCCCAAAGACTGTGGAATTTTTAAGACACAGCCATCCCGTTTTCATTTCAAACACTAATGATGTCTACATCAAACATGCATCAAATTCACAGACTTCTTATTACAGAAACTCAGTGAGGACCCCTTACATGGAAAGAGATCACTGCTTCACTTAGTACTGTCACTGGACTTACAGAAGCTCTACAGGAGTTTATGCAGAAGTCTTTAGTGGTCCTATCTGGTAATGACTGGCATTCCATCTGGATGCCCTCTGTTTGCAATGGACTTTCACTGGGTTTTTCTGCTCCATGATAGATACAGATGCCCATCTGTATGCAGAATATCAATATCTTAACATTTAGTAACAAAGGAGATGCCATAGGTTTTCTCAGTAATATTAATAGGAAGAAAATCAACTAAATGCACATATTATTTATATTTTTCTCTTTGATAATGTTACTGCTTCAATAAGATATATGATAGGGAGCTCAATAAGGTTGTAAAGTCTCAGTCATATGTAGCTTCCCCAAGCTTCCAGTTGGAGTGATAAACCTCCAGGAAAGTAGTAGTTTGATTTTAAGCTTGCTCTCGTCCAATCTCAGGGAATGAGAAGATATTGACTTGGCCACACTGACTAATTCAATGAACTTTTCTACATTGTTGTACTGTATTTCCATCATAAGAAAAAGTATGTAAATTCAGAGTTCCTGGCATAAATAATATTTTTGCCCAGTGAGATCTTTCTTGCCCAACCCCATTCCTACTTAACAGACATAATTCGCCACTTTTTAAATATTACATCATGCACTTCCAAGCACTTACAGTATTAATGACACTTGTCTGCTTCTGCCCATTAAAGTTCTTTGAGTGGCTTATAGTAAATCTACAACCAAATGACTAATGTTTTCTTTCAAACGTAATGAATAATAACATCCTATATAAGTCTACTCAGAAAAATTCCATTGAGTTCATTCAGATTTAATCCCAAGAAAGTATGCATATAGATTTACCCTGTAACAGTGCTTTATAAAAGTAATATCATATACAGTGGTACCTCTACTTAAGAGTGGCTCTACTTAACAGCAATTCGACTTAAGAGCGGAAAAACGTTGACGTTTTAACTGCCAACTTACACATTTTAGATGTTACAAGTGTTTTTTTTTAATTTTTAATTTTTTTCGATATTTTAGATATGGTACCTGTACTTAAGAGTTGTTCGACTTAAGACCATGCATGTGGAACATATTAAATTCACAAGTAGAAGTACCACTGTACTTATGTTACCAAGAACACCCAATATTTCTACTATTTTGTTTTTGCAAAAATATTATCAAACACTGTTGCTTTGAAACATTTAAGAAAGACAGGAGTTACAAATCATAAAATGAACAGAATCTTGTTATATGAGGGGAAGTGATTTTTCAGTGGTGTTTCATCACCAAGTTAAAAAAAATGAATTATATTTTAGAGCTTTTTAAGTTTTAAAGGGAAGCTTGCATGAAATAGTTTTGTTGCTTTTATGTTTGGACAAACAAAAATTTTAAAAGGTAGAAAATTATGGTATCAGTCCAGCTTCCAGGTCAACCTTTAAAAATAAACCATACTGTGCAATCCTATAAATGTCATATGTGAGGTGCATGCCACTGATTTTAATGTGACTTACTCCCGGGATTGAAACTTTAACTTGCAAGATAACTGGGGTTGCAACTTTAAGTTATAAAACACTGTTTTGAGGAATGCCTCTAAAAGCTTAAGTAGCAAGCTCACTCTTTACAACTGCTTTGCAACCAGCCCTACCCTACCTCACCCTAAACCCACCTAAATAGTGTTGACTCTCTCCCCACTCATTTCCTTTTGAAGCCAGATCTCCCATCTGTGGCTGTGTAATGCTTTGCAGCTGGCTCACTTGCATTGCATTGCTGGTTTCCAATCCCCAAAATATTTTCTCTATTACTGTTTCCTAAACAAATATAGTCAGGAAGCTCAAGTTGTTAATTTACATTCTCAGTGTGTACAGCTCAAATCCCAGATGTTCTTATTCCCATCTTATAAGTTGCCTGAGTTATGTGGAAGAAACATAAATTTCAAGTCCGTGCGGGAACCAATAGTTATCATATGAGCAGCAGGGTTGAGAACCAAAGGCAACAGCATTCTTGGGCCTTAATTTTTATTCATTTCTTCATTTTGAAACATTATGATTATTTCAGACCCTAATGGCAGAGTTATGGTATTTGTAACTTTATCAGCTATTGTCTATACTCGACATGTGCACAAATAGTAAAAAAGAATAATTTGTTTCAATGAATAACAAACTTACATTTTTGTTACAAATTGATTAAATTATTCATTGATTTGTTTTTAACTTTAAAACCCTATTAAATGCCCCCCAAGGCACCTAGGGACACCAAAATTAGTGATGGTGAACCTTTGGCGTTCCAGATGTTTTGGATCACAACTCCCAGAATGCCAAGCTTAGATTGCCAATGACAAAGGATTGTGGGAGTTGTGGTCTAAAACATCTGGAGTTCCGCAGGTTTGCCACCACTAGGTGATACCTTTATATGCTACTAATAAAAATAAGAAAACAGTGCAAGCTTTCATGGACCACATCCACACCGCTCTCTCTTTTTATTTCAAAATTATAGGGAGGTTCCCCGTGATTCTTTTCTACAACTCCTATACATTTGGAGAAGTTTGGATTCAGGGTGTCTGAGCTATGTGCCCCCCCCCCAAAAAAAATACCTAGAGATACCAATCTTGCAGAGAAGCTTCTCCCAACTCTCATCTACAGTCTACCAAAGGTTGGTGAAGATTGGGTTTCAAACACCTGAGTTATACACCCACAAATTGCCTGCTCCAGGAAAGTGCCCTCTATATGGCTTCCTAAATTTGTCCTGCAGTTTTCCCCCTGGTGTGGGAAAACTCAGTCCTCACCAAACTTGGACGGATTGTAGAGAAGAGTCTGAGGAAGCTTCTCTGCGAGTTTGGTCTTTCTAGGTGTCTGGGGGAATGTTCCTAGATGGTCCCCCCTTTGGGGGTGCATAACATGGATATCTATCCATTGCTAGACAGAATCAGCATATATCAAAATATTATATCCCATTTACTGGTGACAACAGAAATGGCAAACAGTGGCCTTGGACTATTTCTATAATCAATATGGCTCCTATTCCAAAGTCACCAATGGTCTATTTCAATTATTTAAAGTGTTGCAGAGTCTATTTAATGTGGCCACATGTTGAAGCGGCTACAAAATGAAACAGGGTATACCACATAAGCCTAGGATGCTGAGCTAACTGCTGAAAACCTGCCAAAATGTGCTTCTCTAATCCATTTGTAGTTAATATGGTAATATTTGTCCAGAGATCAAGTTTTGTTCCAAGAATTACTAGTGGGCCTGGTTTGTGATCCTTAGTTATAATTGTGTCCTGTTTTTCTTTTCATATTCATAGCTCAACAGTGATTTTCTGCATTGCTTCTCAAAGCTGACTGTTGCAAAATACTTTAGACTTTTAGAATCCACTAAACAACCACCCATAAGCAACAGACAAGTTAGTGATGGTGTAGAGATACATAAGATACTTATTGGAAGGAAAGCATTTACATATACTGTACAGTATCTCCTATATAAATTAATCCAGACCAATGACTCTCAAATGTTTAAGGCATTATTTTCCTTCTTTTTTTCCTGGATTAAAATTGCTGGCTTGTATAAGTGGACTCAAGGATCATACGTACTCCTACTTGGGAGCAGATTTGGTATTCTATATCATCTCTCTGTTCCAAAATGATTTGTATATTTCTTCATGATAGCTGTAACAATATAGTAATCTGCTCAATTTAGAGGCTATGCTACATGGGACAGTGAATATAAAATGTGAGATATCAAACTCCTAGAAAAAGCCAAGAATGGGGAAATTGTCAATTTGTGTAGAGTTCTCTATTTGCTGGAGTGCTAGTACAGTGGAGTCTCGTATAACAAATGGCTTGTATAACATAAAATCTGTACAACATAAAACATTCCAGAGATAGGGGAAATTTGCTTAACAGAACCGTCTATGAGGCAAATCCATACAACATAAAATGTCATGATTAGGAATTACTCTGTTTTCAATGCATTCCTATGGGAAATTTGTATAAAGGAAAATTTGCTTAACAGAATTTCACTTGGAACGAATTAATCCCTTTATACAAGGTACCACTGTAGTTCATAGTGTAGATACCCTGAACCCTGAATGTAAGACATCCCCCGAAAATAAGATCTACTTACAGTTTTGCCTCTCGCTGAAATATAAGGCATTCCCCCCAAAATAAGACATCCCCAATAAGGCCTCCCCCAAACATAAGGCCTCCCCGATAATATGCCCCCCCCAAAGTTACTGCAACTCTGGACTCTGGACCATAGCGGCGGGCGCCACTGTGCAGCTCACTGTTGGCCACAGTGCAGACAAAGCAGACAGGAAGTGCAAGGGCTCTTTTAATCCAAGAGCCCGTGCCACCGCCAGGACACGCTGCTGCCTGCTGCTCGCTCTGCCCTGACAGAGTCTGGCTGACTCACAATTAGACAGTGAGTCATGCGAGGCAGGAGTCGGGCACATTGGGTGGACACACAGGGGTGGCTGAGGTGGGGGGGAAATGTCTGATAAAGGGGTGGTGGGATGTCTGGTGAAGGTGTCCACTGGCACGGGGTGGGGGGAGGGGGATCACTTAAAATGATAAAAGAAAAATAAGACATTGCCTGAAAATAAGACCTAGCACATCTTTGGGAGGAAAAATTAATATAAGACACTCTTATTTGGGGGGAAACAGGGTAGAAGAATCTAGCAGTTCAGAGTGTGGGCTTGGGCCGGACTAGGGCAATGCAGGTGGGACATGTATCCTGGGTGCCACATTGGGCATCTGCGCCAAAATGACAAAGCAGCATTTGCACATTGTATTGTTCTGCTCCCCACCACCACTGGGGTGGTGGTAGAATCCATGTTTGTCCTGGGTGATACAGACCCTACATGTGGGTCTTGTGTGGGCAGAATCCTCTTCCTCCTCCTCATCAAGTGCCATCAAGTCCATTCTGACATGGTGATCCTATTCAGGATTTTTATTTATTTATTTATTTAGTTAGTTAGTTAGTTAGTTAGTTAGTTATTATTTTTAAGGAAGAGAGTACTCAGAAGGTAGTGGAAGATATATCTGGGAAGAGGCAACCCTTCAGGTAACCTGCTCTTAAGCTATTTAGGAATTTAAAGGTAAAAATCAGCAGTGTGTTAATCAGTTGCTACATATTTTTGTATGCATGTGGTTGTCTGTCTAATCCACATGATTTTAACAAGTAATTTCAGTGTGCGGATGGGGAGAAATGTGTGACAATTCCTTAACTTATTACTGCTTGTGTCCCATAAAAATGTGATATGCTTAGCTGGCATTGTAGCAAACATCAGGATGGCAAGATCTAACATCTCCTTTCTTCTAATTGAAAGATTTTCTTCTTTTTTAAATTGAACAAATCTGAGATACAAAATTATAGAGCAACTACTGGGTAGCAAACTTCTGGGTGGTATATACAATATATAGGCCAGCTGAGGTGCTTTAAAAAATAAGGCCTCCATTTTAAACCATAAATGCTGTCATATGTGCAGTTCTTCTTATTTATAGTATTTATAGACAGTAATGATTGGTTTGTTTTTCAATGCTATATTTTGGTCTTAAATAATTACATACCATTTTAGTTAACCTATTTAGTCTGAGTCTTCCCTTACAGGTTGATGCCCTGACCCTAACAGGCCACTACTTGCAGGACAGATTTAGGAAGCCATATAGCAGGGTAGCATAGGAATAATGGCTTATAAGTCTGAAGAAGTGCTGCTGCATTTTGATTTGCTAGGATAAGATGGCACACCCCTCCAGACTTCCTAGTTTCCTCTGGGAGTAGTTGCCATCCTCATAGTAACTGGGCACAGTGCAAAGAATGATGGTGATGATCCTGGCAACAAAATATTGTTGTTGCCTATTCCTGTTACAGCTGTCTAGATATCTCAGTGAGTTAACTATCTGGATACACAGCCAGAGTTTGGGAGTTCGGTTCCCCCAATGTAGCCTAGAACAGGCGGTTTGTGTAGCATTGGGTAAGCTGCACGGTCCTGGAATGTCCCCAGAAGAAAGGAATGATGAACTGCTCTTGAGGACTCTCTACCTAGAAAACTCTGAAAAGAGTCACTATAAATTGGAGTTGACTTGACAGCACATGGTTGTCATTGAAAATTACATACATGCAGATATTCATAAATGACTTATACAGTAGACTTGGGTCCCTGTCAAGTCAACATTTGCCTCACGGTGACTCAGGGTTTTCTAGGTAAACAATACACAGGAAAGCTTTATCCCCTCTTCTGGGTGTATCCCCGGACTCTACAGCTTACTCAAGGCCATGAATTAGTGACCTTCGGCCACTTCTGAGCTCTCTATACATAGGAAACCTGGAATTAACTGGGATCAGATATAATGTCACTACTTACGATGGCCCTCCAATATTACTAACCCTTATAGCTGAAAAACAAGGAACAATATGGAGTTATGGATGCCTGAAAAAATAATGTATATTCAGAGCACACCAATGGTTCGCAATATTGAAGCAGTAGTACTGCATCCTGAAAAAGTAGCTGTGAGGGCATTTATAAAAATGTGGCATTTTAAAAAGTACTATTGATTTTGGATGATGTCTTGACCAAGAAACACATAAATCAACCACATTCAATATAAACAAGACTATAGAAGGCATCTACTGAAATCCTTCTGAATGTCAATATTGCATCGTCTACACCAGAGTTGGGGAACTATGGCCCTTCAGCTGTTATTTGACCCCAACTTCTATTATCCCGGGGGGAAAACACCATAATAAGTTAAGATGGCCTGTTCAGTGAACAGGACGATAAGATTTGGAGCACAACTTCATTTGAGGGACTGCAGTTTCCTTTCCCTGGTCTATGTCATGTTGGCAGAGGATTTTCAGAGTTCTAGTACCCCTACCCCAAAATTACAGACATTCATATTAATTTATTTACTAATTCTAATTTATTTCATACATTTTTATACCACACCCAACTTAGTCACATGGACTTCTCTGGCCAGTTAAACAAGATGCCCCAAACCACCCACAAAAAATCCAAGCAAGGAAGCCCATAATAAAAAACAATCATAAACACAGCTTAGAAATTAAAACCCCAGCAAATAGTCAAAAGCCAGGTAAATAGTAGCACAAGTTGAATCTAGATCCTGTAGCTCTCTCAGGGAAAGGATGTCTTCAAATGCTTCCTTAAAATGTTCAGTCTCCAGCATCATCTTAAAGGGAGGGAGAGAGGGAAGTCTGAATGATCTCCAATGGGAGCCCATTCCACAAAGATGGGGCCACAACTGAGAAGGCTCGATTCCCAGTGTAGAGCTTCTTCACCTCTCTTGGCATGGCCACTTGTAAGAGTGAGGGCTTGGTGGTGGTGGTGGTGGTTGAGTGGAATGAGCAGAAGTTCTTTGGGCGAGACACTTTAACAGCTAACAAGGTCCTAAATAGTTAAGGGGTTTGTATGCTAGTACCAAAGCCTTGAATCTACTTTGGGAAGGAACAAGCCTATGCCAGGTGAGTCAGGACTGGTGGAATATAATTAAACTTATTCATGTGTGCTTCAAAAATCCTCATTACGGATGTTTCATGTGTCATGCGTCAGCCAGTCTCATGCAATCGTTTCAGACTTGTTGTTCAGTCGTTAAGTCGTGTCCGATTCTTTGTGACCCCATAGACCAGAGCATGCCAGTCCCTCCTATCTTCCATTGCCTCCCCGAGTTTGGTCAAATCCATGTTGGTTGCATCGATGACACTGTCCAACCATCTCATTCTCTGCAGTCCCCTTTTCCTTTTGCCTTCAATCTTTTCCAACATCAGGGACATTCCCAAGGAGTCCTCTCTCCTCGTGAGGTGGCCAACGTACTGGAGCCTCAGCTTCAAAAATCTGTCCTTCCTTATCCCTGCCAAGAAAACTCCATGCATCGGAACACTGGACTAGAGAAAATAAAGTCTATGCATACATGATACAGGTAAACAAAAGTTTTTTGTTTTCTGATAACATTGTTCTTTCTGATAAATATTCCTATGCAGACATGGTAGGGAAATCTGAATTTGAAACAAATGATACATTTTCTTTCAGATCTCATTCTTGAACAGTCGAGTGATACATTATATACAGCATGTAATTTGAAACCAAAATCCATTAGTGGTTTAGAAACATAATTCTGATAGATCTCCTTTTGTTTTTCCTTTTTGTGATGGCATGTCCTCCCTTTTTAGTTTTGAATAAGCAGCCATCATCTCCCTCCCTCCCTCCCTCCCTCCCTCCCTCTCAAGCCCACACCTCTGATGTCCCAACAGGACATAGTTTACTGGATGCCTTTCATCATAAACATTGGGCAGCCTACCACAGCAGGCCCTGCTGACTTTGCACATAGTTACCATGTTTTCTGACCTCCCGAGGTGTTTCTGCTTTTCTGGTTATGGAAAAGTTATAAAAGAGGAAAGACTCTCCCATGAACCACAGTAATTACTTAACATTGCTAGTTGTGGTACTTTGTCATGGAAACGCTGTTGGCAAGAATTAATCACACCTTTGCTATATTCGCTGTTCTGTAACTATTGGTCTAAAGTTTATTTTAGCAACCTTCATGTAAAACTACTTCTGTCATTGCAGTAAATATAATGACTAGCCCATGATTAGTACTCACAGACTTCAATTTGTTTAAGCTTACAACGGTGTGTTCTCATTTTTATATGGCAACTGAAACCACCTACCATTTGGAATGTCTCTAACATCCAATTATCTAGTAACATGGTTTGCTTATATTGAACTATATAATCTAGGCTACAGCTACCACTTTGTTCCCAATACTCATATGGCCAAAGAGTTGATTTCCACACAAACCAACAAGCCAGCCATGAGTGTGTAGAGCTCTTGGGTAGCTACGAAGATGATTCCTGCCCTAGGCCCTTTTGCAAAGTGTAATGGGCTTCAGACCTGGCTGCTCTTGGGCCTAATTTTGTCAACTAGGCAAAGGTCAAACAGGACAGAGTTCTTGTCTAGGGTGGTCATTGCTCCATTGCCAAAAAAGAGGATGGACATCACCAAAAAGAAGAAGATGGACGACAAGGAACACCAAAAATGTCTTCATGAAAAAGGAGGGTGTTTTTGCATTACTTTTTCATATGATAATTTAAAAATTAATATATGAAAATATATTTGCAGTTAGATATTGTTGCTACAATTTAAGTGGAAATATACTACTGCCAGCATACCCAGCTTAGAATGACAGTCTATGATTCAGGAGGCCTGGGTCCGAATCTCTGTGCAGTCATGAAAGCTCACTGGGAATGTGGAACTGGGAAAACAGTTCCTTAAAATATTAACTTACCCTTAAACCCAATTAGGGTTGACATTAATGGGTTCTAACTTGATGGCACATGGCAACAACACTTCTACTCACCATATTGCACAAGACTGTGACTAGGTATCCACCTTGGGCCACAGAATTGAGAGTAAGAAGGGATATAAATAAATAAATAAATAAATAAATAAATAAATAAATAAATAAATAAATAAGGAATGGTGTTTAATACTTCTCTGAAATGCCTGGCACCTTATATTTTATGTAGCTGACTGGAAATGAATATATTCAATTATTTTTTTAAAAAAACCCAAACACCTCCAGTTTATAAATATGTAATATTGTGCCTCTGTATCCAAACAGTCTGATGTTGTTGCACAATATCATGCTTGCATTCCCAGTAGGAAAAAGGAATGCAAACTTTCCCTAGCAAAGGGCAGCTTGAATGTTGATGACACCAATGTGAGCAGTCAAGATGATCTATTATAGAGACTGTACAGGATACTTTCTTATGCATGCTACCATTCACACAAAGACACACCAAAGTAAGGAAAATCCCCCAAAATGACTCCTTTTTTCATTAATAACCCACACACATTAGTAACCCATGGACAAAGCAATTGTCGGGGCTATAACCCTAAAGCCACCCACACTCATGAGTTAGTTGGCCCTTGAACTGATTGCAGGTGTGTATGAAAAGAGCTCGCTTTGATATCACATTTCAGATTTTGGATTTTGCAGATTCATAAAATGGAGATATTTCCACTTTTTTCTCATCTACATCAGGAACCTTACTTTTCCTTGCTGAAGCCTGGTGCCAGCTGAACTTTACCTTTGCTGCTGTTCTTGTTTTTTGAACTGGATGCTGTCAACATTTTAAACAAAAGGTTATGGGTATGTCCTAGGTCAGAATCCCGTGGCTGCATTTTTTTTTCATAATAAAGCAGCAGTCTGGATTCTTTCCAAATAAAAAATGTAGGTGGGACCAACCATCCTATTTCAAGATAAACATATTGATCTTTTCAGTTTATGTGATCTACTGTATTTTAAATCTGCAGTCATTTGGGGTCACATATTTCTGAATGGAGGGACATTTTACTTTTTAAAAGTTGTAATTCAAAAACACCCTTTGTCCAAATGTCCTGAAATTTGGTACAGAGCAAGAGTAGGCTGTCTGCTGCATCTATACCAAATTCAGTGCTACCCCAAAGCCTTGTTTCAAAGTTATAATTTGGGTTGGGGGTACCCCATTTGAAAAATTGCCACATAGAATGTGAATTTGTTCTGCTGCACAATGTCATAGATGCAGTCTCATGTAGCTATAGTATAGAAAGAAAATAAACAAAGGTCACTGTGTATTTGTTGAAATAACTAGCTATAGAACTATCAGTTATTTTAGAGGAATGGCCTGAACAGTGCTCTACAGAATATCCTCTCGTGGAACTGATCTGACATTCATAAAGAATCGACAAGCCATGCCATATCCTTCCTGCCATTCACCAGTTTTTGCTTTAGTGTGTGCGGTTTGTATCTTTTCTTTTGAAATGATCCCATCCCAAATCATGTTTCCTTCAACAATGAGAGAGGGATAAAAGGACACTGTCAGTTTCATGGCCCCTACCCACAGGGGTGGATTAACCCTTAAGCACAATAAGCACATGTTTAGGGACATCAAGGGAAGAGGGGGCACCACAGAAATTTTCCATAGCCACATTTGCCGTGGGCCATATGGTACAATACTGCAAATGGTGCCGCTGAAACAGGATCCACAAAAGAGGCCTCCACGTTAAATGAAAGAATTACATACATACAAAAATAACAACAGCAATCAGAGAGTGTAGAGCTCTGACAAGAGTTATGAAATTGAAGGGGGGAACTCAGGGTGGAACCCACCCCCCACATAAATGAAACTTTGTTCACAGTCAGCTGTCCACTGAGAATGAGAATGTGCAGGGGCACCCGTGCCAACAGGCAATAACACATGTACTAACAACATAACATTGTGACATATACAGTGGTACCTTGTATAAAGGAATTAATTCATTCCAAATGAAATTATGTTAAGCAAATTTTCCTTTATATAAATATCCCATAGGAATGCATTGAAAACAGAGTGATCCCATTTTTATGTTGTACAGATTCACCCTATAGGCGATTATGTTAAGCAAATTTCCCCTATCTCCAGAATTTTTTATGTTGTAGAAATTTTATGTTATACAAACCGTTTGTTATAAAAGGGTCCACTGTATATGGAGGGAGACCAAAATCTGTTAAGTGTTTAGAGCCTCCAAAGGTCTTAAGACTGCTGCCTAGATACCCTAATCATATCCAATCTCTCCTGATTTCGGAAGCTAAGCAGGGTCGGCTTTGGTTAGTACTTGGATGGGCGACCATCAGGGAATACCAGGTGCTGTAGGCGCCTGGAGTAGAAACTGGCAAGCCATTCCAGTATTCCTGCCAAGAAAACTCCATGGACATGGAGTCGGTCATGACTGTAACGACACAACACACACAAAGGTCTTAATCCAGCCCTACCTACCCGTGATGGAGGAGCAGGAAGGATCTTTTCAGCCATAAGTTCTATGAAACCAAGATTCTCACTGCAGCTTGAACTGGATTTTGTTAATGTAGAAGAGTGGGGTACAAAGATTGGTTCGACACTTGATTCATCCCATCTCGAAAGTCCATAAGGAGAGAGGATGAATTAGCTACACTAGCCTCCTGCCCAGGTCAGGCTTTGTCTGTGCCCAAGGTCCATTCCCTTGGCAACAGCCCTCTTCAATCTGCTGCTGGGTTCTAGCTCTCAAAAGTGACCCCAGCCAGCTGACTCCATTTAGGTAGGGCTTGTATTGGTCGGCACATAGAGGTTCTGCATTCCCCAAGTCCTTTTTGCCTCTGCCACAGGTCTTCATTTCGTCACCTCTTCCATCAGTATACCTTTGTCTAGGCTCCATGGGCTCCAGGAAGTGAGTGTTGCTGGCAGCCTGAAGATTGGCATGCCTCCCTCGTGGCCTTGTCCTTGAGTGACCTGGATCTGAATGCATAATCTGGCCCATCAGTTCTCAACTGCATGTAGTCTTCTTCTGGAACAAATTATGTGTCCTGGCTCCTCAACTACCTCCCACAACTCCTCCTTCAGCTCAGCTGCAAGTGATGAGTTCCCTGCCTCTTCTTCTTCCTCCTCCTGTTTCAAACTGGGATGCTGCCAACTGGGCCCAGCATCTGCCCCCCCTCCCTTGCCCAGGTGTGGCTCCTAACTAAAGATTACAGAAGCGCTGGACAGGATGGTATCTGTCAGATGGTTAACAGGCTCTTAGAAAATCAACATAGAGCAGAACAATGCACAGTCTCTATAATCCTCGTTAGACCTTCAAGTCATATGGCCCTAGCTACATTCAGAATCAATGAACATCATTGTTTATTCTATAGATACAAAATCATTTTAAACCATGTGGTTTAGTTGTCTTGAAATCTGTTGCTTTCTGTGAAGTTCATTCTGTTTGAAATGTAACCAATTGTACTTAGTCAAAAGATTTATCTGCTTTATTCACATTTCAAGTTGCTGGCATGGAGAAGACAGTTGACTCGTAGTTTCCCTTTAGTATCTATTTTTAAAAGATTCAATCTTAAAAATAATAATTTAATATTCTAACTCTTCTAATGAGATTCTTTCCCCCAGTGGATGATTAGCCTGCCTGAGATAGTTATTATGGAGTATTATCCTATATATTTAAACTGCCTATACTTTATTTCATATCAACAACATTGTACATAAGCTCCTATCAATTCTCCAACCCCACAAGCATCATGGCACTTGAACATCATCTGTATTTTCTAAGCAATCTCTGCCAGTAAAGACAGAAACTCTGAAATGTTTCCTTTAAATGAAGAAAAGGGGCTTGGGGTTTGATGTCCCCTTCAGCCTGGTACCATTGTCACTGTTAGGACATGTCTCATAAATGAAATGGAACGTTCCTTCCTCTAGTGGATTTCAGCCTCTGGAAATCATCTGTTAAAAGTTAGGAATCTGATCTGATATGATAGTGGCGGTGACAGCTCTTGCAAAGTCCAGATCCAGATACCCAAAGTAGATTCAAAGCAGCAATGAACAGCATGGCCATGAGCATGCCATGGAATGTCACCCCCAACCAGAAGTAAAAGTGCCTGCAATTCTAACTTTCAACAGTATTGGAGAAAATGGAAAAAAGGAGAAGGCAAAGATATTTGCACTTGGGTCCTTACTACTATATCATCTGGACCATTCCCTTCTTTTACAGCTGGCCATGCCAACCCAACCCATGGGTTGGGGGTGGGGAAACAGGGAAGGGGTAAAAGTTGGGAATGCAGCATCATCTTTGTCTCCTATTGTAGATCTTGAAAATAATTTGCTGTTCTGGAGACTTCTGTAAAGAAAGGAAGGACACATATCGAGTCAAGACATTAAAGAATGTGAAAAATTGGTTTTAAAGGCAGCTGAGCTGGAGGAGCCACCTTGTGGTATTCAGTGCATTCCAAATGTACAGAAAGGAGAGAAACTGGATAGACAATTGGATGGATGGATGGATGGATGGATAAAAGAAGAAAAGAAAGAAAGAAAAAGAATTGCTTTAATAAATAAATAAATAAATAAATTCTAATTAATTTAATTAATTTAATTAATTAATGTGTTCCAAATACACATAGTTAGTATACAGTATATGACAAGGAGTAAAACATGCTGTCAGGAAATTCCAGAGACTTAGGGTTTGCTGTAGCAACGTACTACTTGCTTGTTTCTTACATAGAGAAACAGGCGCATGCCTTCTAGTACTATGTAACTGCTTCAGGGAGTGTTAGCAATGAGTCACTTATTATGGTAACCCACTAATTTCGGTGTGGTAGTGAAAAGAACAATAGCAGCAGAGATGTAATATTTGCCTATAAACTATCTTATATAATGATGTTCCATGTGAGTCTAAGTTGGGTGGCATGTTTGTTTACCCTCTTCACATTTGTCACCCTAAACCACAATGGGCGTGGCAGTATAGAGAACAATAGTGCTGAAGACGCAAGACATTCTTAAGAATATTCTTATGAAATAATGCTTCAGCTCTGAGGTTAAGTCAGAGATGGCTTTAGTGAGGCCCAAGGTAGGTACTTGATTGGTACCAGCTTGAAGGAGACGTCAAACTGATTTCTGAGATGTGGGGGGTCAAACCAATGTAATAAAATGTGTATTCCCTCTGTTGGCACATGTTTTCCCATTCACCACAGGGTCTCCTCAGAGACTATGCTTCTGCAGCAATGCAAAATAAGACAGTGTTTAGTGTCCAACGACCCATCCCCAAACAAAGCACAATAAATGCTGGTGAGACGAACCAGATGCTATCAGAGATGTCTTTTACAAACTTCTGTTAATTCATTTAATAATTTATTCTTTTTTTCCAATTGCCAATTAAATGTCATTCTTTCTAGACTGAAAAAAGCGGAATGACCTTATTGGAGGCATGCTCTAACTACCATACTTCATACACTTGCAAAGATGATAAAAATATGAACCTCCAATAAAGTAACAATCAAGTTTGTTGAAAGTTTGTCATTTTGGTGTAGCCATGTAAATAATCATATTTCATGTCATTTACTAATTATTTCTTGGCTCTGAAGGCTTCTTTTTTATTCTACTAATTTAAAAAAGCATTGAAATAAAGACATATGACTTGTTTTGTTTTTCTATTTAAACAAAAGCAGAAGATAGCCATTTTAGTAGGCTTGCAAATTTGCTTCAAACCTTCTGGAGCACAAGGTCTGATATAGTTCGTCTATAAACTTTCATGTATATGAGTAAAAGAGACCATGAAGAGATGAAGCACTGTCTTGCTGATAAGTGAAAGGTGTGTTTGTCCTAGTTTAAGTGAATATCAAAAATCAATGTGTAGTAGGATGTTAATATTTATTTATTTACAAAAAATATTTCCCTGCCCCACTACCAAGTGGTATTGAATGGGATTCTCAAGATAATGGGATGTTTGTCCTTTCAGGGCAATCAAGAAGAGAAAGTAATTGTTGATGTAATTTCTCCTGAATGTGTAGGCTGGTTTCTGTATGTGGTGGCTATACTTAGAGCTTTGCTTACTTTCTACAGTTACTAGGCTGCTTTAAGTAAGATTGATAATGGGGCGGGGCAGGCAAGCAAACTAGTAACTAAAGTCCACCAGTCTTTGCAGTGGACAGATCATGGAATATCACTAGTATCTTAGGGGCAATATATCACTAGTATCTATGAGGTAAACCAAAGGAGTGTTACATCGCATTCTGCAGGACTGAATCAGCTGGGTGGTTTTGGATTACCGTCAGTGATATAAATGGCACACAGTATCTCTCCCCTAACCCTAAGTCTAAACCTGACTGCTGTTTCCCATTATTCCAATACTTTTTTTTGCATAGCCCAACATTAAATTATTTTTTTAAATAGATTTTTAAAAAATCTGGGGATCTTTCAATCAGTATCATTTTATGATCAAACTGGTTTGTTCCACTGCCCAACTGGTCATGTCAGCCTGGAATGTTATGAGAAGGTACAATATGATAACATGATTACATTTATTCCTCTCCTTTCTACAGCTCTCCCTTTCCACTCCCCCATTCTTAATCTTTTCTCTTTCTTCGCAGTTAGGAAGGAAAATCACTGCTTGTAGCTCCTCTCTTTTGTGCTAAATTAGACATTTTAATATATATATATAGTCCACACCCATACATATATTGGTAGCTCTGGGATAACCTTTGAGTTCTCATGCAGTCCATAGGTTGCAGTTTTTTTCACCTCTGCTCTACCCTGAATGATTAAGAGCCTTTTTACACAGCCCCTAAACTCCGCGGCAAATGGCTCCCAGCTCCAGAGCTTAAAATTGTTTCCCCACCAGCTCTGGAGTTTACAGAAAATTAAGTGCGACCACGCCCACCAAAGCGCGTGCCAGCACACTTTTCAGGTACCTGCTTTCCGGAGGTGAAAAATCCCTGATGCGGATATAACATAGAGAGTGCCGGGCTCTCCCGGCTTCTGTTTTTTTTTTTTTTGCCCCCCGCCCCTTTAAGAGATCTGAATGCTGCCGGGAACAGAGCGAGACCGGCAGAACGGAGGTAAGCCGGCATTCTTTTCTTTCTTTTTTTCTCCCTCCCCTCACGGAGCCAGCAGCCAGGAGTGCGGAGGGGGTGGGAACACAGGAACAGCGACAAACCCCCAAGATCTCTGGTCCGAATTTACATGGCCAGCGGATCTTAGGGGTCGTGTGAAAAGGCTCTATGTCTATTACAGCTATAATATTAAGAATAACAATGTTACTGGCATATTCTTTCAGGAGAAAAATGACAAAGCAGGATACAGGCAGGGAAAAGGTGTCAAATACCATTTTTTTCTATGGGGGTAGCTTGTGCTTAACTTTTTTGGGGTGGGGGTGAGGCATCCTGGTACATCCATAGGAACAAACAGTTGCCTTCTAGACTATGATTTACCTGTGGTGCCATCTGCATTACTGGCATAATTTTGAGCATTCATGAAAAAGGGAGATTTTGAACTACAAAGACATCTTACAGGCTTCTTGATTGCATAAACAGGAAACCACCACCCCCTTACTCCCTGCAGCCATATAGCTGTGTTCTCATTTCTTTGTTGGACCTTATTGGTCCATTTCCCTTTTTCTAAAGGGGCATTTGGTACCTTCAGCTTTCCATAAAGCACTGACACCATGGCACCATGTCGTAGTAGTTCCCTTAAAAGGAATGTGGTATGCTGCTATGCAGGCATGGTCTTAAAGTTGCAGCAGAACAATAGAACTATGGTTTGTAACATGCTGTTGGTTTATGCGGCTTGTATGGAAAACTGAACACAAAATTCATATGGTTGTTTAAACATATGGAAAATAGCTCCCTTGGTGGAAGTATTCTTGGTATTTAAGTCCTGAATGACATCTTCTGAAAAACTCTCTCCCCAATTTCGCCTTTCCTTTTCATTCAAGTTACGCACACCTTTACTCAGGTTTATTCCTAAAAAAATAATAATAATGGAGGGATGATCATGAAAAGTAAGGCAGCTATTTTTTGCTTCCAGGTATAATAACTAATTGATGCCTTTTGGGGCAGGGAACAGCAGATCTGCAGTTGGTTGAAAGGACAGGATTCAGTTTTTTTTAAAATTTATTTTGTATGCAGAAGGTACTTAGATTCAATCCCAGGTGGCATGTCTCCATGTCATAAAAGCTAATGAAGGGAAAGCCTTTATCTGAGACCCTGGAGATCTGTCACAAGCTGGAGTTGATGTTATTGAGATGGATGGATACATGAGTAGATCTTATATAGCCAAGCTTCCAGTATTCTACTTTATGGAGCTTAACCCATGACAGTAAAAGCAACGGGGCTTGAAAGAAGCCTTCAGAGCCTATTCCTCTGCAGGTTGTCCAAATATTTAGGTAAAGTTCTAATTTTAACCAGGGTTGTTTAAACCAGTAAGATGAACTGATTCATAAGGTCACCTTCTAGCTTGACTTCTGCTATTTCTTCTCGTTTACCATGCTGTTCCTAAAAGGCTGCTATTGAGAGTTCCAGCAGATATATACAGTACTTTAAACAACCCATCTGTACTTTTTCACAGGCTGTGATTTGGAAGAAATGAGCCTGAAAAAGGAAACTTTGTGTCTGACACCTTGGACATGTCAAAATCCCTCTGAGTGGGTTTTCCTCCTTTACGATGAATTGGAAAGAGAGCGGAGTTGTTGCGAAGGAAAATGTTGAAAATAGTCATATAGTAAATATTGCCATAAAAATAATCAATAATTATATCACTGAGTAATACTAAATAATCATGTACTGTCAAGTCAGTTCTATCTTATGGTAACCCTTTTTGGGGTTTTCAAGGTAGAGAATATTCAGAAGTGGTTCACTTCTTCTAGGAGTATCCTGGGACTGTGAACTTGCCCAAGGCCACACAGACTGGCTCTGCCTACAAGAGACACTGTGGAAAAACAAACTCAAAACCTCTGCCTCCACAGCCAGATGTCTAAACCACAGTTATCCGGACAACTATATCATTCTCTTTTTTTCTATCATTTCATTCTAAACATCTGTGAAGAATCTCAGTCATCCAGGTGAGTTTATGTGGAAGTTGAGTCATGGCCACTGGACTTCTTTTCCGTGAGAAATCGAAACGTTTCGCTGCTCATCCAAACCGCTTCGCCAGTCTGAGTAAAGCTAGTTGCGACTCCTCCATTGTATAGCTCACTTTGACCTCATGTCACCCTGGTCTGAAATAGGCTCATAAGATGGACAATGGCCTGAAGAGGGTTGTTAGGTGGACCATAGGCTCAGTAGGCTTGTTAGGTGGATAATGACCTAAGGTGCATGAAAATACCACTATTACTGTCTTCCCAACACAAATTAGACAGAGAAAATAGGTGGTTTGAGAGAGGGCTCAGGGAAGCCATTCATATGAGTATTGGAAACCCCTCTCTCTACAGAGGTGGGGGGCTCAGGCACAATCTATCTGCTACTTATCAGGCTGTGATTTCATCAGTCCCCAGACAAATCAAAAATACTTAACACCTCCACCAGCAAGACCATGCGTAACAACTCATACTTTATGGGTGTTGGGTATATTGTAAAGGTGGGACTTTCACACGCCTTAGGCTATTGTCCATCTAATAAGCCTATTGTGCCTATTGTCCACCTAACAAGACTGTTCAGGCCATTGTCCGTCTTATGAGCTTATTTCATACCAGGGTGACATGATAAAGTGGGATAAAAAGAAAAGGAGGGTTTTTGTTCTGGGCAGAAATTAATAGAAGCAGTTTATGCCTGTATCATCATCATCATCATCATCATCATCATCATCATCATCATCATCAT
>JAHTLZ010000330.1:20059567-20069806 GCA_023846285.1 Phrynocephalus versicolor | reverse complement strand
TACACATGCAGTCTTCCTCGGCCCCTCTTTCAATATGTGCTGTAAACACGCCTACATTTTGCTTCTTGGTGGTCAGTAAGGGGACGCCCTTATAGAACTGTAAGGTGGCTGCAGACGTGCAATACCTATCACTACAGCACCCTGATAAGTGGGTGTGTAGCTTTTGTTTAAAAAAAATACAGTATTTTAAAGGAATTTGGTTATCTGGCACTCCCATTAGCTACCTGGTGAGATGAACTGAATAGATAAGTTAGAGGAGTTCCGTTTTAGAACAAACAGGGTTGTCTTGATTGGCCAATATATCAAGGCTGTGGAAACGTGGCACTCAATGCAGAGTTCTATAACGCTTCGGTCACTTCGGTGGGTAGCAAAATGTGTAGCTGATGATTCCGGGCAAAATAAATGGAGAGAGCAGAAACGCACGAGGGAAAAGAACTAATCAGCGGAAGAAACGCAGATGCTGCATCGTTGTGTCGCGTTGTCCCGTCCAAGATCAAGGCAGTCTTAATGAAGCGCTCGCAGGAGAGGAAGAAAAACGCGCAGATGTGTGTGTGAGTGAGTTATGTTCTAATGCCTCTACGGTGCAGTCACCCCCCCTTCCCTCCTCTCCCTGTAGTGATCCCCCTATAAGACAACAGATGCGCGCCTAGAGCGGCCACCCCGGAACCGCCTCCTCCCGCGCCTCCCTGGCGTCCTGCGCTGCGGGCGCAAAGTGGCGCCGCCTCCCGCGTCCATTTTCCTCCCCGGCGCAGCTTGGCGGCGAGGCGGCGCATGCGCAGAGACGTTGGAGAGGAGAGGCTGGGGCTTGCGTGGCAGTCGAGCCCGGGAGCCAGGCAGGCAGGCGGGCAGAGGGCGGTCCCTGGCTTTCTCTGTGAGTGCAAACAGGGGGTGGGGTGGCGTGGCGTCTCCTCTTTCCCTCGGCCCCCTCCTGGCTCCTCCTCTTCGCTTCCCTGGCCGCCCCTCCTCTTCGTTTTGCAAGCCGGGAGCTCGCGCGCCGCCTCGTTCCACCGCCTCCAGCGGCAAAGTCGCCTTCGAGCGAAAAGCAGCATCCTTTCTCCCCCCCCGCCCTTCTCTTTTCCCTCTCTCTCTCTCGCTCTCTCTCGCTCCCATCCAGTCGTCCTCGCCTCCCTTCCTCTTGTTTCTTTCCAATTCCTCTTCTTCCTCCCGTGCGGCGGCAGATTATTTGCCTTCCTTCTCAACCCCCCCCCCTTCCTTGCACCGCCGCTGCGGGATGGATTTGCCAGCGAGCCAGTGCAAAAAAGTCAAGCTGAGCAACAAAATGCAGAGTTGGGTAGGTCCGGGCTCCTCTGGGGCTGTGGGTGGGTGGGTGGGTAGAGGTTTCGTCGGCTCCCTTTGCAGATTTTTGCAGTGGCCCCTTGCCCTTTGGCATATGCACACACCCACACCCAGCCATGGGGAAACGGGAAACGGTGTGTATGGGAGTGAGTGAGAGAGAGAGAGATGGATGGGTGCCTGCTTGTCTGCCTACCGGCCGTCCTTGCTTTCCGCTGCCGGGATGCAGCCTTGCATAAAGGGACCTTTGCCGAGGTGGTTGGGGGGCTGCAAAATGGACCGGGACCCACCAGCCCAGCTTGCGGATGCCTCTCGGTTTGCGCAGGATGGGCAGCCTTGGGAAAGGGCGGGGTCTGATGTGGGGGCGAAAGAAACATGAAGGTGGCTTAGGATGCAGACGCTTGCTTGCGCAGCGGGAGAGGATCACATTTCAGTCTGTTCCCCTGACGTCTCGGCCCTTCCTCTCCCTCTCGCTATGTGTATTTTTTTTTAACGGGAGGAAAAAATGGGGAAGAGAATTATTTCACTTACGACGCGGCCCATCTGCCAATAAGACTGGTCTGTCTTTATGTATGAGAAGGGATAAGAACCCTCCTGCCTTACTTGATCCCTTAGGAATTGTTGGCCTGTGAGAGTGGCTGGTGGCTGGAGAGCTTGGACCCAGAGTGACAAGGTCACCTTCTTAAGCATCATTTTACTTCTGACTGCTGGAGAAAGGAGGAGGAAAGGGTTGGAATCTCCAACACACAATATGCCCATTCATAAATCTCGGGGCAGCTCAAGAATGAGGTTCTTTGTGAGCCCCTTCTTGAATGAGTCCACTGTCAAAGCATGCAGGAGCCAACTTGGGATGCCATTGCCAAGGTGCCAGCAGATCTGTTTATGAGACAGGCTAAAAGGCTGTGAAACAGCTAGGCTACTGGCTTCGATGGCATATGTAACCGATGCAATTACTGTATATGTAAAAAGATGTGTGATCTTGTGGCAAGTAAAATATGGCTTGCAGCTTCGAATGGAAAAAGATGAAATAATGTGGTCATGAATTAACAGCTGAAAGGCTTCGGCTTTGGATTTGGAAACATATTACAGTACTCTTACTCTAGGAAAGTATGGGAAGCATACACTATGAGGCCTAAATTGAGGCTGGGACATTGTGCCCATTGGGGGAGGGGGGTGAATTTGATTTTGAAGATTTCCCTGGAAGCCTGCTCTTTATTTCCATTACGTTGTGGTCCTTCTGGTTTTGTGTCCCCCTCCCCCCCCCCAATTCTGAAGCATTGAAATTCTCCTAAGGTTTGGTTACCAACAGTGTTTTAAGCTAAAGCACTGTAGTATTTTAGCTGTACCTGTTCAATATTGGTTCCTCCACCTTCTCTTGAACTGAGCTCTACTAAGGGTGAAAGTGGATTTCCATCCTTGGCCTCACTCTAGGAATGTAGTGTCAGAAAGCATGAAAAGGGCCTGCTGAGGTAAAATAACACAGATGGCTGTCTCTGAATTCCATTTCATGACCTTTAGAGGCTTGTTGACTGCCTGTCCTGAAGGAATTGTTAGCATTGTATCCTACTTGGTTTATGTAGTTTATCTTCTGTTAGAGCATCACTTTGATCAAAAGGGGTGTCCCTGGAGAAGCTCCAAAAGGAACTGGAGGGTTGTGATCCTGTGATGCCATTCCTGTCATAGTATTGATGAGGGAAAAGATTGCACTTGTCCCCATATGCTTCTTTATTTGCTCCAAGGGTTTAGGAACTTCCTGGAGAAAACGCGAACTCCTGCATGGCACAGTGGGTTGGGTATCTGATTGCAGAAGCAGAGAACCAAAGTTCTATACCTCTCAGTGACTCAGTGACTCCTGGGATGAAAAGACATATACTGTACATTGATATTCAGATGAACCTTCCTTTCATCTATCCCCAGAAAAAACTGGACCACTTCACAACTTCAACAGGAAGGTCACTGCTAATGACCCATGTTTAATGGGTGTGGAACTGCTGCAGAGGTGCATCTTTCACACTCCCCTGGTCGTTGTCCATCTAACAAGCCTATTCAGACCAGGCTGAAGTGAAACCCATGTGGAGTATAAATTGGAGGCCTGCTACCAACCTTCCTTAGACTGAAGAAGCTACTTGGATGAGTAGCAAAACATTTTGATCCAACAAGAAAAAAAAGGCCAGTTGTCATGACTCAACTTCCATATCTCTGATCTGATGTGTTGGTAGTCTGTTTTGTTCCTAGTACATGTTTGGACCCAGTAGATAATGTGGGCAAAATGTGAGTGCAGTATTAGAAAAAGCACATACAGTCGTAGATTTTAATCCAAAAAACTGGCATGACAACTGCACTCTTTCAGGCATTATGAATGCTGCAAGGGAAGGATTAGTGTGGTAATCCTGAAAATATTCTGTCAGTGCATATGATACATCCTTAATCACATTTTCCATGTAAAAGTTTACCTTACAGAAGTGTAGATACAACAATTCTACCTTCCTTTCCCACTGTTGTTTTAACTGAATAATTACCTATTACTCATATGTAATCTTAGCATTGATATGGAATCTGTAGTTGAAAAGAGTGATTAATTTCTCTTCAGCATTGTTCAAGTGCATGAGGTGAAACTGGTTCCGGATTCCTAGTTTCCTGCAACTAATATTGTGATTTATGACCTTGTCTTAAGCTCTGTCAAATATAGAGTTGGTCATTTGACCATTTTAAAATGACTTAGTCAAATAATGGTTATATATTAAAAGTAAAGAGAAGGCTTTTTTTTTTTGCCGTGAGAAGTTTTGAACATGTGCCTTCCTGCCTGGCTCTATCTTAATGTATTGTTCAATAATAAGTGTTTTTTTTCTATTCACATAACTCCTTGTTTTCTTCGGTCATCTACAACTATAGTTCAGTTGCCACTGGCTAAAGTAGGATTTAGAACACGCTGTATTCACTTTTGCAGTTTTCTAAGTGGTAACTCCTTAATGGTATAAAAATGGCAAATTGAATTTGACATTTTGTCATTAGAGAATAGGAGAGATGGGCAAGAACTGAAGTATGAACCAGAAAAACCCACAAACTGAGTTGGTTTGTGGTTTGCTTTGGAAATTCTGTTTTGCCCAATCAAGATGAAATGCTGGACTGCCCCCCCCCAAAAAAAAGTAGAATCATAGAATCATAGAGTTGGAAGAGACCTCAAGGGCCATCCAGTCCAACCCCCTGCCATGTAGGAACCCCATCACAATATTTTCGACAGATGGCCATCCAAGCTTTCCTTAAGAACCTCTAAAGAAGGAGACTCCACCACCCTTTGTGGCAACATATTCCACTGTTGAACAGCGTTAACTGTCATGAAGTTCTTCCTGATGGTCAAACGGAATCTCTTTTCCTTTAGTTTGAAACCATTGCCCTGAGTCCTAGTTTCTGAAGCAATGGAAAACTAACCTGTTTCCTCTTCAATATGACTGCCTTGAAATATCTAAACATAGGTATCATATCCCCCTTCAGCCTTCTTTTTGAAAGGCTAAACATTCCCAGTTCACTAAGCCCTTCATAGTAAGACATTTCTTCCAGACCTTCAACTGTCCTGGTCGCCCTCCTCTGGACCCGCTGGAGGTCGTTTGCCCCTTCAGCTTTGGCATAGTGGGCCGTCTGCCTGCCCCCTACCCACTGCCCTTGCTGCCTCCTTACTTGCTTCTTTCTACCACCTGTCTCCTGCTCTTTCATTGCCACCGTCACCTCCTTTGCCCCTGCCACCATCCTCAGAAACAGTGGTTCTGGCTTTCCAGAGCTGTCTGCTGCCTCTGTGCATTTGCTTGCCACCCAGCTGATAGGTGGCATGACAGGAGCAGGTAGCCCACCCCTCCAGGTCAAAAACCGAAAGCTATCATTTTTCAGGTTTATGCCATATCTAGTGGTGAGTTGACAGTAAGTAGTCAGTTGTTTGACCAGTATACTGCCTCTTCAAAACATGAATATTGATAAAGGTACAGTGGCACCTCGGATAACGAAATTAATTTGTTCTGCAGGTTGTTTCTCTAAGCAAAATTTTCATTATCTGAAATGTGGTTTCCTGTTGAAATGAATGGGAAACCAATTAATCCATTCTGGAGGTCTGAAAAAGCAAAAAAGCCGTGTTTATTTAATGCCTCTTTATAAAGTGCACTTTAAAGGCTTGCAGAGCCGGAACACACACTCCTGCAACATCCCCCCCCCCGCAGTGCAGTGCAAATGTGGACAAAATAAAGCAGCAAGGCAACCCCTGGCTGTTCCGTCCAAAATTTGCAACGCAGAAAAAATGCATACATGGACAAAAGCAATCAGCAAGAAAAAACTCAGCCTGTTCTTCCCTGCAGAGCAATGGAAACTATGGGGTGTGTATGCAATGAATTCGGGGGTATACTTTTTTCGCAAAGCATTATGAAAAATTTGTTATCTGAGGCAGCCCATAGGAAAATATCATTAACCAAAACATTCCTATTCCCAGAAATTTAGTTTCATTACCCGATTTTTTGGTTAACAGAGGCATTCATTATCTAAGGTATTACTGTTCAAAGAAACAGTGAGACTTATGTGAGAGCACTCATAAACACTTTAGGGCACTTAAAACATTCTGTATTGCTACTACTCTGGGAGTGGAAGAAAGTGTGTGCATGCACATGTCTCCTGCTTGGAGCTCTTGATGAAACCTGAAAGCTTGGTGGAGCCAGGCAATGATCACTGATTATTACTGCTCATAAGAACATAAGAAGAGCCATGCTGGATCAGGACAAAGGCCCATCTAGTCCGGCTTCCTGTTTCTCACAGTGGCCCCACCAGATGCGTTCGGGAGCACACGAGACTAGATATCTGTCTCCTGGTCCTTGAAGTACCCCGGTTTTAAACCTGGAGATTACACATCTCTATCATGGTTTGTAACCTGTGATGGACTTCTCCTCTAGGAATCCCTCCAATCCCCTTTTGAAGGCATCCAGGTCAAATGCCATCACCACATCCTATGGCAGGGAGTTCCACAGACTAACAACACGCTGAGTGAAATAATATTTTCTTTTGTCTGTTCTTACTTTACCAGCCCTCAATTTGAGCGGATGTCCTGTTCTGGTATTTTGTAAGAGGGAGAAGAGTGTCCCTCTATTCACTTTACTCATGCCCTGCATTGTTTTGTACGTCTCATTCATATCCCCCCTCCTGAGTGTTCTGCAGTAAACTCCATGTCTGCCTGTGTGTGCAGCCAGGCTTGAGAGGAAGGCATAATGCAGGTATAATTTTCCAGTGCTTGCTCTTTACCCCTAGGCCACTGGATAAGTGGAAACCTTGTCTTACTGGAATGTATTATTACATAAGTATTTTCTTTCTAGTTTTTTAGGACTCTCCAAAGACAGAACTACACAAATATCTGCCCATATCTTCTGTTTATAGAAGAATGCAAGTGAGGGATGTTATTTTCTCACTCGGACTCCTAGCCTGCATTAGCGGGAGGGGAAAGTATTGCTTTGTCTTAAGGCAGTGCATATTTCTTCAGTGTACTCACCTGTTGCCCTAAGCCAAGGTCGGATTTTCAAAATTAAAAGACTCCCAAACCCGCAATTCAGTGAGAACTGCCAGGCAAGCAAGTTACCAGGTTGGGAGCCTGTTAATTGCAAAAATCCCACCCCTAATTTTGACCTTGAATTCTGTCTTCACTTGGCACTGGTGCTTCTGCTTCTTTGTGTCTTGCTTCATGCACTTTCCATATATTGTCCTTTCAGATTGAATGATTCCACCTTTATCCAGTTTCATTACAATAAGGAGTCCCCCCATCCTTAATTAGCATGAGATTGTAATGGTACCAGAGTTGTCACTGGTGCATCGCCACATAAAACCTTGTTGTTTAGAAGTTGTTTAGAAGTATTAATATTTTGGATGTTTTTCTACATTTTTATTGAGGTTCTATTTGAAATATAGATTGTCTTGACTGCCCCAAACTCTTAGAAGAAAATTCTGAGTAACAGATTGGGAAAAGGGAAGATGAGGCTATCAGTTCCTCATTGGATGCTTCTCTAGTTTCTCCCTTCTCTGTTTGGGGTATCTGTCAAGCAGAACACTTTTGCCTTTGCTGTTACTTTCAGTTAGCACTCGACTGATGAATGTAAGCATTCTGAAGGGCTATTTGTATAATGTTGGAGAGTTAACACTTAAATATTTCATCTCCTTTTAAGCTTTCTGAAGCCTTCAGTCTTAATTTGTAAGCATTTCCCCGATGTACTGTTTAATACACTGGGGCTTCTGAGTGGTGGCATCTCAAATTCTCCTGCTAAAGAACTTTGAGGGGGTTGCTGTGTAGGAGATAGAAGGCAACTGGGTGGTCAGACTAGAGAGGGTTACTTGTTTTTGCTGTTTGGCAGGCCAGGTAAATATTCTCTGGTGTCAGAATATAGGCATATTCAAGTCAGTTTCTGGATGTTCTCCAAGTTTGTATAAATGAGCTGATCTGTTCCTTGAAACTTGGCAGCCTGGCTGGCAGTCATAATACTATTTTTCAGTCTAGAAAAGCTGTGCTTGGAGGTTGTACATACTACATAGACCTCATGGTTCTCTGAGGAAGTTATTATACCAATTACCATTCCAGGCTTTCAGTCTACAAAATTTTAATTAATTAAATGCTCTTAATTTGTTAGCCTGATTCCTGTTATATCTAATTAAGATTACCTTTGTAAGTATGGTGTGTTGGCAGCAAGAAACCTAGCAGCTGTACCCCTTCATTGTTTTTGTGGCAGAGTTTGGAAAAATTATATTTTTGGACTACAGTTCACAGAATCTCCTGGCTAATGCTAGTTGAAGTAGGCCGAAATCTATGTTTTTTTTTTTTTTTTAAAAAATCAAACACTTTCCTAGCTCTGAGCTGGCAGTTTTATCCCCAGTATTTTGAGGGCTTTTGCAATGATTTCCTCCATTATTATTCAGAGTTACTGTGGTTTTTCTCTTCTACTCACCAAACTTTTAAACCAACTTACAGTTTAATGTACCAGATGGTTATTTTGCCCTTAACATTAGTTGTTCGGCATCACCAGAGCTGAAGACTAAGGGCCAGGAAAAAAAATAAATAGCTGTTTGTTTGTATGTTTGTTTTAAAAAATGCTCTCAGCAGAATGACCACTAGTAGGGGCTTGTGTATTAGAATGAGGACAGGCAGTAAAAAATTGTTACAGTGGAGTGTTTCTCTCTCTCCCAACGTCATTTGATGAAACTGAATAGTGGATGTAACTAGTAGGACAAATTACATGGAGGAATGCATCCCTCTTCATTGTCATCTTTTTGGGGATAAGTGCAGGGGAAGGACAGCTTCAGGAATTCCTCAGGAAGACCCCTGCCAACAGACCCACACCATTCGATATTACAGACATCTGTATTTGCTCACCCGGATTGATATTCTTACATTCGACATTAGAAGCAAGCAAATGAAATGTGATGGGTTTGGGTTTGTAGAACTTATGGGATGCTTTGCTATTGATCTGGATGCTGTATTGGTTGGGCATGATGGGAACTGTTGTTCAGTAAATCCGAAGGGTTTGTGGAAGCTGAATTGTGTTTGATGTTTCTTGTAGTTAACATTTTGGTGTAGATGGTATGGAATGAAGTATTTGGTAATACTCCCACATGAATGTACATAGTGTTGCCATGGAGGACAACGAAGTAAAGAAAGATGGCTTTGCTTAGGAGGTCTTTCCATTAATATCTGAGAATTTCATAATTGCACATTGGTTTAGGTTGGAGTCCCTCACCCCATCCCATTTCTAGTGCAAGCAAATGGAAATGTTATCGCTAGGAAATAAGAGATGTGATAAATAATGTGTTTAAAGAACAATTAAGCTAGTGAAAAAGGCAAATAGTTTGTGTGGGAAACAAAACCAGCCTGTGACTCAGGTCTATGTAAATAATTTTATGTACCTAATGTTCAGTTCAAGTTTGAAGCAAGGTATGGATTACCTGAGCAAAATTCTTCTAGTAGCTTTGGAAAAGAAAAATAGGAGAAAACTGGAGTGCCTTTGAAAGAATTTTTTAACTGTCAGTGTTCCTTTTTTTTCTGTTGCTCCTAGAGATGTAAAGTTTCTGGAACCTTTGAGGGAAAACGGGTTGGGGGGGGAGAATGGTGGTCCCTCAGTTTTTTCATTTTTTTCCAAAGTTCTTTTCCATAACTTCAAAAGTTCCAGAAATTCTCCATCTCGAGTTACATCTTTAGTTGCCCCTACAGGATCTGCCAAAAGTTTGGTTTTATTTTCTAGACTTAGCTGGTACTATTCAGAATAGGGTAAAATCTTGTTACTGATAATGGTTAAAATACCACTGTCTTAACACCTTCAAAATAGGCTGGTATCAAACATAATTTAATTTTGAGCGTAGACTTTTGTTTTTCTAATATAAATTCAGGCAAGAGTCCACATATAATTTCTGAGAAAGTAATGGACTTAATTCTTGTTGTTGACCACTACTAGAGCTAAATTGTTGAGTCAGTTGCTGACAGGGAAGTTAGCCATTCTTTAATGGTATATAAATACCGCCCAAAGTGGCCTTGTTGCTCAATGGTGTTGTATATATGTCAAATAAATAAATGAATTCCAATTGATTTTGTCATTCTACTCTAGTTTGTACTAGTGTTTGAATTTATAGAAAGGAATCTGGCCAACAGCAACAAACAGGGAAAGCACTGCTTAAAACTATGTGAATTGCACAATAAGCAGCTGTGTAATACAGGTGTCTCATTTTGATAATTTTGGTTCTGCAGCTAGTTATCTATTCTCTTGTAAATAAGCCCATAAAAGCTACAAGCGAGCAAAAAGTTTGGCCAGAGGAGATATAATGATGTATGATTCTGCCTTGAACAGGGAGAAGGAACTTCCTGTCTTCTAGTAGTTCCTGACTGTACATGTAAGATGGTATACAGTCTGTCTTCCACTAACATGGAATTCCTGGGTTTTCCCTCCA
>JAHTLZ010000330.1:20022171-20059557 GCA_023846285.1 Phrynocephalus versicolor | reverse complement strand
GGAGATGGGGACCAAGGGAGGGAGGAAAGAAGGAAGGTGGGGACCAAAGGAAGCACAGGGAGCCGTGGCCACAGGTCGCCCCTTGGAAGAGGCGATCTGTGCGACCTTGCACCCCCCCAAGCTCCCTAGTGGTGGTGACGACTCGCCCGCCAGCCCACCCCAAAGCTCCTTGGCGGTGGCCGAGGCCCGCTGGCCTGCCCACCCCCACACATTCCCCTGCGGGGCCAGTAGCGGCAGACCGCCCAGCCGCCCAAGCTTCCCAACAGTGCCAGTGGCACAGCACACCCGATCACTGCTCCGCGTATGCGCCCAACCTCACAATGTTCCCGGCTATGCCGGTGGTGGCGACCCACCTGTGTGCCGAGCTTCACAAGGTTCCCAGTGGTGCCGGTGGCGGCGGCCTGCCCGCATGCCACCCCCACGCGCGTGCCCAGCCTCACATGGCTGCCAGCGGTGCTGGTGGCAGCAGCTCACAAGATGGCTAGCCGGCCAGCCCGCCCAGTCCCACAAGTCTCCCGGCGGTGCTGGTGGTGGTGGCCTGTCCACCCAGCCCCACAAGCTTCTGCTCACTGGCCGGCCAGCCCGCCCAGCCCGTCAAGATTCCCGGCGGTGTCAGTGTTGGAAGAAATTTTTTTTAAAAAAAAACATGGGGCGAAGGAGGGGGAGGGAAGGGTGGGCCAGCCAGCCACGGGCCACCCGGAATGGCCTGACGGGCCGGATTTGGCCCCCGAGCCGGACTTTGGGCAGGCCTGTTGTACACAAAATGGGTGTTCATGCACACTTAGCAGCCAGTCCTCACCCTTATTTTTGCCACTGAGAGTGGATTTAGTAATTAGAAACATGGAGTTTACAGTTGCATTTCAACTGGAATCTCTAGATTGTCAATTGCAAAAGAAACCCGAGTCTGAAATTAGGATTTACAGTTGGTTACTGATCTGTTCTGAATTGAGAAGCTAGGAGTCTCAGTTCAAATACACTTCATCTTCCTGGAGAATTTCTGACTATTAACTACTTTTCTTCACAGGAAAAGTCAAGGAGGACGCAGCTGGGCAATGCATAGGGGTGTGCTGCTCCTGAATGATAATTGTGTGTAAACTAGGCACACACACACACACACACAGAGTGGACCCTCGTATAACAAGCGGTTTGTTTAACAGAAAATCTGCTTAAAGGAAAAAATTTCTTAAGATGGGGAAATCGCTTAGCAGAATCACCTATGGGGCGATTCCATACAACAGAAAAACGGTCGCGATTAGGGATTAATCTGTTTCCCTGCATTACTATGGGAAATTTGTACAAAGGAAAATTTGCTTATCAGAATTTCATTTCGAACGAATTAATTCCTTTATTACAAGGTACAATGGTCCCCCGCCCTTTCGCAATTCATATACTGCGGTCCTGCTACATTGTGGGACTGCAGTATACAAAAGGCAAGGCTCCCTGGGGTGAACTGGATGGGCCTGTTTTCAGGCCTTCTGTCCTTCCCCCAGGCCTGGCGCTGCCCTGAACGGGCCTCCGATGGCCTTCCTGGGCCTGTTGGAGGCCCCCAAAGTGGTTTCCGGTGAACCGGAAGTGACTTCTGGATCGCTGAAAACCACTTCTGAAGCCTCCAATGGCCTTCGCGGACCTGTAGGAGGCCCTGGAAGTGCTTTCTGGCAAACTGGAAGTGACTTCCGGATCACTGGTAAACACTTCTGGGGCCTCTTAACAGGTCCAGGAGGGCCATTGGAGGCTTGTTTTGGGTAGCACCAGCTGTCAGGTAAGTGTAGGGGCCCCCAGACAGCCCCCCCCCAGTCATGACCCAACCCAGCGTCTGCATATCATGGATTTTCATTTATCATGGGGCGGGGTGCGTCCCTAACCCCTGCAATAGGCGGGGGTTACTGTGCCACTGTGTATATATGCACATGCATGGACTTGACAGCTTCTCTCCCTGGTGCAAGTGGCAGCGACCGTGAACACCCCCTCCCCACTCTGCAGTGGTGGCCCCAACCTGAAAACACTACACACGAAAAGAAATGATTGGAAATGGATGCCCTGGTTTAGGAATTTCAGGAAACACTATGCACAGCATGCATGGGGTGGCACTTTGTATTGCAATAAAAATTCTTAAACCAGGGCATCAATTTCCAATTATTTATTTTTGTAAACCTAAAATTACATTAACCGAAACATTTGTAAACCGAGTTATCACTGTATATAGTTGTTGCAATAATGTTTTCATTTCTCACATTACCTTTTTGCTTTGTTTTCTTCTCAGGACCGTAACAATGCTAGACAAATTCATGAAGTAGCAAGCCTACCTTTCTTTGAGATATTTGTGGATGCACCACTGTACGTCTGTGAGCAGAGAGATGTGAAGGGATTGTACAAAAAAGCTCGTGCTGGAGAAATAAAAGGTGAACCCCAATGTTAATTCTTCTGTGGTGTCACACTTTCATTTCCCATATCCATCATTGTCAGTGGTGAGCATATGGTACATTGAGATCTTCTGGAAGTAATAATTTGAAATGACAGGTGGAAAAGAAAGTGAACTCTGTAGTTGTGCTCATTACTGATATATCTGAGTCATTTGCAAAGGTTTTCTGACATCCAGCAGTGATGAGAAAAAGTTGTGTTTTCCTCCTAAATTCGCCTGCTGAAATAAAGGAAGGCAGAAGTAGTAGAAATAGAAATAGGTTCATGTTTGAAACCATTTTCATATGAGCTCCAGTTCTGGCACTGAACAAAATTCGTGAGCTGGGACTGTTGAGAAAATTTGGGCTGAAATTTGAGACACTTTTCTTCATGATTTTATGTCCTCCTTTCTGATGTGTTACTTTTTCTTTTGGTCTGGGTTGTGGACCTCCAGATTCTAGTAGAAAGTTTGCCTCCCTTGGTTGGAATGGTTCTCACTTTCCATTTTATACTTCCACCAGAGCTGTGGGTTTTTTGAGAGGAGTTCAAAGACAATGACCAGCTCCAGATACACCAAGTAAGCTGAATAACTCATGCTTTATATGTATAGGTTCTCTGGTGTTGTGCCCGATATCTCAGGCTGAAAAATCTCTTGCCTACAACACTGGAAAGCTACTGCCATTCAGGTGCAGATACTGGCTGAATAGAACCCATGTTCTGACTCAATATAAAGCAGCTTCCTGTGTATAGTCTTTATATAATCATTATCCCCTTCCTTTTACAACCACATGCACAATTTGGTGTACAGTGCAAGTGCAGAACCTGTGTCTACTTTGCTTCAGTCTGTTGTACAAGCCTACTTAGTTTGCAGTCACACCATGACTCTAAAATACAAGTGTTACATTATGATACACAGACTCTTTGCCTAGATGTTGCCTTGGCTTCCACTGGGGACATCTTGATGTTCCGTGCTATCTTGATAATTGTCATGCACATAAAGTAATCTCAGCCAGCCCATCTGTTATCTGTGGTGATGGCATACAATTAACTGCAAGGCAGTTAAGAGCAGAGCAAAGAGCAATTTGCCAGTTAACTGATAAAATCACTCATATGTTGTAATAGAAAGTACCCATCTCTTTCTAGCTGATATTGGATAGGTTGTGATACACAAGGCCCTACCCTTGATGGGATGGGAGATGCATTGCATGGGTGGAAGCATAGCACAGACGGCTCTGGACGTTCTCTGCAAGTTTAACATTGCAATAGAAATATCCCAGAGACTTACATTGTGTTAACATATCCTACACACAAAGAATATCTGGAGCACATAAATTGGAACTTTTGTATTTTTTCACTTTTAAGAAACTGAGCTTTACGTGTAGGTAATGGTTTAATGTCATCACTGTTAAGTGCATTAATTTTGATCCCGTCCCAGAATAGCTGTGTTAGTTTCATCCCTTCATCCAAGGGTTGTCATCTTTTTTTTCCATATGAAGGGCAGCATTCCTAGGTAGGGTAGTCTATTATGGAACCAAAGCCACTAGTGGTTTGGCTAAACAGGCTATGGAAGAAGTTGGTTATATTTTCTTTCTCTTTCTTTAGAGATTTGGAAAGTTATTTTGTTCCAAAGCAAATCCCAAATAGGTTGGTCCCAGGAGCATGCTGTCTGGAGGATTATGGGAATTGTAGTCCTAAAAATAACTTAAAGGTCTGCTAGACTGCTGTGGAGGGGACAGATTATTCTTGCAGGATCCTGAATTGGTTGCTTGTGGTGGGCTTTGAAATGAGCCAGAGAGCTGCATGAGGCCAGGCTGAATGCTGTATTTTTAACCCACGGGCTGAAAATGACTACTCTGACTGAAACAGTAGTGGGTAAAAAAGTATTGTATCCTTGCAGGACCAACAGGCATGGTAAACTTTTCCCCTATCTCCAAAAGAGACTCATTCCCCACCCCCAGCTAGTTCATAGGTTTATTTATGCTTATAAAAATCCTAAAAGTTTGTTGCCACCTGTTCTGCAGGTGAGAGAAGATAATACTGGTTCTCTTGGATGCATTGCTTTTTGGTAATGGAGAACCTACCATGTGTGTGCAGACTAAGCTAATATTTATGTGCAGGGCTGCTTCCTTTGAGCTTGGTTTCCTGGGGGAGACTAAGCTGCTGCTTTTGCTCACTGGAATCTTAAGCTGTATGATGACATATGAAACGTTTGGTCTCAGCATTACGCAACCAAACCGTTCCTTTCCAGGATACTCGTTAAGCTTTCTGCCCACAAATTATAGTGGTTTTTAAAAAAATATTCAATTGTGAACAGATATAAATGGCAATTAGGCAACTGCAGAGTTTCCTGATGTATAAAAAAGTATTTGTGAGGACAACAGGGACACAGCCTCCAGGAGTTCCTATTCGCCATCGTGTTGTGGCAAATGGGAGAGCCATGAAGCTAAGAAAGCAGGGAGGCCCAATCCTCCATCAGACTTCTGCTGGCCCGAAGAGAGAGGGTGAGAACATCAGCATTGAAAGGGAACCAAGAGGCAGAACCACGAGATTGAGAAACACCCTGTAACCATGCAGGAAAATCCCTCTCAGCTTTGTGTTCACTGCTGGTATACCGCCTCTTCCTATTAACAACAGTCAGATGCTCAAGAGTTGAGTGAAGAAAACTAGATGAGCTTGATGACTGGACTTTCCCTTGATGGATAGAACCAGCAAATAAGAGACCGTGCTAATGGACCTTAAACTTATATTGATAGCTAGGGCTAAGGCAAGCAGATTATATGTAGATTGGGTTCTTATTAATCGCCAATTCAGTTCAATAAACCCCATTTTGTTTCACCCCATTTGTTTGAAATGTATGGATTCAAGGATGGAAAACAAAGCAAAAGCAAAGGGTTCTGCTTAAATACAGCCCTATACCACTTCAAGTAGTCTCTAGGTGGTTTACAGTTTAATTATGCAGGCTACACATTGCCCCCCCCCCAGCAAACTGGGTACTCAATTTATTGACCTAGGAAGGATGAAAGGCTGAGTCAATCATGAGCTGGCTATCTGGGATTGAACCCCAGGTCATGAGCACAGTTTTAGCTGCAGTACAGGCATTTTTAACCACTGTGCTACGATGGAATACCCTTGTGGTGCAGTGGTTAAATTGCTGCACTGCAGCTAAAACTGTGCTCACGACCTGGTTCAATTCCAGGTAGTCGGCTCAAGGTTCACTCAGCCTTCCATTCTTCTGAGTTCAGTAAAATGAGTACCCCGCTTGTTGGAGGCGGGGCAATGTGTAGCCTGCATAATTAAATTCTAAACCACCCAGAGAGTACTGTAAGCACTATGGGGTGGTATATAAGCAAAACACTTTTGGTCCATTGGAGACTGGCAGAATTCACTGTATTAAACTGTCTGGGCCATTACTGATTCAATATTAATGAGCAATATCTTATCACTTAGACAAGAGCTATGGAACACTCAAATGTTCCTCTAAAAACGAGGCACAGGCTATTGGTGAGGCGTGATGGGAATAATTGGTTATGCACATCTAGTTGGCCACAGGGTCTCTAGCCCAGATTTACAGTATTTTATATACATTTGAGTTTTGAACATTTTGCTAGTACCATATAATTCATAGTTGGTTAGGTTATTTTTCCCTTCAGAGAAAATGCTAATAACAATTTTGGAAGGGTTTGTAACTACTGTCCTGAGGGTTATGAGATCCAATACAAGCATATATTTTAGTTAGTGGTTAAAATGCTGTATGCAATTACCTATCTTGCTTATAATTTTTTTTAAAATAATAATTATATGGACTGGTGATCTGGATCTGGGCCACTATGTATTGGGAAAGTGTATCCTTCCCTTTCCAGCAGTTGCCTCTCAATATAACCCCATCCTTGTGCATTACCTAAAGGAAAGGAAAAGACGGGCTATAAAGGCAGCTCAAAGAAAACACCTGCAGCTGTGCAGTTCACAGCTGGAGGCGAGACAGGGAGCAAGCAAGGAGGGACCAGTTGAGACTTCCCAGTGTTGTGTTCCCCCAATGTTCTTGGTCTATGACTCCCAGACATCCTGAGAAGCACCGCGAGTGGTGAAAGCTTCTTGAAGTTGCACTCCAAGGACACCTGGGTTTCCCAAGGCTGGGAGTCTAGGAGTCAAGGGAAACAGAAAAGGGTTTATGCACAGCCTAAATAATGTAATACGGATGTAAACCAAAAAAGGAACACTGAGATTCTGTCTATTGCAGGCATAAAAGTAGAAGACTGTCTGAAAAAAGCAGCCGTGTTTAATTTCTTTCTTTCATGCAGGTTTCACTGGCATTGACTCAGAATATGAGAAGCCCGAAGCCCCTGAGCTGGTCCTTAAAACAGATTCCTGCGATGTCAATGATTGTGTTCAGCAGGTTGTGGAACTTCTACAAGAGAGGGTATGAAGTCTTATACTACTAGTTTTAGGCATTTTGTCAAGGTGTTGACATGATATTTGAAACAAGGGTAAATGGCTTATTTAAAAGAAGCGTGCAGTGTGTAATTGATTGGTTGGATAGATTGGTTGGAAAGGTTTTGATTGTGTAAAATGAAAAGGCGCCCATGACTATTTGCAGAAGATAATTCTTCAATTTTGAAAAATCTTGTTGAGAGATAAGATCTCTAGAGAAGTATTTGCCCCACACGGAAGTCTCCTACAATGGTGACTTGTGTGATAATGTCTAGTTTATCTCCTGAAAATAGATTTGTTCAGAAAGAGTTGGTCTATTAATAAGCTATATGTATCACTTTATCAAAACTCATGCTGTTAATCAGGTGAGATTTCTTAAACAAGGTGGCATCCCCTCCATGCAATTAGTGCCCTCCCTCTGTGTGTGTGTGTATGTGTGTGTGTGTGTGTGTGTGTGAGAGAGAGAGAGAGAGAGAGAGAGAGAGGCAGAGGGAGAGAGAGAGAGAAGTCTGCTACAAGGACTGGCACTATAATTGTATTTCCTGCCTGTGTTGGCACGTATGCAAAAAAGATGGCTGCTGAATGCCTGTAGGCTGACCTCATGGGAACCCAGTGTCCTAGGAATAAGAAGAGATAATGGTGAGGAGGATTAAGATTGTGAGCAAATGGAGGCAAAAGGTTTATTATGGTCTTTGTATTGTCTTTGCTGCATTAACATGATTTTGTAACACGCAGACTTTCCGGCTTTGTGAGGCATGATGGGGCCCTCTAAATAAACTCTCTCTTTCCCCCCAAACATTATGAAAAGAGGAGAGAAACAAAGGTTTGCTCTATGTCTAGAATGCTTTTCAAAACTGTAGTAATAACAAAAAAAAATGCATTGGCCTGACACATAAAAACCAAGTGATGGTTTTCATTGAATGTCCAGTAGCAACAAAGGGTAAACTACTCTGTGAAGGTCCTGTTGCATCAAGGCTTTAATGGCCTTCATTCTCAAAGTGGCAGTGTTTGTAATACAGTTTATCAATCACCCAGCTATATGTCTGTGAAGATTCTCAGTCATCCAGGTAAGGCTATCTGGAAGTTGAATAAGGAAAATTGGACTTATTTCCTTGAGAGATTGAAATGTTTCACTTTTCAACACCTTCCCAGAGATGATACCATCCCACTGGTTCAGGTATGTAGATGACGGGTGAAAATCAAGACTCAGGAAGTACAGGTCTTTACAGATTGCATCAATGTGGTGGGACCGAATATTAAGTTCACTTAGAAAGACACCCAAAACAACTGGTTGGCTTTCCTGGATTGTACAGTCATTCCTGACCATGGCCTGGGAATAGAATTTTACAGGAAACCCACTCACACAAATCAGTACTTACTGTTTGATTCCCACCATCCATTACAACACAAATTTGGAGTCATCAGGACTCTAAACCACAGAGTAGAGAGCATCCCCACCTCCACAGAAGCCAAGAAGAAGGAAGACAGGCATCTGAAGACAGCACTTAAGGGCTGTGGATATCCAAAGTGGGCCTTCCACAAAGCAATGTCCTGACTCAGAAAAACAATGGATCAGCCTGAGAGCCGGAACTGATGGAAGAACCTGGTCATTCCTTGCATGGCTGGAGTGTCTGAAAAGCTTAAAGGGATTTTTGGCAAACACCACATCCCGGTTTACTTCAACCCACAAACACACTAAGGCAGAGACTGGTCCACCCAAAGGACCGGACACCAAAACACAAGAGGAGCAATATAGTGTATGTGGTCCAATATTGTTAAGGATTGTGCAGACCTCTACGTTGGAGAAACTAAACAGCCATTAAACAGGAGGATGGCCCAACATAGGAGGGGCAACAGCTCAGGACCAGATTCATCAGTGTGCCTCCATTTGAAGGACAAAGGGCACTCATTCAAAAATGAGGATGTACACATTTTAGACAAAGAAGATAGGTGGTTCAATAGAGGTATCAGGAAAACCATTTATGTGTGTATTGAAAACCTCTAAACAGAGGTGGGGGCCTCAAGCACATTCTGTCTGCTACTTATCAGGCGGCTTTTTCATTAATCCCCAAACAAATCAGAAGCACTTCACACTTCCACCAGCAAGGCCACAGCTAACAACCCATACTTAATGGGTGTTGGGAAGGGTGCATAGGTGGGAGTTTCACACATACCAGGCTGTTGTTTACCTAATGAGCTTATTCAGGCCATTGTCCACCTACAAGCCTGTTCAAGCCATTGTCCATCTAACGAGCCTATTCAGGCCATTGTCCAAATTGTGAGCCTATTCGCACTAGGATGATGTGAAATCAAGCTGAACTATAAATTGGAGGCCTTGCCACTATCTTTCCTCAGACTGATGAAGCTGCTTGGATGAGTAGCAAAACACTTCGATTTCTGAATAAAAGTCCAGTTGCCATGACTCAGCTTCCAAATCATCCAACTAATTCCATTATATGCATACATTGCTGTTTCCATGCGATGATGCTTAGTCAGGATTCTACTCATGCTACAGTTTCCCTGAATGCTTTTTGTTTGATATTTGTTTGGTATGAAAGTACATGTACCACTATAAAGCACTTCTTGATCCACTGAAAGCTATTGAAATTAGTTACAGCATTGACCCATGCCATCATCGTGGTTCTGCCTACAGGCTGTGCATGTTCTGTTCTATTTACTGTAAATGAAAAGAGGATGTCATTTTCTTATTTTGCAGCAAATATTTCAGTTTAGACCCAAAGGAAAGGAACTCATGTGTCCAGTAAATGTCCTGGAGCATATGTTCTTAGCTGAGTTACAAATATGGTTTTCCTTTGTTTTATTACTCAGAATAATTGGCTAGGTAAAGTTTCTCATTACCAAGTAGTCCAGACTCTTAGACTTTGAAGTGTGGTTTCAAGTGTGGCATTCTGGAAGTGGAATATTTTCAGCTAAGTGTTGTTTACTTGGCTCCATCCATTATAGACCTGTAGAAGATTTCATCACACAGTCATCCATCCAAAACACACTTATTCAGATTGCATGCATTGCAGCAGAACAAGAACAGATAGAATCTTGGAGCTTTTTCAGAAACCTCAATAAATAAGTCAGCATTTAAAAAAATTAAACTGGGGACTAACAGGGGCATAAATGCCAGATTGTGGGCAGGTCACTTAATGAAATTTAATACAGGAAAAATACCTTTATAAAAATATCTCCAGAAAAAGAGTAATAGATAGTTAGTGATAACCTTGAAGATTGTTTTTGTCATAATGTACACACAACTGAAGGTCTTGCTTGAATAAACCAATTGTAATTGGAGGTTGCAATTGGACATAGCTTGTTCCCTGGATCCAAAAGGACAATAAATGCTCTTTTGAAAGCCTTGTGTAGATCACATGAATAGCCATCTTACTATTACCAGCTGCTAATGTTCAGTTGCACTCTGGAGACCTCCACTTGGTGCTTCTGATGAATGGTTGTTATTTATTTATTTCAAATATTTATGCCCCATATTTCTCCCCAGTAGCATTTAAGGCAGCTTTACAACATTCAGTCAAATGGTATAGAAACTGGTAAGTTGGAAAAAAAGAAGAAGCTGTATCTTAGAAGAACTTGGCCAAAATTAGTTATTTCAGTGATAAATGTCTGCTTGAATGGAGTATGCACAAATCGTAGTAGAAAAGTAAAGCCAAGTGTTCTGCTTAAAGTGCTTAAAGCGCTCTCTGTGCAGTTTACAGATTAATGAAGAAGGCTGCATGTTGTTTCCCCAACAAGCAGAGTACTCATTGTATTGACCTCAGAGGGTAGAAGGCTGAGTCAACCATGAGCAAAAGAGAGCCACATTACCCTGGTTGTAACCTGGCATGGATTGGGGTTAAATGGGTTTAAGCGTGTATGTTAGGTTGTGGCCTGTTTTTATTCTCCTGTATTTACACAATTGTAAAATGTGCATGGATGCTGAGGGATAAACTTGATCCATAGTTTGGAAAAAAAATTATAGGTTGTTTTTCCTAAGTTTAAGGTTGTGCTTGAGTAATAAAATGTTTGCTCCCTGGCGCTAGTCATTACAAGTCAATTCAATCATCCAGTTAAATCTATAATTGACTGGATATTGCTACTTTCCTGGCACAGTGAAATCCACCATGCAGGGGTAGAGTGTTGGGATGGCATTAGAATCTGGAGAATATTTGAAGGGTACTGGCAGTCCCTGTGTTGGTATTGTTCTGTTCCCTTTTAATGAGTCTAATCAGTATTATGTTTTTAGCTCTGAATATTGAACCAGTTGAGTTCCAATAAACTATATGATGTTTCGCAAGCATTAACAGTTTTAACTATTGCTCAAATAAAGGACATTCCACAAGCACACCAGCTGATTGAGTTAATGCAGTTTTTTTTAGCTGTATATGGTCTTTAACTTTCTGAATTGACAACTAATGACAAATGAGAAAGGACAGTAATGATTTTTAGCAGTAAATATTCATTATCTTCCAGTAAATGTACAACCTTCAAATGATCACTAGAGGGCCATCTAGCCTAGCCTTTGCAGTAACTGCAAATGATTCCCGACAGTCAAGATTTCTTGCTTCTGTTCTCATTATAAAGTGGTATTTTGAAAGCTGTTTCTATATGTACTTGAAATGCTATTTTTGCTAAGTCTAAAAATCATGTACAATCTTCATCTTTTTCATTAAACGATCTTTTAATGTTCTGAAACAAATAATGTTCTATGCACCAGTCAAGCATTCCCGGCTAGTTTTAAAGTCGTGTTGAGGCACTGGTGTTTTCTTTGTAGTGTGATGGTGAAATACAGGTAGGTATTTGGACTGTTCATTGGGTTGTATGTGTTAGTAGCTCTTAAGAGAACAGATGTTTTAATAGTCCTGCAACATGTCTAATTTTCATGCTCAGGGGAAGTTTGGCTTAAGACAAAACAGGGCAAAATGAGAGAGAAATGCTTCATAACACATAAAAGCAGAAAGCTTTAATAGTTTATTAAAACACTTCATAAAATGACTTGTCTCTCCACCCTTGCTCTCCCTTCCAAAGCAGGCTTCAGAGAAGGTGTTTTTAATATTCAATAGCTTTGAAATATTTCAACAGTGCTTAGTAGTTAGCTCCTAGCCAAATTATTAAGCAACAGGTATTATCTTCTTTATGAAACTTTATGAAATGACACTCCACATATTTTAATCCTGACTCTATCAGTTTTATGTAACGGTAAGCTATAAACATAATAGGAATTGATTTTTAATAAATGGGAAAACTATTCACATGTGGTTGTAGTTCTTAAATGGATCACGATCCACATGTGAAATTGACTTCATACAAATCAAAATGTTGATTTAAAAGACATAATATTAAAATGTTCATGACTGTGTACTTCTGTAGAATGACATTTTCGGCATAAAAGACTTTTGTCAAAGAGGAAGTCTGTGGGGTTCTGCCACTGGATTTTAAAGAAAATTCTGTTAATTCTAAAATAAACATGCAACCTTATAGTAAAACAGTTGTAGTTTGACGTTAACAGAAAATGTCATTTGTCTATAAATTCAGGGAGTATTTGTTTTCCTAATCTCTTGCTTTGGTTTAGGGGCATGATAGGTTCATTTGTGTGTCTTTATGGCAAGAAAATACAGTGGTAAAAATCCTGTTGCTCATTGTAGTAAACTGCACTGGGATAGGCCCACTGACTCAGTGGGGGGTTGGTAAGTCAACTCTTCTTGAAGTTTCATTGATTCAAATTGGCTTACTGTAACTATGACTTACTTTAGTGTAATAAATCTTTCTTAGTATAGGTCCATTTGAATCAGAGCCAGTCCACAGATTCAGTGGACTGGCTCTAGAATAATTTGCTGTGATGAGCAACAGGATTTTGACCCGTGGGACCATTAATTTCAAATATGCTCAGATCTGCTGCTTCTGGGATTATTTTATGACAGATTGACTGTGATAGTGACCTTTGCTATCTATGTTGAATTTCAGTTAAGAACCTCAGGTAATCCTTGTTCTAGTGGACTCAAAATAGTACTTTTCTTCCTCTAAGGCTAACATACAGTAATCTTTCGGTTTTGAAGCTAGCTACAGTCTTCAATATGCTCATCATGAAAAAAAGACTCTGAAATTCTGTGTCCCTGATGTTTTTGAGCTTTCCTGACATTGAAGTAATACAGTATTCAACTACTTGTGAAAGTTTTGCCATTTCACAAGTGGCGATTTCCATGAGGAAAAGCAGTGTATGTGTGTGCAAGTGACATGATCCCACATTATTTGATTTATTTATTTATACATCTTATATGCCACCAACTACCCAAAGGTCTCTGGGCGGTTTACAATTAAAATGAACAGTTAAAACATTAAAATTTCAGTGAACAATTAAAAACAATAAAAACATTTAAATACATTAACTATGCTAGCAACATTTTCCATTCATTAGAAGCTTAGTTGGATGCTGCTAGGTGAGAATCATAAGACTGTACTGTCTCTTTCTTGACAGTTTCCCAGCTTTATATCAACAGATGCCATTAGACCACATCACTGTCCATAGTGGCTGGAATATGGTCAGAGTTAAAGGTATCATAGAATCAACCTCTGGTGGTCTTGAAAAGGAAGCTGCTGCTTTGAGATCTTGTCTTATGATGTGAACTTCTTCTGTTACTGCTACTGAATACAGAGGAAAGAAGAATGACATTTATTGTTACCATGGAGAGTTGTTCCATCTTCTAGTTGAGAGATGCAGATGACACATCTGTACTTCTCTGGGTCTCCTCCTTCTTTCCCCATTCATTCTTCATGTAGGGCCTGAAAGCCATTCTTTCATTGTATCTACTTAACCTGCGACCACTATTATCACTGTCAGTTTGCCTTCATCTTTGTCGCATTGTGGATGCCTACACTCATCCAAGACAGACCCGAAGCATGGCACTGCTTTTGTAAAGCACACATTTTGTACAGAAACAGTGTCAGGGAGCATTTGCCAAACAGAGCAGGGACGTACGCAGACAACCAGAACAACATTCAAGTGGGAAAAGAATGTGATGGAGACACCACAGAGCTAATTTCTTGCCAATGTCATGTCTTAAAGTTATTTCTAACTAGAAACAGTTCCATAGTTTGGTGCTTAAACAGCCTAGTTCCCTCCACCTCAACTTGTTATATATTCTTTTTAAAAAATTGCCAATCAGGCTTTTATTTTGAAGCTGGAAAAATATACTGCAATTTCACAGATCATAATACAAACCAAAGAGTATTCTTAAGTTAATCCATTCCTTGCAAGCAATATGTAGAAGTGTGATAGAAGTTTGTGAAGAGGTACAGAAACTGGATGACCAAGAAATCCTCGATCTAATTCTAATTAATACCATTTAGGTAAACAGTTTAATAGAATTCAGCATGTACTTCACTGAAGAATTACTATGGAAAAGGATTAAAGAAAATGTCAACTGTTGTCATATGGAGGGAGTGGATTCATAGGCTGTGGTGGATCATCCAGAGAACATCCATCAGAACGTTAAAAAACACACCACAAAAACACCATGCCACTTGGCAAATAACTTTCATCCATAACATCTGGGCAATTTTAAGTGTCTTAAAATTGATGGGTGGGACTCGCACGAGCAATTATTTGACAGCCCCTACCAGAGCCCTTTCTCCAAGACCTGTTGCAAAGAGTTGGTTTGGTCACTTAGAATGGGACACCAAGACACAAAGCCACCTTCACACAAGCCTTACTTACACTGGAGGCCAACATCACGGACTTTCTAGCAGGTTTGGCCTTTGTTGGAGAGAGGGCAGTGCGGCTGCTACAAAGTCTGCTGTCAAGGATTTTAAGGGTCATGATGTAGCCAGAGGTTGTAATTTTTTGAGCTGAGCTAATGAGGCAAACAAATATGGTGCAGCTCAGCAATTCATACAATAGATGGCATCCTAATAAGAACAGGGATCTCAATTCAAAGACAACTAGAACCATTTCATGTATCAAAATTCAGTTGAATTTCAGGCTTGGCTTTTTAGATCTTGTGTTTTTGCAGTTGTACAGCTGGTTGGGTTCCGGGATAAAACTGCTATTTGAAACTGTCATTTGCCAAATGGATTAGCGAGCGAAATAAAAAGAGACAGAGAGACATAGACCTAAAGAGCAGGAAACAAGAGGCAGTCACTAGCTTCACTTAATTGACAGATTTTGGCAAGGTGTGCCTGAATCATGGATCTCGCTGCCTCACTCAACTACCAATTCTGTATTGAAGATTCTTTATTTTTGTTTTCTTGGTCTGTCTTTGGGGAAGACAATAGGAAGTATTGGATTAACAGGGGTTGGTGTTGGGGGGAGAGGTGCAAATGAAGGTGGGAGTGGTTCTGGACCGCACCTCTTGTCCCATCTGCCCCCTTCGGGAGAACATTATGATGGGAAAGCTTAGGCTTGATATGTCCATTCCTGTCCACCACCTGGTAGTCATGAAAGGATGAGTTCACTTCTTCCATCACTTTCCTTTTAAAAGTATGTTGCATTACATATGTAATGTATTTTTTGTTTTTCCAGTAGTGTTAATTGTTTTCCTTTAAAATTTGTATACACTTCCATTGACTATGGTCTAAAGAACACATACCAACTCATTGTGGCTATAAGGAGAAGATTGGATTAATAGGAAGTTCCTCCAGATTCCTTGGATGGATTTTTCAGTGGTATTGTTACAGAGGTGATAGAGGTGTTTCTGCAGATAACTCAGATGGTGGAGCTGAGTTTCAAGGAGACGCCAGTTAGGAAATATGTGTAAAATTTAAAAGGGCAGCATTCTATTGTAACACAACACTGTCAGTTCAAAGTGTTAAAATAGCATTGCTTTCTCTCTGTTTGCCTTTTCCCTTAGGACATTGTACCAGTGGATGCCTCTTATGAAGTTAAAGAATTGTACGTGCCTGAAAACAAACTTCACTTGGCCAAAACAGATGCAGAAACTTTACCCACTCTGGAAATAAATAAGGTAATAATGTTCAGAGACGTAAATAGTTTACTAGACCACTCATAATTTGTTTGCAGCACATTTAAGGTTTAACTGAGTGTATCCCATTTCCTAACTCTCCAGTCATATTTCAGCTCATAAAAAAGCTTTTCCGTCTCCTTGATCATCCATCCATCTATCCCTCCACCCACCCACCCATCCTTCCATCCATCCATCCAGTCTTCTTCTGTACCTCCATGGCCCTGATATGAAGACTATGTCAATTTACAAAAATAATTAAATAAATTGATAGGAGAAATAGCATAGGAAAATACAGAATTAAAACTTACATTTCAGTGGCTCTATTGAATACCCACTGGATTAAAACATTTAGAAATGATTTATATATTCATCATTTTTTTAAAAGTTAAAGGTACAGTGTGACCTCCATTAAAGCCCACTGTCTGGGCAGCACCTTCCGTTGCCAAAACCTTATATGTAGAGGTCTTTGCTTGATGGTAGAAGGACATTTCGGAGAGCATTAGCCTACCTTTTCTTGGAGGCTGCTTATGCCCATTTGAAAATATCAGATGAATTGCTGCTCACAAACTAGAGGTAACGGTAGTTTAACTATGCTTCTGTAGTTCAGTTTTGAAAATTGAAAGAGCAATTTTTCTATTTTTCTGTTTTCCAGTCTTGTTTATTAGCTCATTTATCATTTTTCCCTAGTGTTAGCAATTCTAGCAAACTTGTCATTCTTAAGAAAATATAAGATTAACTTGTCTTCCCTTTCAACCAGTTTTGTGTCTTCTCCAGTGTTCTTTCTGCAGATATTTTACTGCGTTATTCTAATTTTATGCTGTTTGTTTATAGGATACTCTGTTTTATCCATTCTCCTTTCTCCAGTTTGGTTGGCTTTAGTGCATAAAGTTCTACAGATTTATGCTTCTTGGTCTACAGCTTTATGTTTCCCCCCTCACTGGAATAACCTTCCATTCTCTAGTCCTAAATTTGACTTTAGATCCTTCCAGCAAAATGAATCACTTGTGTGTTTTATGTCTCCCATTTAATAGCTGGATCTCAGTATAGCATTGCATCTAAGTACAGGCCACAACTTGTCCATTTGGAGAAGTTATTTTTTGGACTGCAACTCCCAGAATCTCATAGCCAACTTACCCAGTTGTAGAATGAAACTTATATTTATGTATACTTTAAAAGTCATATTGTAACCTGGATATTTTGGAAAAGTCGGGAGTGTGTATCACATTGTTAGGCTGACAGTATGCACACTTGCTGGCTTTCCTTATATGTAAAAATGCAAAGCCCAAAAGGTTGATGCTGACTAGATGTTCCTGCATACTACGGTATTGCTTGGGATTTGCTTAGTTAAGAGTTGGCAACACTGGTTGATACAGTTATTTTTTGGGTGTATGAAGCTCCTAGTGTTAAGTTGCTTACATTTCCTTAAGATGCCAGAAGCTGTAACATGTGTGTGTGTGTGTGTTGTGTCGTTACAGTCGTGACCGACTCTTCGTGACTCCATATCCAATCCTGGGTCTCCAGATGTTCCTGGACTGCAATTCCCAGAAATTCTGGTCAGCATGGGTAATGGCAAAGGCTTCTGGTAATTGCAGTCCAAGGTTGGGAGCCACTGCTCTTAATATTTTTCCATATATGAGATGACCTTTTTCAAACCCAGAATTAAATCAACATTTCAAACATAAAACCAAGCACATTCCACATCTGTGCAAGACCTACATGTTCTCCAACTCCCAATAGGATGTGTTCCGATTGGTTTGTTCAGCATTAGCTAATGTCAGATACATAAGGCTCACAAATGGAGGAAGCCTGTCTGCAGAGATGATAGATTCACAACTGTTCAACTAAAACAGCCTTCAGTTTTTAGGCTAACAATTTGGGGAGGGGGGTCATCTTATACTGTACATGGAAAAATATGGTATACTGTATCTAGTAGGACACCCCTATCCACCAAAAATGGCCTTTTGGAGAAAATATTGAGAGACTCGTTTTGGAGGGCATTGTCAGAGGGATTAGAGGAGATCTGACATAACCAGTGTTTTTGTTTTCAGGTGGATATGCAGTGGGTGCAAGTGCTGGCAGAGGGTTGGGCAACACCCCTTAGTGGCTTTATGAGAGAAAGAGAATATTTGCAGTGCCTTCACTTTGATTGTCTCCTGGATGGTAAGACATTTTAAATTTAAAAAGAGCAGAATTTAGGGTGGGGACTTGCAGATTTTTAGGATTCCGTTACATAGTTTGTCCAGAAATGGGAATGGAAGCCAAATTACCCCCCCCCAACAACAAAAACAAAATGAAAACTAAAAAATGAAACTACAACAAGGAGGCTTCAGAGTGGTTCTCATTTTTCCTGCATTACTTTTGCTTTGAAAAGCAAGGAAACTGGCTTGCAAAGGTTCATAGGAAGGCTCGTTAGGAACACCTGTTACATGGTTTAGAGGGTGCCTTCAATGGAACTACGCCTCCCATGAACCTTTGCAAGTATCCAATAGCCTTGGGACCCCCTACAATTTACTGGGACCGTTTCTTTACTTCTTAATGTTAGCCACGCAGTGGGATAGAATACCTTTGGGGGAATTTTTCCATTGTCCTTCACAGGTTTCTCCCCCCCCCCTTTTTTTTTTAGGAGGCATAATTAACCTTTCAGTGCCTATAGTGCTGTCAGCTACCAAGGAAGACAAGGAGAGGCTAGATGGGTGCACAGCTTTTGCTCTTCTGTACGAAGGTCGCCGTGTAGCAATTCTCCGCAACCCTGAGTTCTATGAGCATCGAAAAGAAGAACGTTGTGCCCGGCAATGGGGGACAACATGCAAGGAGCATCCGTACATCAAGGTATTTGTGTCTGTCATAAGGAAGAAGGAGCCACTGCACTGAAGATCCTGTTAGTGCAAATCCATAGGCAACTGACACCAGATTAGGTAGACCTGTGCCCTGATCCAGTACAGCTGTTATGTTCTTAAGATAGCTTTTGCAAGCTGGCTACAGAGTTGTATTTTATCTTCAACGCTGCTGTGTATAGAAATCTCTAAACGTCAGTCCAGATTCCCATGTTTTGGTCTGTTGTTGGCTGATTGCTTGTGCGCGTACATTCTGTGGTTACTTTGTGTATCAATGTCTGGCTGTGTGCACACATATATATGTGACAGAAACAGATTTAGGGTAAACTCTGCAGACTGCCAGTGAAGATCAGAGAGAAGCCTGTCCCTCCTGTGGTTTATAAATACAGACTTGTGTGCAAGAGACACGGAGAAAGCACACCAATATGAATTACCTCACAATGATGACAGGAAAACAGCTGGCTTCCCTGTCTCCAGGCTTGGCACAGCCAGATCACAGTAACATCTTTAATTTTGGCAATCAATATTAGTGCGGCATTAGTACAATCTCTTACTATGACCTTAGTTCAGTCTCTCAAGATGTGATAGTGGTCAGGCTTTTGCTCCTGGGATGGTCAGAAATAGAAATAGAAATTGACTCTTTGGATGTCGACTCCTTTTTAAAGACGGCCCTTTTAAATGAATCCCTAAGCAATTAGCTACTCTTTGTGTCCTGTTAAATATTTTCCCTCCGGCCCTGTATGCAGTATGTAACCTGCATACTGTAATTAAGCTATAAACCGTCTAGAGACTACTTGAAGTGGTATGGGGTGGGTATATAAGCAGAACACTTTGCTTTGCAAGGTATTAAAATAGTTTCCTTCTGTTCAACCTAGATGGTCATGGAGCAAGGAGAATGGCTTGTGGGTGGTGATCTGCAAGTCCTGGATCGTATTTACTGGAATGACGGCCTAGATCAATACCGCCTTACACCTGCTGAACTCAAGCAGAAATTCAAAGACATGAATGCAGGTGAGTTTTGGGATGAAGATGGGTGGCATGAAAGAGAGAAGGCCTCCATTCCCACCCAATCCCTTCCTGGAGTTTTTTTTTTAATTATTAGTATTCCTTTGTTCACCAAAGGGGAGCAGAATGCCAGTGGAGTTTAGCTTTTATTTTGAACGGATCACATTTTCTATAGCTATAGCTTTTTTTTTTCTGATAAGATGGAAAGTACATGCAGCAGTTTTTGTGGCAGCTGATCAGACATTTGGGAACAAGCAAACCTTGCTATGCCAGAGGCTGGTTGCTAGTAAATTCCTGGCTGCACTTCTTCCCGGCCCACTTGTGGCTGCCTGAGATTACTGTGCGTGCTATTCAGAGCTAGGCAGATTGGATCTTCCATTGTTTGGCCTCTCTTGGCTGTCCCCCACTTCTCTCTTGGTGGATTGTCTTGAATTTCTTCAAAAGCACCCCACAGTAAGTTGTTCTATGGCAGCAAAGCACGCAAGGCCCATGAGGAACTGCTGGTGATGAAAAATATTCCAACTTTATGAAAAATGACATTGGAAATAGCTTTGCTAGCTTTAGAGTATAATGGAGAAACCTGCAGCGTGTTGGTCGGTTTCCATGTTAGTGTTTCATGTTAGAAAAATAGCTAGCAGACCAAGACACCAATAGTCTGGCAGTGCCCTTCTGTGTTCTGTGCTGTTCTAGTTGGGCAAGCAAGAACAGGCCTCTCCCTAGCATTCAAAAGTTGCAGAGAGAGAGAGAGAGAGAGAGAGAGGTTTTAAGATATTTCTTTAAAATATCCAGGGGTAAAAAAAGAGAAGGTCAAGAGCTAGGTCAGTTCTCATCAATATTTATAGATTTGTTATAGTCTATCTTTTCTCCAGTAAGTGCCACCCACTAGATGTGGTTCTTTTCCTGCTCACGTTATCCTTGCAACCTCTGATGCTAAGGCAGCAGGACTGGAACCTGGAATGCCTAAGTCCCGGTCTGACACCAACTATCCCTAGAATTATTCTCTAGAAGCTGAAATTGGCTTGGAAAATCCAGACAATCTTTGGGCAAGACGAACCTTGACACTTGGAAGATCTTGAGTGGCCTGCGGCAAAACGAGGCAAGTGAGAAGAGATTTCTGCAGTTCTCCGCAGCAGAAATGAGCAGCAGATGGCAAACATCGGTGGATGTACACAGAATATAAAGAGGCTTCTAGTTTTCTTGAAGCTTGTGGCTGGAGTCCACTGCTGGAGTCCATGTAAAAAAAGGAGATTTCTGTGCCTAAGCAACATTGAAGTGGGAGCACAGGGCCAACTGTAGAGGGCAGGGGTCTGGCTTTTGAATGTGATGGCTTTGTTGAATCAGCTGCAAACGTGTACAGTACATGCTTTCAGGTCGAGGATGTCTGTTTTATTCACTTCTGGGGAACACAGGAAGCTGCCTGAGTCAGATTTGTTAATCCATGTTGCCCATTTGTTAAGAGCCACAGGCAGTGGCTGGCTCTCCAGGGGTTGAGGCATCATTTTCCCCAGCCCTCCTGGAGACACCAGGAATTGTGACCGAGACTTCATGCAGGTGCCCTATAGCTGAGTCCTGGCCCATGGCAATGCTTGCGGTGACATTGCTGTGTTGGCAGATGTCATTCTTCTTTCTCCCTGACCTAGGCTACTCCTGCGGCAGCAGTGAGTATGGGGTTCTGACTTTTGTGTTCGGTGCATGTGAACATTCCCATGGTTGCCACAGAATATGTTGAGTTGCCAAGTGTCTTGCATGTAGTTTGTGCTATCTTGTTACTTTCACTTCCAGCCCTTTAGGGATGCACACCTTTTACAACATACTTTTCAAAGCTCTCCCCGTACAGCTTAGTTTAGCAGACAGTATCAAGACATTCCCTGGTAAGCAATGAGGTGCAGCAATATGGCACTGCTGGACCATGAATTTATACCAGTACAGGTCTCATTGCAGTTTGAAAGCATGTAAATGCAAGTAGATAAATAGGTACTACTGTAAAAAGCAGGAAGGTAAAACAGTGTTCTGTGCATGGCCATGGACTTGCACAACACGAGATCTTTGGCTTGAAAACGGAGATGAGCACCACCCCTAGAGTCAGACACGACTAGCATGCAAACAACCAGCCACTGGAGGAGACATTAAATAGTTCTAGCAGATGCAGAGGCCAATTTAAGCCCACTTCTGTTAAATTTGTATACTGATCTCCATGATGCTGGCATAATTATGCAGTTTGATGACATTGTTCTGTCCAATTGTGGACTCTCCCCCCAGCCCCACTTCACCAGTCTGGCCTCCCTTCCCCAGCAGTTGGACTAATGCCTTTTTTGCATTTATAAATCACACAATGCCTGTAACTGAGTACTCTAGCCTGTTGTGGCCTGATTGTCCCTAACTGCTTCTGTCCAAATTAATAATCCTAAAAGAGTTTGATGTTTTTTGTTTCTTCCCTTAGATGCTGTCTTTGCATTTCAGTTGCGCAACCCCGTGCACAACGGGCACGCCCTGTTGATGCAGGACACACACAAGCAGCTTCTTAGCCGAGGTTACAGACGTCCAGTTCTGCTATTGCACCCTCTGGGTGGTTGGACAAAGGATGATGATGTTCCTCTGATGTGGCGAATGAAGCAACACGCAGCAGTGCTGGAGGAAGGAATACTCAATCCAGAAACAACAGTGGTTGCCATATTTCCCTCTCCCATGATGTACGCCGGACCAACTGAGGTAGGTCAACTGATCATGTAATGCAGTGGACCCTCATATAACAAACGGTTTGTATAACATAAAATCTGTGCAACATAAAAAATTCCGGAGATAGGGGACATTTGCTTAACAGAATCGTCTATGGGGCGAATCCGTACAACATAAAAATGGTCGCGATTAGGGATTACTGTTTTCAATGCATTCCTATGGGAAATTTTTATAAAGGAAAATTGGCTTAACAGAATTTCATTGGGAACCAATTAATTCCTTTACACAAGGTAGCACTATACAACTGTTTGTTTTTCGTTTCACCTGATTTCTTTGGCGCTCAAGTTATCCCAGCTGCCTCCCTTAGACCCAACCAGGTGACTCCAGAGTGGAGTCATTGAAATTCCAGGACTCTTCCATCTTGAAAGGCTTCTCTAGTTTGGTGTGCGGGCCTTAAAAGAAGGGCCATACAGGGTTGAACTTCAGGAGCTTCTTGTTTACCATTTTAAGAGGGTTGTTGCGCCATCTCTTTTCCTCCCTCCCCCTCTCTTTTTGAGGAAGTGGAGAATGCACTTAGCCTCTTGAATCGTGGCCAGAGAGTTTGGATCTCACCCTCCTTCTTCATTCCAGTGTTTTCCTTCTGATCTAGATGGAGTTGAGACAAGTGTGAGCAAACAACTGAAAAGAAAACATGCTTTTGGCAGAACCCTTTGCTAAGCAAATGGCATCAAAGGATGACATGCACTACCAGAAAATGGCTCTTTCTCAATATTTGATGTAGAACTTTTGAGCTGCTTCATGGTGGGATTTCGTTTTTAATCTGTTAGTGCCGTTTCTTCCCTTTCTCTTTTCCCCACACATGTACAGTATTTTCATAAAGTTTCTGAGCTCATTCAGCTTCTGATCGTCCTTTTGTTTGAATTGCTTAAATTCCAGTAGCCTTGATGTCATTTATCACACTGGGCATGCAGTTGGGTGGGTAGAATTTGCATGGGGGACAATCTGGAGTGGAGATAACTTCTTTGGATGATTTGTGTTAACTAGGACCTGATACCAAGAAAGCACCTCACTTAATCTTGTGTAGCCTGCATACTTACTGTAATTAAAAACTGTAAACCACCCAGAGACTATTTGAAGTGGTATGGGGTAGTATATAAGCAGAACGCTTTGCTTTGCTTTGCTTTCAAAAATGGCACAAGCAAATATAGAGTGTTGGGAGCTCACATGTAGTTTTACCCCATTTTAGTGAATCAAGCTCTGGTGTGTGCTGCAACAAATCACTTTCTTTTTTGCCCCTAACAACGCCACATCATCTTGAGGATTGAAATGCAGTACCATTTCTGCACCAAGCACTCAGCTGGGAGCTGCTTTCTTTCTCCACTGACTTGTGTGCCCTTCACTAGAGGAGCTGTCTCCTGCTCCTGGGGAAAATGTATACCTGGGATGGGATTAGTCTGACCTTTTCTGGAAGCCGAGGGATTAAGAAGAGGCAGCAGCAGTGTCTGTAACCGCTAACCAGTGTCTGTGAACACGTGTGAGCCTTCTGTTTGCCAGTTATGTTATAGCCTCAATTACGGTAAAAGTAGAGCTGCCTGAAAGCACTTCTGTCTTTAGTCCAAGTTGCTTCCCAAAGCCTGCTTTATTATCGTTTGAAAGGACAATTCAAAGAACTGGTAGATTCTTGCACTATAATTCAAACTTTCCCCTTAGCACAAACTGAAAGGTAGATTAAATTGGTGTGAAAACTTGATTAATATTTGTAGTGGAGACTATGATTGCAAACTCTTGCTAGCAAACAGTGGGAAGAAACTGGTCCAGTTTCTTGCAGTTGGAAGCTCTGGATAATAATAGTTCTTAACAGGGTGGTAATCACATTGGAAAAGAGTGAGTGAGTAGAGTTTGAGACTTTGCTTCATCTGACCATCATCAGGTCCAAAAATGGTGGCTTAATTTCATATAGTGTGGTTACTGTATATTTTTAATAGTTCAGCACTTTTCATTGCAGCCTTTAAATATGGCAGCCTTTCAAATATTTAAACATAGTTATCATATCCCCCTTAGCCTTCTTTTTGAAATGCTAAACATTCCCAGCTCCCTAAGCTGTTCTTCATAAGACATTTCCTCCACACCCTCAACCATCCTAGTCGCCCTCCTTTGTACCCGCTTGAGGTTGTCAACATTCTTTTTAAATTGAGGCGCACAGAACTGGACACAGTACTCCAGGTGGGGTCTGACCAGAGCAGAATAGAGTGGTACTATCACTTCCCTTGATCTAGACACTATGCTTCTGTTGATGCCACCAAGAATCACATTGGGTTTTTTTGTGGGTTCAGAAAACATTGTGAGTGAATGAAGTGGCATATGTAGGCATGCTTTCCGTTACAGTCCGAGGATTTGTAGCTGGAGAATATGGAAGCAAGGGCTTGAACAAAATCTGTATCCACAGTCTTTGGGTCATTGAATGCAAGTACAATAAAAAACATTTCTTTAATTTATTCTGCATTTTCCAATGACCTCAGAAAGCCATTTGCCAATAATGTGTTTTAGCTGACTAATAAAAAATGAGTCTTCCTTTAATCATTTTCTGTAGGTCATTTAGAAGACATTGATACCAGATTTGTTTTTGTAGCGCAAATGACTTGCAGAACAATAGACAGCTGCTAAGCCAGAATGTTATCAACTGTCTGTGGCTCTCCAGTCAGTGGAGATTTAATGGTCATGTTTTGCAGGTTTCTGATCATATATTTTTGGGATGGAGTTTGCCGTCCCTATCCAGGATTGAGGTAGTTTTTGAATACTACAGAGGTGCTTATGAATAAATGGTCAAGGAAGAAGCAGGAGTGAACAAACATTATGCGTTATAAACCTCAGTCAGCTGCTGGTGTTTGCATTTCCTTTAACTGTTCTTATTTGGGGAAACCTTTGCAGCATCTAGCTTAAAGTTTTGAAAAAATTATGGTATGAAACTTTTTTTTCATTAGTAAAACAAATCATTGTGTTAAAAGGACACAATTTTAAAAATCTCTTGGCTAGAACAAATAAGGCAATTTCCCATGGGCAGAGGTTCTGGAAAAGATTACGAGGCTCTCAGTTTACTCCTTCTCTTTTCTCTGTGGTAATGGGAAAACCTTAGAAACTAGAATATATATAAAAGATTTCACCTCTCGATCTTGTGGTTAGGGCTGCAAAGTTTAGCTGAGGGACTAGACTTGTCAAAAAGACCTTTGTCTTGATTAAAATGTTTAAAAATAAACATTTCTATTGAACTGCATTGTAAGAAGGAAAGCATGCTGCATACATATTGCCCCCACAGTGCTTAAAAACCAAAGTGTGCTGCATATGTACTGCCCCATAATGCTTAAAGCACTATCTGGGTAGTTTACAAAGTTAATAACGAAGGCTACACATGACTCCCCACTCTTAGCAAGCCATGCACAGTGGTACCTTGTATAAAGGAATTAATTCATTCCAAATGAAATTATGTTAAGCAAATTTTCCTTTGCACAAATTTCCTATAGGAATGCATTGAAAACAGAGTAATCCCTAATCGCAACCATTTTTATGTTTTACGGATTTGTCCCATAGGCGATTATGTTAAGCAAATTTCCCCTATCTCCAGAATTTTTTATGTTGTACAGATTTTATGTTATACAAACTGTTTGTTATGCAAGGGTCCACTGCACTCGTGTTACCAACCTCGAATGGACGGAAGGCTGAGTGATCCTTGAGACGGCTACCTGCCATTGAAACCTAGGTTGTGAGCAGAGTTTTGGCTGTAGTACAGCAGTTTAAGTACTGGGCCAAGAAGCATTTTCCTCCCATTCCTAAACAGGAAAGAAAGACTCTTCTAGGACAATTACATGACCTGACCTATTTCTGTCATCTAAAAGCTGGAGACAGTGTTCTTTTGTTCATAAGTTATCTGTTCACATTTATCATCATCACTACCACCACCACCACCACCATCATCAGGTTCTTGTAAGTTGAGAATACTCAGAAGCGGTTTACCATTCCCTTCTTCTGGGGTAAGGGGTCCTGGGATTGTGTAGGAGCCTTTTCACACGACCCCTAAGATCCGCTGGCCACTTAAATTCGGACCAGAGATCTTAGGGGTTTGTTGCTGTTCCTGTGTTCTCACCCCCTCCGCACTCCTGGCTGCTGGCTGCGTGAGGGGAGGGAGAAAAAAAGAAAGAAAAGAATGCCGGCTTACCTCCGTTCTGCCGGTCTCGCTCTGTTCCCGGCAGCATTCAGATCTCTTAAAGGGGCGGGGGGCAAAAAACAACAACAAACAGAAGCAAGGAGAGCCTGGCATCCACTACGTTAGATCCGCATCAGGGATTTTTCACCCCCGGAGAGCAGGTACCTGAAAAGTGCGCTGGGACGCACTTAGGTGGGCGTGGTCGCACTTAATAATCTGTAAACTCCAGAGCTGGTGGGGAAACAATTTTAAGCTCCGGACCTGGAAGCCATTTGCCGCGGAGTTTAGGGGTCGTGTGAAAAGTCTCTAGCTTGCCCAAGGCCACACCAGCTGGCTGTATTCATAGGAGTCACAGTGTGGAATAAAAAACCCAACCCCTGGCTCTGCAGCCAAATATGTAAACCACTGAGATATTCAGCCAGCAACATGCATATAATTTATTTTAAGTAAGAGTAATATAAGGATCTTTGAGCTCACCAATTCCTAACCTCACGCTTGTGCATTTCTTTAAGAATGTGCAACAATTTAAATAATTTTTAAGAATTTGGTAGTTTTTCCCCTTGTTGGCTTTCATCAGAAAGCATAACTCCGTTTTAGCTGTTGCTATGTGTTGCTTATAGTAAGGACATTCTTCCAAAAGGAAAACATGTGTAGCAACTGAAGATGGCAAATAATTGCATAACATTTATATGCAAATTTAGACTATAGTTTGTTTATAATTTTTAAAAATTACTCAAAAGGTCAACAGATTAATTCATTGCTCAAATCCATAGCTTTTAAAACAACAAATAACTCTTTATTTAAATAGTTTAAAACCAGAAATAATATAGTTTTGTAATTTCTTGCCATGCTAATGGATTTGGGTCATTTTTAGCATGGTCTGATACTTCCAAGTGTTAATTCGATCTTTAGTAGTGTAAAAAATGAGTGCATTAACTCAGACTGGACAACCCTTCAAACAGAAGACTTTTCATTGGCCTCCCTTTAAGTAAAAGACTATTTACAACACTCAGCAGTTGTAATTGTGAATTAACTGATGTGCTAACCAACACATTAAATTTCTGTGAGTCTAACAGGTGTCTTCCTATCAAGACATAAAGGTACTGTATTTTTCCGTGTATACCACACTACTTTTTTTCTGAAATAATGACACCAAAAATTAAGGGGCATGGTATACACGGAAGTAAACCTTTTGGGATGCGTGGGTGCGGGAGGACCCAAACGAACCTTGCTTTTTCCCTCTGTGGTTTGCTTTTGCGTGATCAGCTCCGTCTTTCCTTAAGCTCTCCACCTCCACCACCCCCGCTGTTTTCTTTAATTTCCCTGTTCTAAACACTCCTCTCGGCTTGGCTTTGGCGAGTTTGTTTTTTGCAGGATCAGGTGCAGTCGGGCTTTTAAGCCTATTCAGAAATGTGCACCAGAAAGAAAAGAAAAAGGCATGCCTTTTTAAACAGGAAAAAGCATTTCTTAATTGGCTGCTCAAGCCTGACAGAGGCTGCAAAAAACAAACTCACCCAAGCCAGGAGGAGTGTTTAGAATGGAAAAATTAAAGGTAACCGTAGGGGTGGAGGTGGAGAACTCAAGGAAAGACAGAGCCCGATCCTGCAATAAACCCACCAAAGCAGAGAGGAGTGTTTAGAATGGGGAAATTAAAGGTAACAGTGGGGGGTGGTGGGGGGTGGAGGAGACCTCAAGAGGATTTATTAATTTTATTTATTTGGGGGTCTAAAAAGTGTGGGGGTAGCTAATAAAAGGTGGCATCTTATAAACAGAAAAATACAGTAGTTCATTTAGTAACTCTTACAGTCATATTTTAAATATGCATACATTATACAGATAAGCAACCATGTAGACGTATTAAGATATTTAAGACAAGGTTGGAAAAAATCAATGATATTTTTAAATCAATTTGATTGAAATCACAATTTAAATTTTAAGAATTAGCAAAAAAAAAACCCCAAAAAACCAACCTGATTTTTAAATTTAAATTGTGATTTGAATCAAATTCACCCAGTTTGGTATTCTAAAGAAATCACCATCAGACAAGTGAAGGACATGTTAGCTTCCTCTCAGCTGCAGCAGAAAAGAATTATTTAATTACAGGAATTATGAACATATAATCTACTGTAATACTTCAGTGTATGAGTACCATGGTGTACGAATACTTTGCAAGACGAGCAAAATTTTATGAAAAATTTTGTTTTTGATTACAAACAATGTCTTGCAAAATGAGCACCTCTGGTGCTCGTTTTGCCTTCACCCTTCCTCCACTGTGCACCTCTCACCGCCACCACTCCCATCACCGTTGCACATACCCTGCCACCGCTGTGCACTCATCCCCACCATACACCCCCCCCCCGCCTCCGGATGCAGCTTAGTTACCGGACATCCCATCACTGCCGCACACACCTTAACATGACTGTGCATCCTCTCCCTTCTGCACCACACACCTTGCTGCTAGTGAGGGGCATGTTTCTGTGGCGGTGAGGGGGTGGTGGTGAAGGCGGCGGTTAGGGGGCGTGCGGCCATGGAACGAATTAGGTGAATTTTCATTATTTCTTTTGGGAATTTTTTTTAACAAGCATTTTGGTTTATGAGCATATTTCCAGAACAAATTATGCTCGTAAATGAAGGTACTACTGTATATTAAAAGTGCAAATGAGAACATCATTTTAAAAGGATTTAGATTTAAAGATATAATAGATTTCTTCCAATATTTAGTTTTCAACAAAATCCCAGTGTGCTGATTCCTGCATCACAGTCTCTTGATCTCCTGATCCACAAGAACAGCTAGGCTGCAGGGTAGCTTATTAACATAATTTTGTAGGAGCAATGGCCTGTTCAGGCTGCTTAAAAGAAGAACTCAACCTCAGCTGACACCGTGCTGGTTCTGGAATAACTGCATACTGTTTTACCGTACTCCTTTTTGCAAATGTGTGCATGCATTCAAAATTTGCATATCTGTTTCATGCATTTACTGCATAGCTGCCTGTATGTCATCAACATTAGATGCTCACAGGAACTTAGCTCTTGTTTTGGGCGTGCCTTCTAGCTTATGTCAAAGAGTGGCCCACCCCTCCCCATTTTGTCTAGCAGAGGCAACTGTCTGCTCGTTTTTCTTGTTCCTTCATTTCCTTTTCCTAACTTCATTTCCCAAACCTTTCTTTTAGGTTCAGTGGCATTGCAGGTCAAGGATGGTAGCGGGAGCCAATTTCTACATTGTGGGTCGAGATCCAGCCGGCATGCCTCATCCTGAGACTGGAAAAGATCTCTACGATCCCACTCATGGTGCCAAAGTGCTGACTATGGCGCCAGGCTTGATAACGCTGGAAATTGTACCCTTCAGAGTGGCGGCTTATAACAAGAAAAAGAAATGCATGGATTATTATGACTCAGAACAGTAAGGGTTTTTTGTTTGTTTGTTTTAAAAATAGATGAATGTCTAGCATTAAACATCAGGCATGGTGTCTGAGGGATCTGGTTTTGCATGCCAGCACATTTCGGTGTGTATTATTTTGCTTAAAAAATACTCATGACTTAGAGTTCGGATTACTTTAGTTTTTGTCTTTAATTTTCCCCCTGTTTACCTTTTACTTTACTTTACTTTTATTTATTTATTTTTTATTTTTATTTATTGTTATATTTATAGACCACCCGATTAAAGTTGTTGTTGTTGTTATGTGCTTGTTCTATTTTGCAACCTTCGGGTGAACAAAAGTGACTTGAATCTCCACTGCTCTGAAGGTGGCTTTGCCACCCTGGTTGACCATGGAACCAAAGAGCATTCAAGTGGTACCTTGTATAACGTAATTAATTCGTTCAAAATGAAATTACGTTATACAAATTTTCCGTTGTACAAATTGCAATTTCCCATAGGAATGCATTGAAAATGGATTTAGTCCATTACAATGCATAGTCGAGTCAGATGCTTATGCCCCCAGCCGCAACCGGACCAGAAAGGAGGGGCACTAGTGCTAGCTTACAAAGCCCACCCCCAAGGAAACACCCCCACACAGATCACCGGGGGCGTGCAGAGTCCACCCCCCCAGCAACCCCCCCCCCACAGATCAGTCAGAACGCTCTGCTACTCCCCTGCTGAGCGGAAGCCTCCCGCTCATCAGCTGCCAGCGCTGGCTCTGCGCCAGCACCGTGAGCGCTGGAAAGGGCTTGGGGAAAAGGCAGGGAGCTGTGTGCACCCCGTCGTTGCTGTCTGCCGCCGCCGCTCCCTCACGCTCCACTGCTGAGACAGCTGTTGCTGCCGGCTCCGTTTGGGTTCAGCTGCCGCCACCGCCATGCGGCTTGAAGGGATTGGGGGAGCGCCAAGCTCTGGTCTCCCTTGCCTTTCTGTGCAGTGCGGCCCGCTCCTTTTCTCAGCAGTGACGGCGCCGAAAAGGGAGGAGGAGGAGGAGGAGGATGGGGCGGGGGAGGGGTGTCGATGATGATGATGATGATGCAAGAGCAACCTCGGCGGCTTGGAGGAGAAACCTGGGAGTGGCGGTGGAGTGTGTGTGTGTGTGTGTGTGTGTGTGTTTGCGCGCGGGCGCGGGGGGGGAGTTGAATTGCAGATGCAAGAGGAAGAAAGAATGGCAGCGGGAAAGCAGCTCCACGTCAGAGGTTGGCAGTGGATGTGAGCTGGGGGCAGGCGGGTGGTGGTGGGGGAGGTTGGAGGCAAGGGAGGAAGGAGGGGAGTGGACGCCTGGAATCCGCAGCCGGGAAGGCAAGCAAGCGAGCGAGCAGAGCAAAGCCAAGCCAAGCCAAGCCAAGCCAGCAGCCAGCCGGACAGACTGCCCCTTCTGATGCCCGCCAGCACAGCAACAGCTGCACTGATTGAGAGACGAGAGGCAAAAAAGAAGGCTGTAAGAGGACGCTCGTGCACATATACACACGCGTGCGCTGCCGCTTAAAGGAGGCGGCGGCGGAACCCAAACAACGGGGCGCACAGAGCTCCCTGCCTTTCCCCCAAACCCTTTCCAGCGATCACGGTGCTGGCGAAGAGCCAGCACTGGCTAGCTGATGAGCAGGATGCTCCGGATCAGCAGGGGAATAGCAGAGCGTTCTGACTGATCTGTGGGGGCGGGTTACTGGGGGGGTGGACTCTGCAAGCCACTGGTGATCTGTGTGGGGGTGTTTCCTTGGGGGTGGGTTTTGTAAGTCGCCGCCGCCGGCGTTCGGAGGCCGTGGGCTCCTTTTAAAGGGGCGGGCGCTGGTGGATAAACATTTTACGTTGTACGGATTTTACGTTATACAAACCCTACGTTATACGAGGTACCACTGTATCTATGATACAACATATTGTTTGCCGTGATATTGTAAGTTGTGTTCAGATTTTTGTTTTAAACCTCTCCGTTTTGCAGTATAGTTTCAGGCTACATCTGATACAGTTGTATTGTCTGACGTGCTTCTGGATGCATGTTTAAAATTTAAAATGTTTCTAATTATGAAGATGTCTCTGTGATAAGCTCATCACAAGTCTTTCTGCATAACTCTCCAATACTACATGTTGCATCCATGTTTTTGGCTGTTTTTTTGCAGAGTGCTTAATGGGAACATAATGCTTCTGTTGTGTTGGCTCTGCAAAAAGAGCACAATTTCCTTTCATTTTTGGAAGGAGGTCCAACGCATGCCATTTCTTCAGTTTGTACATTTGCTTGCTTTTTACACATTGTGTAGTTAAAAAGAGAAAACAGGGGCACATTTGTGGTCTCATTCTGTTGCTTTTTATGCGTGCCACTGAATAAGATGGACTGTCTCGGTATTTTGCCCCACCACACGTAGCATTTACCATATTTTCAGTGTATACAATACTATTTCTTTTTCTAAAATCATGGCACTAAAAATTAAGAGCCATCGTATACATGGAAGTAAGCATTTCCTGAGGGGTGGGATGGAGGAGTACCCAAACTGACCTTGCTATTTCCTTTCCTTTCTGTGTCCTGAAGACTTCTCCATGCTTTGTTTCTGCAAGGACCAGAGCCTTCTTTTCAGGGTGGAAAGGCTTGGGGGTGGAGGAACCCATGAAGAAGTGCCTTTTCACACTAAAAAGAAGGATCCAATCCCACAAGAATAAAGCAGAGAGGAGGGCAATCAAGTGTTCCTGGAGAGGAAGTGAAACAGCGAAGTCAGTTTGGATTCTCCTCCACCCCACCCCCTCCTGCTTACCACCTCATACTTTTCTTTCCAGGAGCTCTTGGTTACTTTCTTCTCTGCTTTGTTCTCGCAGGATTGGATCTTTCTTTTCAGTGTGGAAAGGCACTTTCTCCATCCTCAAGCCTTTCCCCACTGAAAAGAAGGGTCTATTACTGCAAAGACAAAGTCGAGAGGAGTTTTCAGAATACGGAAAGGAACCAGCATGGGGTGGGGTGGGGTGGGGTGGAGGAGAACTCAAGTGGAATTTATTAATTTTATTAATTTGGGGTCTTAAAAGTGGGGGGCATCTAATATATGGCAGTGTCATAGATAGAAAAATATGGCATGTGCACACAATTTATGCCCTACCACCTGTACTAAAGAAGATCTATTAAATGGCCGCAGTAGCACTATTGGAGTCGCCTGCTGCTAGTCAAAAATGATCTAATCAGTTTATTATTTTAATTTGTTTGCATCTTATTTATATCTTTTATATATACATAATTTTAAATTGTGCCGTGCTCCAGTATGAATAAATAGACATTCCTACCACATAAAGCAAAGCAAAGTGTGCTGCTTATATGCTGCCCAATAGCGCTTACAGCATTCTCTGGGCAGTTTACAATTTAATTGTGCAGGCTGCACATAACCTGCAAGTGCATGAGATGGATGTAAGTCAAATGCACATTCTCACTGTTTCGCATTCATACGGCAGACAGCTTCTTAAGTAAACTACAGTAACTATGTTAATGATGGTGATAATTTTTAGTGCTGGAAAAAAGGGGAAACTATCAGCATACAGTTGCATTTTGCAGACCAAGTAATGTTCCCTTATGCTGCTGAGACATTTTGCCTTACATTATGTATTAGCTCTGACAACAGCTCTCAGTAGAAATGTAAGACAGATAGAATCTCAGTAGAAGCACTTGCGCTGCCTAGGCCAGCATTTAAGAATTCAACACATCTCTCTACTATGATAAGTACATCTTCCCCTCCAGTTTGCCAAGGAGACCTTTATGTTTCTCCTTCGGTCCCAAATATTGACTTTCTCTTTCTCCGCGTATTATCTGTAATTTGTTTTGAAGAAAATTAGACTTGGAGGAGCATGCTTTGTTTAATGTTTCTCACTCTTGGAAATGTTCTAGACTCCATTGTAATGGTTGCCTGAGAAGGAGAGAGAAGCATTTTACCATACTTGGAGTGTTTGACTAGCCTAGATTGTGTTTCATTTCTCAAAACCCTTTATACCCTGCTTTTTCAAACTGACTAGAACAGAATCGTATAGATAGACCAAACTGTGGATTAGGTTTTTGTGGTGAGCAACCTAGGATTTCATGTTGAAGAAGCACATTTGCTAATTAAACTGCATATGAAAATGATGAAAGGTTGACAACAGCAATAATCAGATTTGCAAAAAGTGGCTGTATTAGGAACAGCACTCCAATATTTCCCCAATCCTTAGGCTTTTGGTTAAATATAAGATTGTTGGTTAAATGTGAGGCTGTGCTGTGTCTTGTATTTTGAAATAATAATCTTAGAACTGCAAAGCTGGTAGGGGCCCTAATGGATTGAGTCCAGCCCCGCATCAGGGAGCCACAGTGGCGATTTGAACTCACTCACAACATCTGTCTCCACAGACAGAAACCTAAACCTTAAATAGAAACTGTGCTGGGAAGGTTGTGCTTTTTATCGTTTCAAATCTGACAAATCAAGTTAAAGTGTTATAAAGTACACCTTTTTTTTCAACAGACTGGCTGACAAGACCATTTACTTTCTTTTTTGAAATTAAATTTTTGAGCCCTAAGGGCATGACTTAGAATGATAAAGAAGAGAGTTTCACTGCCTTGCCTGCGGGAGGCATAAGAACATAAGAAGAGCAATGATGGATCAGGCCAAAGGCCCATCTAGTCCAGCTTCCTGTATCTCACAGTGGCCACACCAAATGTGTCTGGGAGTGCACGAGACTAGATATCTGTCTCCTGATACCACTCCCCTGCATCTGGTCCTTGAGGTACCCCGGTTTTAAGCCTGGAGATTACACATCTCCATCATGGTTTGTAACCTGTGATGGACTTTTCCTTCAGGAATCTGTCCAATCCCCTTTTGAAGGCATCCAGGCCAGATGCCGTCACCACATCCTATGGCAGGGAGTTCGACAGACTAGGTTTTATTTTAAAATGTTGATTTGTTATTCTGGGTTTGAAAAGGATCATCTCATATATGGAAAAATATTAAGAGCAGTGGCTCCCAACCTTGGACTGCAATTCCCAGAAAAATAATAATATAAAAACATATTAAAAATAATATATAAAAAAATATATATAAAAAATTAAATGTGAAAAAAAGAAAAAGAAGCTACAATATATATGTATACAATATACAAATACTACTGGATTTCATCCATAGTCAATTCAGAATGCTCTCTCGGTGATAGATAGCTAAGAGATGGTGGCAAGCAATTTCTGTTTTAGTATACACTGGTACCTTGTATAAAGTTATTATTTTATTCCAAATGAAATTATGTTAAGCAAATTTTCCTTTATACAAATTTCCCATAGGAATGCATTGAAAACAGAGTGATCCCATTTTTATGTTGTACAGATTTGCCCTATAGGTGATCATGTTAAGCAAATTTCCCCTATCTCCAGAATTTTTTATGTTGTACAAATTTTACGCTAAACAAACCGTTTGTTATACAAGGGTGTGCTGTACTCTGTGCATTCTTGTGGCATAGTGGTTAAACTGTAGTACTGCAGCCAAAAGTCTGCATATAACCAGGATTCAATCCATGTTGACTGGCTTGAGGTTCACTCTGCCTTTCATCCTTCTGTAGTCATTAAACTGAGTAGTCAGCTTGCTGGGACAGGCCACTGTGTAGACTGCATAATCAACCTGTAAACCAGGCATGTCCAAACTTCGTCCCTCCTGATGTTTTGGACAACAACTCCCAGGATTCTAAGCTTAGACTGCCAATGGCAAAGGACTGTGGGAGTTGTGGTCCAAAACATCTGGAGGGCCGAAGTTTGGACATGCCTGCTGTAAACGCTCCACAGAGTGCTTTAAGTGCTTTGAGATAGTATATAAGCAGCAGACTTTGCTTTTTGTTTTTGTTGCTTTCTCCTCCTCAACTGCAGCTTAGTATGGGAACTGGCAAACCACTCCAGTATTCCTGCCAAGAAAACTCCATGGACATGGGGTCACGAAGAGTCAGTCACGACTGTAATGACACAATGCAAACACACACTGCTACCACAACCAAGGGGTGGAAACTCATCAGAGGGAAAGCCAGCCTAGAAATAAAGAGAAATTTCCTGACGATGAGAGTCATTAAACAGTGTAACAGCTTACCTCCTGATGTTGTGGGTGCCTCTTCATTGGAGGTTTTCAAGAAAAGATTGGACAGTCATCTGACTGGAATGGTTTGAGGTCTCCTGCCTTGCGCAGGAGGTTGGAGTACGAAGACCTCCAAGGTCCCTTCCAACCCCATGATGATTCTATGATTCTATATCAGAACCATTTATCAGAATCTTTGCCAAATGGAAGCATTTTTTTTCTCAGGTGCATGTGTGCATTAGGAAAGTACAGATCCTTCAGAAGTAGGAGTTTTAATGTGTTAATCAGCATTACAGATCCTCAGCTGGTATTCAAGCTGCCAGCAAGCCCAACCTTAAATTTTGTTTGTGATGTTTTGTCACATGTTCTAGACAGACAGGGCAGACTTTTTTTAACTTTATTTTTAAAAGGACAGTGGGAGTGCTACAGAAATATTGGAAATGTTAATTGCAGTGGCAGCTCTGCCAGTAAAACACACATAGCTTGGCCAATGAAGGCAGTGGTTATGGTGAAAGACCATCTGTTTCACTTGGCCTTTAGAAATGTATTTGAATATAAGGTGCATAATGTTAGAAGGCAAGACTTGGCAAATCAAGCATATTGTTCTGGTTGTGTACAGATTTATAAATTTTTCCTGCTGGGCTACTGTAAAAGTTAGCCACGGGGTGCTCCCAATACTGGACATCTAGAGCGTCTAGAGAATTCCTTTTGGTGAAGTCATTAATTCGGACTCTTGACGGAATCTGTACATCCTTTGGAAAGAGGCTTTATATAGCAACAAGAAATTCATCTTTCCACGGAATGTAGCTGGAACATTGACAGTTCCAGATAATGTAATTTGCCTGAAATGCAGATGCTTCTTGATGGATGGCTCCAGGCGAAGGAGAATTCAGTGCAGAGCACACCTTCGGTACAGAGAAAATGTAGTTTAGTGAGATCTGGAAGTGTTATGGGTTCTGTGCTAGATGAACAGTAATCATCTGACCTGGAATCAGGTCCTTTCTGGCATTGTAATGGCAAACAGTGGTTGATTGAGCTGGTTGCCATGGCTGAGATTTTCATATCATCTCACACCGTACTTCTTAATGAAAGCATTTCCTATGTGGTTGACATGTTTGGTTGTGAGTCCTTGATGGATGAACACATGTGCAAGCCAATTGAAAGAGATTACCCACTGAAGTCGGTACGGTACTTATTAACAATGGGTGGATAGTTCAGTGGTCTCGATATGTGACTGTGGAGCCCGAGGTTGGGAGTTTGATGTTCCGCCCTGCCTCCTTGCCAGGGGTTGGACTCTATAATCCATAGAGTCGCTTCCAGCTTTGTAGTTCTAAGATGATATTGATAAAGATGAAGATTAAATATTTAGGTTTGGGGATTTAGTTAGTTAGTTAGTTAGTTAGTTAGTTAGTTAGTTAGTTAGTTAGTT
>JAHTLZ010000330.1:19984627-20022161 GCA_023846285.1 Phrynocephalus versicolor | reverse complement strand
GTTAGTTAGTTAGTTAGTTAGTTAGTTAGTTAGTTAGTTAGTTAGTTTTCTATACAGCCCAATTTTCCCAAAGAAACTCAGGGCGGTGAACATTATAAGTATCCAATGTGGAACAGAAACAAAACAGATCCACACTAAGGATATAAAAACATCAAAACCAAATTAAATAAAAGTACAAATGCTAACATCTAAAAGAGCGAGATGGTGGCAAATAAACAGACGGGCAGGCAAACGGTTTCTTAGTATTCTTCGTAAGTGGGATGTAAAAGTAGCCATTCTTCCAGCTGTGTGTGGGACAAAGATGTTTACAAAGACAAATACTTGAGTCCACTTTGGAATGTGATCTCAGAAACATAGGACGCCTAATAAAACGGATCAGTGTTAGGGCCCACGAAGTTGAAATTGGCCCAAGACTTGAAGAACTTCATTCAGCAGTTTTTTTAAATTAAAAAAGCCAATATTTTATCTACCAATCAGCACTAGTAGAAATTCAGTGTTTCTTACTGTTTATGTAAAACTGAAAATAAAGGATGATATTTCAAGCCTTCATTTGGAAGTTGAATTAACCGTGACTTGAGATGGTCATGAATTGGAAAAATTCATCACAATCCATAATTTGTCAGTGTTAACGAATCAAGAATCAGTGACTTTCCAACTGATTAATCAGTTCATAAATTTGTTTTACATTTTTAAAAAGTAAAACAATTCCCCTAAGTCCCCAGAGATAACAAAATCACCAAGAAGCTTCTACTGACAACTGTCCCTGCAAGTTTGGTGAAGTTTGGGTTTTGGACATTTGAGTTATGCATCCTCCAAAATCCACCCCCCCCCCAGAAAGTGAAAGAAGCTGCAGGTGACAAGGGCCCCTAAAAGGTCCAAACAAGGAATTACAGAATAAACAAATCAAAAATTGCTAAACATTTGCCAATTTGTATTCATTGGGGTCATGCCATTTGATGAATATGAATCAGTGAATTAGCAATTTTGAACGGATATTGTGATTTGTTTTAAAATTTATGCACATCTTTAACGGTGATCTTTTCTATTAGAAGGGGCTGTGCTTTGCAATGTGTATTACCTTGATTCTTAAGGTCTTCTAGGGATCCCATTCTCTCTCATAATCATCACCTTTATATGTATTTTTGAAGGGGGTGTGAAGGGTGCCTTTTTGGTGAAATGCACCCCCCCCCACACACACACTGAGGCTCTCTTCTGACCATTTGATGACAAGTGACAGACTTTTAATAACAATTTTAGTTAGATGTCCCATATATTTTCAAATGGCTTTTAATATTTTGTTTCTAAAATGTAATATCTTTCTAATATTTATTTTTTTTTTGCTTTATTTCGTTTTTCTTTGAACAGTTTTATGAACTGTCTTGATCTGTGTACCAAGGTTACAGGTTTAGATAGAAGGTCTAATAGTAATCTATACTATTGCTCTAAGGGTGAAAATATTCACATTCAGCTAATTTGATGGCACAGATTAATCATAGCTCCTATGTTATAAAAAGTTTCAAAGAATTAACCATTTTAGTCTATCTCAGCATTGTTGGCAAAAGAAAAGAAAAAGAAAGAATATATTGTAGTGCTTTAAATATCCACAGTTTTATTTCAGCAGTGAGCTTTTATGGATCAAAGTATCTGAAAAAAGTGGACTTTGATCCATGAAAACTCAGATTGAAATAAACTTGTAAGTATTTTAAGTGCCACAATATTTTGCCTCCTCCCCTGACATGCTGGTATAAAAATATTTAATAAAAACAACATTAGCAGTATCTTGTCCTGCTTGATTTGTGTCCTTAAACTGCACTGCTTAATCCGCTTCAAGATTTTCCATTAGGTTTCCTTTTTGTGTGTGTTCAGTATAGCCTGTCCTACAAATAAACTTTTAAAAAAAACCAAAACATTTTGAACACCAGGGTAAGTGGAAAATAATATGTTCTTATTAAGACATATTCTTATAAACCCTTTTGGCTGTTTCTGAAAGGCTGCATTAATTTTTCATTCTGCAGAGATCTGCGAGATCACAAGTGGTAACCATTGCTATCTTGGCTGAAATCAAGCTATGCATAATTCTGAGGGTTATTGTTTGGGAATAACTTGCTCGGTCATGCTGACTTTCTTCAGACTGGTATTGCTTAGTAAATAGCAATAAAGCAAATAGAAACTAGAAGATCAAAGTCAAGATAGAGGGTCCTTAAGTGCTTTGAGTTAAATACAGCACCATATTAACAAGGTATGGAGCAGAGAGAATTTCCTCTCTGAGTGTAGTGGCTAGAAATTCCAGCGGCACAAAAGTAATTTTACTCCTTGTGGCTGGCATAGACGTGATGCCTTGACTAACTAAGATCTTGATGTTGATTTGTAGATGGCAAAAGAAATTGGGGAGCCACCCAAATGTTTTTCAGTGATTAGTGCACTACAGTGATTTTAATCTTGCTTTGCATTCTTCCTTTTGGAGACTGCCTGGTTATCATTTGTTTAATTATCTAGAGATGTGAAGCCCCGGAAAAAAAAAACCCGGAAAAGTTTAGAAAAAATGTTTTGTTTTGTTTTTCATTTTTTCCGGAAGCCCTTTCCCCTCCAAAAAATTGGAAAAATTGAAAAAAGAAAAAATGGTTATGGAATGGTTTATTTTAACATGCTGAATAAAATATTTTAAGACAATGTTCAAACATTTTTCAAATCATTTCTAAAAATATGCATAGTATCAGATTATTCTAACACTGAGGACAAGCGAGACCTAGGTTACAAACTGAACTCTCCAGTGCAAGAACCAACTACATTTCTTCCTTTAGGAGTTGGTGCTATTGTCACAAGAAAAAGAAAAAGGTTTCACTTTTGTTTTTGCATGTGGGTGGGTATGTTTGGTTCTGTTCTGTCTTCTTAACCACCACTCCCCTCTATAAATTTCCCCCTTCTTCAATTCTTTTTATGAGAATGAGGTGTTTATTTTATTTTTATTTAGTACTGTGGAGAGCAAATATGAACAATGGTTAATTCTGGATTTTTATGCATGGTTTTGTAGAGTTTTTTTTTTTTTTTTGTTCCACCTAAACTAGTAAACAATTCAGGAGATTGTTACTCCATTTATTACAATTACAAATAAATATTATTTAAAAAGTAAATTCTGTTTGTAATAATTGTTTGGATACACTATATTTTAATATGCTAGTTGTGATAATTTAATGCCAAGTCAAATTGTCCATAGTCATAGTTTATGTTCCAAAAAGAAAAAAAAACCCACGAAATGTGTTCAAAAGTTTTATTAATTATTACTCAGTCTCTGGATGTCCAGGTCATCTTACCTGGAAGTTGAGTCATGGCTACTGGACTTCTTTTTGAGAGATAGAAACGTTTCGCTGTTCATCCAAACAGCTTCAACGCTGTTTGGATGAACAGTGAAACGTTTCTCTCTCTCAAAAAGAAGTCCAGTAGCCATGACTCAACTTCCAGATAAACTCACCTGGATGACTGAGAATCTTCACAGGTCATCTTACGTTTACCAGGATTTCTGACTTTGTCTCAAGGCCAAACTGACAAGTTTTATATATTTCTTGATTCAGAGTAAATAAAAATAATTCTCTCTTATAGGAGGAAAAACTCTACTGTTTTGTTTAAAAATATAGATCTCCTATTTTATTACTTAAAACAAGATACATCTTACTCAAAAATACCAGTATCTTATCAAGTCCAGCACTGTCCCACATTGTTTGTTTATTTATTTATTTATTTATTTATTTATTTATTTATTTATTTATTTGATTTTTTAATACCGCACCATCTGGCCAACCGTCACTCTGGGCGGTTTACACAAGACATGGACAATACAACGAATAATGACCAGCCAGCTGCCTTTGATAGACATCCAAGACAATAATGGTGTTCATCTTTATTTATCCTAGGACTGTTAGACTGATGGGTACAGACTCCATGTTTTCACTTATCAGAGAAATGGCAAAATAGTGATTTTCTTCTAAATTTCTGTAGCCATTAAATTCAATTATATGGTGGTTACCATTTCTTTAGCAACACTCAGGAATGCACTGTTGAACCTGACGTCCTGTGTACCATATAATTGATGAATTCTGTTCTCTTATGAATCCTCAGTGCAAGTTAAATCAGTATCAGGGAGGATTTGATTTAAATCAAACTGATTTAAATCATTGCATAAATCACTGGAAGATGGATAAAAATCGATGATTTCTTGTTAAAAAAAGCCAATTTAAATTTTAGAACAAAGTAAAGTTTTAAAATCCTATTTTAAAATGATTTTGAAAATGATTTTGGTTTTTATCCATCCTGCAGTCATTTAAATAGTGATTTGTTTTGAATCAATTAAATCCAATCCACCCTGACCACTATTATCTGGACCAGTTACTAGAAATTTCAGTGGGGCCAGGTGTGGTCCAAAGTCTCCCAGTGGTTCAAAAATATTTAAATATGAACACATTCCATCCGTCCATTGCAGTCTGATTGGGCGTAATGTTTGCCAAATAGGAGCCACCTGGAAGAGAGATGACAGAAAGCTGGAAGAGGGAATGAACTGGAGTGGGCTGGCAAAGGGAATATAGCTGGCTGACTGCTGATCTCACTCTTTCTGTGCTGTTAAACCCGGTTATTATTTTGGACCTTGCATATAAATATGCAGCACAAAGTATTTTGAGCCTGTGTAATCCGTCACGACTGTAACGACACAACACACAACACACACACAATCCTGTGGACCAGAAGCCCTTGTGGATCCCGTTGTTAGATTTTGAAAGAGAAACAAGAGTTTCGCAGAAACTGTTGAATCATCTTCCTGAAAGGCCTTTGTTTTTGTTTTTCTCAATTGCAGCCCTGAAGATTTCGAATTCATTTCAGGAACTCGCATGCGTAAACTGGCTCGGGAAGGGCAGCATCCTCCTGAAGGTTTCATGGCTCCGAAAGCATGGACTGTGCTGACAGAGTATTACAAGTCTCTGGAAAAAGCTTAGGCTGCTTATGAGTTGCAGATCAACCTTTGACGCTTGATTTATTAACACAAAGGGGGACCACACAGTCACCGTTTGGCACTGCTTTCCTGTAGTGTCTGTCAGGAAGTTCCTGGCTGAAAAACAGGCCCTTTCTCCTTAACTCTGCACCATTCTTTTCCTTGTCTTATGGGTTCTATTACATATTGGCACCTAACAAACGGCTGGTTTCAATGTTTTCTCCTTTTATTACGGTTAATATTCTTGCGGTAAGAATTTTTTAAATCTTTACTTTTTTAAAAAATAAATTCTTTTTTGCCTCTGTGCCCTGCAGTTCCTCTCTCAACTCTTTACTGCTGCAACTGTTGTCTTCCTTTCGCATTATTTAATATAAGTCAAAGTTTCCTTTTTCCTTTTTTTCCCCTTTGTTCTTTTTCCTTTTCCTAGTTTACAGGACAAACATCTCAGCCTGACTAAATGAACTAGAAATAGGTGCTAAATTTAATCAAAATGAAATAGATTTTTAAGATATTATATGTGTACTTTTCTGTCAACAGTCTTTGAAGTTCTTGTACGGAATCCCCAAGCAGACTTCTGCATATTGCAAATTAAACTTTCTTTATTGAATGTGTGTTTTGTTCGTGACGTCTGTTAATAAATACGTAAAGAGTTCTGGAGAAATAAAAAACAAAAACAACAAATATAACATGCTGTTATTTTAAAAACAATTGTTTGATTCCGCCCCCCCACACACACACTTTTTAGCATGCGATTACATTTTTTCAGTTGCTGAAAAGTGCAGTCACTTCTGTTTGCTGGCAATTAATTGCAATTTATACCAGGTTCTAGGAATAACATACTCAGTGGGGGTTACTCTGAGGAGGCATACACATGGTTACATTTTTAATTAAGGGAAGTTACTGGCAAACCACTCCAGTACTCCTGCCAAGAAAACTCCATAGATATGGGGTCACGAAGAGACAACACACACACACAGCCATGCTAGTCTGTTATAGCAAAAATAACAAAGCTTTGTGGCACCTTGTAGCCCCATGGTGATGACCCTTAGGCACTCCAGATGTTCTGAACCACAACTCCCACAATCCTTTGTCATTGACAATCTAGGCTTGGAATTTTGGGACTTGTGGTCCAAAACATCTGGGGTGCCAAAGGTTCGCCTCCAATGTTATAAACTAACTAGTTTATTTGGCAAACGTTCTTGTGTATGTATCTGATGAAGTGGACAGCACTACAATACCGATTGTTCCAAATAAAACTTATAATTTTTTTCAGGTTCCATAAGAAAGCAAAGTGTGCTGGTTATATATACCACTGCATAGGACTTAAAGCACTCTCTGGGTGTTTTACAAGAAATTATGCAGGCTACACATTCCCCTCGCCCCCCCCCCCAAGTAAACTGGGTACTCATTTTACTGACCTCATATGGATGGAAGGTTGAGTGAACCTTGAGCCTGCTATTTGGAATTTTCCCCAGGCGGTGAGTATGGTTATAGCTGCAATACAACAGTTTAACCACCGTTATGAGGCTCTTAAAGATTCGGTGCTAAGATTGAATTGCTACATTTATGGGCAATGGATTGTTTCATCAAAGAATGGGAATGTGTTTTAATAAAGGGGGGAAATGACAGGCATCTAATTTTTGTATTCTTGGAGTGATTCCCAAAAGAGAATCTCTAGAACATGAATTATCACTGTGAAAGAGGGGAACATGACAATTTTGTGGTATTCTGTGTTTCCCTCTTTTGTTTTACCATTCTTACCTGTTTTGCTGTCAAATCATCTGGGAACATTTCCATCCAATAAACATGAGACGTGCTGTCAGCAACCAGACAGAACATCAAGGAAGGCAGGAATTTTGAAACTGAAATAACTCGGATTGATTAGAACCCTACGGGGGGTCTTTCTTTTATTCTCCAGTAATTCTTTGTGAGTGTGTGAACTCCTGGCACAATCCACCTTCTTTTGCCTTGGTGCCTAGGCCTCTGTCTTGTTTTTCTCTTTGATTTTGGGGGGAATTTTCTCTCCCTATTTCTTTCAGTTATTTTTTTTTAATGCTGCTCCTGGGCTCGATCTGTGTCAAGGTGCTTCTTTGGGAGTCGTCCGCCCCCCCTCCCCCTCGGTCTGGACTTTATCAGGAATTCCCATCCACCTTAGTATTTCCTTTCTTTGATTATTTTTACTGCCTGCTTGCTGCTGCATTTGTCTTGAAGAAGAAAAAAGAAGGCATCGAATGGGAAATGGAGATAAATGTTCCTATACTAATCATTTTGGTTGGAGGGAGGCTTTGCTTCTGTTTTTCTGCTTTATTTCTTTGGATGCTTTTTTAATGTATTTTATTTTGTTTTATTTTCCTTTTGTGCATACTGTGTGTCAAGGGGTGCTTTCCCTGTTTAATTTTTTTAAAATTGCTATATGGCTAATTTACTCTACATTTATTCAGCTAAATATGTATATTTTGTGGGGCTTTGGGGGAGATTGTTTTGTTTAATATTGCTTGCTTTTAGTTGCAGTGTTGCCTGCTTTTGGAATAGTTTGATTATCTGTTGCCTTGCCTCTGCTTTTTTGGGTTGTTTGGAGGCGTTTTTTTACTAGTGACAGAAGACATAAATAGGGGGAAACAAAATGGAATGAGCCAAAAGAGGCTATCTGTTTTGTATGAAATAAAAGGATTGATGCACAAAAAATATGAAAAAGAAACAAGTAAACCTCCCCACCCCTACCCCGTATCCAAAACTGCAAAAATGAAGGGTTTTGCTGTGGATATCTATACTGGTAGCAAATACATACTGTATAATCTGCATTTACATTCAAAACATAATGGATGCTAGTTACAAGGGATAATATCAGATACTCATATTTGTAGATGTGGTTTGGAATGCTGACATCTTGGTAGATACCAGCTTAGACACAGGATCTTTTGTATTCTATGTTCATTTACGGTTCCTTTGAAAACTACTAATGTTTCATTGTTATTTTGCGGGGGTGGGTGGGTGGGGGGTTGTTGGATAGGGAAAGACTATCCATGGCTGGGTTCTTTTTCAGCCTTAGGCGATTCCTCCCCAGAAGATCCCTCAGGTAATGGAGAGAGCAAGCTGAAAATAGAATCTTTATTCAAACATTCATCAGCATTGTGAACAGCAACCTCTGTTGGGGCAAACTGCCCATGTGGATCGTCCAAATAAACCAAATTCTTCCATAATAGAGTCGCAGCTTCTCATCTTTTTTGGGGTAAGGGAGAATCCCAAACCTCTTGTGGTCTGTGGGTTTCCAGAGTGTCCTCCTGTGGTCCTCACAAGGAGGCCACAACACTGGTGGTGAGCCTCCTGCAACTTTGAATTCTTGTGGATCTACTTCCTTCACCATCTCCTCTTCCGAATCCCTTCTGCCTTTCCCATCTTTTTCTACCCCCTTATCTATTCCCTCCTCCTGCCAATCATCCTCTCCTTCTTCTTTCAACAGGATCCCTTCCAGCACTGGTCCCTCCTTTACAGTCCTCCTAAATCTACAGTTTCCCGACCACATTTAACATCACCTGGGTTCACTTTCATCTCCTCCACTTTTGGAATTAAGACGCTCCCATCATGTTCCTCTTTTTGGTGAGTGGGGAGAGGACAGCACCCATGGTGTCTCCCTTTGCTGGGTCCTCACACTGTCACTTGGTGGTGAACAAATCCTCTGTGTGTGAAAGGAATTGGTGTCTTCAAGGTAGATAGAACTGGAAAAAAAGTCTTATTGAATCTCTGGAGAGCCAGAGTAAGCAATATTGAGGCAAATGACCTATTATTGTATGACAGCTCCCTATGTATCTCTGAAATCCAGATAGGCTAATTAATATTTGGTAGTAAAATGCATTTTAATTGTATATGCCTCATTTAGCCTGCTATGCACCTACACTCAAGAGAAGGGAGAGTGGCTCTTGAAAAAAAAATTTCTCCACCCATTTTTTATCTTTTCCAACAGAAGAAGCAGTAACAAAGGTGATTTTTTTCACCAATAAAGAGACCCTAATAAACTGTGGGGGAAGGTAAGCAGGGCAAACCTGACAAACCCAACAAATCATGGGAGACCATGATTTAAAGTTAGCTAATAGATTTAATCAAATAAGAAAGAACAAAAAGAAAAGAGTAGGATGATGGGAAAGGGTCACAGTACTTGGATCACACAAGCATTGCAAAATCCTCAATTTAATCTGTGCTGTAATTAGTGAATGGATCCCAAGCAGCAGAACAGTTTCTCATATTCATAAGAACTGCACAGGATAACCTTTGCCGTAACAGAGGACTGCCAAATAACAAGGAATGTAAAACATATATTTACTTCTTTTAAGTTTAAAAAAACAGCTTTGTTTGGTAATTGTGGACTCACAGGGTTTTTTTTTAGTGCACATCAGAACGCTTTATCTTGTCAAGCGTATAGAAGAGGGGAACAATTGCTTGAGTCAAGCTCTTATGCCAGGCATGTCCAAAGTTGGGCCCGGGGGCCAAATGCAGCCCGTTTTCAAATTTAGAGTGGCCCGCAACCTGTTCTCCCTACTGGCTCAGCCTGATCACACATCCTCACCAGCTGACCCTTCCCCATACCAGATGGTGATGTCAGCTTGCAGTTTTACGGTTTGCCTGCCTTCCCTGCCTCTGTCCATCCCCCCAGCCACGTGGCCAGCCAACCTTCCCCCAGCTCCGTGGCCGCAGCGTCCTCCCTGCCTCCTTGCATTTATAAAGACTTGTCCGAAGTTTGGCCTGGGGGCCAAACGCAGCTGAATGGTCGGCCCCCACACATTTTCACCTCATCCAATCTGGCCCTCCTTGCAAAAAGTTTGGACACCCCTGGCTTATGCACCTGCTCCGTAGGGGGATAATGCATTCTCCCATGGTGCAAATATATGCTCCACCTCAGACGTAACAATAGAAACATTAGTCATTTCTAATAGCCTATTTAATTTTTAGTGGCCAATCACTAAAAAATGATCTGAAGCAGAATTTGTTTTGAACCTTTCCTGTTTCTGTTGAATACGTGAACAATTACTCCAAGGACGGTCTTCTTCCAAGATCATATTATGTATGTTCAAGTACCAGATTTGGATCCCGTACTTCAAATATAAATGTAGAACTTGCAGATGTTATATATTTCCCGCTATATGGTCCATACTAATATGCTGAAATCTGCCTGTTTTAATCTGACACAGGAGGGCCATACGTGTATTTCAGTCTTATTGTAACCTTGGAACTTATTTGGTGCTATCAGAATCATTCTGACACACGGGGTATGATTGTTTCAAAAGAGAAATAATACCATAAAAACACCCACCCCTGCTAGTTTTCCAGAACCCAAAATTCAGTGAAGTAAAAATATCAGGTATTCTTGCCCACCCCCACCCCAGCTAAAACTGAAGTTAATGAGGTGGATGGTGTTTACTAAATCTAAGGGTGAGGAGTTGAATAAGCACTATAAAACCATTACAGTTCATCAATAAGATATCTATTCCAGATGATGCTTTCTTCTCTAACCTACTTTAAGTGATGTCAGTTATTCTTCTGGGGTCAACAAAGAAAGAAAGAAAGTAAAGAAAGAAAAAGAAAAGCAAAAGATAGGTATTTGCTGTTCTGCAGGATGGAGGCTCCAAGCTGTTTATTTTTAAAGCTATATAAATTCCCATTCAAAATAGCAGTTCCTGAACTTGGAGGGAGATGTTGTTCTCTTTAATAAAGATTAAGGATGCTGGGCTTGGATCTGGGATGCTCAGTTAAAGATCTTAAACCCTGGATTGTTCAGTAAGTACTACCAGACGTAGAACTATTGCAAAAAGCTATTAAAGAAAAAATGTGGAGAAAACCCAAAGGCCTACGTTGCAGATAATACCATCATAAAAAAGTCTGTAAGCAGAAACCACAATGGATGTTTCTGTGGATTTCATTTTTGTCTTTGATTGTCTTAGAGATGTGCAAGCAAAGCATTAGCATCACTCCAGTTGAACTACTTTTCAAAACATTGCATTGCAAAATGTACATAATGAAGATCTTGGTAGGCAAGAGTTTTTTTTTTTTAATCACCACATATCTCCAAAGAAGAGTAGGCTGGCCAGAATTTGTTTGCCAATTTACACTGCAAGTTCTAGGGCAAATTGCCACTCATACGGGGATGGTTGCTTTCCAGGGCACATGACTGACTAGGCAAATGTTGATGAACACAGTCAAAACCGCATTAAGGAGCAGCAGCTTGCCACCAACAGCTAGGCCAATTCAAACAACAGAATTATATTAAGATTATTAAAAGTGAATGAAAGCAACAGTTCTGACCTATTTATTATTTTTATGTCTGTTAATAGATTTCTTAACTGACTTTCTAGGACTTGGGCCAGCTTCTAGTGTACTTGTTGATTCCATTGTTAGTGTACATTATCCAAAGGGATCTAATCCTGCCCAGAAAGGACAAAATCATGTTATAGGGAACATGGGCTGAAGACTGACAGATGATTAGCAGAGTGACGGGTAGTGAAAAATCCAACACAGACAAATGTGCTGAGTGTCACGAGCGGGAGAGGCTGAGAAGAAGCAAGGAAGGCAGCAATATTAGGACAAGAGATATCATGACACTTAAGACTAGACTGGTAAAAAATTGTTCGAGCTTATTTTTAATAAGAATTTAAAGTTTCATATTCAGGAGAAAAAGAAGCTGAGATTCTTTAATATGAAAACAAAGCAAAACAACAACAAAAAACTGAAAATGTGAAAGCTGATAGATTTGCCCATCTATCTGACCCAAGGCACTGAGTGGTTTAGGAGTCTTCTCTTAAAAGTCTGGTGATGGATTCTCGCAGTGTTCGTAGTATGAGTGGTGAATTGGGACTCATTTCTCTCTTCTGAAAGGTTTCTAATTTTGTATGCCTTCCAGGTATAGCATAGTTCTCTACTCGATTGAAAGAGGTATATCTTTGAATTTCACTGAAATGAAAGATAGCTGTATGGTCATTACACAATAAAAATACAGGAGTAGGCATCAGGATGCCCACCTCCTCAAGCTTGCACCAGTTTATCTGTCTTCTATTAAGCTTTAGGATTCCCCCCAAGCACTAATGAAAAGCCACTGGTGCAAGCCTGGTGAAGTGGGTATTCTGATCCACGAAAGCTAGCAGTTTGTATGATTTCTTTTGTTTATAACGTTGTCACCCACTCCTAAATTAGAATCATCTAGAATATGATTCAGACAAAGGGTTAGGAACATATTTTCAGGTTATTTGTTTTTAAGAATGCTGACATCCATTAATTTCTTAATGAGAGAGTTGGAAAGAACTCAAGATTATTACAATCTGATTATTCTGTCTAGACTAAAAGGCAGTTACCACAGATACATACGCTACCACATTTCTCATATTGTTCTCTATCCAACACAACATGGGCCTCAAAACTGTAAAGTGTGCAAGCATATTTCCAATAAACGTGTGAAGTGTGCGTGAATTCTTTAATCTCAAGTGCGTGAATCCATTGTGAGAAAGGTTCTGCTCCCCCAAGTAGTCTATTGTATTGGGCGTTGTGAGGATCAAGTGGTGGAGAACCACATACAGAACCCAGATCCAAGGAATAAGGGGACCCTTGTATAACAAACAGTTTGTATCACATAAAATTTGTACAACATAAAAATTTTCGGAGGTAGAGGAAATTTGCTTAACACAATCGCCTATGGGGCAAATCCGTACAACATAAAAATGGAATTGCTCCGTTTTTAATGCATTTCTATGTGAAATTTGTATAAAGGAAAATTTGCTTAACATAATTTCATTTGGAACGAATTAATTCCTTTATACAAGGTACCACTGTATTCTGTAGACATGATGAGTGGCTTTAACTCTTCCTGCATGTTCAACAGGGAAAAACCAACAGTCTGAAGAGGGATCAGCTGCCACATGTGTATTGGTTCTCTGCATGAGCTAAACATGAGATGATTATGGTTCTTTCTTCTTCATGGACAGAACATATACAGATCTAACAGTTTCCTTCAGACTGTAGTTTTCAGATGTTGTTTCCTCCATTGCATGCACACGCACCAGGAATGCCTGAGTTAAGGCCAGAGAGAATTGTAGACTCAGTATGATATGATGGCTGGAGTCACAGCTCCTCAAGCTGCAATACAAACTGCTTTTAAAAAGGAACATCAATTTATGTCTTGCCTTTCTCCCTTGCAAGACCCAATGGAACTTACAACATACATAATAATACACTTTGAAAACAAACTTACTTAGCAAAAAATAATAGCATATAGGATTCAATTATTCAAAGTCTATTTGAATAGGTGAGAGAAAATGTCTTATCCCATGACTTGGGACTTTTTTTTTCTCTGCCAGAAATATCAGAACTTTATTTTTTAACCTTCAGGTTAAACTTTCTAAGCACCCAAGCTGTGTTTTCCCTAATGCAGTGAACATCGTTTTTCAATTGACTGACAGTGAAGAGAGACAAGGCATACAAAATGAGAAAGTTTCTGTCTGGTTCCCCATAACTTGCCTTTTTAGAACACACAACATAACTTAGAAGCATATTTTTGGGTACTTAAGATGCAGGTAGCATCCTCAGATTTATGTAAATAAATGCATGTTTTGGCTGAGACCAGTTGTTTATGATTCAGGTCAGGGAGTGTGCTGCCTGAACCAATCTCAAACATACCTCCAGGACTTTATAGACCTCCAGGGAAAAAGCAGAAGCCTGTGCTCAGGCTTTACTGGCATTTATCCCAGTAAAGGGTTAATTTCAGAATGAAACTAGACAATCATTTCCAATCATATAATTCATCTGGGTATCAAAATATAAATCTTTTCATTGTCGCAATGATTTTATTTATCTATATTGCTTCAATGTTCTATAAGGACAAAAATACGTGGGAAAAGTAACAAGTCAAAATCTATTGGAAAACATTCTTATGGGTATGGAAAAACCATAGGTATAAATGCTTAAAAATATAAAACTAATGGTACATTGCAGATGTTTCAGTCAGAATTCAATGCAAAGTAAAGCAGCAAAAACTATGGACTACATCTCTAAGCTTATGAATGTTCAAATTAAAAAATCACGCAAGTAAAAGTAAAATATTTTGGCCTTTTAGCATATGTAGACACACATGGACATTTGTCCTAATACTTACCCAGTTAAGTCAGTTTCAGTCTGTGGAGGAAAGTCAGTGTCATCCTGGTCTTGCCACAGCTTTTGTTGCTGCTGCTTCATAAAGATTGTTGGTATCTGATGTTTGGAGCATGTTGTGTTCTCTTTCTGTGTTGTATATATTTTGTAAACTACTGTCCAAACCTTATTTTTAAAATATAGCATACATTCTTCAGGCTGTATTTTCTAAAAACCACTTGATTATTTTAACACTCTATACATCTACAATGCCACATCTTGATAGGGTGAGTCCTACCCTGTCAACATGACCTCTTCCTCAAGGTTGTTGAGCAAATAAGGTAGGAAGCAAAGCAAAAGCAAAATAAAGTGTGCTGCTTATATACTGCCCTACAGCACTTAAAGCACTCTCTGGGTGACAAGTAATGATGCAGTTTACGCATTGCCCCCCCACCCCCTCCAGCAAGTTGGATACTCATTTTACCAAATTCAGAAGACTGGAAGGCTGAGTGAACCTTTTGCTGGCTCCCTAGGATTCAACCCCTGGTTGTGATTACAGTTATGGCTACAGCACAGCAGTTTAACCACTGGGCCATGAGGAAGGCCATGAATGCTGAGTCGACATCAGTGGAAGAAAGGTGAGATCTAAACATAATAACTAAAAGTTGATAATCCTCATTCTGTCTAGATTTAAGAGAAAGGAAAGAAAGAAGAGGAGGAAGAAATAATCTTTACACCTCTAATGAATGCTTATATGCTGTTGTATATTATTTTTTTCATAGTGAATAGTATATTTTGTGTGTACCAGTACAAATTCCTCATTTGGATGAAGCTGTATTAAATGGATTATTTCATATGTGTGTTCATGTGTTCATGCTTATCATGTTCTAAAATCTACAGTTTCCGATCCACACATACTATTTGATCAGTTTTATCAGGGGTGTCCAAACTTTTTATAAGGAGGGCCAGATTTGGTGGCTGAGAATGTGTGTGTGGTGGGGGGGAGGCAACTGTCCCTAACCCTGCCCCTCCACTGCAAGCCCCACACACATCCCTTGCAAGCTCTACTCGCTGACCCCTCCTTACCCCTGTGTTAGGGCATGAATAAAGTCAGAGTTTATCGTTAACTGGGCTCCCCCAATTGCCTGCGTGGAACATCTGAGAGGAGTGGGGCACATTGGTGCTGCAACAGGTTTAAAACAGGGAAAAAAGGCGCTTGAGGGGGGATATGATTGAGACATACAAAATAATGCAGGGTATGAGTAAAGTGGATAGAGGGAAGCTCTTCTCTCTCTCCCAAAATACCAGAACTAGGGGACATCCACTCAAATTGAGAGCTGGGAGTGTAAGAACTGACAAAAGGAAATACTTTTTCACCCAGCGCGTTGTAGGTCTGTGGAACTCCCTGCCACAGGATGTGGTGATGGCCTCTGGCCTGGATGCCTTCAAAAGGGGATTGGGCAGATTCCTGGAGGAAAAGTCCATCACAGGTTACAAACCATGATGGAGATATGTAATCTCCAGGCTTAATACCAGGGTACTTCAGGCGCCAGATGCAGGGGAGTGGTATCAGGAGACAGATATCTAGTCTCATGCGCTCCCAAACGCAGCTGGTGGAGCCGCTGTGAGATACAGGAAGCTGGACTAGATGGGCCTTGGCCTGATCCAGCATGGCTCTTCTTATGTTCTTATGTTCTTATGCCATGTGGGGCCGCACCCCAATGTGTCCATTGCCAGCTGATAGATCCACATTGGAGTGTACTGGGCTGGCAGGGAGGTCTTCCGTGCAGTGTTTGTTTACCGGCCGTTTAATGGTCACCCATCGCCCAACCTCCTTGTTCCCTCATCGCCCCTGTGCACTCACAGCAGCTGGTGGTCTGCCCACCAGTGGGGGCCTAGCGCACCATCATGCTGCTTCTCCCCACTATGTTTCCCTCACAGCACCTGGCAGCCCAGCAACGGCATCACGCCGCTTCCTCCACACCTCCTTCGTTTGCCCACCAGTGGCAGCCTAATGTGGCATTGCATCGCCTCTCCCCACTACTGTTTCCCTCAAAGTGGTTGGCCGCCCACCAATAGCATCGCACCACCTCTCGCACACCTCAATTTCCCTCAGAGTGCCTGGCAGCCTGCCAATAGCATTGTGCTGCTTCCCTCTATAGCTCCTTAGTCCGCCTGCTGGTGGGGGCCTCTCGCACACCTCCATTTCCCTCACAGCGGCCGGTGGTCTGCCGACAGTATTGTGCCACCTCCCGCCATGCTTCCTTAGTCTGCCTGCCCATAGGGGCCGAGCGCGGCATCGCACCACCTCTCCCCACCTGGCTGGTGGCCTGCCGACGGCATTGCACCACCTCCCCCACACCTACTTAGCCCACTGTGAGGGAAATGGAGGTGGAGAGAGGTGGCATGATGCCACACTAGGCCTCCACTGGCAGGTGGACTAAGGAGGTGTGAGGGGGAGGTGACATGATGCTGTCAGCGGGCTGCCAGTTGCTGTGAGGGAAATGCAGGCAAGGGGAGGTGGTGCAATGCCATGGGTGGACTGCCAGCCACTGGGAGTGCACAAGGTGGCAAGGGAACAAGGAGTTTGACCAATGGGCAGTCACAAAATGGCTGATAAGCAAGCACCGCAGGCAAGAAACTCCCACCACAGGCCTGATACCCCCATGCGACTCTATCAGCAACGGATGTGTCACTCCTCCAGGCCCTTCCCCAGCACCACGTGGGCCACCCAGTGGTCTTAAACTGGGTGGGGCACCAATGCGCTCTAGTCCTTTCGGCTGTTCTGCGCAGGCGATAGAGGAAAGCACCTGCTCCCGCTCTAGGCTGCAGCAGGAGTTATGGCCTCCACGTGGTAGCCTCGGGCCTGCTTGCTAAGGGCACAGATGTGGACAAATGGCTCCCTGCTGCCATTTGAAGAGAAAAGAGTGGCCCTTTGCCCTACCCCACTTTTGCACATCACAATGTTTGGGGCAGCAGCCTGTCTGGCGGGGCTTCACCGGGGGGGGAGGGAGGGGTTAGGGTTACTCACAGGCCAATCATAGTGGCAAGATGGGCCAGATCTGGCCCACGGGCTGGACTTTTAACATGGCTGCTTTATTTGTTCTTTAGGACCAATACACATTGTGCCTTTTAAAACATACTTTTAAAGGAAACAAAGGAAGAATCTGTGTTCTTGCCAGTTCTTGTATTTTTTGATTAGGTGACTGGAAGCTTGCCCAAATGTCTCAACAAAATATCTTTTGGAAGGTTTTTGTTGGGGGAACGGGGTTGCTGCTTTTGATTTGTATATCTGTTGAAGCCATAAAGTTCTCGATAAATGATATAACCTGAAGTAACAACTCCCCCATCCCACCATACAGGTTTGTGCTGAATGAGCAAAATTATGATAGTGTTTCCTGTCATGAAACCTCAAACAGACCTGCTGTTCTGATGTGACACACTTCCCTCACTTCGCTCTGATCTCGTGCCCAAATTGGAAAGTAGAGTCTGAGTGGAGTTTAACTGTGTCGATCACAGGCTTTCTTTTATCAAGGAGGCAGCTATGGTTCGCCATTGGAGTATTATGTCTTATATTCCCTTCCCTGACCTCCCCACATCTTTTTTTGCATCATGAAAGGCAAACAACTGTTGTTGCTAATTGCTCTGTGGGAACACAAAGACATTGCTCCAGCTAGCATAATGCTCATGCGCTTTGCTGTTAAAATGCTAGCACCATTTTGTAGGATCCAAAATGTTGAAAGGTAAATAAAAAAAGATTTCCTGTCTACTCACCCCTTGTGTCACGAGGATCCTGTTTCATAATACTGCACCCACAATTGCTACTCATTACACTTTCCCCCCTCTGTTGCTCTTAAACACAAATTTTGTATTCTTTTGCAGATGCCCTGCATTTACAAAAATGTGTTTTATGTTGCACAAAATAGTTTGGGTTGAGTGCTTTATTTTAGATTTCTTTTCATTTCAGGTTCAAGATGTAGGACAAATATAGGTGTCTGATGGGTGGCCTGAAGTTTTAAGTTAAGGGAGCAGGTCAGACCAAAACCAGACATTATGCTGAGAATACTAATAATTTACTCATTTTGTGAATGCCTGAGTATTTTGTGAATAATACTTATATGTTTTCCATTCATGGAATGGAATTAAAAACACATACCTTCACTGACTTTCTTAGCCACCCACCCCAACGACTGAGCTTGAGTTCATTGTCTGGGGAACACAGAAGATTATTCTTGGGCTTTAGAAATGACCTGTAGTTAGCAACCCATCACATCCTTCTTAAAGTGTGTTGCCTAGAATAGGACTTTTCTGTGCAGAGTCTGATGAGTGCTCAACTAGTAACATGTCTGTGAAGATTCTCAGTCATCCAGGTGAGTTTATCTGGAAGTTGAGTCATGGCTACTGACTTCTTTTTTGAGAGATAGAAACGTTTCATTGCTCATCCAAACAGCTTCATCAGTCTGAATACAGCTAGTGCGTGTCCTCCATCTTATAGTCAGTCAGCTTTGACCTCTTGTCACCCTGGTCTGAATTAGCTCATAAGATGAACAGTGGCCTGAATAGGCTCGTTAGGGAGACAATAGTATCCATAGCCTTAAGGTGAACAATGGCCTAAGGTGCTGAAACCTATAAAGAATGGGTCGTTAGCTATAGCCTTGGTGGTGAAGGCTTTTTGATTTGTCTGGGTATTTTGGAAAGCGCACCCTGATAAGTAGCAGATAGACTATGCCTGAGGCTGCCACCTCTATTGAAATGGGCCTTCAACAAAGCAGTGAGCCATCCCAGAAGAACAAGGGATCAGTCTGAGACCCAGACCCGGTGGAAGAACCTGGTCATTCCTTACATGGCTGGAGTGTCTGAGAAGTTTAAAATGATTTTTGGCAACCACTACATCCCTGTTTATTTCAAACCCACAAACACACTAAGGCAGAGACTTGTCCACCCAAAGGATCCGATACCAAAACATAAAAGGAGCAATATAGTATATGCGGTCCAATGCAGTGAGGAGTGTTCAGACCTCTGCATTAGAGAAACTAAGCAGCCATTAAACAGAAGGATGGCCCAACATAGGAGAGGTAACAGCTCAGGACCAGGATCAGCAGTACGCCTTCATTTGAAGGACAAAGAGCACTCTTTTAAAGATGAGGATGTACACATATTAGACAAAGAAGAGAGGTGGTTTGAGAGAGGAGTAAGGGAAGCCATTCATGTGAGCATCGAAACCCCCTCCCTCAACAGAGGTGGCAGCTTGTTGCATACACCACTTGTTGGACCTACTTCTTCTTCAGATAGATTCCTCCCAACCTGGTGCTCTTCAGATGTGTTAAACTGCCTCTCAAAATCCCTGAGTTGGGCTATGAAACTATTCCAAAACAGTTGCAGGACATAATGCTAAGAAAAGGCAGTCAGTGCTAAAATGGAGTTCCAAACGACAAATCCTGGGGACCGGGGGGGGGGGGGATAGGAAAAATCATAACCCAAGAGTGAGAAGGCAAGTATATCATTCATCAAGTCTAAATTAAAAGCCCATTCCTAGTCTGAGCTAGGAGTGACTCAAAGGCAGTGGGGTCTTTGACTCTCATCTATTTTTCTTTGTCAGAAACCAAGTGTTTACTTCTGTTGGCATTGCAGACTGGTAAAGCAGGAAGGCAGCCAGCTGGTCTGCATTCGACAGTCCCTTTTGCTAGGGTCAAAGCAAGCATTTTCCAATTGGAAAAAAACGATTTGGAGATTAAATAGTTCCGTTTCCCTAGTACAAAATGGGTTGTTAACAAACATTGCTTTATTGGCAAAGAAACATTTCTAAAAGTCTGGATGATCCTTAACAGTGCAATAGCATTTTCCCCATAACTTCACTAAAACACCATCCTCATTGTGATCGGTAAAAATAATATCCCCAGAACTGATGCAAATATTTTACTGCCTGACACCATAGCTGAGATGTGACTCCTCTCCATTTATATAAGTCAGCCAGACTGGTAGTTTGATTCAGAGCTTTGACCCTTTATGACTCAATATTTTCTTTTCACTCATTGCTTTTTTATATTAGCTGATTCATGACTCCCCACCACCACCATTTCATTTCCCCTATGTTTGGGGGGCATTTAGAAAGGTAAATAAAAATCTTAAAATTAGGGGTGGGGATGCTTCAGAATACCTCACAAAATAATAAGAAAATAAATAAATACATCTATTAAATAGGTCATAAATCAGTGGTGGTCTGGTATAAGTCTACACCTGGTCATGACAAACAGGCTACTGAAATGCACTTGACTTTGATCCATTTTGTGCCATTGGTGTGTGTCGTAATAATTCTCTGGGGTGCTGGAACCAGGAAGAATTCAAAATTTTGGATGTTCCTCTTAAGTTTACGTACCACCTTCCATTAAGCATTATGACGAAATTTGAAAATGGCCTCCTCCTCTTTCACATTCTCCTCTTCCTTTTACTCTTCCTCCTTCTCCTCTACCACTAGAGATGCCACTGTTCCATCCATCAGCTTCCTCATGATCACTGTGCAAAGAATGGAGTGATGGAATATGTATCTGACATTTTAATTATTTCACTGGATGATCATCATCTCCACATAAATTAATTCATGATTGGTTATTGAAAAATCTCAAGGTCTCCTACTCTGCCAGTTGACTTGTCAGGGAGACTTGTCAGAAAGATATTTCTTGGAAACCCACAGATCATCTGATCCAGTTGGAAGAGCACGCTGGGTAACTGGATCGCTTCAAACGAATGTTCTTGGAAAATGTTTGTATATATAGCTATGACAGCAGGGACTCAGACATTCACTCTGGGGTCACGTGACTTTTGTCTTAAGCCTGCAATGATAAAGACATTTTAATTGCTGTGAGCTTTCATTCGTATTCAAACTTTCACAATATGTTTTGAGTTCAGCGGTTTTTCTTTCTTTTTTTCTTTGAATAATCTGTATTGCAGTGCAGTCATGGTTTGAATTAACATTAATATTTATGAAGAGTACACCATATACATAACCATCGCGTGTTAACCCTTCCTTCTTCACCCTACATATTTCTTGGAAAACTTTTCACAAAGGCAAGGTTTTGTGAAACAGAACTGAAGCGCCATTGTTGAAAGACCTGTAGGAAGAAAACAACTAATCTTCTGTGGATACACTCCCCCCCACACACACACCTTTTAATCCACTTTATGCTAACAAAGTGCTTTTCCACTAACAGAATGATGTATATATGAGGGTATGCATATACTACTTCCATGTGTTGTACATGTGTGCTTGGTGTGTTATTTTTATGACTGAGATACAACAAGGAGATAATGAAGATTTGATTGTGGCTCCTTTCCCGTGTAAATGGTTGTTTTGAGATTAGCTGTTAAGTTATACTGGGAAAACAGACCTTTCTCATCAGAGCTTCAAAAAGAAAAAAGAAAAAAAGCCTTGAAGAAGAAACTGAGGGGAAAGAGTGATTTAAGGATTTCCAAGCCGATGCCATTCATTCCAGTCTTTCTTGGTTAACCTGGTAGAAGCAACATTAGCATTTTCACAGTCAGCTGCCCTTTATTGCTTGGTTTATAGGATAGGACTGTTCAGCCTGCTAAGTGACTGGATTTGACCAGTCACTTAACAGGCAGCTGAGCATTTTGGTTACAATCTGATGGCAAACTGGCCTAAAAAGGAACTAGCTTGGCCAGACGTCATAGGTTGAGTAGTAGAACACATCAGGATCAGTAAAACTCTAGGTGATAAGCTATGTTGGGAAAGATCTCCATGGAAAAGCTTGCACAATGCCCTCCCATAGACAGATGTGGAGCAATGGACCACAATTCCCACACTCCTTTGTCATTGGCAATCTAAGCTTAGAATTCTGGGAGTCGTGGTGCAAAACATCAGGAGGGCCAAAGTTTGGACATGCCTGCTCTAATTTGTCCTGGGTTGATGCTTATACTTTCTTTGTACTATACCTTGCCTTTTGGATGTTTAGCAGAAGAATGGCATCCTCACTCATTATGACAGATGTTCATCTCCATTTTGAGAAGTGGAAACAGGAAAGGGGATACTTTCCATGGGTAAAACCCCCTTGTGCATATTTGCTCCACATGGTTCTAGATAAAGGAAGGCAAATGAAATATCCATTAGACAAAGAGGTAACTCAAAATCCATGGCTTATTTTATTTTAAGTTCTTTTGAATTTGTTCATCCCCAAATAGTCCCTGGAGAGGGACAGATCTAACATGAGCCAGATGAAATAGCACTGTGTGGGAAGAAGCCAATTTCCCATATAGCAGGAAGAAAGTTAATTGATGGGCAGTGTTGGGTGGAGGAGAATTGAGAAGACTTGTTAGAACAGATGTACAAGGCAAGAAGGTTCACACTGAGTGCTGTAGGCTGGTCATGCAGTCCAACATGTCCCACATGATGTGAGGGAGAAGGCTAGCAGACTAAATGATATATGAACTCAATTTCTTTGAAGGAAAGGTAGATCGTGAAGAAAGGAGAACCAAAGAGATGCAGACCACTTAACATGCTGTGCAAAAGCAAACCCAAGGTTGAAACCAGTTGGCAGCTCATGTGGCATAGTGATTCAGAGTATGATTCTCTACAGGCATGGGAAATCTAAGTTGTACTCCCCAGTAGGCCACGAGTGACTTGAAGTCAGTTGTACTCTTTCGAACTGTCCTATACTGTAAGGGGACGAGAGCCATGCTTGAACTTTCATGGACCCATAAAAGAGAAGGCAAGATATATATGTAACTTGCAAACAGAACAAATAAAATAAACTGATAATCGTCGAACAGGGCAATGCTGTTACTCGTGACTTGTGACTCATATGTTTCAAGCACAAGGTATTAATGCTGGCCCATAATATATGAACCAAGCTGTTGCTGTTGTGAATACAAGAGAACTCTTCGCTCTAGAAGTCAACATTGCATGCCTCAGTGTCACTGAGAATGACGTGTTGGAGAGAGAGGAAGGAGAAGAAAGCTAACTATCTGATGGTAGCTCTGTTCCCGTAAGAGCAGTGTTGAGATTAATAGTAAATAACTGTGGTAGAAAAACAGGCATTCTTCTCATTCACTTACAGTAAATAAGAATTGGTTTTGGCTGAGCAGTGCACATTTCTCTTGCAAACTGAAGCACAGTAAAAGTCAGTCGTGGATTTGCTGAAGTCCCCCTTTGCATGGTCCCCCAGGCCCTGCACTTTGCATTGTATTGTGATTGAAATTTGCCACGTGTGAGTCAGCAGCTCCTTAGGTACATTAAAGTTCTTCCTCTTTTTAATGAACCATCTGGTTAACGCATCCATGTGCGCGCGCGCACACACACACACACACATCTATTTATTATTTACCTTTACCTTCAGGCACTGCAAAACAGCTGGTCTTAATGAATAAAAATAGCCAGTGAAATCATGCCATGTGGTGACTGAGAAAGAAGAATTTATAGCTAGCAGTATTATAGATCACGGGGCTGGGTGGGGGGGGGGGAGCGTGTCTAAGCTCTGCTTTTTGAGTAAAGCAAGGGCACCTGTACTGCTCAAGGCAACTGAATGCTGGGCTGATTAGCAAGTATCAATTCCCTTCCTACTCCTGATGACCACAGGGATTGGGAACCTGGAAGAGTATATTAGAATAGAAATCTATAAGATGTTTGTGCGTGTGCGAAAGGAGGTCCCATTGTTAGCATCCATATCCTAATCACCTGGAGTGTGATGTCATTTACGCCGGGCACACAGAAAGGAAGTTGATTTGCTCTCCTGTCTCCTTTGGTACCTGTCAAAATGATGTCTTGCATTTAATCAACAATCCAGACGTAACCCGGGAAGCCAGGTGGCTGCTGAACAACTCAAAAGGTGTCATGACAGGACTGCGTCATATTAGACGAGGCAGAAGAATGGCTCTGAGTTAGATTTTCACACCTTTCTGCTAGGGTTCTATAGAATCTCACTGTTCAAGTTGGGAGGGACAAAAATGGCAGAAGCAAATAGATATGAGAAGAACATCAAGGGGGGGGTTATTTATTTTCAGGAATGCATAAAGCTGTAAGTGTGCATGATGGGTGGACTAGAAGATGGACAATGCTCCAGTTATCTTTAAGGGCGCTGTGGAAGACTAAGTCTTGTCCAGTGCTATTTTTAAATTTTCACACAACAAATGTCATCCATCCAGTGTGTCTCCCTTAAATTCCCTGCCCCCTCTCTTCTTTCAGGCACAGAGCACAGTCGTCTGCGTTTGATCACTGCACATTTGCTAACCTGGTACCCTCCAAATAAATTCATACTACAACTACAATCAGCGCAGTCACGGCTATCTGTCTGCTCATTGCTAAAGTGGTCTGCCATGACTGTGCTCTAAACTTTCCTGAAAGTGAAAAGTTGCTGATTTTCGGCAGAAATGACTAAATAAATGGTGAATGCAGGCAGCGGATTCCAACTTCTGACACTCGCGATGGTTTGGACTGCATCTCCCAGACACCTCAGCTAGCTTGGATGGTGGTCTGGGATTCTGGAAGGTGAAATCCAGGAGATTAGGAAAAGCAATGAATTGGAATAAAAGCAATAAGCTCAGTGCCGAAGACATGTTTTACATGCAGATCTCCCTAAGTTCAATTACATCTTCGGTGAGACTGACAAATACATCTCTATAGAACCTGAGAAAGCCAAGGTCTCCACCATTAAGCCCACAGAGGGTGTTGACTTTCTGTAATGAGGAATGAATAGTTTCTTGTCCATTTTAGAAGATAGCCTCAGAAGGAATTAAAGTATCCTAATATTTTATCTTTGTCATCCTCTCCCTCCATTTTCCTTTTCCCCTTCAAATTCTGTCAAACATGCTGAGAAAAATCATCATGGCTGCGCCTTTGGAAACTGCACAACTCCCTTTCTTTATATGAGTTAAAACACTCCTCCTAATGAAAATAGCAGCTTGTTTAAGAATGTGCAAATATGTGCAAAGTTCTTCCCACTCCCTTCACTGCAAAGCTGGCAATTTACAGAGACGTGACAAAGACAGCAAGTTATAAGAAGTTTGAGGCATGTTTCCCTAATATTTTAGCCAATAAAAGGGGAACATACTTGTAAATCCCCAATTTAAATCAGAAGAAAGTGGATCTCCAACTGCTGAGATACCTTTGAAGCTGTCAGAGGTTACTGAGGTGGTTTGAGGCTATTCAGGGAGTTTTACTAAAAAAGGAATTTTTCTGATTTCATTTCGGAGCTACTATTTTTTTGGATCCACTTTTTCTTTTCCAGCTTATCATCTGCAGAATAGAGCCAGTGAGCTGTTTTGTGAAGCACTGGTGTTGACCCACTTGCAGGAATCGTCTTTGGTGTTAGAAACAAAGGAATAAATGTTGCAGAAACAAAAGTACAGTGCTGGAGGGCACTTGTGTTGTTTCCGCAAACAAATTATTATGCTTGAGGATCTTTTAATTGTTTCAGCCTCCCTGGGTGAACCATTTTGTGTGTGTTCTAGCATACCACCGGCATGGCTGTGTAGTCTTGATGTTGTTTTTGCATTGTTGTTTAGACTTCATTTTGGTGACCGAAAACACTTACGACTTTTCCAAAACAGTTTTCCTCTCTTCTAGCTGGCAAATGTGTGGACTTGTCTGGATTTAATATGTGTGTGTGCAGCTCTTAAAAAGATGATAAGAACATAGATGTCACTGCTGGATCAAACCAAGGTGTATCTCGTCTAGCTCATTGCTTCCCAGTGTCCACACTGATGACTATGGAAAGGTTAGGACAGACATGTGAGCAGTAGCCCCATGTCCACTTGTAGCTCCCTGCAACACTTGGAGATGGTTTTGTACATGTTTCTCTTCTGAAAAGACAAACCAGTTTTACCATGGATGCCAGTCAGCATCATGCCAAACAAGCACTGAATTTAAAATCATATAAAGCAAAAGGAGAGAAAGAAATGCAGTTTCCAAAGATGTAGACATGCTACTCTCTCTCAGCATGCTGGCAGAATTAGAAGGAAAGAACCAATGCAAAGAGTGTACAAGCAAAATATTGTGGTACTTTAAGGACCCACACATGCATCATAATGAATTTTTTTTCTGGATGAAACTCCAAAGTAGATTTTGATTCATAACAGCTCACAGTGAAATGAATTTGTTAGTCTTTAACGTATGAATATTTTTCATGCCCCCCTTATTCTCTCCCCATCCTGTTTTTTCTTTAGAAGTGCTATAGCGCTCTAGGCGCTTTTACTGGATGACTTTGTATTAGATCCCACAGTGGTTTTATTGTTCACCTTAGGAGAGTTTCTAAACAAATATAGCCTTGTATAGCAAGAAAACACCAGGCTTTGGCTTGCTGTAGTGGTTCCCAACCTTGTTTCCCTTGTTCTTGAATGAAGACTCACAGAAGCCTTCATCACTAACAGTGCTGGCCATGATTTATGGGAGTTGTAGTCCCAGAACATCTGGGGGCATAAGGTTGGGTGAAAAGGGGAAATAGGTCGACAGGGTTTGTGGACCTTGCTTGTACTTTCTCCCCTCATCCCCATATCTGAAAAAAAAAAGACAGAGAATGATTTATTTATGTTTATTTACTTAAATTCTGATTAGTTTAATAAAATTTTAAATTTTGTTTTTAGCTTGAATGGAGCATTCTGCTGCCATTCTGTCATAAATCAATGGCTTTTGTTAAAAACAGACATATAATGGCCTGGATTCCAACAGAAGATAGAGAACTATGCCATCATTGAACACTTGATGGTCTAACTATGGACACCATCTTTGGAGGAAACATCAACAATAGCTTTATTTAAAAGAAATAACCCCATGCTGCATCATTTACTAGGCAGGAGCTCATTTCCCCCAGCAGGCAAATGCGGCTGTGACTGGATGAGCAGATATCTTAACAAAAACCAGTGGCTGCTCCTATTTTGGATGACAATGTGGCTTTCTCATTTCTTTTTCCTCTAGGAGGTGAGATAAATCTTTCTTGGAAAACCTGGTACAATTATTCCCTTTATAGGATAATCAGCAAGGTGATTCAGAAATAAACAAACATCTAGAAGATGAGAAATTTCAGGGTAGAGTAATTGGCTTGTCTGCATGGACTCTCATATCTCAGACATATGAGACACAGTCAACCAAATGCCCAATTCTAGAAGATATTTGGTCCTTTGGAATACTGTGGTACTGCCGTTTGCATCAACTGTAGCCAGAAGACGCAGTCATTGAGGGATAAAGGGAGATAGTCTAAAAACATCTAGTGGGGACCACATTTGGTCCACTGAGCACTTGATGGTTGTCTATTAATGCACTGGTTCCCCTTGGCACTCTGCTGCTTTTCATTAATCTAGATGAATCTGTAAGGGAGGCAAAGTTCAAATATGGGAGAGCTAGTGGAAGGAGCATTGGGAAAAGAGAAAGAAGTAGTGTATGTGATTGTACTTGTACTACAAACACAGCTTGATGCCTCAGCAAGCCACCTTGTTTCAACTTGTCACAGGGCTTTACTAAGGAAATGCATAGAGAGGCAGACTTTCCCTGTAGGACATGTGTTCCAGAAAGCACTGGACAGGCACGACTGTTCTTTTGTTATGCACAGCAAGTGTTCCAGTTAGTAGGTCCTGAATGAGTGTTGTGGGAGAAAAGAGCCGTGTGCATCACACAGATTGAAAAGGTGACCCTCCCAATGATGTTGGACTGCAGGTCCCATCAGCTAATGATGAAGAAGAATGCTGGGTGTTGTAGTCCAATATGGAGAGTTACACATTGCCCATCTCTGATATGATATATGCTTGTTATGTTGAACAAGCCAAGTGAAAGACAAAGATGAATGTAAATAAGACAAAATATTGGCACATATGTTCAAAATATTCCTACAGATGTCTTCATATGCAAGTTGGACACTCCACTGCATTTAGTGGTGATAGTGAGAAATTCCCTCTCTACTCATAAATAGCTGCTTACTATAGAGCCCTTTCTAATGGTATACAGATGAGATTTGGCCCAACAGCTTGCCAACTTGAACTGTTCTTTAAAAGCATTTTAATCTCGAAACGCTCTTGAGAGTAAAGACACTTTTTAAAAAAGGGGCTTGTCAGATAAAACAATGGAGGTTGAAATGAAAAATCTTGTGAATTTCATGAAGGGGAATAACCTCACCCAGAAAATATTTTATTCATAAAGGCGATGCTTTTTATAAGCTTGTCAAGGAGGTAACAACTTGTTCCATGAAATTTCAGGACCAAAACTTGAGACTGAGGGATGGGTTTGTCACGTCCCAGGAGCAAGAGGGAGGGAGACAAGTATTGTAGGCACAGATTGTGGAAAGGGGCCCACGAAAAGATCGGGCTAAATGTGCTGAGCATCTGGTGAAAATGCTGCTATGCCATCAATATAGCCACTTAAAACTTGGGAGATGCTTGAGGGGATCATTTTTGGGTGGCCACACAGCCAGCAGAATATCCCCGGCAGCTGCAATTTCCATGAAGTATCACATCCTGCATGGCCTTATCTACACTGCACATGAAATGTGGGGAATTTTTTGCAGGCTCTGCTGAGGTGTGTCCCCACAGGGACTATTTTTATTTCATTTTGGAGGCCCTGCTCTGTACCTGCCAGGAGGTGTGCAACAAGAAGGCCCATATGCTGTGTTGCTGACGCTCCATTCACTGTCTTGTTTACAAATGGTGCCCAAGCATTTGTCTCTCTTCTGTTTATTTCTGGCTTTTTGGTGCACCTACATTTTGCAGATACGTCTTCCATACAGATGTGAGTCAGATCTTGCACTGTTTGGAGTGGGGTGAATCTCTTACACACCATGAAGAAATCCAACGTTCTTCTCCTCCACTTTGGTTTGCTTTTCTGGAGATCCAGGGCAGCAGACCAGTTCCTTTAGATTAGTAAGCACTTATCCGTGTCCTCCTCCATTGTCAGTCTAATGAACTGAATCCTTTAAAGTTTTGTTGTTATAATGCCACCAAGTTGCCCCCAATTTATGTTATGTGTCATCCAGGTGTCTCCAACCTATGGACAAGCGGTCTCCAGAATGTCCTGTCCTCAGCTGCCATGTTCAACAATAGTAAACTCAAGCCTGTGATTTCCTTTAGGGACTCAATCCATTTTATATTTAATTTTCCTCTTTCCCTGCTGCCTTCCACCTTTCGCAGCATTATCAAATCCCACCCCCCCCAGCACTGTATTTCATACTAATCAACTGAAAACCCCTTTCTTGACTGTACAGCCTTCACATCCATAAATGGTGATTAGAAACAGAAGAGTATGAATGGTCTTGGTCTCCAGTGATTCCTCCTTAGACTTGATAATCTTTTCTAATTCTTTCATTGCTTCCCTTCCTAGTCTCAGTCTTCTTCTGATTTCTTGGCTGCAATATCCATTTGGATTGGTGATTGAACCAAGGTATACAACATCTTAAACAATTCCAGTTTCTTCATTAATGACTTTAAAATTGTGTAAGTTCTTTGGTAGAGTTTTGATTTTGGTCTTCTTAATGTTCCATGGCAGTTCTGCTTTGGAAATTTGTTCTTCTAGAAAGTTTAGGTTCTTTTTATCTCATCTGTTGGAAAGCACAAATATATTCTATCACAGAGAAATTTGCATTTTCCACTAACAATTGAACTGATGAAATGTCACTAATAAAAATGCAATTACTTGTGCATGATAGAACAAGGGAGGGAATTTCATTTCAATTCTTAGCAGGTTGAGTTTGCTTACCAAAATCAAAGATAAAAATCTAATCTTTCCCACAACTACATTACTTTTGGCATTCAATTCAAATATGATTGTGTATTATCATAATAGCTAGTTTTGTCCTGCATGGTATAATCTTGGTGACACATTATGAAAAATGACATACTGTTTTGTCATTTTGTAAGTTTACAAAACCTTACAAAATGAATCGAAACAGCAAACACCATGTCGTCAAGAAATGAAACAAAACACCATTTTTTTGTTTCAGAAATGAAACAATTCATCCTAGCCTCTTGTCTTGAGAACAGGAGGTTTATTCTGAAACTGATTGATTTGTTTGCCTTTCTTCCCATGCCTCAGCTGCTGAGCTAGCTTATCTCCAATCTTGATCTGCCTGCCGTAGCTAGCCAGCTCTTCCCTTTGCTGACTGTGTCTGCAAGTTGATTTAAACTGATTGTTTTGTTTTCCTTTCCAATTAGGTAGGACTGTGGAGGTTTTTTTTTTTAAAGTTTTCCTTTCTTCTTCTGATCAGCTGATGAGCTTATCTCTCTGATCCCTGATCTCTCCATGCAGCAGCTAGACCTTAGGTTTCCTGATTGTTTACAGAGGGTTCTTTGTTTGAAAGATTTAAGGAGGGTCTTTGATTTTGGGCAGTGGGCTCCCTGTTAAATAAAAAAAGGAAAGTTCCCAATTATTTATAGCCTTACGAATTGTTTTGTTTCATGATGAAAATTCTTTTAAAAATCCGTTATTAATGAAACAAAACAAAATGAAGACTGAAATGAAACAAAACGAAATGCTATATTTCTGTTTTGTGCCCATCTCTAGTGACACATGATAGACTTAATGTCTTTCTAAAACTGGGGAAGGGGAAGACTGAACTTTTTCAGTGCTCATACTGCACGTTTTGCTTCCTCAGTCTTTATCTAGCATTTTAGAAGCACATGTTGTTGTTTTTAAATCAGGCTAATTGTGAACCTTATGTGAAAGTATGGTAAACATTGGGAACATAATATCTGCCCTGAACAAAGTGAGAAGAGTCACTTACCAGCTGTTTGTATTTGTCCTTCTGTTTAAAATTGAAACTGGATATTGAGCTAATTATTAAGCAAATATGTTTCCAATAAGAAAATCAATGCGGTATAAAGATTTATCTCAAATGTGTGCATTCTTGCATGCCAAGCACAATTTGAATGCATGGTTGTCACATTGTCATTTCCTGGTATCGACTTGTCAGCACCTGCCTTTATTTTAAGGTCCTCTTCAATACCATTGACTCCACTGTGTGAACATTTTTATATAGAAAAATAAAGTGCAAGTTTACAGATTAGCAAATTTATTGTGGCATGAGTTTTAATGGATTGTAGCCCACTTCATCACAGTCACTTCATTAGAACTGGGCTGCAGTTCATGAAAGTATGTGCTGTAACATATGGATGGGCAATGTATGGGCCTCCAGATGTTGTTGGGCTATACCACCGACTGGCCCTAGTTGATATAGGCTAAGCAGAGGGATGATGGGGATTTTAATCCAAGAACATCTGGAAGCCATATGTTTTTCATTCTCGGCATAATATATTTGTTATTCATTAAGGTGCCACAAGTCTCTGTTGTTTTTACTGCGGTTCTAGAAAAATGTTTATGGAGGACTTGCATGCTGAGCAAATAATATTCATGAAGAAGCAATAGTTGGTTTGTGCAGCTTAGAACCCACTAGCTGAATGAATTCTTTTCGGCTATGAAGGGTTCCGGGCCAGTTTTCAAAATCCCAAGTAGCCAGACATCCACTCAGCAAAACAGGAATGTAGTACAAATCACCAATTGGGATGTGCGTGAATTGCTTTCAGCTTGCTGAATTTTTAGGACTGAACTAGATGGAAGGCTGTTTTTACAATTATAGGGTAACTAAATGGTTTCCCTCTGAAGACATAGTCCTTCAAAATGGCTGGGCTCTCACAATGGAGATTGTACACATCTCCTGATGGCTAATTGCCGAACAAAAGCAAATTAATATGCAACCGGTAGCAGCTTGAAACTTTGCTTTCAATACATTGAAGCCAAGGTTTCAACTCTCCACCTTTAATTTCATAAGTCATAGCTAGGAACAATAAAATTAGCTGCCTTAAAGCATTAATCACAAATGTGTGCATGTGTGTTGGAAACAGCACTAATATGAATTTTTAAAAGAAGCTCTGGGTGAATGGCGCTACACAAGTGGCACTATACTGGCAACGCCACTGAATTATCCCCATGTTTTCATAAGTGATCATGGGGCCACAGAGATTCCCTTGTGAATATATATACTTGAATTGGTGCTCCATGGAACTGCAGCAATACCTAGCATGAGGAATACATGGGTGGCTCAACCAAGTGTAATAGGCCACAGTGCCTCCCCCCCCACAACATGGCTGCTGGTAATCAAATGGCTTCCTGTTTTGTGTTGCGAAAGCCTGATCAAGATTCCTGGTGTTCAAAACTCTGGACGTTTAGGATTAACAGCCCTTATAAAAGGCTATTCAAGTTAGACCTTGAAGGTTAAACTGAGCTTGCAAAATGGAGCCTGCAGTCTCAAAGGATTAGTTTGAGATGAGTTGTTGCTGTCAGGTTTTCACCTCAGGGAATGTAGAGACAATGGTCTTTCTTCATTCCTTTAAATGAAGAGATGCCGGTCATCCAGGGAATTCCTCATTCCTTTGTGCAGGTGTACCCTGGTATAACAAACAGTTTGTACAGTGGTGCCTTGTATAAAGGAATCAATTTGTTCCAAATGAAATTATGTTAAGCAAATTTTCCTTTATACAAATTCCCATAGGAATGCATTGAAAACGGAGTAATCCCATTTTATGTTGTACGAATTCTCCCCATAGGCGATTATGTTAAGCAAATTTCCCCTATCTCCGGAATGTTTTCTGTTGTACAGATTTTATGTTATACAAGCTGTTTGTTATACAAGGGTCCACTGAGTGTATAACATAAAATCTGTACAACATAAAACATTCTGGAGATAGGGGAAATTTGCTTAACAGACTCGTCTATGGGGTGAATACGTACAACATAAAAATTGTTGCAATTAGGGATTACTCTGTTTTCAATGCATTCCTATGGGAAATTTGCACCAAGGAAAATTTGCTTAACAGAATTTCATTTGAAATGAATTAATTCCTTTAATTCATACGTGGTTTCTGTTTTGACTGGGAGCAGAAGCACTCAGAAACGGGCAGTCTTGCGATACCAAAACCTGGGCATTTGGTTTAATGGTGCAACAGGCAAACAAAAAGACACCTTCAAACCTCCCTGTATCATTTTAACTACATATCCGCCCACCTGGCAATGATAATGGTCCAATAAAGATACCATCCATCTTTGTTTCTTGATTTTGCAAATAGACATGTGTTTTCTTTTGTATTTCTTTGTTTTTCAAAAGATCCCATCTGGTGTCTTGATCGAATACATTTGACAGTTGTAGAAGGATGGATGCAGAAAATACCATACCTGTACTCATTCATATTAGTGCCAACCCCTCCATGGAACACCAAGAAGCCAATTATGATTTGGTTGAGCATATAAACGCTAATGCTGCTGGCCTGTGCCACCTTCTCACTCCAACAGCTGGAGTGAATGTTGAATATCCTCAGCTTTAACTTTAAAAACACTATTCCAATTCAGCCACCATATTTCCTAACTTACATCTAAGAAAAACACCCAGGCAAATCCATCTGCTACAGGCTTTTGGGACTCTTAAGTTCTTTGCACTAATGACAAAATGCTGGTGCAAGGCTGATGAAGTGGGCCTTGATCCATAAAAGCAAGTGGATTGTGTGATATTTTTAGCAGCCCATAAAGGTTTTCCTGAATCCTGCATATGATCAAAAGCCCCAACCATCAGATCAAGATATATGGACTGGATAAAAAAAAGGAGCAAATTCTATCCTGGTTTCTCTTCACAGCAAGCTTTAGAGCTTAAACACCCTGACAAAAAAATCCCCAGAGAGCATACATTAAGACATTGGTACAGAAATGGGGAATAGGTGACTTTCCAGATGATACATGAATGCAACTCCAAACATCAGCTGTAGTGACTAGGCTGATAGTAGCCACTGTCCAACAACATCTGGATGGTTATGCATTTTCCAGTGCTGCGGTGGAAGATAGACACTGGAAAGACTCAATTAACCATCTTAAGGGTCATCAGTGGACCTTGAACCATCCTACTGATGTTCTTCCATGGTGTTCCAGCATCAAAACCACTCCCACTGAAGTCTTTATTTCTTTTTGTTCTCTTTTTTAAAAAGCTTTTCCCAGGATTTCAGGTTTTTTTTCAAGTACACAACGGATTTTCTTGGAATATGGATTTGCCTCATGAGAAGAAATTAAGAAGGTGACTCCTTGATGACTGGGGAGAGATGTCACAGAATTATATGAGCAGCAGATGTGTTCTTTTGGGTTTGTTACAATGCGCATTGCCTAATTTCAAAATGTGGAATGTATTGTAACATGTTGATACACTTGTAAACCATGTGGTTGTACCCAATGCTTTAGCGGTGTACTACTAAAATACCATTTTCATAAGAGCATGCTAACATATACTTTTCGTTACTCATTTAACAAGTAGTGATTACTTTTCTTGTTTATATTAAGAAGGCAACTTAATCCTTCTCTCTTTTGGTCCCCCACACCATAATGCTTCTTCATACATTTTCAGTATATCAGCTAATGAGTCCCTGAGTCACCATTAATATTGTGTAGATGACATTAGAAAGCAAAAAGCTAAAGAGCTTGGGTTCAGTCCAACATTTATTGGTATATCAAAGAAATTTAAGCATTGCTTTGATTTAGCATTCATGTTGAATCACTTCATTTTCTTGTAAAACCCGGGGGAATATTGGAACCAACTTACTTTATATTTATTTTATTAGATTTATTTTCTTTTTAGTCACCAGCTTGATCCAGCTAATCCACACCGGAAACCAGCATGGGTTTGAAGAACCAGTGTATTTGCCATGATCTCTCACATGAAGGCCTTTTAAAACAGCTTGTGTGTTGTCCACACCATGCTCCTGATGATGCTTTTATGGGGCTTCAGCCATGGGGTTGCAGGGGAAGCAGTCTTTGGATTTTGTGCAGGTTGGAGCTCAATAGTAGGTACCTGACTGTAATTTGTAAGTTCACCATGGGCCTCAGTGGCATATGTGTTTGTTTTATTTATATGTGTGTTTTCTTTGTTGAAGTTATAGTTCATAACATGTAGGAGCCCACTTGGGGTGGGAGAACATCTTTAGGGCTGGGGATTTGACAGCATTAATGGAAAAGTGGGTTTGGCTGAAGCTTAGACTATTAAAAATCATAAAATTGTTTTGAAAATTACAAAGTACAGACACAGCCTCAATGTACACAACCATTTGAGTGTCTAAAGTGAGAAGTGGGATGTTTTGTCTGCTTCTGAACCAACTGAAAGCGAGGGAGTATGAAGTGTTGCTCAGATTGACCTTGGACCCTGATTTGGAGGTTAAAAATCCAGAACAGCAGCTTCCATTGGTGACAGTGAGGCCCAGCTGATGGATTCATGGAAAGGTTGGGCCTGGACAAAAACTCAATTCCACGGCTCCTTGAAGATAGAAAGGAAACTCATTGAAGACTTGACAAGAGTTCATGCCACTAAATTTGACCCACTAACCAGGCCACAGCCTGTCACAAGCAAAACAATGGTAATAAGTATGAAAATTAAGTATTGATAAATAGGAAGATTAAACAGCACAAACACATTAAAAGAGGAACCACGACAAAACCCAGGCAAATGTAGAATGGAGAACTGAAATGGTCTATTCATTCCTGGCCTACGTTTGTAAAATGGTAGCTGAAATCCTGTTGCCAGAACTTACACCTCATAAGGATGATGATGTCGCCATCACCAGTGATGTTTCGGAAACTGGAAGCAAGGAAAGCTTCCCCCTGTTACATGCCTTTCATTGTCAAGAACTTGAGGAACAGGGCAAAGAGTCTTGAATTACTGAAAATCCTCATCAGTGGGGTGACTCCACTGGACTTCTCTCTCAGATTTGCTTGAGTTATTTGGAAATACTTTATGCTAGTTTATGCTGGGTTATTTGGAAGGCAAAATTTGTGTGCCAACAAACGGCTTTATATGTAATTTTTGGAATTTAGAAAACTAATTTTGCATAACGGTAGTAAATATTTATTGAGACTCTGTGCTTGTGACTCCACATTTTCCCATAAGTTTGTTCCCCACCTCATCCTGGCATAATAAATAAAATAAATTTGTGCTTGGATCAAGGGATAGAACATACAGCTATGCCCTCAAGTAGGTAAGGAAGGATCAAAAGAAAATGCAAGCAACTTTATACTCAGTACAGAACATCGAGGCATTATGAAAAACAGAATTAAATCCAGGATCAGTTCAAAGGGAACTGCTGAGGAAATGGATAAATAATAAATCTGAACACATCCGAGGATCCCAGGAGGAAGGCTTTAGAAATATGCATTAGACAATAAACATCAGCAATAACTTCATTACCAATAATAGCACAAATAGTTCAGACAGGCTTTCTGGTTTTAGTGCTTGCTGGTTTTCATTTCATTTCATTTCATAATTTAAGTGACCTCTTACACATCACCAGAAAAGAAGTGCCTCACCCAAACAAGGGTGCACAGAAATCTAGCTTGTGTTTTTTGTCTTCAGGAGGCCAGTTATTTAAACCATTTGAGTGCTCAATATTTAGATGGCTAGAATGGAAGCCTAATTTTAACTTTAATGTTTTCATTTTTACCTTCATACAGTTTAACCACCATATAAAGTAAACAATTGAACCTATACTTGTCTACTTTTTATAGTCCTTTAAAGTACCTAATGACAACACTAACATCCCAAAGAGGATTAATTTACACAAAATCCTTCACAGAATGGCATGGCTGTAACTCTGAAAACTCTGAAAACAAGTCCAGTTGCCATGACTCAACTTCTGGATAACCTCACTTGGATGACTGAGAACCTTCACAGACATTTTGAAAATGAGGTGTTCCTGAAGGAAGAGACCTCCAGCCCCATCACTCCAAAAGTACAGCAGTTTTTCTAAAAGGTTCTGGAAGTAAGTCTTCTTTTCTCAGTTCTGTACTAGCTGAGAAGAAATGACTTAACTTCTCAGTTTCCTTTTTAGGGAGTGTGTGCGTAACAAATGGTATTGGGTCCATCATGACAATGTAATTACTAATCTTCTTCAAACATGAATCATTTCCTTCAAACAACCCCCCCTCCACAACAATTCACTCATTTTAAAAACAAAATTATGCAGCTTACGTAGATCAAAGTGACTCGCAATTCCAAAATAAAACCTTAGAAAATTGAATTGATAGGCAATAAAAGCCAAATGAAAAAGCCACATTTTTTAAAATACAAGGGAAGCATTTTTTAAAGTTTAGCAGAAGGGAGGAGTGGTGGGTTTTTTTTTTCATTCTGTCTAAAAGTTTTAATAAAAATGTAGCTTTTTAAAAAAGCCTCTACTGGAGGAAAGTTACATACTTTTGGATCTTAGTTTGCAAAGGTCTCTCTCTTAATCATTACTGTTCTAAAACTCTGCAGCATCAATGAAGACCAGTCAATGAGTATTTAAGCATGTGCATAGAAAAGAAGATTTTCTCGATTTTATGATACAATGAAAAAAAATTGCTTGAGACATATCCCAGCTGTCTGAGCCCCTCTGTTATAATCCTTTTTTAATATTTTTATTATATTATAAATAAACACAAAAATAACAATAATACACAATTATATATAT
>JAHTLZ010000330.1:19929545-19978473 GCA_023846285.1 Phrynocephalus versicolor | reverse complement strand
AAGAAGAAGAAGAAGAAGAAGAAGAAGAAGAAGAAGAAGAAGAAGAAGAAGAAGAAGAAGAAGAAGACTGAGATATGATAGCACTTTCAGATACATGAATGATTGCCATACAGAAGAAGGACAGGATCCGTTCTTGGACATTTTAAAATGCAGAACACATAATAGTGGACTCAAGCTATAGGAAAGTGGATTTTTTAGGCTGAAAATCAGGAAAAACTTATTAGCTGTTAGAGCAGTATGACAATGGAACCAATTTCCTCAGGAGATGATAAGTGTTCCAATGCTGAAGGCATTCCAAAGAAAATTGGGCAACCCTTGGTGAGATCTGCCTTGACTTGGATTCCAGCACTGGGCAGGGGATTGGACTTGATGGCCTTATAGGCCCCTTCCAACCCAGTAATTCTATGAGTCTTTGAGCAGGATGGTTGATTTTACTGCTCCTTCTAATGCCACTGCAATTTCCATGTGTGAAAGGCAACTAACTGAAGGGAACAAGTTTGCTTATCTATGAATTCTCTCCACACGATTATTTATTTATTACATATATATCCTGCCTTGCCACTAAGACATAATTAACAGTCAAGGTGGCTAACAAGCTGATTAAAAGACACACACACATACATTATATATATCTAGGACCATTCTTGGTCATGTGATATCAGGGGAAAATAGGTCCAGCGTTTTGAATGATATGCTAGCTTTCTCCATTTGACAGATATTTTCCTGAATAACATGCCCTTCACTCATAGCTGGAAGTAAAAGTTGTAATGCTTAGTCCTCCTGAGTCAAACCTATAGGTTTTTCCTCTCATAAACAGAAGTACAGTACTTTCCCATGTATAAGACTATATTTTTGTCTAAAACTGCTAGACTAAAAATTGAGGGTCATCTTAGTACATGGATGTAAGCGTAGGAGAGAACCGTGCAGTTGAAATACTGAAATTTTGGTCTGGAAAAAGTGGGGGGCGTCTTATGCATAGGGGCGTCTTATAGATGGTGAAATACGATATCTTAACAATGGAACATGTTCTCCTTAGATTAGATTTTCTAATCGCCATTTGTGCTGATTAGAAGATAATTTTAAAAAATGAATTTGCTTTGTAAAGTTGAGGAAAAGTCCAAATATTATCCTTTCTTTGATATCATGAGGGATGGAATTAACATTGTGTATGCTTTCTTTTTGGGGGGGGGGGGATTTTCAAATTGCTTCCCGAAGAAGGGGAGAAATTTGTATGACAGCAAATTTCTTTTGGTTCTGACTTATGATGACCAGAAGTGGTTTATTGCCCTCCTTTTGATGGTGTTCTCAATGGGTGCAGCTTGTCCAAGGCCCCTTAGATAGCAGGGCACATAACAAATACTCCAAATGATCTGGGCTGGAATAAACCAGATGGCACAGTGGAGAGAATTGGATGCCTGTCCCTAGTTCTGCTTCGAAGCACTGCAACAAGCACATATCAGTGATTAGAATAATAGTTCCCCCGCCCTTTAATGCAACTGAGACACAGAGCCAGAAACAAAAGAGGTTTATCTTGTTGAATAAACAGTTTTCAAGTAGTTCTTATACGTCTAATCGAAAATAGTTTAATGGCTGCATGTGTAAGTATATTTATGTGAAACTGTTGCTTTAAATCAGAAACCAGAGCTGTTTCATGACCTTTGGTCGACTCTCCATAACTATTATTTAGTTCTGATAAGCCACGAGAAATTTAAAAATTGTTTTGTATTGAAGCCAGAAATAAAAAGACCACTACCAAGAAGAATAACTTCAGCTTCTCACAAAGATCTAATATCTCATTTGTTACTTTTTCGATGGACCTCAAGTCCTCAAGAGATTTTTTCTTTTATTGCTGTGAGTAATTCTTGCTTCTGCTAGGCCTGCAAGAATGGAGAAGACTTTTATGCAGACCTATATTTTCACTGATGGGAGAGATTTCAATGCATTGGACTTAGTCCAATGGGAGGGAAATTAGAGATAGATCTCATCAAAATCATTGGGACTAAACAGCGTACTAAAAGCTGCAATCATGTGCATACACCTGCCTGCAATTGAGCCCCACAGTACAGAGAAAGGCCAACCCCTTCTAAATAAACATATGTAAAGTTCTGCCGTAAGGCTGCACTCCAATGCACCCCAACAAAACTGTGAAAGGTACTATACAGGAAACCTGTCCTTTTTTTCAGCTGGTCAGCACAGGGTCCTGAAGCAGAAGACACAGTCTTAGGCGCGGTCATACCAGCGTTTTCTCCGTAGTTTCCCTTCAGCGAACTGCGCAGAAAAAGATCACATCCTAACCGCGAAGGGAAGTAAATTCGAGCCCTGGTCGACCATGCCCCTTGAACAGAAGTTTCAGCGAAGTTTCAACAACCACCGCCAGGGGCTGAATTTAGAAACTTCGCTTGAAAATGCTTACTTATTTGCTTCTGTAACCATGACAGGACACCGAAAATACACAGTAAAAACTGTTGTTCCCCTTTTTCGGCAACGGAGGCTTGGGAAATAGAGCAGGAAAGAAGGGGAAAATGCGAAGTAGACAGGTAGAGACAGAACCAGATTAGGAAAATACGACGCAGAAGAGAGGACACTAACTGCACATTAAAAATCATGTGGCCGCCTGAAAAAAAAAATAGGCGCGAAATTTATATACGCAGAGAACGCTGGTGTGACCGTGGCTTTAAACAACCTGGCAATCAATACTGTATTAGCAGAGCTGGTTCTATTGCCAAACTAAGTACTGGTGTGTTGAAAATTTATCCTGTGAGAGTTTCAACCATACTCACTCAATTTGACAGAAAATACATGGTTTTCCAAAGACATTTAACCAAGAGGCATTTTTGGAGAAATTCTCAAGAGAGAGGTTCAGGATTCTTTTTTTTTTTTTAAACTTTCGTGAGAGGTTACTTTTCTCACTCCACGATAAAGACATGAGGCGGAGAGCACTACTGAAGGAAATAAAATGTAGTGCAGGGTGGCAACATAGATGTATTGTTCCTCTTTGCAGTGAGTGAAACAACAACAAATTTTCAGGGGACAAAACCAACCTCATAATCTGAACAACAACCACTCACTTCTGAGAAATGGGTGGAGAATCCCTTTCAGCCATGGAGAAATTAGCATTGTGAACAAGTCACTGAATTGGCCAGAGGCCAGAGATTGGAAGTTTGGTTCCCCACTGTGCCTCCTGGGAGAAGAGCCAGCCTGTGTAGCCTCGGGTGAGCTGCACAGTCCCAGAGATGACCCCAGAAGAAGGGAATGGTCAACAACATCTGAGTATCCCGTGTCTGGAAAAACCTGGAAAGGGCCACCATAAGTCAAACGGGATGGCACATTATTGTTATTATGACACGGAGAAATTCAGTGACACTTTGCCCATAATGCTTCTGCCCAGGATTAAGGAGGACAATGTTGCAAGGCTGCTAGTGTGTAGGTATAGCACCGAGTAAAATGATCTCGGGCAGCAGATTCTACAAGATGTGGAACTGATAAAGCTATATATGTGCCAGGTGGCTCCTTCAGTGATCCCTGCACTAGTCTGTTGCCTGGCAGTGGTGGCAAACCTTCAGCACTCCATTTGTTTTGGACCACAACTCCCAGAATTCTGAGCCTAGATTGCCAATGACAAAGGACTGTGGGAGATGTGGCCCAAAACATCTGGAGTGCCAAAGGTTCTCCACCACTGCATAAAGGCATCAAAGGATTTTATCTTGTGATGCTGACTTTCTGCGTGAGAAGAAAATACAATGTCATGCAACTTGAGACAAAAGAAGTATGCACAAAAAATGCAGGTGCACTTACAGAAACCCAGCAAATCTAAATCTGCAAGAAATTACCTTCCCTTGTGGAAAATAAGGTAGAAGCCCATCTGGAAGTCCACATGGCATCTTACTGTGAAGCTTTGGTGATATATTCAGGAGCCTGTGGCAAAGAATCTTTGAGGGGACTTCTTTCCTTCTGCCTTCCTGTGGAACAACAACTTTTAATGTTAGCTACCTATACTCAGTAGGGGTTACTGTATATATCCTATGAGTTTATGTATTCAGAAAAAAGGATTAAAATACTCCTATTGTATTGATGATTTCCCCTTCACTTAGATTGGATTCCATTGTTTTGACTGCAGAGTGTAACAATGGCATTGTGGATCTTATTTGAATACCCTGAATCCCAGAGCCAGGTTAACATGTAAACTGATCACTTTTCTCTCTGGCAGTTGCACAAAACACTCAAATGATGACCAAATTCCACCTGACTTCTTTGTCTGTTACATTTGACATTAAGTTATTAAATGGAATATTCAATAATATCCTGCAGAGATATTTAACAGAGATTCAACTACAATGGCCCCAGAGCCTTCTAAGAAAATGCCACCAAAATTACTCCTAAGCCTCCAGTGCACAAGGAAATGATAACCTATAGTCTGTACATTCCAATTTAAATGAAACAGATATGCTACGACTGATCAATGTTGATAAGATTGCCTTGAGAAGCTGTAGAAAATGACCCTCTTCTATTATAGTTCACAAGCGTTTCCCAAGGGTGAAACAAGACAACTAATAAAACAAAGGCAGTGCTGCATGTATTTTATTAGGCACTGATAAAAATTCCTTCTCTGATTCAAGGTGATACAGTATTTCATTAAATGGAATAGATCTGTATGGAGAATTTCCCCACTGGAATGACTCAGAAATATTGCAATTGGATTTCAGAGGACTGAATCTGACGTAATGTTATCCACTGGTGTTTTCTCCCCACATATAACATTCTTTAAGCTTGAATGAAAATATCTGGCTGGGATCCAAAACTCCATAGGGCTCCAATAACCACATGGAGCTCAGTTCAAGCAAAAGAGGTGGATTTTGCTCCTATGAGGCTGTTGATTACTCTATGGGTGTATTATGCAATGCTTCAGCAGCTGCAGAATCAAGGTGCATTCATTTCCCCCATATTCTTGTACAACTTGATCAACCTACTCAATCATACAGAATGCTTTTTCTGTAACTTTTTCTCCAGCGCCCTGGTAGTCTTCTTGATATAAAGGGACTGAGCACTTTCCGTCTGATTTGCCCCATCTCACCACTGTTATGGTGCCTGATAAAGTTTTTTGATAGAGGCTAGTGCGGTAAGGATGCTGGTCCAGAGATATAGAGTAATATCATTTGTGTGTAATAGGAAGCTTGACGAGAACTGGCCATGTTCACCTCCCAAGAGGACAGATGGGGAAAGGACTGAGAAGGGAGACCCAGGTTGAAACTCAGAGGATGGTTGTTTCAAAGCTTTGTAGGTTACTTTGTGGGCATCCCTGTTTTGATTTTTTGCAGAAGAGTGGTCTGTCTGGCCTTGTCTCTAATCTGTTCTTATCCCCCCCCCCCACACTAGTCTTACTCTCTCCCACTGGCTTCTGAGTAAGATCAGTTATTTTGTATTTGAGTCAGTGGATGGAATCCTGTTTCATAAGTTTATGCCCATTCAAACTATTGAGATCATTAGCTATAAGTTTCGCTTGCCCATTAAATGTTTCCTATTTCACCCCCTCCCTAGGTTCTGAGGCTGTCTTAAGATCCATATTGACTGGCAAAAAGTCTTGAGGTGCCTGAAAACCACCTCTGAGAACCTGGATATATGATATAAACTTTAAGCAGTCTTTCTTTGAATGTAGGGAAGCCTATATTGTAATAAAAGGAAATGGAAGGGCATTACATTGGCTATGATGCACCCAAAGAACTTTAAAATCCTATAGATTTTAATAAGAAATGATTAAGAATGTTTACTTGTCCAACTAAAATCAAGGAGATATACAAGTGTTTAATGTTGCCAAAAGCTGACCATTATGTTCTTTGTTTCTGTTACTTAGAAGACATGAGGTTGAATACATTTGAGAGATGTGTGTGTGTGTTGTGTTGTTAACAGTCGTGACCGACTCTTCGTGACTCCATGTCCATGGAGTTTTCTTGGCAGGAATACTGGAGTGGTTTGCCAGTTCCTACTCCAGGCGCCTACAACGATAATCATATACTAAAATATTTCTCAGTTTTAAAGGACTGACAGTGACAAGTTTTTATGGGAAGGATGGCAATTAGTAAGCCTTTCTCATCTGCTTATGTTGTTTCTCATCTCTTATGTTGTCATAACTTACATGGAATTTTACTCTCTTTTTAACTGGGCGCGTTCTCTGGTAGGTTCAATGTAATGTTGTCTTTTGATGCGGTAGGATGCTATAGTTCTCAATACTTAAAAATGTCTTAATTGTACTGAAATGTATATTATCCCTCATTACTGTAAGCCGCCTTGGATCCTTTTCAAGGAGAAAGGTGGAATAAAAAAAAAACTAAAACAAATAAAATAAAATAAATAGGGAATGTAGTGGCTTTAGATGTAGTAGCATGTGCACTCTGAACTTTAATGAAGCTGATTTAAGTAAACTGCTGCCTAGATGCCCTAAGCACATCTGATCTTGCCTGATTTCTGAAGCTAAGCAGGGTCGGGCCTGGTTAGTACTTGGATGGGTGACCACCAGGGTATACCAGGTGCTGTAGGCGCCTGGAGTAGGAACTGGCAAACCACTCCAGTATTCCTGCCAGCAAAGCTCCATGGACATGGGGTCACAAAGATTCGGTCATGACTGTAACGACACACACACACACACACACACACACAGACAAACAAACAAACAAAAAAACAAACAGACAGACAGACACAGAAATAATGGTGATATTGTTTAACCACAAATACTCAGATAAGTCATGGTTAATGGTAGTGAGAGATTAATGAGGTGTGCACAGGAAATACAAAGAGGATCAAATCATCAGTGAAGGTGCAAATAGCCAATATTTATAGGAAAAAGGTCTGGAAGGATTACAGGAGGACTAAACTTCAGAGTAAACGCAGGTTTGCAAAAGAATTTAAAATAACCACAAAAAGTGTCGTCCCCCCCATGCTTGGAACAAGAAAAAAGAAAGGAGTGAGTCTCTGTAGAAGGAAAAATGCCAGGGATATTCGCAAGTCTTGGGGCCTGACTCCCAAGTCTGACTTTGAGTCACTGGCCCTGCATCCCAAGCTTCAAGTCCAAGTCTCAAGTCCTTTGGCCCCACCACCTGAGGTTTGGGGATTAGAGACTTGAACCCATAGACTCAAACTCCAAATGCACTGCCCAGCTGATAGGCTAGTACAGAGACAGTAGGACTGCCCTCCCACTGCCCCCACATTCCACTGTCCCAGCTGTCAACCTATCTTCCTTTCCTGGAGTTGGCCCCTGCCTCTAAGCATGCTCTGGCCTATCAGCACCCAGGAGCAGGAGTAAGCCCATAAGGACTTGACATTGAGACTTGGACAAATGGGTCCTTCCCCAAAGCCTTTGATTCTCAGTCATGTCACCTGTGCAACGCCAATCAGACTCAACAGCAACACATGACTTCCCAACCCTGACAAATGTTGATGAGTGACAGACAGGCGACAGATATGTGGTTCAACACCTACTTTGCCTCCAACGTCTGCATAAAACAAAATTAGCAAGTGAAAGAAGAGTATAAGAAGGCAATGATAGGAATAAAGCCCACAGTAGGGCAGTCCTGAGCCCGGCGAAGTCTGGGGGAGGGGCGTGTTTGCCCTACAGTCCCTGGACTTTTGGCGTGAAGGCAGCGCGCCGATCTGGGCATCCTGCCTGGGGACGGGAGCTGTTAGAAGAGAGGCTCCCGCCCTGCCCCTACCTGCTTTGGCGATATGTCGGCCCCACCCACCCACCCTAATGAAAGGGAATGAGGTTAGCTGGTCGCTTCGGGGCTGGATGGGAATTTTTGGTGGCTAACCCTATTGGCCTAGGTAGCCACACGTTTTCGCCCCTCCCATTCCCTTTCTGTGTGGACTGGGTTACATAATGGTCACAACCCTGGCGGGTATTGCCGGAGGTAATTGTATTCAGGTATGCCCGAGTAAGTCGCCCTTCAGGTGCCAGACAGCTCTTGATAAAAGTATAAAATCACCTAAACTTAGCAGATTAGAATAATGGCACAAAGTAACAGCAGGCCAATGTGAGGGCTGTCACGGGGCAGTAGATTCACACATATTGGAGGGATGCTGAACAGGTGGGCATTTACCCAATTTACCCAATATGCCATTGTCTTGCCTCTTTATTTCCGGGGCTTGGGGGGCAAAGCAGTGAGGTAGTACATGAACATGCAACTACTTTATAGAGCTACAGTTCTACAGGGCCAGATGAACTACTTTACACTTTAAGTGGTCCACCCTGTCATGTGGAGGAAAGGTCTTGAGGTCTAGCCTGCCTATATCAAATCTATTTAGTTATAGAGTAATTGCTGTCATTGTGTATGTGTGTGTGTGTGTGTACAGTATCTGTATGTACACCTGTAGGTGAACCAGTTTAAATACTTACAATCTTGCATCTATATAACCCATTAGTACAGTAGGAAATAAAACAGAAAAAATGGATCAGGTTTAATTAATGGGAGGGATATAGAGCTTAAACCCAACATATTGTCAGCATGGTGAAAATCCTGCTAGCAGAGTTACGGTGAATTGTATGTTTGCACTAGTGGTTGTGCAGGCAATTATGAAAATATGTTCAAACCTCTTCCAGAATTTGCTCATGAAAAACAATAGTATTTCATGCTCACTCTGTGTGCAAGTCGCAACAAAACAGGTTTTACATTACTGCAGCCGTAGTATTATGTACAGGCCACCCATACCCACACATCCACTCCCCACACGCACCCACACAGATGAAATAAACTTGATTACCACTTGAGAGAAATCTGACCAAGAGCCACAAATTTTGATCCAAGTGTTGAAGAGTTATGTAAAATCTTGTTTATTTTTTCCACTTTACTTACCCTCTGTGTGTTGTTATGACATCATTCCCCATAAAGGTAGAAATGGATTATCAAGCACACAAAACAATGAGTTCGTATGCAATCTCATGAATATCCCATGAGTCAAAGGAACAAGACATAATTCGGAGCTGGAGCCTAGAGTGATTTATGATTGTCATTGTCTTACAGTTCAGATACTTTCCATATGTTGCTGTAGAAACCCCCTTATGTACAGTATGCAGAAAACATATGTAGTAAATTACGGTTCTTTAATTCTTTCTTCCCCTTGGATATGTTTTGGTTTAAGAATGACAGTGTCTTTGTTTATCTGATCTATTGTGTCCAGCCAATTTTTATTTTTTATTTTTTTCCAAGGGCACTCAAACTTACAAAGACGTTTTCCAGAAAACAAGAGCCTCTTTTGCTTGGGCAGCCTTTGGAAATGAAGCAAGGTGTCCTTATGATGCTAAAACATCCCGTTGCTTTGGATTTATGGCTTAACTCCTGTATCATGCTTAGCTTGCTTTATTCATAGAATGTTATGTATCACAACAGAAAGCCTTGAAGGGGGGGGGGTCACGTCTCGCAGTCAAGGGAGAAACACAGGCATTGTTCCTATGTCCGTCCCCTCCAGCTGTTGCAGATTATATTTCTATCTTTTATTATTTAACAGGAATAATCAGAAGATGAAAACGTCTCTCTTATGGAAGTGGCATAACTGGAACCATTTCAACATCTGAAGTACTATAATACCCCATTTGATTTACTGTTCCACACAAAAAAAGTACGATATTAGAGGGGATCTTTGATATCTTGACCTCCCCGCCCCCGACTTCATCCACTGAAATAACACTTTAATAGATATAAAGGAACATTTATGAACTAAATAAATCAGCATCTTTCAAAAGAAGTCAACCTCAAAGCATCTAGAAAGAAGACCCAGTTAAGTTACCCATATGGAATGAGTTATGCCGTGTCATCTTTTCTGCTGTTGATTGTCCAGTCACAGATTCTGTCCTCCAGACAGGTTCCACTATAAGAGCAAATACACCGAAAGACCCAGAGCATCTGGTTCATAACTGGAATATTCAGAGCTAGTTAGTTATAATTAATTGCTCTCCCCCCCCCGGCATAGAAATATATTGCATCACAATTGTAACTGATCAAGAGATAACACCACCCCTTGTGGGTGAACTCCAACTGCCACTTTTAAACTTTCTTTTAATCTTTTGGCATAAAAGGCATTCATAACCTTCTTGTTTTGATGAATGGATTTTGGTTTGAATCAAAGGCAATGCTTATAGGTAAGTAAAATCCACAGATGGCAATAGAAACTCGCGGAGAGATTTGGGATCAAACACTATAGCTTAACATTCTGAACTTCAGTTTTCAAGCATAAATATAGAAGCTTGGAGCATCCCCCTCCCCGCCCCAAAGCCACACACAGAGAAGAGTACCATAAATACTAAAAAACAAATATTCCTGATTCAGTAGCTCTGTGCCAGCTCTGAATAGATCCATCTCTCAAACATGCTTTAGAAAAACAGAAGTGACTTACGCAGGACATCCATTCCTTTTATAAAGGCTTGAAGACAAGGGTGAAACTAGGAAATTTTCTAGAAATGCAGAATTAAAAGGAGTATATTTGGATACAATCAACACCAGGCTTCTTGACTCCTGGCTCAAAAAGACACCACAGAAGGTTTCAGAAGTTTTTTAACTGACGTGACATAGATTTTGGGTTCTGATGGCAATGTTAGTGTTTTGTATTTAAATGTTTTTATTGTTTTTAATTGTCCACTGATATTTTAATGTCTTAATTGTTTTAGCTGTTCATTTTAATTGTAAGCCGCCCAGAGACCTTTGGGTAGTGGGCAGCATATAAGTTGCATAAATAAATAAATAAATAAATAAAGGCATGCAATCAAGTCATGTTCTGGAAGAAAAAATGGACTCATCACTCATTTCGTACATTCCTTTTAATATATAGTCATGAGGAATATGAGCACTTTCATTCTTCATTCTGTTATGTTTGTGTAATGTAAAGTGAAAGTTGCCCATGCAATTCTAGCTGTGCAGCAGACTGCCTGTGCTCTTCGGTCAAGAAAACAATGGTGTGGTGATCAGAGTGCCTGGCCATGTGAGCGACAGCAATAGCAAGCATAAGGGAAGGCCACTTGCTCAGCTGCCTTTACCCAAGCAGTTTTATTCTAGGGGAGTTGTGCCAAGCATGCTGTAGTTGGCTGCCACCTGTTCCACCAGACTGGCCACTAGTGAATGTTAGTACAGTGGACCCTTGTATAACAAAAGGTTTGTATAACATAAAATTTGTACAACATAAAAATTCCGGAGATAGGGGAAATTTGCTTAACAGAATCACCTATGGGGCAAATCTGTACAACATAAAAATGGAATCACTCTGTTTTCAATGCATTCCTATGGGAAACTTGCATAAAGGAAAATTTGCTGAACATAATTTCATTTGGAACGAATTAATTCCTTTATACAAGGTACCACTGCACATTTAATTCATGTATCTGTAAGACTGAATTAGTGGAATCCAAGACCAAGATCATCCACATAGAGATGTGAAGCTGGGCAGTAAAGAAAGCCGAACAGGTAAAAAATTGATTTATTTGAAATGTGATTTTAGAGGAGCGCTTTGTGAATACCCTGGACTACCAGGAAGACAAACAAGTGAGTCCTCTAGCAAATCAAGCCTGAAATATTTCTGGAGTCAAAAATGATGAAACTGAGGCTGCTGTACTTGGGTGCATCACGAGAAGGCACAATTCTCTGGAAAAAGATGATAATAGTGTGAAAGACTGGTGTCAGCAGGAAGACCAAATATGAGATGGATTAATTTCTGAAAAGGAGCCACAGGCTTTTGCTTACAACAAGAACTGAGCAGAGCTATTGAGGATGGGACATTTTGGAGATCATTCATTCATAAGGTCACCATAAGTTTGGGGCAACTTGAAGGCACATCACAACAGCAGCAGCAACACAGTTAATCCAACTGTGTTTTGTGCATATGTTTGTGTCTTGTGTGTGTTCTTTACTTGCATGTTCTGTGTGAGCAATACCTGAAGGAGGATTTCTTCCATCTTTAAAGTGAACAAGAAGAGTTCGCTTCCGCAAGTGTTTCCATTCTTACTTCCAGCAGGTGGCACTTAAGAACCTTAAATAGGAGCCTCTGGCTATCAAATGTTCCTTGTTCAGAAGCTGTGTCCATGTGAAGGCTGTGGGGTTTACTGAAACATAGCAGAACATGAGAAGTGCCCAAAGCTAAAGCAAAAACACCATTTGAATAAAACCTTCCTGTTCAAACTGCTCCAATATTACTGTGAGCTTTCTCTTATGTTGCCCACAAGTAGATCAGCAGCATGTCAAATGATATAAATCCCTGAATTTCTTTCCTCCGTAACTATTTGTCAGTCTTGTATTATTGCCCCTCCTGATGTTTACTCTGTTTAACTTTGAATGAAGTCATTATTCACAACTATTTCCATAACCAGTAGAGGAAGCAAATGTGTGCCAAACCTCAAACAATATTTTGTTTTGCCTTGAGTAGTAAGTAACCTGCTAGAAGACCATGGTGACCAAAGACCAATTATACAACAGGACTCTGTAATGAATTGTAATATAACCATTTAATATAACCAATGTTGTAATACAGTGGTTCCCAACCTGTTGTTTGGGACTCCTTTGGGGGGTCAATTGACCATTTCACAGGGGTTGCCATGATCCAGTAAAGAATGGCTTGGGTCTGGAGGAGGAGGGGGGAGAGTGTGTTACAGCTTGATAGGTTGGAGGGGGATGTCAGTCAATGGCACTGGAGGCTGTGATTGGCTGAGGGTGCCTGTAGAGGGAAGTTCCCTACGGCACCTGTGGCAGTGGCCTGCCAAAGGGGGCTTGTGGCCTCTTCCAAGCAGGGCAAGGGGCCACCACAACACGAGGAACTGTATTAAGGGGTTGTGGCATTAGGAAGTTTGAGAACCACTGCTGTAATATAACAACATTTTTGCTTTTCATTTCATTTATTTGTTATTTTTTCCGAACATGCTTGCACAGAATACTTCTTTGAAAACTCAAACATTTGCTCACCCTTTTGTGACAACCCTTTCATGCCCCAAGGTAAGTGGCTCACTCTGTCTAATGATAGGGTGAACCTTGTTTCTGCTCTTTCTAATGGTAGGGCCAACCTTCATCCCAGTTCAGCTTATTGCATAAATAGCAGTACAGGAGCCTTGCCTTTTAGCCCAGGGCATTCTGGAGCCATAAACAATACAAATATTTCTAGTACCTCTTTTTATTGAAATCAAATGCAATGGTTAGAAAAGTTACCTTTTTTTGGAGTACAGTGCCTAGAATCTAAGAGCCTGCTCTCCAAACTTTGCTTAAATACTGTATAAGATAGATCGCAACTTTTGTCAAAAGTTTGTTGTTGTTCACAGCAGTAGCTCTACTAACATGAGATGGAATTTGTTCTTGGGAGAAAATTAAAAAACACTGTCAGTTCAATACATTTTCAAAAAGGCAGCATTTAATCTAAATATTCATAAGCATTTAAGCAGAAGAAATCTCTTAAGATGCTGATGTAAGAACAACTTGAAAGGAAGTAGATACTTATCTGGCCAGATGCAAGAGTCCCAAGGGGCAACTTTTTCCAGAAAGAAGTCAAGGTCAAATGCCCCCATCAATGGATTTTGCCCCTTTCACCTTCATGGATTTATTTTACTCCCTGCTGCTTCCTAAAGTGAAATTGCCCCTGGAGGCCTGCCTGCCTGTAATGCCTTTTAAATCACATCCAGTGATAGGACGAGAGAGGAGCGAAACTGAGGTTCTGACCCTGATTCAGAAAGATCAACTTAGTTTTTATTATACTGCAGCTGAAGCAGTACAAGTGCATTAGGGGTTTCCCCTCCCTCTTTTGGTTAGGCTGGAAGTATCCTTTTAGAAAGCCTATAAATTTGTGAGCTGTCATCAGTATCTGCTTGGTTCATGGGTAATTTGTCTGCACTGTAGCGATAAGCTGTAGGACACAAGGGATGGGGTCTGTTATAGGGCTGGGAAACTTGCTCTTATCACTGCTCCCATAGTCTCCTAGAACATCTCCGGTCCCACCCCCGTAACCAAGCCAGGTCTTCCAGCAAGGGAGATTCATGCCCCTACAACACATGACTTGAGTTTGAAACAACATGTTCCTAAAACTTTGTTTTTGCACAAGGAAAAACAAAGGAGGAAGTGTTTTTATTTGCTTTTCAAGTAATCTTTGGTCACTTCTGGTTGACCTTAGAGGCTAGTGTGATCTCTGGAAGGACCTCAGGCAAAAAAAAATAAAAAAAATGGTCCCTTGGCATTTGCCCACTTTGGGGCTGTTAAATCATTCAATAAAAACACAAGCTCTCAGATGAAATAGAGTCTGAAACTCCCTGCTGAGCAGGAGGATAAGTTGATCACAACTCTCTGGCAGATCAGAGGAGTCTCTATTGCCCTGGCCGGTGATGTTGTTTATACTGAGAATCTGTTCTCCTTGGAGAAAGCAGGGAAGCTGTGGGCCAAAGAAGCAGAGCATAACCCCAGTGAAGACCTTGTTTTATGCGCATAAAGCCACAGGGATTTGTAGTTAAACACAAGGAAGATGGAGAAAAAAATTAATTAAGTATTGAGAGCATGCATTCAGAACAGATTAAATTTGTAAGTAGAGTTACCACTGTATGTATGTAGGTAGATAGGTAGGTAGGGAGAGAGAGAGAGAGAGAGAGAGAGGCGTAGCAAGGTACTGATAGGCTGAGGAGATAGGCTGGGGAGGCATGGGCTTGTGTCTACAAAACCCAATTTGAATCCAAAGACTTGGACTCAGACCAAAAGATTGCCAACATCTCTATTTTTATATCATGGAGTCCACTATTTTATATATAAGGTGAGTGTGAGTCTAAATGTAAATGGGTTGTAACATTAGTGTATTTTGAATCTGATTTTTCTTTTTGGTATGTATTTGTTTAAGCCCTCAGCTAAGAATGAATTTCAGTTTATGGAAGCTTTTCCCCTCTCCTTAAAAATAAGGTTAATAATGTCTTCAGCATAACTGCCTAGATGAGTAAGAAATTGGATATTATGATGCACAATGAAAGTTCAGGACTTTCACAAGTCCCCAAAGCACACATTCCCCTCACAAAAAAGTGCATCCCAGCAAATACCAAAACAAAAATAGCTTTTCAGCAGAAGAAGTCACTTGAGGGTTGCAAAATACAGAATCTCCATGGACAATCAAGCTGGAGAAGGTTACTAACTAGTTCATCATGATGTCAGCTTCTTCCATGCACACGGCCAATAATCATCATGCGTGGATTGGCAGCACAGAAATTGAAGTAGATGTTCAACTTCCTTAGGTGACAAATTCCTCTCCTCTCCAGATTAAATGAAATAAAATCCTCTGGTGCATCTGGAAGTGTAAAGTTATTAGGTTCTGAGCTGCCCCCCACCCACCCTTCTCTGGACCAGATGAGGCAATCATATGTGAATAGCTTTCTCATGCAGCAGCTGCTACAGATTCCTTTGATCAAAATTACCCCCTGTTCTTATAGTGATTGTAAATCTTGACAAAGAGGTATGTTTCAGTTATAAAGACCTGACGCACATCATTCATTTTGCTTCTGAGATTATAATACTGAATCTTACAAGAGAGGGTTGAAAGAGCTGGGTACGCTTAGCTTGGATAAGGTAAAAGGATTCTTCACCATTTAAAAAGCGTGATACATTTATCTTTGCAGAGTTCTATCAATTCCCCTTTAATGGTATCAGTAGCAATAGCCATCACATGGGACAGCCCCTCACATCCCAAAATTAAAAAGGAATTCCCTAATAGTTATAAACTGCTGCAGCCAGTGATGTCATTATATTTGCATAGACAAAGCTACACAATAGAATATCTGCCAATGACTTGCTAATAGGGATGGGCTACTCGTTTCAGAAGCTACCGGTTCCGAAACGACACATGTGAGCCCAGCTGGTGTTTGGAAGCCTCCTAAACTCAATCAGCCAATCCCTTACCTTACTTGGTGCTCGCACGGGGCTGAACTCCAAGGAGGAAGAAGCCTCCAATTTCATTTTTCCGTCTCCCTGGTGCTGGCCAATCACACAGGGAGGCGGGATGATGCATGTACCTGCACAGCTCCTGATTGGCCAGTGCCAGGGAGAAGGAAGGATGACATTGGAGGCTTCTTTTTCCTTTGAGCTCAGCCCCCCCTGCCCCCCGCCAAGACACCCCTTGCTAAGGGGCTTCCCTCCTACTGTTTTTGGTTTCATTTGTTCTTGTTTTGTGTTGTATTGTTGTTTTTAATACTGTTGTAAACTGCCCAGAGTTCCGCTGGAAGATGGGCGGATTAGAAAATAAATAAATACATAAATAAATAAATAAGGGATTAGCTGGTTGCATTTCAGAGACTTCCAAACACCAGCTGGCCTTGTGTGTGTCGTTTCAGAACTAGTAGCTTCCGAAACAAATAGGCTATCCCTATTTGCTAATTGTTAATTTGTCTGTTAGCTGTAGAATTTAATTTCTCCTTCATGGTTTGGGGTTTACAATGGTGTGCCTCTTTAGTGAGCTGTGTATCCCACTGTATTTAGTGGGTTTCAATCCCAGATCAGTGTGTACAAGATTGTACCCTTGTGTGTGTGTGTGTGTGTGTGTGTATTTGTGCATGCATATACTTTAACAGTATTAAATAAATTGCCACATTAAAATGAATATATAGTAGAAATGAAACCTTTGGTGTAGTGTAAAACTGACTTACACTATCTAAGAACAACAGAGCAGCACCTCTTGGTCTTGCTGACCATTAGATGCTGATGGGGTAAAAAGATGAGGTTAAGCCTGGTGACAACATATTTCCCAGCTTACATCTATTTATTTAGTTCCTTTCTTTTTTTGTTTTGCCTTTCTCCTATGAAGGGGCCCAAGGTGACTTAGAAAATCCATACATTATTTGTATATTGGGGACAAACAATTGAAAATGCAGGAAAAGACTCAAGTCTGCCCAACGAGTTTAGTTTACTGTGGGTTAAAATGTTTAAGAAATTTGGAGGAACAAAAGAATCTGTTTGTTAACATCGGGAGTGATAAAGTTCCTGTTTGTCTACCCAGTGTCATCTTACAGACCTTATAGTTTTCTGGTTGAGGGTAACTGGCGGCTGTACAGTAGCTATAGAATGGAACAACAGACAATTGATTCCCTATGTTTGATGGAGTGCCTTTTGGAAGAGATTCTTTCCTTTAGTCAGACTATAAAGTAGTGTTTGTCAAGCTATTATAGTTGTTCCATAATAAAAACCAGACCGAACCCACCTCTCTGTTACAACTATGGGTAAAGGGTTGGAAATATGAATGCAGACTTTCTGCTTCTAAGGTCTAGAAAAGTCAAGTCTCTTGTGATTGTAGAGTTAGGGGATTTAAGCATGGAACTAAACCAGATTACAGAGAGTCGATCTTACGTGTTTCCACTTTATTACTTTAAAAATAATAATAATTCCACTTAGCAGCTGAAGAGTGTGGGTTTGTCCAGATGTTCCCCTTATTTCAAAAGACGGCTCATTGGTAAAGCTAATGCAGAATGAATTAGATGGCTGGGTTCGAACGAAGTTAATCCGGGAAAAAGCTGATGTACTGTAAGATGCTACAATTACTTTTGTTATTATTTTGAAGCCTTCTTTGGTTTTGTCCTTGGTGAAGAACAGCATAAACCATGTCTGCTTGGCAAATTAACTATTAATGAATGCATAAGCTCTTATTGTAAACCAGATGTTGGAAAGTTACTTGTCAAACAGAATATATGTATAGTTGTGAGAGAACCCCAAAGCAATTCATTGCAGGCATAGTTATAAGGTTTCTTGCTCAATTTTCAAAGGTGCCTGAGGAAGTTACTCTACAAAATCTGAATGCCGCTACTGATTCTCCTGTCTTACTATCCTTGCACCACCCACAGCAGGGTAGGACTGTGATATCACGTTTCCCCCATAACTGTGAAAACAACTAAAAAGTTATATTCATGCCACAGAAGGAGTGAAATTTTAGCTTATCAGGCTATGACATTAATGTAGTTATTGAGATTGATGTTATTGACTTTAATGTAGTTATTGAGCTATTGCTCCAACAGGTGCAGAATGCAGCGGCCAGACTGGTGGTGGGTGCTCATAGATTCGATCACATCACCCCAGTTCTGGCACACCTGCATTGGCTGACTGTTGCCCTCCGGATAAGGTTCAAGGTCCTGGTTTTAGTTTTCAAAACCCTCCACGGCTTGGGATCAGAATACCTGTCGGAGCGTATCTCCCAGAAGTCAACTGAGGCCAGGCCCACTAGAATGCTGCAGGCATGCTCACTTAGGGTGGCCACACCCAGGGAGGCGCAGAAGTCACTCACGCGCAACTGCGCCTTCTCTGTGGGGGGCCCCACATTGTGGAATCATCTTCCTAGTGAGCTGTGCCTTCCACAGTCCCTGCCTGCCTTCAAAAAGGCTCTGAAAACTTTGCTTTCCAGGGAGGCATATGGCAACCTTTTAGTTTATTTTTTTCCTTTCCTTTCCTTTCCTTTCCTTTCCTTTTTCTTTTTTCTCGCCCGTGATACCTCTTGCTGAGGGTTTTTCCCTCTTTATTTATTAGTTTTATTATCTGTTATTTACTGTTGGTTTTATTCTAGTTTGTAAACCGCCCAGAGTTCCTATTGGAAGATGGGCGGTATAAAATGCAATAAATAAATAAATAAATAAATAAATAAATAAATAAATAAATAAATAAATAGTCATCACTCATGTAAGCCCTATTGATTTGATTGGTCCACTCTATTTGGACTAACAGTAAAATTTGGTTCTATGTAGAGAGTCTGCAGGTTACAGCTCTTGAACCACTTCCTCCTCTTGTTTTTTTAAAAAAGAACTTTCATCACTAGACTTTCGACCTTGATCCTCCAGCAAAATGTACTAGGTTTAGATAATGCAGTGCCATATAGGTTTAGATACTGCAGTGCCACTGTCTTTATCCCAGAAGACTGTGGCAATTGTAGGAGAACAGGATTTGAAAGAACACTGTATATCACCTTTAACCATTCTTAATCTACTGAAATGATGAATGCTCGCCTTCTACTTATTCCACTGTAAATCAAAATAGATCTATGTTGGGTGCATGCAGTTCTTCTTTTGATATGAGTAAAATATTTTTTTTAAATTTCAGTTGGTTCAAACACTTAGTAAATCACAGTTAAAAATGTAAAATTAACCTTGCAGGTCCCCTAATCTTGGGTTTGTGTGTGTGTGTGTGTGTGTGTGTGTGTGTGTGTGTGTGTGTGTGTGTGTGTGTGTGTGTGTGTGAGAGAGAGAGAGAGAGAGAGAGAGAGAGAGAGAGAGAGAGATATTTCTGCTTATATACTACCCTATAGTGCTTAAAGCAATCTCTGGGCCATTCAAAGTATATTGATGCAGGCTACACATTGCGCCCCCCTAAGAGCTGGGTAATCATTTTAGCAACCTTGGAAGGATTGAAGGCAGAGTCAGCTACCTGGGTTTGAACACAGTTATAGCTGTAGCACAGTAATTTAACCACTGCACCATGAGGCTATTAATAAGAGCAGTACTGCTCAGCCTTGTATCCCCAGTTGTTTCTGGACTAAAAGCCCCAGTGCAGCTAAGGATGAAGACTTCTTAGAATTTTAGTCAAATAATAATAATAATCCAGGGACCCAAGGTCAAGAACCATTGGTTTACGGTGTGACAAAGCCTCAGTTGATACAACTGTGCTTAGAAAAGAATGATCAGAACAACATATTGCATATAGAACTCAGAGGTGTAGCCAGGATTTGTAGCGCCTGGGGACAAAGTTTATTTTTGAACCTTTCCTGCTGCCCCCCCCCCACATCGCATCCACCCAGCAATGGGGGGCCAGACCCTGCAGGTGTGGGGTGTATGTGTGCGTGCACATTACACCTCTCCCACCAAGGCGAGGAAGAGGAGGAGGAGGGTGCCACAGCCACCGCGCTCCTGCCTGCTTGCCTGCTTTGCTGCTCACCTGGAGGTGGCGGAGGGGGTGCTGTTGCCAAGCCTTAAGGGAAAGGAGGAACGCTGGGTAGCGGGAGGGTGCACGGTTTCCTCCTCCTGCTCCCCCTCCAGACACCCCCAGATTGCTGTAGCCGGGGCAGATGTACCCTTCTGCCCCCCCTAGATACGCCCCTGATAGAACTTCCTGGCAGAAGTCACAGTTGCTCATGATATTAGTACAATGGAGGTAGATAAAAAAAACAAATTAGTGACCACTCATCTATCAATTAGAAAGAGACCTGGAAAAGTTCCTCTTTTGTACTATAACCCCAGATAGTGCTCCCCCCCCCATCCCTAGGCAGCACGATCACCAGACAGAATGCAAAGACATGTTTGCAACCATGCCCCTGGATCTCTAGACTGAGGACAGGGTTTTTTTTTGCCCCTGCTAGCATGAACAGAACAAGAAAAATATGGTATGAGCAACATATTTGCTTATCATGCTCTTTGAGGCTATTTAACTTACGCATAACTCGGTAACCTCAACATTTACGATCTCTTTTCCTGTTTGGGATATTTTTATTATTACAGTTAGCCACCATTTCCTTCTCTGTATTTTCCACGTTTGATGTCTTTTTTATTTTTAATTTGGGGTCATTTGGAACATTAGTTCACTCTGTCTCTGTATGCTGGGTCAAAATTTAGATGATCTCATTCACATCTTCCCCAACTGCTACAGCCTGTCTGTGAACTCTGTGTATTGTATGTCACATGCAATAAATACACAATAAAAAGCAATTAGGTCTTGGGTAGATCCTGAAGGGTGTCTGGAAATTTTACAGAGATGTAGAGCTTTATGGTCAGTTGTTTTTGGAATTGCACCACTCTTGCTCAAGTTAGGCTACCTAAAAAGCAACTATTATCTTAACAGTTGGCATCTCTCATACGTACTGCTAACTGTGGATTTAGAAAGTAAGCAAGATGACAAATTTCTAGCTTAATGTATTTATTTGTTTAAATAGCTGGGTTTGGCTAATAATTATGTAGTTTGGAATTATGTAGTTTGGAAAAAATGAATAAACACTAGCCAAAATCCTCTACTGAAGAGGTTCTAGCTTCAATATCAGGTTGTGCACAGCATGATTTATTTATATATTTTATAGAAATCAGTGGAAGGTGTTCTGCTAGATATCAACGTCCCAAACCATTGTACATCAGTGTCATCATCTTGAAGCTGGGTCTGGAAAGAGACAGGTTGTCAGTGTGGGAGAAATATGCTGGAATCTGTTTAGTCTATTCACTAATCTGGCTGCTGCATTCTGGACCTCCTATAATTTCTGTATCAGCTTCATGGGTAGCTGAGGGCATTATATTAGTCTATACTTCAGACTACCAGTGCATGTACCAGTGTGGTAAGAGAGACCATGTCAAGATAGGGATGCAGTTGTATGATCTGCCTAAGGTGGAAGTAGATGGAGCAGACCATAGATTCTCTCTGAGGTTCCATTGAGAGATCTGGGTCCAGCAATATGCCCAGATTGTGACCTCATCCTTAATGGAGAGAGTATCCCCTCCAAAAGAAAAGGAGGCTCCTAAACCAGACACTGGAAGCACCCACACATAGGTCCTCCATTTTGCCCAGGTTCAGCCTCAGTCTGTTGACTCTCAACTATTCCAGCACAGTGCACAAGAAAGCCTGCAAGGGACAGGACAGCATCCATTGCAGAAGGATGAAAGAAGAGAGTTGGGTGTCAGAAACCCTCAAACTCCTGGTGACTTCTCCCAATGGCCTCATCTAGATATTAAAACAGCAACAGAGAGATGATCGATCCCCAGGGGACCCCACAACTGAGACTCCAATAGATGGACAACATCTCTCCAAGCTGTACTCACTGAAGATGGTCCTCAAGGAAGGATTAGATCCAGGTCAAAGCCAAGCCACCAATCCCCAAGACTGAGAGCCATACTGCAGCTGTTGGGTATATCAGCCATGGTTTCCAGGGACTCAAGAGTGAATCCAGAGACTCCAGTCTAATCGTGAACATTGAAGTCACCCAGAATCCCAAGTCTGCGGGACCTCGACAGCACTGCTGAGATGAAGTCCGTCAGCTCTGGAAAAGAGAGTGATGGGGTGAAGGGAGCATGGTAAACCAGCACAATCCCTATCCCATCACTGGTCCCAACCAATATGTGGAGAGCCTCCAAACCTGGGATTGGCAGGGCAGAGAACCCAACAGCCTCCGAGGCGTTTTTGTACACAATGGCAACTTCCCCTGTTCCATCTATCCTGATGTACGATGGAGTATCCAGGAGGGCATACATGAAACAGCCATAACTCTACTGAATCAACTGGATTTTAAATTTAGTGTTGACGTACCCAATCCCAGTGATTCAGTTAATCCTACTCTAGTTGGTATTGATGACTGGATTGGGCCCTTACTAACACAACTATATTATGTTGTACTTATTATATTAACTCAGCTAAAAATAAAAGCTTTCAAAATAATGTACAATATAGAATTCTCTTAAGAACTTGACTGGCTCGAAACATTTCCATCAGAATAATATATATTGGGCCCAGAGCAGCCTGGCTGCCATGTATATATACAGAAGTATATATTTTATTTGCTTGTCAATGATCTCTGGCATCGTATTTAAAAATAGCATTTCTGGTTTAAAGTTCAGTTTGGCTTGCACAATTTCTTGTGTCACGTCCCAAATCTGCTGCCAGAATTTTTGAGCTTTGTCACATGACCACCATATGTGGTAGTAAGTCCCTGGGTTCTTTCTGCATTTCCAACAAACATTATTTAACCCTTTTGACATTTTGGCTAATTTTACCAGAGTGAGGTGCCATCTGTGAAACATTTTAAGTATATTTTCTCTAAGATTGACTGGTTGGTTTAGCTTATAACCATCTTTCCACATTTTGGTCCAATCATCAATGTCAATGTTATATCCAAAATTTTGAGCCCATTTAACCATTCCCTCCTTCACCCTTTCATCCTCTAATTCATATTCTGGTAAATATTGTGTATACTTTGTTAAACAATTCCCTCATTTGTCTAAATCCACAGTTCCTCCACCAGAAATTTTATCCAGAAATGGAAGAAGGGAGAAATACCAACCATAGATGAACTGTTGAAAAAGCTATTGGTTATGGCAGAACTAGATATGCTCTCGGTGCACTGCAGGATCAACTGAGACACTTTGCAAATGACAGCTGTAAGATGCTATATAACTGGGCCCAGAAACAGACAAATGAGTAAGGGATGAAACAGACATAAGGATGTATATACAGTACTTACTAGAGTCTAGAACCCATGGAAGTTACATAGATGGTTGGACAATGATGAAATCCTTAGTCCTTTTGTACAGTGTGTGGATAAGTAGACAGTATGTGACCATAGGAGGTTTTGTTTTTGCCCTCACTTCTAAGTCCATGTTTGTCTTTTGTATGAGTTTGTCAGATTGTTGTGTTTGTTTCATTTTGTTGCCTTTGTTGTATGTAAATAAATACATCAATTTTTTTTTAAAAAAAGAATAATATGTATTGGTTGTGCCAATTCAGAGACATAATCATATTGTGTAGCTACCTATGTAGTATACTCATGATTTTTTATTTTTAAAAATATCAATAATTTTTCTATTTAGATATTTCCATATCTAACAAGAGGTCTTAAAATTATCTGATCTGAAAATGGATTTTCATTTTCTAAAAGCGGTATTATGACATAAGCTATTGTGGGCACTGCCCATTTCATCAGATACATGAAATTCTGCCCCAGGCTGGCAGATTAGATACATTATGTATGTGTAATTTTGAAGAAGCTGCCCCAAAGGTTGCTGGGAAGATTCCTTTATCAAACAGGAAATTAAGCTTATCCAAGGTACAGAGGCTATTAGGGCAGCTATATGCCTGCTCCAATTTGATGGCACACAATAACAACAACTACTATTCCATTTATCTCTGATTTCATGGTTAATAAGGTGGGTAGCAATCTAGTACTATGCAGCAGAAAAAAATTGGTGGTGGTATAAAAGTTCATGTTGTAACAAAATATCTTACTGTTTAAGGTGCCACAAGAAACTTTTCTTTTTCGCTGCAACAGACTAACAGCTAGAAATTGTTTTAAAAAGTGGGAAATTAGGAATGACCAGAGAAATTGCAATTAGGGATGGGCAAGAAACGAAAAATGAAATGTTGTTTTGTCATTTCGTTACATAACAAAACAAAACGACATGAAACAAAACGAGGAAGCAGCATTTCGTTATAGTCCCTGGCACCAAATCTGGTTCCTCTAGGACTCAGGGGAGCCATTTAGTTTCATTTCATTTCGTACAAATCTTTTTTAAAAAATTGTAAGAAACAAAACGAAACAAAACAGGGGTGAGCATGAAACGAAATGAAACATTATTTTTCCATTTTGTGCCCATTGTGTGGGTACTCTCAATAACACATTTTTACAGTCAAACTTTAGCATCTGTACAAGTGTTTAGTTATCTTTTGCTTGCTATGCAGTTAATGGACATGGAAAATGAATGCCCTACCACTCTGATCCTCTTCCCCCTCAATATCTCATTTCTTTCACATACCTTTATTCATGCTGGGGAATAAAACCAGCCTGGTAACAGACTGCACAGGTTTTCCTTCTCATAAGCCCTTTTGCCTCTTACGTGACCTACAGAAAACAGTAAATATGATAGTTAAATGCGTTGCAGCAAGCAGCTTTATATTACAAAGTTCAGGTTGGTCAGCCAAACCATATATTACATTGATTATAGCAATATATTTCGTGGAATTAATTGCTTGATCAGCAGGGGGAATCTGCATTTGTTTTAAATCAAAGAGCTTCAGTGCATTTGCTTTAGTGGCTTTGATCCAACATCTTCTTAAAAGCCCCTTTTAAATGTTATGAGATGCATCTCATTAATACAGAAACTATGATGTTAATGGGATTTTAACCATCTAAGTCTGTTATGACCTTTGTCATGCCTTTCTTAAACTAGCTTGAAAAAGAGTTTGCCATTCTGAAACTGTCTTTGGTCACATCTCTGCTGGTATGCAACATGGCCCTCTCCATTCCCTGTGTTGGCTCTTGGATGGGGGTTTAGCTGTCGTACTGGTTGTGGCACAACTTGCATAGTATTCTCTGCAGCTCAGACAAAACAAGACAGTTAGCATATCATTAGAATAGGCCCCTCCTCATGCAGCCAGAGACATTTATTCTGTATTTTGCATTTGAGAGAATTTTACTTCACGATTGGTTAGGGAAAGGTAAAGTTTCCCCCTGCACATGCGTGCTAGTCGTGTCCAAGTCTAGGGGTGGTGCTCATCTCTGTATTGAAGCTGAAGAAGCCAGTGTTGTGCAAGCCCATGGCCATGTGGCCGGCATGGCTGCATGGAAACCCTTCCCGCTTTTTACGGCGGTACTTATTTATCTACTTGCATTATACATGCTTTTGAACTTCTAGGTTGGCAGGATCTGGGGTTAACAGCTGAAGCTCACTCCTCTGCGTGGCACCCGGGATTCGAACCGTCGAGCTGCTGCTGACTTTGTAGCTGACTGTTTCAGTGTCTTAGTCCGCTGAGCCACCACACCCTCATTGATTGATGGATAGTAAATACAGGGTCATTTAGAAATCCTGCTGCTTAAGCACTAAACTCTGGGAATCATGTGGTAGAAGAAATAATGCGCTTATTGGAGCGAATTGAATTTTCCTTCATATTTAGTTTGATCCTGTAAACTGATGAGCTTTCAGCTGCTAAATTACTCATGCAAAGGAATGTAGGCTACTTCCAATGGGAACATATTAGCCATAATCCTATTGTCATAAATCATACATCTATTAATGAAACTGAAAGAAGCCTAAAAGGCCATCAAGTCTAACCTCTTTCTCAATGCAGGATTCCCAATCAAAGGATATCTGCCAGATGGCTGTCCAAATTTCTCTTGAATGCCTCCAGTGATGGAGCACTCATCACCTCTTGGGTAACTGGTTCCCTTTCTGGACTGCTCCAACAGTGAATGCTGAACATACCATCACCCCACAATGTTAATCTTCAATTTCATTTAAGTTAAAGCTTTCTATACCTCCTCCCCCACACCTCACCTTTCAAGGCTCCATAGGGATTCCTGTTGACATAGGGAAGCCCTTGGGAGTCTTGGGACAGACGGAGGAAAGCCTTTTAATATCTCAAAACTGCTGCTGGATTTTCAGATTTTAAGGTCTTCCTCACCCATCGTAAGGTAAGGACAAGGACTGTAGTCACTGTGTAGAAAGAGAAGGGAAGGAACTAGCTTTCTAAAGAAATATATTTGGAAGGTAACATGACTGATCATGCTTGGAAGCATTAAAATGCATTCAAGTGTGTGTGCGCGCGTCTCCAAGTGAAGGAGTTAAGCAACTCCACAGAATACCTACAGTAATAACTTGGAACATTATGCAAAACCTGCTGGTATTATCTGCTTGTGGACCCTGAGGCATGTAATTAACATATCAAGAGACCTCCAATGGTTTCTGGGGAAATGGTTGAGCAACTACATGATGATCCAGTGGATCGCCCTTGAGTTTTCTTAGACGACCTGTTTAAGCCAAATTACAGGCAAGAATACAAATCTGATCCTTCAAAATTTAGCAACCAAATTGTCTGACTGAGCAGACAATTTGGTTGCTAAATATGAGGGAAAGAGACTCCTATTTATGGGCATAAAATGTCAACCAAAAAAAAAAAATTCAATTATTAAAACACACACACACACACACAAAATGACTCTCTGGTTTACCTCTGTGGGATGTCGCTTCTGCATCCCAAACATCGGGAAACGGTCTAACATGGTCTTGCAATATCTTACCCACATGGCCAGCAGGGAAAAGCATGCCAAGCGCCACACATCAAAAGGCTAGCTTGCGTGCTGAAGACAGCAACGGCAGCAGTCAAGACTGTAAAAGCGATCCCTGATTCTGCACAGTACCATTCACAAACGGACGCCAAGATAGGGAAAATCCCAGAACTTGGTGGTTTCTTTCATCCTTTAACCTCAACCAAACACAAAGTGTCTGTTTCCTGACAAGTTTTCTTGGTATTCATTGCTTGAAGAACAAAGCAGCCGGACTCCTAATGCCTAGAAGAATTGTGGCATAAGAGAGGGCATCGTGTCGTGTGTTCCAAAGAGGCCCATTTGATTAGCCAATTAGTTGAATTTCCATCATGCCTTTTCCCTAACAAGCTCAAGGTTGAATTCATGATTGCCTTGTTTTTTTATTTTACCTTCCCAACTGCCCTGTGAGGAGGTTTGGTTAAGAGACTCTAATCCAGTGGTGACCAAACATCGGCCCTCCAAATATTTTGGACCCCAACTCCCACAGTCCTTTGTCACTGGCAATACAGGCTTGGAATTATGGGGGTTGTGGTCCAAAACATCTGGAGGGCTGAAGTTTGGTCACCGCTGCTCTAATCACTGCACCACTCTGACTGTCCATAGGCTTAATTGACATTAAGAGCTCTTCTAAATGAAGCAAAAGTGCTACCCCTGTTGGTCACTGTTTATCTTGAAGGAGAATCGAATTTATTAGGATTCATATCCAAACTACACTTTAAAAAGCATGACTTCTAATTTTAAAACTGCTTACCAGTGAATTCTGACTTGGAGAATAACTTCCCATGGAAAACATACTGTAGTGCTATTCCACCAGTGGAACAAACTCCGGGGCAAAATAAATTCTGTCTTCATGGGAGAACAGAACCTCCTTTTCTCACCCCAACTCCCTGCAATAAGGCATGGATAAACACATGGACTAGTTGGATCAGCTATTGTTCATATGGATGGCAAGGAAAATATGGAAACCAGCCATGCAGAAGCCTGCACTTCTTTTAAGACCCTTTGCTCCACCTGGAAGATCCCCAATACAATACTATCATTTTTTAAAAAAAAAAATGCCATATGTGTCAGCTTTTGCAAATAACGAGCATTGCTTTCTGAACTCGGCAAAGCACTGACTTCTTAATTAGCCCTTCTCACTCAGGATGTGGAGTGCTTTGCGACGATTATGATGAAGTTTTGCCCTTTGCATGCAAAAGGCCTCAAGTGGGACCCCTTCCAGAACAAGCAGGAGGAGTCAACTTCCTCAACATGTTAAACTGCCATCAATCTTCCATCTTTGTCAAGGGGTTAAAGAGTTTGAAAAATGTGGTGTCACACAAGTTCCTCCCTAGTTTGCCATGGGAAGAAATCTAGCCTCCTGTTTTCACTTTCTCCCTTGACTTTCCCAATGGATGTAAAATATATGAGCATCCCATTATCTTGGCAACAGCTAACACTTTCCAAATGCTAAATAAATGCACTCTATGCGAGTGCACTAATTACGATATCCAAAAGGAAGCTGATTCTTATTTTTCTTTTAGAAGCCATTTGTTTCTGAGGTTTGAATAGAGAAAAAAATGAATAACATTTTGTATTGATGTGTTGAAGCAAAGGGTTGTACAGGCCCATTGTATGAGGGTGGGAAAGAAACCCACTGAATCCAAAAGCCCTGTGAGGTAGCAGCTGCTAGTGGAGCATGGCTTCTCCTCCCCTCATGTCAATATAGCCACCCCCACCCAATGTTTCTACTTGTCTCAGCAGTAGACATGGGCACGACTTGGCGAAATTCTCGTTTCCGTTTCCGTTCTTCGTTTCCGTTACGTAACGGAAACGGTAATGACAATTACTCCACCAGAACTCGAACTCGAACCGATAAAAGAAAAATTGGGTCTGATTTGTTGTTGTCATTCCTGGCATCGCAGCAATTGCGCAATGCCAAGCAGCACAGAAAAAAAGTTTTAAAAATTAAAAAAAAACCCCGATTCCCGGCCAAAAAAGCAGGCAAAAATATGCCTGCCTGAGTGAGGGCACCTACCAGAGGGGTGGTTTCGGGGGGGTGTCCCCGGCCTCCCCCCTCTCCTGTCCTGGGCTGCTCTGGTGGGGGGCATCCTTGTCGTCTCGCCAACTTGCCAAGCGGCGGCACAGAAAAAAAGTTTTAAAAATTAAAAAAAACCCGATTCCCAGCCAAAAAAGCAGGCGAAAATATGCCTGTCTGAGGGCACCTACCAGAGAGGTGGTTTCTGGGGGGGGGGTGTCCACGGCCTCCCCCCCTCCTGTCCTGGGCTGCTCTGGTACCAGGCTGGGGAGGCATCCTCGTCGTCTCCATTTGCCATGTGGCGCGGGGGGATCCAAAATGGTGACCACAATTTTTTTTTTTGAAATCGTGGTCCAAAAACCCACCAAAGCACCACAGAAACATGCGAAAATTAGCTATTTTAAATGCTTGAATTTTTACAGTAGCAGCAGTGGGTTTTTCTTGCAATAAAACGTCTCCATTTATTTTATTTTATTTTATTTTATTTTTATTTTTTTACACCTGCGCACGCACAATAATGGGCTGGCCATGGGATGGGACCATGCAAATTTTTGGAGCCATTCCACCAATCGCATGGCCAGGTTTTGCTGAGACTTCTGGATGTGCCAGAGAGGGCATAAAAAGCCCACCAACCCTAAGCCTAAACCTAAGCCTAACCCTAAGCCTAACCCTAACCCATACGCCAGTACACTGTGTTCTTAGTGGGCCAGAGGCACCCAGAGGTGAAGCCCACTAACCCACCCTAACCTTAACCATTACCCTAAGCCTAGCCCTTACCCCCTAACCCCATGCTCTGGGAAGTCAAGTCGTGCTAAATCACGGTGGAAATGACAAACGACAAACAACATGATGAAACAACAAATTTTTGAAAAATTTCGCGACAAACGGAAAAGACCCGAAACGGACCCGTCCCGACAAACGACAACTCGAAAAATAATTTTTTCTGGCCGTGCCCATCTCTACTCAGCAGGAAAGAAAATAAATACATCAGCTACAGAAGAGGCATATGCAATCTCATTCCCGCTTCTGAGAATGTCAAGAGTTTTGAAATGGTTTGGATCCATAAGATCCAAATCCAACTCCAATTGGTTCCAACACCACTATGTATAGCTGCAATCACTGTCAGGAAATTAACCACAGGGTACTAAGTCTGTGAAGATTCTCAGTCATCCAGGTGACATTATTTGGAAGTTGAGTCATAGCAACTAGATTTCTTTTATTGAGAGATTGAAACGTTTTGCTGCTAATCCAAACAGCTTCGCCAGTCTGAGGAAAGCTAGTTGTGAGTCCTCCATTTTATAGTTCACTTTGATCTCATGTCACCCTGGTCTGAAATAGATCATCTTATGACATGAGGTCAAAGTGAACCATAAGATGGAGGACTCGCAACTAGCTTTCCTCAGACTGATGAAGCTGTTTGGATCAGCAGCAAAACGTTTCAATCTCTCAATAAAAGATGTCCAGTTGCCATGACTCAACTTCCAGATAACAGAGTACTAAGGATGACAAACATTTTTCATATTAAGAGTTGGCTTAAAAAGATGACTGTCCTCACAACCCTTGGGATTGACAGATGCAGAGGGAAATCCCTCTCTTCCATGTGGCACAAATGACCTTTCCAGAGATTTCAAATTCACATATTATGGATGGATCTGGAGGACACTAAGTTGAAGAGTGACATGGTGTAAATGAGTGATAGTGCAAGTATATTGATGGTGCATTCAGAAAGACATGAGTTGGGAGTTTCCATGGGACCCAGTTATCTTTTTTCCATGGGCTTCTCAATCTAACATTTCTGATTTTTCCCCTACTAAAACTTCATTGGAAGTGTCTCTATTCACAAGTAAACTAGAGTTTCAGAGCTATTTTTAAAAATTTCTTATGGTTCCATTTTTTTTAAGATACTGGTGTGTCTTGCAAGTACCACCACATCCACTGTTTTAATGCAGTGGCTATTCTGAGGGGCTAATAAGATATGAATATCACATCCTCCATGTTCCTGTGCTTGCTTCACTATGAAAAACTGCCATGTTCTTTCTTATGCATTTTCTCTAATTGCTCAAAGGCACTGCTCAACTTTAGGAACTAATTCATTTATATTGGGGTTATCAATCCACAAGATTTTACATTAAGAGGTGAGTAAACTGAGAAGGCTAAACAGCTTGTGTGAAATGAAGTATTCTCCAAATGTAGCAGGTGTGACCAAGTTCTGACAAGTTGCATGGGAAGGTCTATATAATGGGAAATTTTGCAGAGGAACATATGCAGCTATAGAGTCTCATAAATCAAATCATAGTCCTTAAAGTACTCTCTAGGTGGTTTACAATTTAATTATACAGGCTACACATTGCTTCCCACAACAAGCTGGATACTCATTTTACCCACCTTGGAAGGTTAGAAGGCTGAGTCAACCATGACCCGGCTACCTGGGATTGAGCCCCAGGTTGTGAGCACAGTTTTAGTTGCAGTACAGGCATTTAACCACTGCAGCATAAGACTTAATGGCTTAACATGGTGATAAGGGTTTCCTAATTGTATGGATTGCTGCCTGAGTAATTCAGTGAGTTAGGTATCTGGCTATGGAGTCACTTCTTGAGAATTCAGTTACCTCCTGTACCTTCTTAATGGGAGTGGAAGGGTTGTGCTAGAGCATCTCTCTCTCTGCATACTTAAAGGACAAAATCATTCCCAAAGAGGGTTAACATTTTTGGATATATTTTTCATGAGGTTACAAGCCTGATAGAGGGCGTGCATAAAACCAAATTCCTGTTTATCCAAACAGTTGCAGCAAACTCACACTTCATTTGTTATGGAGAACATGTTATATGGAACATTTGGTACGGAATGAATTGCAGTTAAATCTATGTTTTGATGTTTACAACGAGAGCCACACACAAAAAAGCTTCATTTCTTGAAACCACAGTGTTCCAGCCGGAAAAAAAAAACACCTCTAAAAAATTATTCTGTGCAAATCCTTTGAAGCAGAATATCTTTTGCATCAAGGCTATTTACTGGATTATCACAGTGCTTTCTGCAGAGCTGTCATCATTTCATTGGGGCTTGTGCTTGAGAAATTCCCCATGAACTGTGCCCTTATTCAGCACAAAAATGCTCAGTTCCAGTTGAACTGCTCTAATCGCACTGCTTACCACATCGTTTGTGGGTAACAACAGCAGACACGTATGCAGATCCGGGAAATAACTCATTATTTTTGATCAATTTATTTTTCCAGTAATCAATACTATACTATATATAGCTGCAACAGCCATACCACCCTGAAGCCCGATCTTGTCAGATCTCAGAACCTAAGCAGGGTTGGGCCTGGTTAGTACTTGGATGGATGACCACCTTTGGCCTGATCCAGCATGGCTCTTCTTATGTTCTTATGTTGTTATTAATGAAGTAGCCAGGATAATAGTGCTTTCTGTGGTAGCCCAATGGGTCACAGCATCCCGATGTCTTTTAAAAGAATAAAAAGCAACTGGAATAGTTGTTTTTTAGGAACAGAAAAGTAAAGAGCTACTTCTAAAAATTGTAACTGGAATGCAACTCCTTGCAGGGTTGTCTAGTTGGGATGGTAACTGTAACTAATGAATTTTCGAAGAAGGAGCCTTCCGAGTTCTTTCTCGTTCTGCAACCAGACAGTCTCAAAGTATTCTCCCATATGTTTAAGTTGTGTGTTTTTACTATCACTCCATTTTCATGAGACAAACACAGTGACCATTCATAAAGCCTAAGTGTCCGTTTTTACATGTGTTTAGTTTTTACCTCTACCGTTGCAGCCTTGAGTTATAAAGAGAAATCCCAGCAGCAGGAACAGCCTCCTTTCATGACTTGCACGATGCGATACAAACCTCCTTTGTTTTATAGGTTGATTTATTAACTTATTCTTATACATTTTTAAAGAAGTTTGAATTCAAATCAGATTACATCACCCCCTGGGATTTTGAGAATCCATATGTGCTTTTATGAGTCCAGTTTTGTCATATAGCTTCTGCAACAGGAATAAAAGCCAGGCACACGAGTCGTTTCACGGTCAGAATGACCCACGGTTCCCAGTTAACTGATGTTGTCTCGTAATAGGTTCAGTCAACTAAACAAAGGCTGCAGTCTGTGGCAAGACAGATCTTAGGAAAGTTTAGTCTGTTTATATCCATTTGGGGGGGGGTGTGGGTGTCTGTGTGTTTTAAACTGAATTTTAACACCCCACCTTCCAGTCATGTGATTTTTTTCAATACAGTTATTGTGTTTCATAGCTGCCCATGGATGCATCGCAAGGGTTGTTCACACTAACTGGCTTGTCCTTGAGATCACATTGACTGACTGCTGCTCTGCTGGGAAAGTCACAAAACAGATCCTATAATCTCTGGGTTGTTCGGCCAAAGGTGGGAGGTAAGGCCAGCCAAAACTCTGAGGCAGTTGATTATCATAACAGGGCCCACAGGTGAGAACACTGGCTTTAGCTCTTAAGGTTATAGACATGGTAGCTTTAAGCACATTCTTAATGCCTTCAAGATATGCAAGGAAGCAACTAGCCCACAGAACTTAAAAGTGCTACACATGTAGAATAGGCTCTGCCTTACCTTGGCTTTATTAGATGTCATCTTTGGTGGCTCACCAGTCACCACCCCTGGCTGGCTTCATCATACTCAGGAGGCAATGCCACTTCTCCTCAAAGGCAATTTAAGCCAAATAAAAGTAGATAGCCATGGAGCAGTTCCAAAATTATTTCGTCAGATGAGCAGCTGTTTCTCTGCCACCTCCCGCAAAATTTCTATTTCAAATGGGAAGCGAACATTTGAACAACTCAGCAAGGAATGACACCTTATTTATTAGCAATGTCTCTCAAAACTTTCTCTCTCTCTCCCCTGCCCCCGCCCCCGACCACACTCTGGTTCCGTTTTTGAAGGCTTCATAATTCTTGGATCAGCGGAGCAGAAACCTGCCAAATAAATGCTCTATCTTGAGAAAGGAGGCAATTACAGCACAGAGATGAAGGAGAGACAAACCAAATGTGGATGGATTACAGAGGGAAGAAACAGGCTGACACACTTGTCTGATCTTTTCCTTCACTCGTGAGGCTTCAGGGTTATTGCTCGCAATTCTCTTTTGTTCCAGTTGGTTATTGCGATAGTAATTGCTCATCAGAGTATAATAAATTGCATCTTGTTTATCTCATAAATGGTTTGGGTTTTTTGTCATTCCTCTAGGGATCGTGTTGAAGGCATGGTGGGTTTCTTAGTGGCGTCATAGTTCTGGGAATAGGCCTGCAAATGGGCTCCAGATGCCCCATTTTTTTTCCATGTTACATTTTCTTTCTCTAAGGTGAAACAATCTCTTTCTGCCAGACTTGAAGGGAAGAATAATCCCATCCTTTCTGCCATCTGTGTTCACCTGAAAGTAAGCATTTCCACTGCATTTCTTTACTAGGGAAGAACTCCTCATACTCCTAAAATGGCACAGTCTATTGCACTTTGATAACTTTCTTGATAACACATGCTGCTGAAGGAGTCTGTTTAATGCCTCACGGTGACAGCTTTCAAGAAAGTATGCAGGAACACAGGAAGGAATGTTATTTTATCATTGATCCAACTGGTCCAATGGCAACAACTAACTGGCAGCATTCTCCACAGTTCCAGGCAGGATTCTATTTATAGCCCTTTCTGGAGATCACTGGAATTCCTTGATGGTCTCCTGTTTAAGTACAGTGCTTCAGGGAAGCCTCCCAGCTCTGGCCAGCTGGAACAGGACCCCTAAAAACAGTTTTTATAAGTGCACATCAGTTTGCCTTATGTGTAGCAACAATAGTCTTGCAAATTTCATTCATTTCTCCCCCAGTGTATGATTATGGTCTGTGCTGCAATAGACGAAAAGAGATCTCCTCAAATCTACAAGAACACAAAATGTATACATATTCTGCCACATATAAAAAGTGAATACATGCAGTATAATACTGTGCATTAAGCTATTTTCATAAAGTTTTTCTGTAAATCTGTGGCATTTCATCCCTATCCTTCAAGTACCAGTCAGCATCTAACAGAAACAACTGCACATGAGTAGTTTTATAACAAGAAGCCATTTCAGCCCGTGCTACTATATCAGGCAAAAGCAAAGCATAATTAAAAAGACAAATGAAAACATTGTGGCACCTTAAAAACTAGCTGATATGCAGTACAGTGGTACCTTGTATAAAGGAATTAATTCGTTCCGAATGAAATTATGCTAAGCAAATTTTCCTTTATACAAACTTCCCATAGGAATGCATTGAAAACAATCCAATCCCTAATAGCGACCACTTTTATATTGTATGGATTCACCCCACAGATGATTCTTTTAAGCAAATTTCCCCTATCTCTGGAATTTTGTATGTTGTATAGATTTTATGTTATACAAACCATTTGTTATATGAGGAGCCACTGTATTTTAATGTGAGCTTTCATACACAAGTCCACTTCCTCAGACCAGGTCCACAAAAGTTCAATTTTGTCTTTAATGTGCCACAACATTTTTGACCACAGTTTGCTTTCTTGTTTACCCCGGCCTACATATCTTTCTTGTTTCACTGGTGCTGAATTCTAGGTTGTAGATTCTTTGAGACAGGAACTGGTCCCTATATAGTTAGACCAACTGATGGAAATAAATGCTATTATCTGTGTTATGACAAGGCTGATGTCATCAGCCAACAGAAACAAACATTTAAAATTTCTTCCCCAAAAGGCCACAATGCTACTGTGGAACCTCTTTTGTTTTTGGAAATTGTCCCCAGAAGGTTGACTTGGCTGGCAGCATCAATTTTCAGTATTTAATGACTCCTCCCTTCAGTCCTGTGGACCTCAAATGCTTTTCAGTAATAAAAGAAATTCTGTGTAACCTCAGAAACTTCAGGTAGAAATCAGAAATGTTTCAATTTCTGGTAATTGCTGCAGCATAAAATCGTAAAATAAATGAGTTCAAAGCACCTAAAAGGCCATTGAACACAATCTTCTGCTCAATGAAAAAATAGAAATCAAACTAGATCTGACAGATAGCTGTCTAATCTTCTCTTGAATGTTTCCAGAGTTGAAGCACTCATAACCTCCGAAGGCAATTGATTCCATTCTCTTCCTGTTCTAACAGTTAGGATGTTTTCCCCGATATTCAGTCAAAATCCAGTTTCCTATGACATGAGCCCATTATAATGTATCCTGCACTCTGAAATGATCAAGAACAGATCCTGACCCTCCTCAGTATGACAACCTTTCAAGGGTCTGAAAAGCACTATCATATCTCCTCCTCCGTCTTCTTTTTCCAAGGCTAAATGTGCCCAGGTTCGCCACCACTGCCCTAGGGCTTGGTTTCCATCCCCATGATCATTCTTGTTGTACTCCTCTGAACTTTTTCCACTTTGTTAAAACATGACATAACATATGAACAGGATTCCAGCCAATACAGGGCAGTTAGGAAACAAGGAAGTACAATTGTTAGATATTAAATGTAACGGAAACTAGTAATTCACGTTATGACTTAGGCATGGGCAAGAATGAAATGGGTTAGTTTGTTGTTGTTGAGTGCCTCTAATAACACAACTGGTTGTTGTTGTTGTTGTTGTTGCTGCTGCTGCTGCTGCTACCGCCGCCACCACCACCACCACCATTATTATGTGCTGTCAAGTTGCCTCTGACTTAAAGTGACCTTGTGAATGAAATGATTTCCAAAACAGCTCTGTTCGACTGTTGTAAACTCAAACCAGTAGCTTCCTTCTCCTTATGCATCCAAAATGGGGAAGCTTCAATTTCAACATTGTTTGCCTTTGGAAACCCAGTAATTCAGGTTTGATTTTATCTAAGATCCACTTGTTTGTCTTTCTGGCAGTTCAGGGTATCCAGAAAGCTGTCCTCCAGCACCACGTTTCAATTTTGTTTTTGTCTTGTGTCTTAATGATCCAGCTTTCCCATTCCTACATGTTGCTTAGAAATACAAGAGTCTGGATGGACTTGGTCTTGGTCTCCATTGACATATATTGTACTAACACTTGATCTTTTCCAGTGGATTCATTGCTACCCTTCTGAGTTTCATGTCTTCTTCAGATATCATGGATGCAGTCTCCATTCGATCTCCGTGATTGAACCAAGGTATATACTATCTCTAACTTTTTCACTTTCTTCTGTTTGATCTTTCAAATGGTAGCCTTAGTTGTTCAGCAACAACAGTAGCTATAAAATTGCCTTTCTCCCCCATTCTATTGCTCAAATGAAGAATGCTGATGGTAAGCAGAGGTTTTTCCTTTTATGTTGAAAGTCTGTGCGGTCCTGCATTCAGATTTCTTTAATGCTACATACATGCCATCTGCATCAGCTTACAGTTGGTAAACCTCAAGGTCTGGGCTAAAAACAACAATAAAATACAAACAAGCCAAAAGTTAATCTGTTAAACTGTTAAGTCTCCCCACTCTTGCTATCAGTATATCTAAGCCACAATAGATGTTTTCCATCAGATCAATCATAAGAAAATGAAAATCCTCATCACTGAGTAGCACCTTGTCATGAATAGCCAGTAACCTTTTACCTTGAGTTCAACTTTAGTTCTCTGTGTCAACAGGTTCCCGGTAGTGTTAATATATTAATGACATCAAAATGGCTCCACAGGTGCTATATAACAAAATACCATTGCTAGGCTATTAGAGGCACTCAAGGCCTTTGGGAATATTCACTGGACCTATTGTTTTGTCCAGACCATCATTCAAAAAAGAACACTGGAACTAGGTCACAGACAGCCATACATTTCTGTAGCTATTTGAAAGGTATCTTGAGAGAAATAGCTCCATAAATTGAAAACACATGAGCCAGAGATGCACGTTTGGCCATGGAGAACTCCAAGGAGCACAGCAAAGTTAAGTTAGGTGTCTGACACCCTGTGACATGTTTGCATCTCAAGAGAACAAGAGAAAACACCTGGAGGGCTTGATTGACTGGCGGCTCTGGTGGTTAGCATTTTTATAGTTGCACCATTTTATTTGCTTTTATAAAAATATGTTCCAAATTTAATATGGTCTGCTTAATATTTTTTTGACATGATTGAAAAATGTTTGCATCATGTTATTACTCAGGGATAATTCCAAAGGTATACTTCACTCCTGCCTAGCTTGGGAAAATTATTTTGGTCTACGTCTTCCAGAGAAACTTCACAATGGTATATTGGGTAGTGAAGCAGAAATAAGAAAATGGTGTGTTGCCCTTTGTTAACAATTTGGAAAGGGAAACTCCACCTGAAAAGGAGTGCAATGGCATTCCTGTATCTGCAGAAGGTTTGTCTCAGTGACCTGAGACATATTTTCCAACCCTATGGCATTGATGTGTGGGAAAGGATTTAAAAATGTCATTTTTGCATACAAAGGTTTTCAGACACTAATCTTGTGGGAGTCTGGTCATCTGTACCATATTTGTTTTATCAATATATATAATAATAGGGTGGGGTATGGATTGGCATGGGGGGGGGCAACCAGTTTTACATAAAAATCACTTCCAGGATCAGGATATCTTTAAAGCAGTCATTCTCAACCATCCTTGGTCATGGCCTTTTGAGGGGTCTCTGGTTCCGGGGGGCCCAGCCAAATATGCAAAGGCTTCAGCGCTGTACAAACAAAGAGACAGCACAAACAGATGGATCTGTAACCCCCTTCATATGTGCCAGGGCCTTCTGGGGGCCTAATACCCCCTGTTGAGAATGGCCGCTTTAAAGAACTGATCCGGGGGAATGGAGGAAAAGCTATGATTTAGGATTGGGTTACAAGGGACTTTGCTCTTCTGCTCGGTCCACTCTGGTTTGCTCCTTTTCCTGATGATCTCACAACACAAGTGCCTTCATAAAAGGAAAAGCCTTTCTCTCTGTCCCACTACCTTCACAAGAACACATGAAAGGGTAATCTCTGTTGCTGCTCCCAGACTTTGGAACTCCCTCCCGCTGGAGGCCAGGACTGCCCCATCTCTGTTGTCTTTCCGGAAACAGGCAAATACCTTCTTCTTCAGGCAAACTTTCCCTGAATGAGGAACTACCTACTATGTGACTTTTATATGGATTACCATTTAGTAGTGGGCACAAAACAGAAAAATGACATTTGTTTCATTTCATTTCATTTTCCCTGTGATTAATTTCATTTTGTTAGAAACATTTTTTTAAAAAAACTTGTACACAATGAACCAATAATGACTGATTTGTTACTCTATAAAACAGGTCCCCTGGGTCATAGAGGCACCATATTTGGTGGGTATCTTCCTTGGACTCTCCCCTTTAAGCTCTCCAAATTTGGAGAGATTTGAGATTCAGGTGGCTGGGTTATTCAACTTCAAAGGGGATGTCTCTTGAAAAAAAAATTTCTAATTGCAATGTTATGTGGTTGAAAATAGTGATCCCAGGCAGCTAACAGGGTGGAATTAACAGAGGAGCTTCCTCAAGCTTTCCCCTGTAACGCCTTGAAACTTGGAAAGTTTTGGGTTTCAGAGAATGGTGTTATTAAGCTGCAAAGAGGCTGCAGGGGTACTTTATTGAAGGAGTGTGGATTAGTGGGCTGAGAGGAAGCTGTAAATTAATCCTATAATTGGTAAGTGTGCCGGACACACTTCTTCCATTAAGCACCCCCACACCTCCTTTGGAGCTTAATATCTCAGCCCCCAGAAACCCTAACTTTTCCAAATTTCAAAGGGTCCCTTAAAATTGCTTGGTGAAGCTAAGCCTGCCATTTGCATGCCTGGGATCAATACTTTTCCACTTTTTAAAAAAATATAATAAAATCTTTAAAAGAAAATTTCAACGGAAAAATACTGATCTCAGCCATGCAAATGGCAGGCTTAGCTTCCCCAAGTGATTTTAAGGAACTCCTTGAAATTTGGAAAGTTTTGGGTTTTACGAAATGGAGTTATTAAGCTCCAAAGAAAGTGCAGGGGTGCTTAATGGAAGGAATGTATCTGGCGCACTTTACCAATTTTAGGGTTAATTCCCCTCAGTGCGCCTATTCACACTCCTTCAATTAAGTACCCCCTTGCAGCCCCTTTGGAGCTTAATAACTCCATTCTCTGAAACTCAAACCTCTACAAATTAGGGGTGCTTCAAGGGGAGAGCCTGAGGAAGCTCCTCTGTAATTTCCTTGCTGATAGCTGTCTGGGATCACTATTTTCAAGCACATAACATTGCAATTAGAAATTGTTTTTTTCTGGGGGGGACACCCTCTTTGATGTTACCTTTTAATGTTCTAGGATGCCTCTTCTAATTCTCTGTTCTTAACTTGAATATGTGTTAAATGTTCTGGGTGTATATTGTCCCTCATTATTGTAAGCCACCTTGGGTCCTTTTCCAAGGAGAAAGGTGGGGTAAAAATATCCAAAATAAATAAATGAATAAAATAAAACAGCTCATTCCTGCATTCCTATCTGCACCATTTTGGCTCCCGGTTAGGGGCTACCAGTTTTGATTTCGGTTGTTTGACGAAGGTAAGATTGCTTAGTCTTGGTTTGGTTCCAGAATGTGCAGTTTCTGTGATGGAAGCAAAATAAATGGTTTAAGTTTTCAGTTTCATAGTATGATTAATTGGCATAAACAGATAGCAAAAGCCATTTTGCCTATTGGAAAACTGAAGACTTCCTCTGCGCATCTCTGAGGGGGAATGAGAGGAAGCAAAGGGTTGTTTTTAAAGCCTTGTAAAGCAGTGCTATCCCTTGTAAAAGGTTGTTTTTAAAGTCTTGTAAAGCACTATCCCTTTAAAAACATTTTTTAAAAAATGGAACGTTTCCTCCTGGAAGTAAAAGGAGACAAAAGGGAGCAAGGAGGGGGACAATTTCTTTTATTTTCTTTCTCTTTAAAGGAAGATGAGCCCAAAACCACTCGATCCTTCCATAAGGATATAAGATTTGCACCAAATCATAAAATCATAGAGTTGGAAGAAACCTCAAGGACCATCCAGCCCAACTCCCTGCCATGCAGGATCCCATATCACAATATTTCTGATAGATGGCCATCCAGCCTGTGCTTAAAAACCTCCAAAGAAGGAGATTCCACCACCCTCCATGGAAGCATATTCCACTGCCGGATAGCTCTAACCATCAGGAAGTTCTTCCTAGCATTCATGGCACACCACACCTCTATGCAACCTTGACCAATTCTATTTATCTCAAACCTACCTGTTCCAATTTGGCTGTCGCCCAACGTATTCACTTTTGATTTCCTATTTTCTTTCCCTCACTAAGAGCCACTTCAACTTTCCCTGTGACAGTACTACATCCAGGTGTCTGTACAATACAGAGCATAGTATAAACAACCAGAGTCAAAGTGGGGTCGAAAATCTTTGTGTTGTCAGCGGTGGCTATACGATTACTGAGTGGTGGTGTATTTTTCCTCTGCTTTGCTCCATCACTGACCTGTGCCTTTGAAAGATATTTCCATACAGGTTTATTTCTGTTGCTCCATCTTCTCTCCTCCATACTCTGTGGATGGGTAATACAAAGAGGACGAATAGGTGAGAAAAGGGTGGCAGAGATAGGCAAAAGGAGACAACAACCTGTCCTGGAAGTGAGTCCTTGTGGGGGAATTCTAAGTAAGGGCCTGACTCTCCTTCTGCCCATTGTAAGGGAATGGGCTGGTGGAAGTATCTACTATCTTAAAGTGAGGTGATGGCCTTTTTTTCCTGCAAGACCAGTCCCTTGCTGAAGTCTAGTTATAAATTATAAGTAGAAAAGACCATTGAATCAGTGAGAATTTGGTGAGTCTATTCCTATGTAATTTCCCTTGGTTCAACAGGACTACTCTAGTGATTTACTACAGGATTTCAGTCTATAAATTTTACAAAAGACTTCCCATATATTAGCAAAGCATACACATATCTACCTACTTTAATCAAAACCTTGCATCTCTGAGTATATTGGTGCTTTTGAGAGAATGTATTTATCCCCTGGATAAAAGGGCTGACACCCTGCTGGCTTTTGAATCCTAGTAACCCATGACAATGCATTTAATTCCAAGGAACATTGCCTCTACTTCCTCAGATGTAATGTTTTCCCTATAGAATGTATGTTTCAGAACATTTTTTTTTTTGCGGGGGGATGAAAAACTTTGTCCTATGTTGCCTATAAACCATGTCATTTGTCTCACACTTCTTCATTACACAGAATAGTCTCTTTTGCTTCAAGTTACTGTCCCCAATTTCCAAAACAATATGTGTTTCTAGCCTTATGGGACGTGTGTGTGTGTGTGGGGGGGCTGGACCAAGGGCAGAGGGAACACAAATATTTCCTATAGATACACATGGAAATTATTGTTCTCGCATTTGCAATATATTTCCGGTCACTGTTATAAAACACCTTTTTATAACATCAGGCATCTTGGAAAGTCATAAAACTATTTAATGTATGTACTTTCTTCCACAAATTTGTAAATTTTACAGATATTAGTGAATATTTATGTTAGATATTACTCAATGTTCAAAGCCCGCGCTAGCCACCCCATTTCTCATTCATAGCCCAAGATTTCCCCTCTCTGTTTGAATTATTGTTGAATGACTTGCACCTGAATTACTTTTTCTTATAAATTGAGATTCACAAAACTTGCATATTCATTTACCTTTCAGACTACTTTCTGTTCTCCCCATCTTGCCTTTGGAGCCAGAACCAACATTTTCTTGCAGCTTTATATTGCAGAGAAAGAGGGATAGTTGCATCCTATGAAGCTTATTTGCTATTCAGAATGAGGAAGCACATTTATTTTGAGTAAGAGTATTGGGCCATCGAATGGACTTCATGTAGGTCAATCCTACTAGAATACTATGGCTTCCGGAGCTCCTGGAAATAACTCATTAGTGGTTCTGGAAGACTTCCAGGAGTATTTTTCCCCTATAGCCAGTGTATCCCTCATAGCTTGAATGTATTTATTTATTATAAGGAAGAAGAGAAGGAGGAGAGGTGGGTTATCTGCATGGGGCAGCAGCTTTTAGACAGGGATTCTGGTAGGACCTTTTTAATACTGAAAATCTGCAAGACCAGTGTGGCCATAGAGATTGCTGGTATTAAAGGCAACAAGTTATCCCCATTGGGCAGTAATGGCAATGGCAATAGAGCCGGCCTGGTTGATGGAAAGAGGAATGCAACTTGTCTTCAGTGATATTCCAAACTCTGACTGAACCTGGGGACTTATATGTATATAGTAGGTGCTCTGAAAATGGGATGCCACCATTCTTTAGCTTCTCAGAGGCATTGCTGAAGGTCTCATATAGTGAACAAATAACTGGATAAAGACCTATCCTTGAATAGATGAATCCAGAAGATGTCCACCCACACATGTTCTTTAAAGGTTCTTTCAAACATCAAACACTTCTGCCGTCCTCCTCCACCTGCTTTACTGTGCAGAGACAGCTGCCAAACACAGCACACGTGGAGGGTGTGGGGATGTAGACAGACTACATTATTCTTGGAACCAAGAGAAATTTTTCTGTTCTTTTGTGGAAGACAAGATGAGCAGGAGCTTGGCAGTTACTCTAACGCATTTAGAGACAGAATCAGCTGCTAGGTTTTCAAATTAATGACATTATTTGTGTATCTTTTTCAAGTGTTTCATACACATCAAGCCATCTATGGATTTATATGCAGTAATATTTTTCTCATATTTTGTGACTATGAATGAGAAACCTAACTGCAAAACTTGACAATAAACGAACCTAGGAAGAAGAGGAAAACAGTCTGATAAAACCACAGAAGTATTTTTCCCCTCTAGTCTCAAAAAGATATATGGGTTACATTATTTATTTATTTATTTATTATTGGATTTATACCCCGCCCATCTTCCCTAAGGAACTCTGGGCGGCTTACAAAGCTGATCAAATCAGGACATAAACGAGTTAAAACAATGCACCCTGATCAAAACTAGTATAGTTCAATAAAAATCATACAGGTAGAGCTAACCAAAGAGCAGATGGTGGCGGGGGGAAAAGAAAAAAAAATTAAACTTGGCCTCCAAAGGCCTCGCGGAACAGGAAGGTTTTCAAGGCTCTGCAAATTGAATTATTTTGTTTTGTTGTTGTTTAAACAAACAGCGAAGTGTATCCATGACAACTGAAATTTGCACAAAATAATATACGGGAAGAAAATCAGAATATCTTGGAACTCTCCCTGGAAAAGCTATACAGTCAGTATGGACTCCCTGAATGCCCCTGCTTGCCTGCTCACATATCCTAATTCAGTAAACCTGCAAAAAGATGCAAGGAAAACTACTATGATCAGCACCTTTTGCCAAAAGTCAACAACTTTGCAGTATTTTTCCAGCACCACACAGGCCCGGTGGCCACAAACTCCAGTGAAAAACTGTTACAAAACACCCAAAACAGAGGTAGGTGAATAAGTTTCAAAATTATTTAAGGAGATTTTGTGAAATTTTAAAATTGCACCTGTCCGTTGCTTTTTCCTTTGCCCTCAATGGCCAGCAGACTGAATGCAGGAACAGAACATGGATTTCTAAATAACTTTGGGATGTTCATTAGAATAAAACCTGTATTCTAGTGGCAGACAGTTCTCATCCCCCTCTTTTTGTCTCGAACCTCTTGTAAAGACATTGAAGTATAATTCCTTTATAGATAATGCCAAACCCAGACCTATGTTGAGCAATGAATTTGGAGGAATTTTTAACCCCAACACAAACTAGACTAATTAGTCACTGATTTCTAGCAGATCCAGACCCAAGTAGTTTTACTTTTGTGAACCTTGAGACTGGGGTCAGGGGAGACTTTAATAGTTTAAAAAAATTGCTACCAGATCATTGTCTGTAGGACCAGGACTGGAGAAGGACACAGTGGAATTAAATTTCCAACCTCTGGCCCCACAGTTAGATTCCTTAAGCCAGGATTATCGAAATTCATTGTTGAATTTGAGGTTGCATAAGGAAGTACTTAGCTTCCAAGTGTTCTTAATAGGAGACATTGAATCTCTTCTCTTTGTTTAGACCATTTTCTGTTTAATTGTCACCACAATGTCTCATCCCCTTAGTTATTCGCAAGTGCAAACACGGAAGCTGACAAATAAATTGCTACCTTAGCATAATAAGTAATATTCCATATTTCTCACTCTTGGGAAAATTAGATTCTGGCAACAGAGAGTAATGACAGGAGGATGAAAATACTTACCATGGCAAAAGGCAAATATGAGGAGTATAAAATATTTTGTTCTGAGAAACTGTGGGAAAGAGCCTCACTATGACCTCCAGGTTAATATTTCATAGAATTCTATTTCACAAAACTATTTGAGAGAGTTGTGGTTCAGCCATTCTTTAGTTCATACGTAGGCTTCAAAAGTGAGGTTGATTCATATTTGCACAATGGGAGAATTCAATGAGGTTGATTCGGAAAAAAAGCATTCAGCAATTTTCGTGGGCAAGCTGAATAATGTTACTGTATGAATGTGTGTTTAAAAAGCAAGGACTTTGTTTTCTTTCAAATTACTTGTATGTACTTGGCTCTAAAAAGATCTTGATCAGCAGGAATTCAGGTTTTTCAAAAAAGGATTACAAGTAATAGGGTTTCATTTGCTTGACTGATAGAAAGTGTACCCTGGGTAATCCACCTTCAAGTATTCATCCAATCTTATTTATTTATTCGAAACTCTTCTTCTTCTTCTTCTTCTTCTTCACCACCACCACCACCACCACCATAATCATCATCATCTCATCATCATTATGTCCAATCAAAACAATTCCGGGTTTTCTAGGTAGTGTGTATTCAGAAGAATGTTCTGGGATTTACAGTCTGAAAAAGTAACTTTTCAGAGTTTAAAATTAAGCATAGATTAGGCATGGCACACAAATGTATGTACCATATCTCTCTGCTCACACAACAATCCAACTTGGAAAAAAAAAGAATGACACAGAAGCAATATGTTTTTCATTCTACCTTAACTGACTTTTGAAGGGCTTAAAAAGCTATTACATTTTAAGGTTGCACTCCAGGAGACAGACACTTCTAGATAGGCATAGATGGGATTGCAGCATGCCTTGCCCCCCATGCTCTGGATCATTATAAATAAGTGCTCCATATAATGTTTTGGCTTTCAGAGCACTTTAACTGGGCCACTGTTATTGTAAAGCAGGAAAAATAAAGGGTGTGACTTCTGTTTTAAGGTGATTAATTTAATTCTACATTAGTCATCAGACCGTGTATAACGATTACACATCAGTGGGCCTACATGCTAACATTAGGTGCTTCTCCCCCATGTATCTATGATTACCACCACCCTGATCAAAGGCTCAGAGGAATGTGGTTGCAAAGGGACTCTGCTTGTTGTTTTGCCAGAGGATTTGTAAATCTGCTTTGTGTTGTGTTAACAGAAAAAGTATTAATAGTACACTGATCCTTTATCTGAAGTGTTAAGCTTTTCCATGAGGCAAACCTACTGTCAATGAAAGAGAGGGATTATTTGAATAACCAGGATGGGCTTTGTGCTCCTTCTTATTCAAAACAAGAGGTTTTTATAGAAGATGGGAACATGGGAGGCCCGCATAAATAGGGGTGTAATGTTCTAGGACAAGATTAGCATTAAATCCTTGGTTATAAAATCCCCCGGAACAATGATAGTGTGAAGGAATATTGCTTTTATTAAACTGGGCATTCAATAATATTTATATCAGAGGACCAGGTTTTGTTCCAGGGGAATGTTATGTCTTGTCAAGCAGAAATGTGGGTTGCAGGTGAAAATGTCAGCCCTATATGGAATGCTGTAGACATCTTTAACACGAAAAGCTTGGATTGTTAATTTGAGAGATTATCATCCTTATTACAATCAACTGATCAGATAAGGAATGTTACATTTTAAAACTTCTTGTGTCATACATTATTTCTTGGCAGCCAGGTTGCGGTTGGTGTTATCATTGCTTCAATCAACCAGGTAATTCAGTGGCTTAAATGCTATTAAGGTTCAAATAATGTAACACCGTAGATAGCAATAACTTTGGCGAAACATTACTTCCTTATTATTATTCAGGAGAAATGCCTCTTCTACATATACTTGCGTTATCTACAAACATAAATAACACTTCTTTCTCTTAAAACCACTGCTTTTTCTTTTAATGAAATTTATGCAAATTGGATCTAGAAACAAAGCCACAATTATTGATTTATCATAGATAAAACTGTCTTTTTATGAATCTGCCATAAATGGCTATTTATTTATTTATTTATTTATTTATTTATTTATATACACAGACTTTGTGTTTATAACCACTTATACTTTGTGTTTATATCTCTCCTTGTGTGATTGCATTGACGCTATACTGTATTACCAATGGTTAGTTTTAATGTTGCCTTCTAATGCTGTAAGATACCCCTGTTTCTTAAACTGAATGTGTCTTAATTGTAATGGACTGTGTATTGTCTCTCCTTACTGTAAGCTGCCAAGGAGAAAGGTGAGGTAAAAATTCTCAAAAATAAATAAAAATAAATAAAAAATTAATAGATAAATGTATGCACATTTAATTTGTGAATTATCTATCAGTCTCCTAAGCATTCTTCAACTGGTTAATAACCCTGATCAGGCCAAAATAAGTTTTAATGTATTTTTAAATGAACAGCATTTAACATGGATCTGTAACTTATGGTAGAACCACATCCTCCACTAGTATTGTTATGCTATGTGCTGTCAAGTTTGAACCAAGTCATAGTGACCTTATAGGACTCTCAAGAAGTTGTTTTACTAGTGCCGCTCCCATGACTTTCCATGGCTGAGCAGGGAATTGAACCCAGGTGTGCTGAGTCCTATTCTCTTATTCTGTCCCATACAGGCGTACACTATATTGGGTACCCCCACTATAATTGGTTAGACATTCTTAAGTAAAGTTAAATATGTTTAAATGTCTTTGCACTTCATGCCTTCCTAATTTTGGGTGACCTTTTTCTGTCAAAAGAATTTGAATTTGTTTTTAGCTTGAGCTCTCATATGTATGAGTCTGACCACTCATATAAATGACTTTGATTATTATTTTTTGACCACCTCCTCATTGATATGAGTTTGCCACTTGCTCATATCACACCTGACTCATGCTAAATGCAGGTCATTATGAGCAAGTTCAGACTAGATCGATAGGGGTGGCGGTGGCGGTCAATGAGCTGCACTTAGCAATGGCACAAAGCTTATGCAAACTGCCATAAGATTCTGGGTAGAATCCAATGAATCAATATGATATACATTAGTTGCCGAGCCAGTGTCAGTGACATGTGCCAGCTTGACAAGTTTACCTTGTGAGCTGGACTGTTTCTGAAAAAGAAAAAAGGAAAAAAACCCAGTATTAATATTTTTGGACTGTGACCCTTACCGAAAACACTTGCAAATGCTTTCCACTAACCAGTGAGACACCTCCTAAAGGCAGCATGTTTACAAGTCACTTAGGTGCCTTTGAAAACATTGGTGCATCTCACGCATCTCAGATCTCTCTCTCTTCCATGTTTATCTGATCGTGTCAGAGATGGGGAAAAAACAACACAAGAGAAGGTAAATGGAAAGAGACCCATGATTTCCTTGCCCTTGGGGCTTGTGAGCTATAGGTAAAAGTGCAGACAAGGATCCATGAAAGAGAAACTGATTAGAAGGTCTGGTTTAGATCGCAGTGTAAGCAGGAAATGATGAATCTTGGCAAAGGACCAAGACCCAAAAGAAAGCAGCAAGGAACGCTGATGCTGATGTGATGGAAAGACAAAGGGAAGAGAAAGAAAGCAGCTGGAACAGCTGAAATAAAAGGACCCTCCAAATAGCAAATGCTGGGCATTTCTTAACTCAGTAACATGTGAGAAATTGGTAATGGTTGCTGTCTTTTCTTGGGGGAGAGTGTCTTTATTAGGTGGCCATTGTTAACCAATAAAAATGTGTAGCTAATTGATTTGGTCTTGGTATATATTATAGTGGGCAGGAAATCTGAGGGGGGTGGAAAAAATAAAGGTGGGGGAAGCAACTTTCCTTATTCTTATGTGAGCTAAAATACATGCAACAGGTAAACCAGCCATTAGACCTGAAACCATGTTAGCATTCAAGGGCTATGACTGAAGTGATCTTTCTTCTGGTGAAGCAATATTTTCAAATAAAGAATGCATTCAAAGGCCATCCACAAAACAAACCAAGCTATTTTTGAGGGAGCATTGTCTTTATTATTATTATTATTATTATTATTATTATTATTATTATTATTATT
>JAHTLZ010000330.1:19917583-19929535 GCA_023846285.1 Phrynocephalus versicolor | reverse complement strand
TTATTATTATTATTATTATTATTATTATTATTATTATTATTATTATTTCAATATCTTTTAAATCTGATTTAATAGGATTTTATTTAGTGTCTTTTAACAATGAATCTTTTATTACTACAACTGATTGCATACTTAATTGTTCAAATATTTTCATTTTCAATCTTTTGTCAACTGTCTTGGGTCTCTCCACTGGGAGAAAGGTGGAGCAGAAAATAAATGGATCAGTTAATTTCCATATTATCAGAGGTGAGAGAAACTTCTGCTATGACAACCAAACAAAATCTGCACTTATTCATAGAATTGTTAATCAGCTGTTAACAACCAGACACAGTCACCCCCTTCCCTCTTTCATATTGTTTAGCTTTAGGTATTTAATTTAAAGTTATTTGTTTTAAGTTAATAAACACAAGCTCCTGGACTGATGATGTTTCCCCTTATCTTAGGTGAGTGAGGTCACGGGGAGTGGGACAAATTGTTTGGATTTCATGGATCAACAACTTCTCCTGGTATTCTGCAGCACACTTCTTTGATGTACTCCTCTTAAACCAGGCCTGCCCAAAGTCTGCCCCGGGGGCCAAATCTGGCCTGTCAGGCCATTCTGAGTGGCCCGTGGCTGGCTGGCCCACCCCTCCCTCCCCCTCCTTCACCCCATTTTTTAAAAAAAAATCTTCCGCCAACACTGACACCGCCAGGAAGCTTGAGGGGCTGGGCCGGCCGGCCAGCCAGCCAATGAACAAAAGCTTGTGGGATGGGCGGGCAAGGGGGCGGGCCACCAGCAGCAGCACCACTGGGAAGCTTGTGGGGTTGGGCGCGCACATGGGTGTGGCTTGCAGGTGGGCCACCACCACCGGCATCACCGGAAACCTTGTGAAGTTAGGCGCGCACATGTAGGACGGCGCATGGGCGGGCCACCACCACCGGCATCACCGGGAAGCTTGTGAAGTTAGGCGCGCACATGTAGGGCGGCGCATGGGCGGGCCACCACCACCGGCATAGCTGGGAACATTGTGAGTGTGCGCGCACGTGCGGTCAGTGGATGGGGCTTATGGGTCAGTGGGTGGGGCTTGCAGTGGGGTGGCAGGGTCAGGGAGCAACCGGCCCCTGACACATTCTCTGTCACCAAATCTGGCCTTCCTTACAAAAAGTTTGGGCACCCCTGTCTTAAACTATAATTCTGACATCAGAGATCTTGGCTGCTGGCTTTTTTCAGCTATCAAATGAATATTTCTAAAACTGGATGTTCCTCTTATAGAGTGGCTCTCTCCTTCATGTTTTTGGAGTGAGACTGAGAAATTGTGTTGTTTTACTAAGAACCAGAGGATTGCTCCCTTTGACATTTGGTTAATACAGTGGTACCTCTACTTATGAGTTTAATCCATTCCGAATGCATGCTCATAAGTCAAACAACTGGTAGGTAGAGCAGCCGTATCTAAAAAATAAAAATAAAAATTGTAAGTAGAGCAGACCACATCTAAAAATTGTAAGGCAGGTGTTAAAACACCAACAGTTTTGCGCTCTTAAGTCGAATTGCTCGTAACTAGACCCGCTCATAAGTAGAGGTACCACTGTATTTTTTTTCTGAGGGGGGATGACTTCACTTGCTAATGAAACACCAAATACTTGATCCTCCACAGCTAAGCAAAGCCACAGCAAGCATTAACACATCTTCCTGCATTATAGCAATAATTGTAGGGTCATAGTAGTACTCTTTAAAAAGGGTTTCAGTTTATATATATATTTATTTATTTTATTTATTCTTGGACTTATAAACTGCCTGATTTTCCCAGAGGGAACTCTGGGCGGTTTACAAACATGTCACCCCAGGCGACTAAACAATACAATCACAAAACAATCCCCAGCGAGAATAAACATCAAAACCTAACAAATGCACATAAAGCATCCAAGTACCATTAAAAACTACTAGCAAATACTAAAAAGAAAAAAAAATACCTGAAACGAAGCAGAAATGAAGCAGAAATATTAATGCTGCAGCAGCCATACCACCCTGAAGCCCGATTTTGTCATATCTCAGAAGCTAAGCAGGGTCTGGACTGCCTGGGAATACCAGTGTAGGCTAGGCGACAGGCCTTGTGACAGACCGGCCAAATTTCAACAACAGCAACAAAAAAGAGTTGCATCAAAACAATGGATCTGTCTAGCGGACCCACCACCAAGTGGGACAAATGCTAAAGAAGAAGAAGAAGAAATGGTAACATCAATTAATGGGGAGGGGGGACACCTACCAATGTATATATTGAAATATTTACGTTAAAGACAGAAGATGCATCCATATGACGATTTGGAAGATTTCCATCAAACAAGTCAACCATGCCATTTCCTGTATAGATCATGAATATGAAGCCTTCCTAATGATTTTGATGTATGTCTGTCCAGTCCTTTTCTCATACAGTACCAGTATTTTTTCTTGTTTCCAGAAGGAAATGATTATAGATGGCAAACAAGAAAGCCATTTACTTTGCTTGAATATGACGTCTTAGTGAAATCAACAGTATTGCACCAGAAAGCGTGCCCTGACACTTTTGCTTACCACAGAAAGATAGAATCACAGAGTAATGAAGTTGGAAGAGCTCTATAAGACCATTGAGTACAACCCCCCCATCAATGCTGATTATGAGTTATAACTCTTAGACATGATCAAACACTTTCTGTGAAGTATTTTCTTTTCTTTGTTGGTTCTTTTCATATTTAGATTGGTTTTTTTATATAAATCACATAAGCCTACCCTTCTGCTTTTTTCTACTCAACAAAAAGGGTCAACTTGAGGTTTGAAAGAGCATAACCATGCCCTGTACCCTGGAAATAAATACAGTATTAAATTTTCAGGACTGGGGAAAGAAACTTTTGGAGTAGTTTATTTATTTTTTCCTCCCCCTGAGGAAAGTCTGTTTCAAAAGCCACTGCAAGAATGTGAGAAATGGAGTGGGATGAGAAAGAACAAGGAAACTACTTCAAAATTTATTTTGAAACATGGAAAGAATTGGTTAGTGTTTGGGCTAATATATGAATTGGTTTGATTCCAAAACAATGTATTCAGCTATCCCTAGTGAAAAATCTATGGAACATAAGTTCTCTGTAGCAGCCTGAAAAATTACCAGTTTCTTACTGAGGTAACCCAACTAGGATTTGGTTTGTCAAGATACCCCAGATAAACCATATTTCACGGTTTCTATAAAACACTCAGCTACGGAGCTTCTTTTGCTTTTGTTTTTATTGGCTATGACTTCTCCACCAAAAGGAACTTGGAGAGCAAATTCAAGCAGCTGGTCAAAATCCATCTATGTGCATAAAACAGCACCTGCTACCAACTCCATTTTTAGTTTTTTTTAGTTTTTCTTTCTTTCTTTCTTTCTTTCTTTCTTTCTTTCTTTCTTTCTTTCTTTCTTTCTTTCTTTCTTTCTTTTCTTATGATTCAACTTTGCTTTTTCACAGAGCAGAAAAGGGTGTGGCTCATATTCTTGTCTTTGGCACAGGGTTAACTAATTAATAATCTTGATGATGCAATAGAGCACGAGCACATCACCCCAGTTCTGGCCCGCCTGCACTGGTTACCCGTTGTCCTCCAGATTAGGTTCAAGGTCCTGGTTTTGATTTTCAAAGCCCTCCACGGCTTGGGACCAGAGTACCTGGTGGAGCGTATCTCTCAGAGGTCAACTGGGTCCAGACCCACGAGAATGGTGCAGGCGCGCTCACTGAGGGTGGCCACACCCAGAGAGGTGCAGAAATTGCGTACGTGTGACTGCGCTTTTTCTGTGGTGGGCCCCATGTTGTGGGACCATCTTCCCAGTGAGCTGCGCCTTGCAGTGTTCCTGCCAGCCTTCAGGAAAGCCTTAAAAACCCACCTATTCCAGGAGGCTTTTGGCGACCTTTCTATTTAAATTCTGTCTTTTTTTTGTTTTTTTGCCGCTCATGCCATCTTTTGTGGGGTGGGGGGTTGCACCCCCCTACTTTTATTGTTGCCTGTTTATTTTTATGTATGTTTTCCTGCTGTTTTTATTGTTCACCGGGGCAGGGAGTTCCACACCGGAAGATGCGGCAGTATACAAATGCTACAAATAAATAAATAAATGTTATTATAGTAATCCTGCTCAGTGTGAGAGGAACTGAAGGTTCAGATATATATGCTTGGCTGAGGAGCCAATGGGGCAAAGCTACCATGCGTGGGAATGTGACTGAATGAATCCAAACAAACCCAGCCATAGGCCATGAGGACCGTTGGGAATGGGCACCTGGACCATATTTTTCAAAAATACAGATCACAGCCATGTTTCAGCATGGAAATGTCAGGGTTAGCTTCCTCAAGCAATTCAGGTTAAGCTCCCAAAATTTGGAGTGGTTTGGGGTTCAGGGGTCTGAGCTATGAAGCTCCAAAGGGGGTGCCCCTAGGAAAAAAATCTTTCAAATTGGAATCAGAAACCTAGCCACAGCAGCGTTAAGTGCTCACCCATGGCTTGGCTTCCAAAGTTCCAAAGCCAATTGGAAAGATTTTTTTCCTAGGGGCATCACTTGTTGAGCTTAAAAACTCAGCTCCCTGACTCCAAAAACTTTCCAAAATTTGGGGGCTTATGGGAAAGAGCTTGAGGAAGCTCCCCTGCAATTTCCTCTAGGATGAATTGTTTTGTTCTAGAGGGGGAAATGGTGTTTTGTTTCATTTCGTAACACATCCTACCATTTCATTACAAAATGAAGTAATTTGTTACTTAACAAAGCAGTGCTTCATTTTTCATTTCATTCCCATCTCTAATAGCTGTAAAGTAGTAGAGTTAGTTTCGAGAAACTGTGGTTAGCAAAATGAGAAAAGAAACACCCCTAGTCAAAGCAGATAGGATTGGACTTGATGGAGAACTGTTATATGGCAGTGTCAGATAAATGATTACCTCCCCTCTATTTTATGTAAGGCTATGGCTTGGTATCAATGCCCATGCTTTGTTTGTGAAAAAAAATTCCCAGTTTCAGACTGCCATTCTAGGGATTTCAGCTGGAAAAAAAACTTTAAAAGAATGCTAGCCAGTCAAAGTTGACAGTGCTGGACTAGATGGGCCAATTGCATACATTAATAGGTTCAAAGATTCTTTATTGAATAAGTCGATTAGACCGTTTCAAAGCCACAAGATTAAAACAACAAAAACCATGCACATCCAAATACTAATAAATATACAAATACAATGCATTAAAACAATAATATCACATAGTTCTTGCTCAAGAGCTACAAGGGATATACTCACATTTAGTATATATTTTGATCCAACTAGATCACACCTTTACTAACCACCTGTTTCCTCAGCATTGCTGCTTTTACTGCAAAAATTCCAACTTTATGTGTTAAATGATTATTTCTCCCACATAACAAATAGGCAAGTTTCTTTTTATCATCCCAATTCCCCCAGCATCTAGGATAGGGGCTTAAGTAGAAATTTCTAATATTAGTATACAGTTGGCAGTGCAATACATAGTGTGCCAAGTCTTCCACTTTAGCCTCCCCACAAATACACAATCTGTCTTGTACTGGTATACCTTGATATCTGCCTTGTAACATTGCTGAGTCCATTAGCTCGAAACGAAGGTGAGTGAATGCAGTACGATACTGTCTTTTCATAGGGAAGAAGAGATATTTTTCTGCCTGGAAAATTGTCTTGGATGTCGATAACCACTTTAGGGATCGCACTGAGGCCAGGGCAGCCAGATCTGATTGGGCTCTAATATCATACACTCTTTGTTTGAATGCAACTTTACAGTTAGCTTTACTTAGGCTAAGAGCCTCAACACTTAACCCATGATTAGTAAGCATTTGTGAAAAATTCTTAAACCAAGATTTAGTTACAGGATTAGTCATTTGTTCAGATAAACACATTTTAGGCAACCTATCATCAGACATCTGGCATAGCTTGATCCAATAATTAAATACTCTAACAAGACATAAATCATATACAGTTACCAAGCCTAGTTCTGCTCTGACCGCATGGGCCGGTGTACTTCTTGTTACCCCTAGAATTCCCTTTATAAATTTGTTTTGCACCTTTTCAACTTTCTTACTGCTTCCAAGACTCCATATTTCTGCGCCGTAGCACAGCATGGGCAGTACTTTGCCTTTAAATATTTTTATAGCTGGTTGGAGGGATCCAGGATATTTATAATTAAGTAGCTTGTTCAGGGAGTTAACTGCTACTAAAGCTTTTGTTTCATTCTTCTTTATCTGGTGAGACCAGGAACCTGTTGAGGAAAAAACTATGCCAAGGTAATTATATATCCCAGTCTGTTCCATTTCCTTGCCCTCTAAAAACCACTTATATTGTTTCCTTTTATTGCCAAATACCACAACTTTTGATTTGCTATTATTAATGACTAAGTCATTTTGTTGGCAATAATTACTAAATTTTCTTAATTGTCTACGCAACCCAACTGGTGTTGTAGACATTAAAATCATATCGTCCGCATAGAGAAGCAAGTTTACTGATCTGTCTAATATTTTTGGCATATGGTATTCCGGCAGAGCCATACAAGAAACTATGTCATTAATATAAAAATTAAAAAGAAATGGAGCTAAAATACAACCTTGGCGTACTCCCTTATATGTGGCAATCTTGCTAGTTAAGGCCTGATTGGCGCCTGTTCTAACTTGTAAATTTGTGTTTGTATATAGAGCCATTATAAGATGCAAAAGCCTTCTCTCAATATTTGTCTTTAAGAGTTTCCTCCATAAAATAAGTCTGTTAATAGAGTTAAAAGCTGAACTTAAATCTATAAAAGCCGCAAATATCTGTTCGCCCCTCGAGGTATATTTTGATATCAGGTGTAGTAAAATAAAACAGTTGTCGATAGTGCTCCTTCCCCGTCTAAAACCTGCCTGTTCTTCAGCAAATATGGCATTTTCATCAGCCCATTCTTCTAGTTTCTGCAAGATGAATTTAGCATAAATTTTAGCTGTAATATCTATTAGGCTGATTGGTCTATAGTTATTAGGATCTTTTCGATTACCTTTTTTATACAATGGGACCACTATACATGTGCTCCATCCCTTGGGCATGCAGCCTGTGTTATTTATATGCGTGAACAGTCCGGCTAATACGGCTGCCCACCAATCTATCTTTTCCTTAAAAAGTTCTGGGGGTAGGAGATCTTCTCCAGGAGCCTTGTTATTCTTTAATGTTTGTATGATAGGTTTAATTTCCTGCATTCTGACTGGGGGCCATTTAGGGCAGTCATTTATATTTCCTAAAAAAAATTTTGTTGGAGAGTCCATCTTATCATGTTCCTTATGTATCTCTTGGTAGAAGGCTTCCCATGCAGATGCTGTTATTGGAATCTCTGTGTTACAAGAAGATTCACCTAATTTTCTTGAAACTAGTTGCCAGAATTTGGCGGAGTTTTTATTGGTTGCCTCAAGTTCCAACTCTGCCCAACAATTAGCAACAAAAATAGATTTTTTTTGGGCTATTAATTTTTTATATATTCTTCTTGTGCTAACCATATTAATATATGCATTTCTATCAGGCGAATGATTAATTTCTCTCATTTGGTTCCTTAATAATGTCCTCATCATGTAACAGTCCTTGTCAAACCATGGGGACTTTTTATTTTTGTGACATTTTATTGTGGGGCGGAAAAATAATAATTGTTTAATTTTTGAACAAATGATCTGATAATCATTTAAAACAACTGTAATATTGGTTTCAGGGGAACATATCCTACTGCCAAGAATAATACTATCTGATGAGATGTAAAATAAATGCAGTTTTTCCATATCAATTTGTTGCCATCTTAGTCTTCTTTGGACAATATTTAATTGTTCTGCAGCCTTCTTATCTGTTTGAGTTATCTTTCTTAAATCTGAATCTAGCTTGATTTGAGTAATGATTGGTTGGTGGTCGCTATCCTCTCTATTAATTACTGTGATTCCAGAGAAAAGGTGACTTTTGTGTTTTGACACACATACAAAGTCAATAGCGCTCCCTGAGTTATGTGTGAGATATGTGTAAGGGTAAGGTGTTCCAGTCTCACTCGGGCCAATAATTTGAAAGCCATATGTAAGTAATAGGCCCAATAGTTTTAGCCCAGCTTGATTTATTTTGTCATCATTAGAAGCCCAGCAGAAGACATCCTGTAACTCATCCTCAAGGCCCCCAAAAGCTACAGTTTTTTGGGGAGCAGATCCAATTCTAGCATTGAAGTCACCCGACATAATAAGTAAGGCTTTGGGAAAGACAATACTTAATTCATCCATCATTTGTTCCAATTCAATCCATATTTCAGCATTGTAGTGCTTGGAATTAGCAGGTGGTATATAGGTATTGATTAAGATCACCAGTATACTTGGAGTGCATAACTTTACTATTAAACAGCTTTGCGGGGCCTTAATTTCTGTCACCAGGTTGGCTTCCCATCCCAGATCCTCTTTTATTGCTATTAATAAGCCCCCAGATGCCCTTCCCTTCGCTTTCGTTTTTTGTGCTGATTCCTGCCATATACAAAATCCTTGTAATTCTATCCTATCTTTTTCAGTAAGCCATGTTTCTTGGAGCATAATCATATCAAATTCGTAAAGCCAGTCTGGAAAGTCTTCCATATAACAGGAGGCTTTCCAACCTGCTACATTCCAAGAGATCATCTTAATATGAGTCTCTAGACCTGTGCTGTCTTTGGCTTCAGTAGAACATGATTTCAAATTCTCTGCCAAAACTGGGAGAGATTTGTTTAGTCATTCTCGTTTTCCCAACTTTTCTGTCAGAATAAGAGATTTTTGGTCTTCACAATCCCAATCATGGCAGATTATTTGATTTTTAGTTGGACTGAGATAGCATACATTTGACTTAACAGGAACAATAATATCTATTTCAGGTGGTTTATTTTTAGCTGCTGTTTCAGAAGTTCCAAGTTCATGGTCTTCCAAGTATCTCATTTTCTCCCAGTCATTAACAGGAATGCCAGGTCCCCTATGTTTGTAAGTTGTATGAATCTCTGCCTTGGTAACCAAGACACCCCCTTCCTTCTCCTCATCCGTGGGTTTTACAACCACCTTGTTAATAACTGGTTGAGAAAGTGTCTGTTTATCCCCTTCACTTTTAATTGCCAATTGCAACTTATGAGAATCATCTCCTCCATGAAGGTCATAATGCTCTTTCATAATTTGACATGGATTTTGTTCTAAGCATTTCTTTAGAAGATCTAGCCTCTCTAATATTATTTTTTGAGAGGTAGATGGCAAGGACCAGTATGATCTTAGTAGAGCATTCTCCTCTGGATTAAACATCCATTTTTCTGGAGGAGTTATATAATTTTCCTGGTTGTCCTGTAAAGTTGCAGTGTCTTTAATAGCCATATTTTGAGGACCTGGTTGACCTCTATATGTGGGGGCCTCATATATACCATCCAAATCTATCAGAGTTGTCGTATCAGGAACATTTTTAAACATCTTCCCCATAGGCCTAATTGATGAAGAACCTAGTAAAGAAGTAGGGGGAGACTGATTTTCAAAATATCGCACTACACCATAACCGTGTTTTGAGAAAACTTCCTTGGCATTATATATAACTTTAGCCAACATACTATTTCTGAAGGTAACCAGGACACGGGTATTAATTTTGCTATATAGATATTCAACAGCATCAACATCATTAAATAATAATATTCCTGGTATTACTTCATTTACAAATTTTACAAAGTAAATTTTACGTTTATCAGCATTATAGTATCCAGTTGGTTTCGGGAAGTTTTGGAAAATCAACTTTTGTGGCATCATGACTAGCTTCCAACCTCTACACTCTTTATTTTGTCTTGTATCATGATTTACTGTTCTATATGAGTCAAAATCCCGCTTTTCAGGTTCAGAAGAGTTTGCTTCCTGGACTCTCACTTTAGCACTGAAAACTTTCTCCCATGGGTCCAACGTCTCTTCTTCAGCATTGCATTTAACTGGCAACTCTTCTGTTATTGTTCTGGTATCTCCTTTTTGATCTGCAGTTAGCTGGGGCTTTGTCAAGCTTTTTTGTAAACTGTTCCTTTTCTTTCCTTTAGCTACCCCTTTCTTTGTTTTATTTTTGCTTTTACGGCTTACATTTTTGGCAGATTTTAGCCTTTTAGTGCTACTATCATCAAGGGCCCCAGGAAATTTTGCTTTTATCTCAGAAGGAGATGAAGTACGTTTTTTCCTTGCCCTAGAAATTTTAGATTTTATTTCAGAAGAAGATGGGATGCATTGGTTCTTCACTTTGTCCATAAAGTTCTCAACTATCATAGTTATCAAATTATTATTTTCAGCAAAGTATCTCTTGACAGAGATTAATTCCTCATACACCGTAAACAGGAACCCATATAGTACAGCAGAATTGCAGTTCAGGTTACAATTCAACTCCTTTACTGATATATGTTGTGAGTGTTGTTTAGAGGATGATGGTTCTGCTGGCTTACCACGAGCTAATTCAGTAAGCTGCTTTTGGAAAAACTTCTCAAAACACATATCTTTATTGTTTGCATTAGACATTGATTGAGGGGTAGGGGTCTTAATTTCTGAGCTTTCATTTCTATCAGTTGTTATTTGAAGATTAGCAGGATGTTTCTCCTCTGTTGCGACCTGCAAAGGGTATTTTGATATGTCCCACAAAGATTTTGGGTTCCTCCCAGTTTGCGGTGTCATCTTAACACTTACATCATCACAAACAGGTGTTTCATTAGTATCAGCAGAACTCAGTTCCAAAGCTAAGTTAGGCGTAGCAATATTACTTATGAAATCCTGTGTGAGGCCTTTAAGGTCCAAGGTCCCATCTAGATTAGAATTTAGAGTGTATATTGGGACCTTACCCTCAGTATCCTCCGTGTCCACCATATCCTCTTTCTTAGGAATAAAGAATTGAGTAATCTTTGATTGCTGGTGCTTCTTCTTAGATTTCAGGGGGATACTTTCAAACACAGGGGTAATGCCCAGATTTTTATAACCTTTTCTAGTTATCATATCTACACCTCTAACATAAACCAAAGCTCTTCTTGCCAGATGTTCGCTTAATTAACCCCCGGACACCAATTCGCCAAGGCAAACAAAACAAAACTGGCAGATGGAGAGAAACACCCCCTGATTCAAGGCCAAAGCTTATTATTATTATTATTATTATTTTCCCAACTAAATGTTTAGAGACTGTTTGAAGGAATCCCGTTAGGGAAAGCCTCTTAAAAAGCTTCCATAAGCAGGTCTGTCTTAAAAGCTATTCTCTATGCTGGACCTTGTGTGCGCCTGCTTAATAGATTAGTGAAAATATTGAACAAATTCAGTCTGAGGTATTTTCAACAGAAGTTCACCTGACTCCTAATTTTATTTGGAAATCAGCTGTCTTTTATACTGACTCCGGTTTGGTGAGTGGGAGCAGTGCTGCTGCCGAGCTCCACTCCCCTTTTAAATCTTTTAAACTTCTTTTAAACCTCTTATCTTATTAGCCTTTTTAACCATTTTATAATTTGGATATATTTGTTATTTTTATTATCTATTATTTTTATACTCTTGACTTTTAACTTTATCCTTTTAAAAGAAGTATAACTGTTTGTTGCTGCTTGTCGCTAACGCTTCTTGAAAACGGCAGCCGTTCGACATCTCTCATTCCATCATTAAGACAACCCAGCTGCCTGTTGCCACAGTGGAGGAGACATGGAGGAGTACTGCTGGTAGCTACGAATATACTGCCCTGGGAATTCCCATTGTGTTGCTGCCAACCTGCTATCTACCCCTGCTTTCCTGGGAGATACATCTGCCTTTGAACTGCATGTTTGGTGTTGTTTTTGAAACCAGAAGAATTTCTTGTCTGCAAGCCTGCCTGCTGGAGCTGCCTGCTGAGTTGGAAAGGAAATAACTGCAGAAGTTGGTTGTCTTCGAGAAGAAAGCTGGTAGGAAAGAAGGGGAGCGTTTGAATCACTCCCCTAGAAAACGCCCATGGATGTCTTTTCACACAGTCC
>JAHTLZ010000330.1:19879338-19916058 GCA_023846285.1 Phrynocephalus versicolor | reverse complement strand
TAATAATAATAATAATAATAATAATAATAATAATAATAATAATAATAATAATAATAATAATAATAATAATAATACCCCACCAGTGTGGTTAAAAAAGAGAAAAAAATGAACCTGAGCCAAAACAAATTACGAAATGAATTTTTTCTAAAAATTTGTTTTGTAATTAACAACCCAAACCGGACCGGAAAACAAACCAAACTGAAACAAATCACCATTTTTTTTTGTTTGTGCCCATTTCTATTATCTTCTTATTGGATCTCTTTGTAGCATTAACATGCTTGCCCCCAGCCCTTTCACAGGCTATTGACAAACACTGCTTCTAATTATTCTCTTTCGCTGCCACCAACTAGCTGAGCTAAAATATTAAAGCCTTCAGACTGTTTTAAGTTGAATAAATATAAAAGAAGTTTATTGAATACAAAGTAGAATCAAATAATTAATGGTAACGTGTTGAAGTATAAACAAAAAGAAGACTATAGCTCAAACCCACTTAAGTTTGATTACTGAAAAGTTTGAATATATGCACACCCAATTCCTAAGTTTACAAACTCTAAACACTTGGTTTTCCTCACAGACACTCTAAAAATCCTATATTTTCTTTAACCCTCTCTTTCCCTTAGATAGTGCCAGTCCCTATCTGACTATAAAGCAGGCATGTCCAAACTTTGGCCCTCCAGATTAGAGATGGGCACAACTTGAATTTTTTTTCCCGAGTTGTCGTTAGTCGGGCCGGTTCCGTTTCGGCTCGTTTCCGTTTTTCGCGAAAAATCGCAAAAATTAGTTGGTTTGTTTTTTAATTTTTTCGTTTTTGTTAGTACTGGTTTTGGGGGGGTTGCGGGGTCCTGGAGGCACCTCTGTGGGGTGGGTGCCTCCTCTGGCCCGCTAGGAAGGGAAAGCGGGCTCCTGGAGGCACCCGTGGGTGCCTCCTATCCTCACCCACTAGGAAGGGAAAGCAGGCTCCTGGAGACCCCTCAACATGGGGGTCTCCTCTCCTCACCTGCTGCTGCAAAAGGGCATGCATAGCCATATGGATATGCATACCAGTTGCAGACTATGAGACCAGTCAGTGTGCACTGGCAGAACCCAGAGCCATAGGGTGATGCCTAAGGCTCTCGCACCTGCTGTGTCTCACAAAGAAGGGAATCGTACTTGCGTACAGTGCAATACAAGTAGATCTGGCTTAGGGGACAGCAGCTTAGCGCAAGGGCTAGGGTTAGGCTAGTTACGGGTGAGGTTAGGGTGGGGTAGTGGGGAGCACCTCTGGGTGCCTCTTCTGACCCACTAAGAGGACAGTGTTCTGTGGCGTATGGGTAAGGAATCAAGGATTAGGGTTAGGGTTAGGGGGCTAGGGCAGGGTTTAGTGGGCTTTTTGGCACATCCCAGAAGTCTCAGTGGCCAAGTGGCCATGCGATTGGTGGGATGGCTCCAAAAATTTGCATGGTCCACTCCCACATGGCCACTCGGCCAGCCCATCATTGCGCAGGTGTAAATAAAATAAAATAAAATAAAATCAATGGAGAGAGGACAGAGGAGGAGACATTTTGTTGCAAGAAAAACCCACTGCTACTGTAAAAATTCTGGCAGTTTTAGCATAGCAATTAGCAAATTTCGCATGTTTCTGTGGTGCTTGTGTGTTTTTGGACCACGATTTCAAAAAAAAATATTGCGGTCGCCGTCCCATTTTGGATCCCCCGCCCGCACCGCATGGCATGGCGACTCGAGTCCGGCTGCCCAGGACAGGAGAGGGGGGGAAGCTGGGACCCCCCCTCCAGAAACCACCCCTCTGGTAGGTGCCCTGAGCCCTTAGTCAGGCAGGCATATTTCCACCTGCTTTTTGGCCCGGGAATGGGTGGGGGGAGAGTTTAAAACTTTTTTCCTGTGCCGTGCCGCTTGCGCTTGAATTGCGGCGGCCGGCAGCGAGACTCATGCGGCTTGTTGCTGCGAGCCTGCGGCGAGTCCCACCAGAGCAGCCCAGGACGGAGGAGTGGGGGAGGCTGGGGACCCCTCCAGAAACCACCCCTCTATTAGGTGCCCTGAGGCACGGCAGGCATATTTCCGCCTGCTTTTTGGCCGGGAATCGGGTTTTTTTTTACTTTTAAAAACTTTTTTTCTGTGCCACTTGGCATCGCGGGATCGCCGCGATGCCAGGAACGACCACGACAAATCAGACCAAATTGTTCGTTCGTCGGTTCGAGCTCGAATTCTGGCGGAGTAATTCCCGTTACCGTTTCCGTTGAGTAACGGAACAGAGTAACGGAAACGGAAACGGGAATACCGCTAAGTCGTGCCCATCTCTACTCCAGATGTTTTGGACCACAACTCCCACAGTCCTTTGCCATTGGCAATCTAAGCTTAGAATTTGGGGAGTTGTGGTCCAAAACATCAGGAGGGCAGAAGTTTGGACATGCCTGCTATAAAGCATTGCTTAGTAGGGCCTTAAATCCTCTCTGGCCACTCCCCAGACTCTCTCATTAATCTACAAACCTACCAATCAGTACAGACACCTCTCGTGACTTATTCATTACCACAGGTAAATGCCACACTTTTCCCCACCAATTTTGGGTTGCAAATCTAAGACACCAATGCTGCTATCTCACAACCACTAAAACCACTTCAAACAGCTGGAAAATATGGCTCCTAAAATTGTGTCCCCACAGCCAGTGGTTTTTTAAAAAGTGCAACCATGGCCACTTTAGCATGACCCAATGAGTTTTCCAAGTGCCAGGTTTGGGAGGTAGTAAGAAATTTGTCACTGTTCCCATGCAGATTTTTAACCAAAACACCGCTTCATCTTTTTGTCCTTGTTGCAACACAGCCTTGTGGCCCTCCCCACAACACACTCACACACTCACAAAGGCATTGGAGGTGGTGGTGTGGGGATTTACCTTGAGAGGCAGCCTCTCCCACACTCAAGTCTCCTTTTTGGAGGCATAAGCCTCAGATGGTGGTGCTTCACTTCCTCACCTTCCACTGAGAAAACAGGGATGGGGATCACCCTCTCCCCTCTCCTCCCCAGGCCGCCAAAGAACTGCAGTAGGTGCCATTGGGGAAAGCACTATGGAAGTGAGGTGTGTGTGTGTGTGGGGGAACGCACCTTCACCCACATGACTATTACCGAGGAAAAGCCGGCCTTTATTTTGAGCTGTTTTTCCGGCAACTCTAGAACTTACAAGTACAGATGGGCATGAAACGAACTTTTAATTCGTTTTGTTATTCATTGTTCGTTTCATTAGCTAACAAAACGAATAACAAACCAACCCAAACGAATAACAAACCAATGAACTTTTAATTCATTTTTGTTATCCATTGTTCGTTTTGTTAGCTAACAAACCAACTCATCAAAGAAAAACAAAATGAAACAAGATGAAATGGAAATTTCCATTTTGTTTGCTTCGTTTTTCGTTACTCCCTACCTTGTCCTTGTTGCTGCAGTCCTCCTGGTCCTGGCAGGGAAGGTAGGCCTTGGGGCCAGCACCTCAAAAAGCCCTTGCTGCTGGGGCCAGGATCGCCCCCCACTGCCGCCTGGTAAGTCAGACCTGAACCATTTTGGTTCGGTTTGGGTTCGTACAAAGTTTTTTTAAAAAATTCATACGAATCTGAACCAAACCAAGGGTGGACCTGAAACAGACAAACCCGAACCATGGGCTTTCTGTTTCATGCCCATCTCTACTTACAAGAGAACAAAAAAAATTGAAGACTGTTTCTGAGCATATCTAAATGGTATGTCCTAAAGCCATGAGCATGAACTTCTAACAGGGTTATTTCACTGGCAGCATTCCATTCAATGAGGGTATTACCTGAATGACTGAGACCTATTAAAAGGAGTCTAAAATTGGAATCTCAAGCCAATACTTGAGAAGTGGCCCTTCTTACTAACCAGCATGGCCAGCACAGAGGATGATGAGATCTACAATCCAAGTACATCTATCTGGAAGGCTGCATACTTTCTATCCCTCTTTTACATGTGTTTGTATTCTTTGACTTCAACTGCTTTGAGATAGGGAAGGACATACTGAGGTAGATGGAAAGGAAAACCTTCCAGAGACTAATCCCCCTTCGTTAGAGAGACTGAATTGAATTTTGTTCAGCTGATACTAGTGGCTTTAGAAGCCACAGACTCTGGCTAAGGAGAAATAAATATAGTTCTCCCTTCTAGACACAGAGGTGATGATGTCTTTGATGTTGTTTCCTTGCTTGACCTGCTACATATAGTCCAGATGTTGCTTTTAAAATAAGTACAGACTAGACTTTGTTTTTCCATTCTATGTACATGTTGCCAGAGTGTACTGAAATAGTATGACTGGCTGCTAACTGTGTTTCTCAGGCTATCAAATATACAAACTGTGTTCTTTGCAAAGCTAGTTCTTAAGCTTGTTGGAACTCACACTCAGCTTTTTGAAAAAAAATTAAATGCTGCCTTGAGTGTTGCATCTTTTAGATGCTACATTCTGATATTTTTTGTCTAGTGTGACAACAAAAATGGCCATATTTAAAGATGGAACACTGTGAAAATAAGATGTCTAGGATACAGTGAAATTTAAAGATGGATATGTAGATATCTTCCTTGAGGGTTTAGAGCTTAATGTATTACTGGCCTCACCAGCTTGCCCTGCCAGGGAGAAGTTGAGTTAGTTTTCAAGACCTATCTTTTTATTAGTGGCTGGTTTTAATGTACAGGTAGCCCATGTCACAGCCTGCATAACCAAGACCTAGGAGGATGATCCTGAGTGTAGCAAATGTCTCCTGGCTCTGCTAAAGGTGTGTACATTGTATATATTCCTGTGTGTGGATGAGTACCAAACATGCAAGAGAGAGAGAGAAAAGGAGTACACTTGATCCAGCTACATCAAAAGCTAATGCTAGCTGGATTTAAACTGCTTTCTCATGGCAGATTTGAGGTGTTTATTTTTAAAAGGTGTCATTTTCAGTAACATGGTAGCCAGCCCCAAAAGGCACTTTACCTGTCCTCTTGTCCTTAGTGATAAAAAGAGCCCTTTTTATCGTTGTTTAAAGGTGCCTCTGTTAGCCTTGGAGAAAAGTACACCTTCCCAGCAGTGGTTCCAAGAAAAGGCACTCAGACGAGTCAAAGGGGGCGTGTTCACCTCGTTCTGAATGAAAAGGCAACTAGACATTAGGGCACAAAAAAAGAGCGCGTATAACCGCGGAAAAACAATACCCAAAAGCAATCGTGGGACAACAACCTTAGTTTTGCTTTAGGATCCCCCCTCCCCCTTCCCCAGTTGCAAAATAGGAGGATTTAGTTAATTTCTGTTTTACAGCTGCAGTATGATGAATTTAATTTCTTCTTTCATTTGCATCACTAAGACATATACGCATGCACATGCACATGTGCATATGCACACACATTTTCATAAGCAGAATTACAAACAGCTATTGCCCAACACTTAATTCTGAGGACAAACCCAAGTCTTTTTTTTTTGCTGCTGGTTCTCTATGGTAATTGTTTCCTGCTATACTGGGAGAGGAACAAGACTCTTCCTAAAGCTTTCCCTTCTTATATTTGCCTTTACTTTAAAATAATAAGAGACTGATATTCTTTGCCATTGATCAGGTAGAAAGAAACAGTCCTGATGGGATGCAATTCCTGAAAAACACATAACTTTAACACCCATGAAGCAGTGCTGGAACTTGAATATGGGAAGAAATCGATGCTACAGATAGCCAGAGATTCTAAAGGACTGACTTGAGTGTCACAGCAGGAGTTTTTCTTACTTCACCGAAATAAAAAAACTACTTTGTTTTGTCTTACAATCGTACTACAATCTTTTGCAGACTGATTTCCTGAACACGAAATTCTGTCTCAAACACAACCACACCTTCTCTGTAGTGGGCCCTTCATTGTGGAATCAGCTCCCTAGTGAGTTGCGCCTAGCAGTGTCCCTGCCCGCCTTTAAAAAAGCCTTGAAAACTCATCTCTTCAAGGAGGCATTTGGCGACCTTTCTATTTAATTTTCTCTTCTTTTTTTTTGTTGCTGCCCACGCCATCCTTTGTGGAGGGTATTGCACCCTCCTATTTGTTTCCTGGTACTCCGCCACTGATTCCTATGTCTGATTGTTATTGCTTGTTTTTAAGTGTACACCGCCCTGAGTTCAGCTTTGGAAGATAGGGCGGTATATAAATGTAATAAATAAATAAATAAATAAATAAATAAATCTTTCAACTCTAGTTTGCCTTCAGCTATCTGTCTCTGGCTTTACCAGCAGTTGGGTGCCTCCAAAATTAATGAGACACAAGCAGAACAATTAAATTAGGCTGCCATCTTATGCACACTTTTTTGGGGATAAGCAGCCTAAGTCCTTACTGGATATACTGCTTATGCATCTCCAACTATGAAAGGTAGGGCAACCTGCACAACACCCTTTATCTGTATTCTAGCAATAGGCTCATAGAAATTGCATAATAACTCTTGTCTTCGGCACTCCAGATGTTTTGGACCACAACGCCCAGAATTCCAAGCCTGTACTGCCAATGTCTAGGGACTGTGTGAGTTGTGGCCTAAAACATACGGAGTGCCAAAGGTTTGTCACCACTGCTTTAGAGGACAGGACTTTCCTCATATATTTTAAAACTCTTTACAAAAAGAAAACAAACAACCCCTCCCCCGCGTCATCAGTGCCAAGCATTCCATTGCATGAGTGAAGCCAGGTTACAGAACAGGCCAACACTTTCCACTTTCCATTTCAGTGTGCATTTAATCCATTTCAGAGAGAAGTTCAGACAAAGAAGACAAAGGAAAGTCCAGAATTAATAAATTTCTTCACCAGAAACCTAAAATCCTTTCCTGAATGCTAAGTGGGACTGGCAAATCTGTCCCTTTCAGTTCTTTAAAGCTGATGCCATAGTGAACTATAACACCTGAAGTGTATCAAGGCTGTCTGTTGTTAAGTTAAATATAGATTTATTTATTGATTTATTTATTGGATATTTGTCCTGCCTGTCTAGTTGCAAGGCTACTCTGCCTGCTGAATTATGCCTGGCCTTTTGGACCCATTCGGCTACTCTGTAATGCAACTGAGGAAACCCTGCCCCCTCATACTCTATATACCCCAGAGCACAGAGAGAATCTCCTAGTTCCCAGAGCTCCTTGCCCTCTGAAGATGTCAGCCACAGAGTCTGGTGAAACATCAGGAAGAAAAACTTCCAGAACGCATCCAAGCAGCCCGAAAAACTCACAACAACTATCTGTACTCATCAGTTTTCCCCTTCTCATCCCATCAGAACACTTTAGTGATCCTGGCTAAATATCCAGGGTCCATTGCAGCTTTGGTACAACTCTTGAGTCCAGTATGATTAGAGCTCTGAGCAACTCAGTTGCCAACTTTTGTTTTATTCCTCGTTTTCTTCCAAAGTGGATATTAGCAATCTAGCAGGTACATTTAAAAGCAGTTCTGGCAGATGTAACAGATTAGCCAGAGCCTGCTTCTGCACATCTATATATGCTGTTTTTTTTTTAAATAACGGGAAAATTTTTAAGCGAGTGCACTTTAGCATAAACCTCAGTTAAGCTTCAATTTACTCTAAAGCAGAAAGCAATGGCTGCATTTCAAGTTTCAGTCACAGAGCCAATCTGATATGACTGTGGTGAAAATATATTTTGTCCCACATACATCATATAATTGTGTTTGAGAGATTCCAGCATACCATGCTGATTAATGGCCTGCAACAAGTTCATATCCCAGCAATGAACTGATGCTGTCCGTAAGCGGTTCTACCTGGCTTCTGTCCACGCTAATGCATCTTGCTAGTTTTGCTGTAGGCGAGAGGTTTAGTTTATTCTTGGCCAATAGGTTATTTCCACCAAAACACATTTGTATCACCCTGTAAAGATATCAAAACTGCTCAGAGTTTTCATGTGTGCGGTTTCTGACCTCAATAAAGCTTAATATATTTTTGACAGGGTTACTGATGCTTACATTACATGAGGGACAACTCAATGGCATAGGGAGACACCTGAGGGTTGACCTAAGGATGATGAAGTGTTGTGCTGCATACTCGGAAAGTGATATTCACCAAATGCAGTTCCTTCCTAACATTCAACACTGAAGCACAAATTCAAGGTGACAGCTGGAAAAGCCCCCCCCCAATTGTTTCTTGCCTTTTGATAGGGCAGACATGTATCAACACTCTAATGAGTTCCAGAAAGCCAAAAGGGTTTCCATTATGTACAGTATGACACCATGCATTTGTGTTCAGCAAGAAATGTAAAAATAACCTTTGGCACGAGGACTGGGATGGTAGGATGGGTAGAGGAGGTAACACGCAGAATGTTCATGATGTGACAGAAAGGCCTCATTTGACAATTCAAAATGTAGTCCCAGTGAAAGGTCACCTATAATGGTTATCCTTGCAATCTTATTGGGTGGTCTTCCAATAGAGATGATGAGGGCCAGCAAAAGTATTTACACAGCTGCCGTGATGTCAATTCCTGAGCCCTTAAATCTTGATTATTCTTGTTTATTTATTTTCACATTGTATAAAAGAAACACAATAAATGAAACACCTTGTGAGGTATAATAATTATCATATGCTGTCAAGTCAATTCTGACTTATAGAGAGTTTTTTGGGGGGTTTCTCTAGGAAGAGAATATCCATAAGTTGTTTGCCATTCTCTACCCTTGGACTGTGTAACTTGATCAAGGCCTCACAGGTTGGCTTTTGTCTCAGGAGACACAGTGAGGAATCAAACTCCCAACTTCTGGCTCTTCAGCCAGATATTTAATTCACTGAACCATCTATCCACCTTAATTCACAGCCATCTAGGCCATCTAGGTTATAGAGGCCTATAACCTAGCCATCTAGGTTATAGAGGTATTCATATATAAATAAAATATAAAATGTCTGCTTTACAGATAAACCACAGTTTCTCATCTGAGAGTTATTACTGGCGGTAACCCTCACACATTACAGAGAGACACCTGCAAATGTCCCTCATACCTGTAGATGGAAGTGTACATTCAATATAAGTCTCCGTAGGACGTCCTGCAGAGTTGTAAAACATGCACCCAAATTTCTACCGGTTCCCATTTCCAGCATCTTTCCTCTCTACAAAGAAAAACAAACAAAGGACCAACAAACATATTGTTTTCTGTCCTGTTTATTTTCTGGCTGCCTATGACAGTCTGGTTTTACCCCTAGATATAAAAAGCAAAGAGCTGTCATATTTCTTTGTTGTACCTGCCCTTTGAGGCCTGCCACCACCATAGCCATTATATCTGATTTTTCCCCCCAGTTCTATTTCGCTTTGTGTTTGTTTTCTCTTTCCTGGCATTTGGGGTAGAACATATTTAGTTTCTGCAACACACGATTTCCTATTACAACACATTTTTAATACTTCACAATATATTGGAATTGTCATTGAAAATATGCAGAAAATATCTTGCAACTCACATAACATACATTTGTTTATTTTAGGGCATGAAGGTTAGTCTACATTGCAGTCAATAACACAACACCTTATCCTTGTATTACATTCAGTCATAAGATGGCTGTGCTGCTGCTGCTGTAATAAAAGCTGATTTTAGAAAGTAGACTTTTCTTTAAAATTAGAATGTGCATTTCAAGGGCAAAGACATCTTTCTGAAAATGTTTATGGAGTATCTTCTGTCTCCCCATGACCAAGACCCTAAGTGGTTAGTCATGCTTGGAACAGAGAAACCCATTAGTACTACACAGATGGGCAGCTTATTGAATTCTTGACTTTCAAATCCTAGTGAATTTTGGAATAGGCTAGAACAGATTATATGTAGCTCACAGATTACAGGAGGTCCCCAGGTACCAAATTTGGGCCCTTACAATCCCTGGAGCACCAATTTCCCCACATTACTCCATTTTTAAAACCATTGGTTGAAACCTTGTGAACATAGTTACACCCATAGAGGGTGCTAACATAATAAGCAAGCATACTTTTTGGTAATAAAAAAATGTGCACTTCCTGCCCCATGGATTCCATCGTTTCCATATAATGAAATGGATTATATAGGAGGAGGGACAGAAGTCAGGCTTGTTTAATTTTGGAAAACACCCCCTGGTGTCATCAGCCTTCTGATGGTTAAATGCCTGTACTGCAGGTAAAACTGTGCTCACGTCACGACCTGGATTCAATCCCTGGTAGCAGGCTCAAGGTTCACTCAGCCTTCCATCCTCCCGTGGTCGGTAAAATGAGTGCCCAGCTTGCTGGGGGGGGGGGCAATGTGTAGCCTGCGTACTGTAAAATTAAAATTGTAAACCGCCCAGAGACTACTTGTAGTGGTATGGGGCGGTATATAAGCAGAACACTTTGCTTTCTGTGTGCATGGTTGAAGAAGACAATTTCAGCCCCTTTTTTGCCCCTCCCCAAAAAAAGGGGGGATGCTCAACAGTCCTTATGTGGAGGACCTTTTTTTATTCAATAAACCAACATTATTCAATCTGTTATTATGGAAAATCTGGAAGCTATTTTGCTGTCCATTCTAGGTTCTGTAACAGATGGTGGAATTTCCCCTGAACTACAGAACTTGACTATAGTGACCCATATTTCCATAATGAAGATATTTAGAAATTGCTGAAACGTTTTGAGTCCAAAACAGGTGGTCCAGTGCTACATTAATTTAGGCCTGGGGGTTCCTATTTGCTATCAGTGCACCTGAGATATGAACATTTGAAGACTGAGGAGACAGAAAACATGATTGCAGAAGAATTACATAACTTCAGTTTGACAATGAAGAAATAGAAATTGTTTCAAGCATGGATCCAAATGGAGATCAATTGCTATTTTAAAGATGACCATTAGTTGGCAGAGTTGAGCAGAGTTATTCAAGGTAGGCCTTTGGAGGCCAGTAATTCATTGAGTCACTATAAATCAGATGTTAGCTGGAAAGCTTGATTCCCTACTGTGTTTCTAGGGAGAAAAGCCAGCTTGTATATTCAAGGGCAAGCTGCACAGTTCCAGGATGCCCCCAGAAGAACTTATGAGTACTCTCTAGCTGGAAAACTTTGAAAGGGGTCTCTATTAGTCATGAGTAACTCATTTTTTAGCATAAATGTCTTGTGTTGTTATCTACTAAGTCACTTCATAATTATGATGATGACGACGACAACACAATATAACAACACAAGAAATTTATGTTAAAATGAGTAAGCTGAAACTGAAAAAAGAATAAAGGATATAGTAAAAAATACTATAGTTTAGAACAAAAAAACTTTTTATTGAGTCTTCTGATGGGAGTCATCAGTAGTACAATACCATTGTGTGTTTGTTTTGGAATTTTAAAATCTGAAATACAAATGTTATTTGAAATAGAAGGAACATGTGGGTATTACTTCAAGCAGTGCCTGGGCATTGTAGCTATGTATTACCTTATTCACACTGACGTTTTACCACAATATAGTGGATACTGGCAGATTGCGATACAGTTGAAACTGGTCTGATTTAGGAGCACAGTTCCTTTGTGATTAGAGCTCTGTGGTTACATTATTTTGGGTTCATCTGTCTCCACATTCTGATGAAATGCTGGAGCCTGGAACTAAAGAAAATGTATTTTGTCTCACAACACGGAGTCCTGGGGCACCTCAAAGACTAAAATGTTTCATCTGGTATAAGTTATGATAGCTACTCACCCTCTTTCATCTGACTCCCTCAATTAAAGTTTGCTTAGCCCTTATAGAGGTTTAACTGTTAAATAGGCAGAATCTGGATAAGTAACTTTTTTGAAGTATAGCTCCCCAAGTAACCCCAAAAGCACTGTCAGGCTAGCTGGAAATTCAAGAAGCTGAAATCCAAAAAGTGAAGTCTGTAAATCTCTTCATGTTAGTCAATCTGATACGGAGAATGACAATACGTATTTCTCCACAGTTCTCATCAACTAAAAGATACGACCAGGAGAGCAATAAACATATTAGAGCTACAGTCATTTCACAGTCTGTTATAAGTTTCTGCTTGAGGGCAACATTTCAGGATAAGAATTGGCAATGTTTTGGCAAGACACAATCTTTCATTTAACTCCTACAAATCTTCATGTTTATTCCTCCTGTATCCCTTCATTCTCTGGGGGATGCCCGATTCACACACATATTACTGGACAAGAGACGACGACAATCTGCCACACACATGTAGAACAGATGCTTGCAGTGTGTATGTGTGTGTGTGCGCGCGCGCGGTGGAATTCACTCTGATTGCTGTGTTACTCATTTCCGCTGTCTTGCTGTCCAGGCAAGTGTTGACCCACTAGTCTTTTGGGATTTTTCCATTTCATAAGCAGACAGACGGCCCACCCAAGAGATCTGCACAGTCAGTATTGGTGAATCATAAATTGCTGAACATTGGATATTGCCTGGTTTTATACCATCAGAAGGCATAAGTGAAATATAAGAATATAGTGGGTGGGTGGGGATGTTAAAAATAAGAATCTGTTTGTCTGACACTGTGCTTCAGATTTAGACAAATCCCAAATTCAGAGACAAATTCAGAGCTTGCCCAGATGGGTACACAGTATAGGTCACTATTAGGATTGCTTTTGGTGCAGTTTGGCTTGAACCAAATTAATAATAATATACCGTAATAACCTTTGAATTGCATAGGTGGAAGGGACCCTGGAGTGGGGAACTGGACTCCTAACCTCGGAAACTCCCAACCAGAGTTTGCTGTCTAGTTCTGCACATGTTTTGACTTAGAATGTTCAATTGCAGCCCTTTTTAGGGCCATCCTGTTTGTTTCTGGAACAGTGCTAGGGCTTTGGGGTTTGGGGGTTTGTTTTTGTGTTTGTGTTTGCATGATTTGGTGGGTGCTTCAGATTATCTTGTTGTGTGGGCTGTGCAAATTGTTGGTCCACACTCAAACAGAGCTGGCGGGTAGCATCATTTGAGGTGACAACCCTGTTGTCACCTCAAATGGTCAGGCATGTCCAAACTTTGGCCCTCCAGATGTTTTGGACCACAACTCCCAAAGTCCTTTGCCACTGGAAATACAGGCTTGGAACTCTGGGAGTTGTGGTCCAAAACATCAGGAGGGCTGAAGTTTGGACATGCCTGTGTTAGGCGATGGTGACATTAAAAGAGAAACCCCCTCTTCTGTTTTAATAAACATTCCCCCAACTCATGTAACACAATTCTAATACACCAGAAGCACCTTCAAATGGTGTATGTATAAGTGCTGTATGTCTGAAGAAGTGCACATGTGCATGAAACGTCACATTAAAATATGAAAGTGAGTCTTTAAGGTGCCACATGTTTGTGTATTTTGTTTTGTTTTGTTTTTCTTTAATTTTTGCCTGAAATACGTATAATATGTATACCTTGGTAGGTTGATGCATTACTGTTTTGCTATGCCACTTCCTTTATTTAGCAACAATAAAAAGGCATGTCACCATGGCCCACTGAATGACAATTGTTAGAAAAAGCAGAGAATATATTGATCCCATGGGACCACAGCCAAGGCTGCACAGGCCCAGCAGAGCCCCAGCTGAAGAGAAAGGTAAGAAAAGGTGTGAGAGGATCCTGAAGAAAAAAGACTTGAGTCAAGTTGTCCAACCAGCGAAGCCATCATGCCCCTTGCCATTGGCATATTTTATTACATATGGTTTACATCCCAGAGTCTGCACAACATCAGTGATTGGTTATAAGAGTAAAGGTGGCATATGCTGGTTGGGTGAACCATAGGCAGTCGTCTCGTGAACAGAGCATGCTTTTCACAGTTATTGATTACAATAACACATGTCCTTGCTGTTTACAGGTGGAAGGTGAGTAAATGAGGAATAGGCAGGAATAGGTCCTTCCTTCCTTCCTTCCATTCAAAAATTCTGTGCAAAGAGAAGGAAAGCTTCTGAGTTTTTGAGAACTAGGGGGATACAATAGAAGGGACAAATGTACCACTGCAAATTTCCTCCAGTTCTGCTAAAAATAAAAATGCTATTGGCAGTTTTAAAAAAAGAACAGCTGTCAAAACTTAAAGACCTGTAGTGCAAAACTCCTTCATTTATTGGTCTGAAATTTGGCAGGTTGAACACTGTTAAAGGCGTGTTTATGCCCATGCACATAATCTCTTTCTCACAAAGACAGCACGGTTATAGCTATTTTTACATTGGCAGAGATAAGTTTGGATTCCCAAACTGTAGTTTGAAGTTAGATCAAAGTTCAGTCTCACAGCCTCTGTGTTAGCCTCAGACAAAGCAGTCTGCTTTTGGCATTGCCATGATGCCACATTAAGGTCCAAACCAAATCCTGTAGTTGGGACACATTCCTGCTGGGAGCTCAAATTGTTGGCAATCATTTTTGTGCATGACCCATTTTTAAATTCAGTGCCATGGCTATATTAGGCAGCATGAGTGTTCATCATGTCTGGCTAGGGTGCTCTGATTTGTTATAAGAGCAGAAGGGGGGGGGCTGCAATTCTTTCAGCAAAATCCATGTATCTATTTCTCTCTCTCTCCATTCTGTGCCAGTCTGAGTTCCAGTCCAAAACTATGCCAGCAAGATATCATTGGTATGTTCACACGGGAGAAAAATGAGAGTGTAAACCCATCTACATGGCAGTGGTTGTGTTCTAAAGCGGTTTGAAAATTCTACACTTCAAGGCAGTTACTAGTGCTTTCTTTAGGCAACAATTTGGCATTGAAGCATACTAAGGACATGTGGCAAAAGTGGACTCAGGCACACAGATATCTCCTATTAAGGGCTCTCCAACAATATTACAGTGGTCCCCCGACATTTCACGGTTTATATACTGCGATCTCAGTATATTGCGGGACCGCAGTATATGAAAGGCAAGCCCCCTGGGGTAAGCTGCTTGGGCCTGTTTGAGGCCTACTGCACTTAACCCAGGCCTGAAGGGCTTCCCCAAATGGGCCTCCAAATGGCTTCCTGGGCCTGTCAAAAGCCCCAGAAGTGGTTTCTGACAAACCGGAAGTGACTTCCAAAGAACCAGAAGTGACTTCTGGATTCAAGAAACCACTTTTGGGGCCTCCAACAGGACCAGGAAGCCCATTGGAGGCCCATTCAGGGCAGCGCCAGGCCTCAGGTAAGTGTAGGAGGCCCCAGAGAGACCCCCCCAGTCCTGACCTGACTCAACATCCCCATATCCCGATTTTCAGTTATTGTGGGTCAGGTTGGGTCCCTAACCCCTGCAATAGGTGGGGGATTACTGTATATGCTTACACAATGTAATGTTGCCAATGTCATACACATTAACTGTATCTGTCATTTATTATGAGGACATCACAGTCAACGTAGTCGGTGGAAGATCAGAGATGCTCACATGGGAGCCAATACTCATTCCAACTGCTGGAAGATTTTTTTAAATGACAGTGTATTTTTCTCATGACATATTAAAGAGTTGACTATTGTGAAACAGAATATTTGGGAAATGGTGGCTTATTTTCCTTTGGAAAGGAGTCATAGAGCCTGGAAGCAACCACAGAGAAGACCTCCTCTCTCATAGTCTCACGAGAAGTGTCTAGGCCTTCAGACATCTTGGCTCATATGGAGGCTTGCAGTCCTTCAGACATTATATAAATTATACAACTGGATACTTAAAATAATGGTAAACTAATATGACAAAATAAATAAGAAATAGGCCTGTGACAAAGCAAAAATCCAAGTGTAATAACAGATCAGGTCATGCAATTCAAGCTGTTTCTGCTTCTTCATTTTTTTCCTTTACAGTCAGACAATGGAGGCATTACCTGTCCAGAAGAGCATTCTATGGACAATACCTTTCTGAAGACCTTTGTGCGGAATAAACACCTTTGTTAGCTGACTTTATTTTTAATGGCTTCCTAAGGCTATTGCTTTTTAAAAACAGAGATTAGTTGAAATTTAAGCCCCAAATTTCCTATTTTTATTATTCATGTTGCTCACTGTGGTTTAGACCAAATTGCCTGTTGCAAATTTTGAAAAGTGTTCTCTTACATGTAGTTCAACATACGACCACATCCTGAATAATTTCTATAGGCCTATCATCTTTAGCAAAGGGTTAAGGAAGGACAGAATGGGATGGTTCCATGGAGGTTGCTGGTTGTTTCTTTGTTTGTTTAAAGATCAGACAGCACCTTTATCTTCCCACATCTCTGTTCTTGGATCTAGGAGTGCTTTGGGTTTCTCCACATCAGGGTGGAGAACCTCTGGTCCTCTCTGTGTCGCTGGGCTTACAGTTTCTGTTATTGAAGACCATTGGCAGTGCAGGTGGGGACGATCAGAATTTGAGTCCAAAACATCCTTATCTAATACTATATACATGTGTTTATACTCTCTCTGTAGTATAGGCTCATTTAGCAAAAAGCAAAAATATCCTAGTTTCATCTGGTTTGGACACCTGCTTGTCTGTACTATGTTATGGCTAACATAGCCCTTGTAAGCCGCTTAGAGTTCGTTTGAAGATAAGCGGGATATAAATGCAATAAATAAAATAATAAATAATAAATAAATAAATACTTACCCATCCCACCTTGGTGGTCTTTATTGTTATCTCACACGAAGTTGCTACATGCATTTTTAGTATATTTGGTTGTCTGTAGCAGAGATGGGCTTTTCATGTCCAAATGGAATTTTTTCTTTTTGTGTGCTCTTTGTAGCTTGAATGTTACATTTTAATGTTCTAAGGATGCCCTTCCAATTCCGTGTTCTTCATTTGAATATGTCTGAAATGTTCTGTGCTGTTTATTGTCCATCATTATTGTAAGCCACCTTGAGTCCTTTTCCAAGTAGAAAGGTGGGGTAAAAATATTCAAAATATTCAAAATAAATAAATAAATAAATAAATAAATAAATAAATAAATAAATAAATAAATGATTGCAAGCATGAAAGACATTTATGTGTAATATGTGAATCATTCATGTTTAGGAAAGAGCATCATGTTCCTTTTCTGTTTTCTCTTTTGTTTAATCTTTCACTCTGTCAAATCACCAGATAATTTTTTCATCCAATCATCATGGGGCAGTTAACAATCAAATAGAACATATAGGAAGTTTGAATCTCTAAAAAGACCTAGATCTCAGGACTGTTCTTTTCTTCAGTTACTTGTGTGATTACTTTGTGCTATGCTCATATGGTCCTGCAGTATTTGTGCCTGCAATATTTGGGGAAGGGGATTGAGGTCAATTTTTTTTGATAAATTTTGTTGCTGCCAGGCAGCCTGCCCATGACAGCTGCCTTCTTGTGATTGACTGATTAATACTGCTCCATGATCACCCCATAAACACTCTTTTCATTGCAGAGCCCAAACCACACTGTGGTTTAAAGAAGAGTTGAGGACAATGGAGGAAAGCTCCCTTGGAGTGCAATCTGGCAGCAGTCAGGAAGACACCCGGCAAATGTTGTAACTTAATTAAAATGGCAAAAAGGCTGCAAAACTAACCCGATTAACATGACCTCCAATCAACAGATGGAACTCTTTTGGGTTCCTTCCTGCAGCCTTACAAATTCTGGATAGATGCGAACCCTACGGCCAAGAGTAGAGAATTGCAACCAGACCGCAACCCATTTCAGATCCAAGACTGCATCCATCCAGTTGCTGGGGGAGAAGTGGTTGTCTTGAACATGCAATCTTTCCATTCATCTCAAGTGATCTATTTAAACAAAAATTGGTCCCAAATATATGGAGAATAAAAATCAAAACTTCTGAATGCAGAGTGCCTTGGAGTGGGCACGTAACATATGTGTAAGACCTTTTATTATGACATTATGCCAGATGTTTCTCATTTATACTTGTAGTTCCCATAACGTGACACCATAACTATCAGTGACTGTACTTGTTTGATGTTAATGTTTGGGTTTCTCTCAGGATGCAGGTTGCATATTAGTGTTTAGCTCTGTTTGTCTTTCATTTTGTTTCTTCCTGATGCTGTTTCAGAGAGAGAGAAAGAGAAGATGGTATTTCCTAATAAAGAAACATGTCCTAATTTTTTCTTCATGGGAAATGACACTGAACAAAATAAAAGCATGCCTTTAAAGTGACTGAGCAGCATCTATGAATCTCACTTTGTGGATATTGAACTCATTTCCTCATCTTGTTACAGAACTTTTTGTGCTGGGTAATTTGCCATCTAGTTGGGGATCAAGAGAGCTGCCATCTGCTCATCTTAATGTCAGTAGTTTGGTCTCTAAGGAGGATGCTGCTTCTGCATTTCCCCCCTAAGGCTTTGATACAAGCATTTCAAACAAATGGAAGGGTTTCTGCCCTCCCCCATACTTCTGCTGGTTCAGTGGTACAGGCTCAGAGACTATAAGTAGAGTGTTCCTAAAGCAATGCCTGCGGCTTAATGGCAGATGCATACTTAGAAAGTTAGAAAGGAAAAGATCCCAGCCTGAACGTTGAGAAAGGAAAGTCCTGGTGAAATGGCTGAGTTGGCTTGTTAAATGTTTGTTAGTTGTTGTTATGTGCCGTCAAGGCAGTTCCAACTTGAACAATTAATCTCCAGATTTTCCCGTCTTCAACTGTCCAGCTCAGCTCTTGCAGACTCAAAACCCATGATCTCTTGTTCCCTGAGCTCCTTGCCCTCTGAAGATGCCAGCCACAGAGTCCGGCAAAACGTCAGGAAGAAAAACTTCCACAACATGGCCAAACAGCCCGAAAAACTCACAACAACTATGGCCACTACTGCACTTAAAACAGCAACCACTTTTTGTTTTGAATTGCCTTCTGCCCTCCCCCGGTCCCGTGGTCGCTGAAGCGATCCGTCAGACCATCTTGTATTTAGTCATCTTCTGTTCCTGCTGCTTCCCACCTTTCCCAGCATCTTTGCTTTTCCCAGAGAATCCCTGCCTTCTCTTGATGGGCTCGAAGGACAGCGTCCATTCCAACATGTTTGCTGCTAGAAGTAGCGAAGCTTTAATTTGATCCAGGCCCTGTTTTTGGGTTTGTTTGTTTGTTTGTTTGTAGGATCTATGTAAGTGCAAAGGATCCATTCCAAAGCATTCCTTTGGTTGGTGTCTCATATCAACCCAACAGTCACCTTCAGCTGCCTCCATCCAGATCTCAGCAACCCCACACCATTTTTGCAGTTTTACCTTTCAGTTGACGGGAGCTGTCTACTCTTTTATCCTTTCTACGGTTTTCTCTAGAGATTGCACCCATCCATTTCTGTTTGCCAGATGTCCTTTGGCTACCTCCAATCCCCTCCTGTGGATTTGATTACAAAAATGGCCAGTGTAAGTTGTGTTAATCATCCTACCAGTAACTACCCCTTCAAAAAAGAAAAAGTTCAAAGCTTAGCTTTTAATGAAACATTTAGCTGACCTTCTTCCTAATACAATAAATGGCTTAAATAAATTGAACTGCGGCGGCGGCGGCGGCGGGGGGGGGGGGGGAGTTTGCAATCTCAAACAAGTGACTCCACTGTACTTTTAAAATGGCTTTTAAACTCAGTTATTTTTTTAAAAAAAACATTTACTCTTTGCTGGCTGCTATGTTTTTGTTTTCTACTGGTTTCAAACTGATGGTTTTATTGCTTTTGCTCCTAAGCTATGCATATGATTTTGCTAGGTTTTATTTTGGTACATCAACATGGTACTAGTTTTGTGTAGGATGGTCAATGAATTGCTTCTGTGAATAAAAAGTCCGAATAAGACTAAGGGACCCATTTTTAAAATGGTCGGCATGAACCAGAAAACCCATGGTTCAGGTTAATCTGGTTCAGGCCCACCCTTGGTTCAATTCAGGTTCGGGTTCATATGATTTTTTTAAAAATTGCACGAACCCGAACCGGTTGGCGGCTCCGTGGTGGTGGCGGCGGATCCTGCCCCCTGCAGCAGGGTCTATTTGAGGCACTGGCTTAGGGCCAGCACCTCTTTTTTTAAGCATCCACCATGCAGCCCCTGAGGCCAGGCGGGCACTTCTTTTTAATTTAATTTTTTTCTTTATTTTAGAGCACCGACCCGGACACCCCTGGGGCACAGTCAGCGCTCTGCTTTTATTTTTTCAAGTGCCCACTGTGTGGCCCCTGGGGCCTGGTGGGTACTTCTTTTATTTTATTTTTTTTTTCTGTAATTTTAGATCACCAACCCAGCCACCTCTGGGGCTGGGTCGGTGCTCCTTTTTTATTTTATATATTTATTTATTTTTACTTCCAGGTTTCGGTCGTGCTACAGCTGTAGCGCAGGCCAGTTTTTTATTTTTATTTTCCAAGTGCCAACTACATGCCCCCTGGGGCCCGGTCGGCACTCCTTTTTTATTTTATTTTTCAAGCACTGACACCTGGGGCCCGGTCAGCACTTCTTTTATTTTATTTTTTGTGTGTGTGATTTTAGGGTGCTGACCCGGCCACGTCTGGGGCACTCCTTTTTTTATTTTTATTTTTATTTTTATTTTTTATTTTTTATTTTATTGTTTTATTTCCAACCACAAGGCCCGTGCTACAGCTGTCGGCTTTTCCCGCCAGGAAGACCAAAGATGTCCAGCACCAGGTAGGACACATCACTGCCATTAACAAACTGAACCGAACTGAACCAATTATTTTCAGTTCGGTTTGGTTCGTTCTAAAATCACGCTGGGGTTTGTTATTCATTTTGTTATGTGACGAAACAAATAATGAATAACAAAATGAACTAAAAGTTTGTTTCGTGCCCATCTCTACTTAAGATGGTTTACTGCACATGATTCTGTGTGACTGACAACAGTAGGGAAATATAATTAGTTGTATCTATGTAGAGTTTTACATCCCTGACTGCTTTGAAAAATACAACAGAGCAATTTCCCTACAATACTCTAAATTCCTTTGCAGGTTTTTCAAGCTTCTTAAATGGACCACAATCTTTAAATGTCAGCTACAGTCCTTTCAAAGGGTCTTATGATCCAAAGGCCTGTGAGCCAACAACATTGTCATAACCTAGCTATTTTAGATCTTTCTGGTGCCTGGATTCACACCATCTGGGGCCCTTGGATGCCCTGCAGTTCAGGAACTAGGATTTTTAGGACCTTTGAGCAGAACACTCATGGTGGGCCCATCCCTTCTTTCTTCAATGGATCTATTAGATCTTCATCACTGTTGCCAGCTGCTGTTGGTCCTTATCCTTTTAATCATCATTCATGCCACTTGCTTGTTTGGTAGCCAAGACCCAATGAACAAACAGGCAGTGGCATCTATTACTCCTCCTCCTTCTTATCAAAGAAGTTCTCTGGGCTAGATCAGAGGGAGTGAACAAGAATTCTCAAAGAGAAGGTACAAGGCCAAGATATTTCTATCATGGGGTATCTGCTGAGGTGTTGGCCCTGGACGGATGTCCAGCCACGTATAGTATTGATGCCTGCTCTCTTGTTCCCAAGTGTAGAAAAAAGGTCAAGCTTGAATACATTTAAGCACTTCTTAGCTTCATTACTCTAGAAGGGAGAGACTGAATCCAAATGGAATAGCATAGAAGGCAATGAGATGAAGGGCAGAAGATGCAGGGTGTAGATACACACAACTAATGTCATGTGGTACCAACCCAAAGGGTTGTACCTTCTCAAATGTAACTGAAAAAGCACCAAACAAAAGTGCTGCAAGTGAAGATCAAAGAATATTCTTATAACTGGAGGGGGGAAATGAATTTTCCATGCAAGGGGAATAAGCACAGATGGCAACAGGGAAAGTTGTTATTACAGATACTGACAACGTTGCAAGAACATGCCCCCAATGAATGCTAATAAGTAAAACATCCCGAGTACAGACTGAAAGACCCGCCTGGAAATACTCACTGGCTTTGGCTGGATCTTGCCATTGCTGGATTTGCCCAGATTCAACAGGATTTGACAGGATTTTAACATAAATGTTGCAGCACAATACGTAGATCACTAATGGTGACAGCCTTGTACTCCTAGCCTCTGAAACAATGCCATCTGGCCCCAAAGGAGAACACATAAAGTAGCAGTCCTCTGTCTCTAAATGGAGAAATCATTTGCATGATATTAATACCGTTATTTTCCTTTATCTTATAGCATTTACACTGAGCCTTCCTCCTTCCTTAGAAACCTATGAACTTACACCATTTCCAGGGATGGGCACATGCAATTTCCTACATTCAAAATGTTTGTTTGCAGTGGGTCCCGAAAGCATTCATTTGTACCTGACTAGTGGCAGAGCAGGGATATCTCTCATCATCCTCTTGAAATTAAACTAGTGATACCATACTCACTAACTAAGAAGCACAGATAGTTACATATGTGTGTGATTGTTACTCTGGAAAATTCCTCCCAAATGCAAGCAAAAAGTACGTTATTAAAAAGAAGCATAGATTGTTGAAATGAATTGGGGGTGGGGGGAATTGCCATTAATGGCAAGAAGAAAGGACGAACACTTTGATTTAATTTATTGATTTGCCATTCAGTAACAGAACAGATGTTTTCTATTATATCCCTGGAGAAAGTTCAGTAGGCGCCAGCGATCCTTATGAGACCAGAGGCCTTTCTGATAAGACGAAAAATCCACGTCTGTTCAATTATTACCAAATGGAACTGGCAGGTTGTGCTCCTTGTAGCTCATGCTATGTTTAACATAGGAACGATATTGCTTTTCTTGCACAGAGAAGTTAAAACAGGAATTGTTTTGCCAGAAGAGTAGGCAACTGGTTCCAAAGAAGTGTCAAGGCAGGATGCTGGGAAGTGCATCCAGGGCAGTTTTAACATTTTACAGTAGTAGGCAACTTGACATGATAGAATTACATCACAGGAAGATGCCTGGTGCCTCAAGGAAGACAAGGTCTTATCTTAATTTTCATCATTTCTATCAAACAGCTCTTTGGAGCTCCTAATTAGCTTCACCAAAGCTCTGGGATATATAGCTGAGGTGTCGGAGCCAGGAGTTATTAGAGAAACAAACCTCTCCCCATCTCCAGTCCTTATGCAGAAACATTAACCAGACCACTATTTAATGGAAGTTCAAAGCTCCCTCATATACTAATAATACTGGGAAAAGGTTCCAAAAGGCTTTCTTCACTTTTAGATATTTGTTTCATTCGTCAGACTTCTTGGAACCCATTTGAAGGACTGTAATTACAGACCTCAAGCTGTCTGCTCCTGACAATGAACCAAGAGGGTCCTTCAAAGCTTACTGAAGTCAAAGGAAACATAACTGCATGGACTTGAAGGGCTGTGGAGAGGGGAAGCCTTGATACCAAATTTGAGGTAAACACGGTTGTCTCCATGGGTTGAATCCTGACTTATTCATGCATAAAGTAGACCCGTTGAAGTTAGTAATTTAGCACATACACATGAAACCACTTTTTCCGGAGAACCTCTCTGTCAGTAGCTGGTGTGTTAGATTTATTTGATAAACCAACCCAGAGAGGCTTGCCCCAAAGGAGGCATGTTCATGCATGAATATAGCTCTGGCCCTTAATGTCAGGATATTCTTGTTATTTCAACTCTGTTTGGAGGAGTCTATGGTCTGCTGTGGGTAAAACAGAGACTATAAATAGTGCATGCTTTCTCCTTCCCACACTTTTCCTTGCTTACTTTTGGTGTTCCACTGATGGAGGGAGAGCTGTTGTTCAGAAGAATGAATGCAGTTACTAGAGGTTTGCAGATAAGCGCTTTTGGAATGTAGCTCCTAGAATACCATAGGCAGCTTCTAAAAATTACATGCTGCGGCCATCCATAATACAGCAGTGGTGGGATGAAGCTTTGAAATATACCCTACTCAAGAGCAGTTATGGAGGGTGTCAGCATATATTTCTATTCATTCTTTATGAAAATAGTTTCCAGTAATTACAGTTGTGAGGATTTTAATACAGGACAATATCATCTTCCCACTGTTTTTTCTTCACCTCTTCTTGGGGGGATATGACAGGATCTATACAATAATAGGATCTATACAATTGCAGTAACCCCCCACCCTTTCGTGGTTCATATACTGCAGTCCCGCTATATCGCGGGACTGCAGTATATGAAAAAAAGCCCCCTGGGGTAAGCTGGAAAGACCGGTTTCAGGCCTCCTGTACTTATGCCAGGCTTGGTGCTGCCACGAAAGGTCCTGCGAGGGTTAAGTCGGAGAGTTAAGAAACCTGGCAGGAAAAAAAAATGATTTGTTTGAAAGGTGGTGCTGGAGGAGAGCGTTGTGGATACCTTGGACACCCAGAAAGATGAACAAGTGGGTCCTAGATCGAGTGAAGCCTGAACTAGATCTGGAGACAAAAACATTGCACCTGTGGTTAGGCGCATCAAGAGAAGACAGATTATCCGAGTAAGACAACAATGAAGGCAAAGGTCAGAAGGAAAGGGGAAGACTCAATAGGAGATGGGCTGACTTCCCAATGCAATGGTGGTGAACCTTTGGCGCTCCAGAGGTTTTGAACCACAACTCCCAGAATCCCGAGCCTAGATCGCCAATGACAAAGGATTCTGGGAGTTGTGGTCCAAAACATCTGGAGTGCCAAAGGTTCGCCACCACTACCCAAAGGAACCCACAGGCTTGAGTTTGCAAGAGCTGAGCAGGGCTGTTGAGAAGGAGGCATTATGGAGACTGTTAATTTATGGTGTCAAAATACATCGGGCGTTATGTGATGTAACAACAACAATATCCAGTGAGCCTGACTGCTAACAGGCTTAGGACTGTGTCACTGAAAGACGCATCAGTATGGTGAACTGCAAATTGACATAATTAACTCTGACTCCCTGAACACATTTTGGCTGTGCAAAGCTAAATGTAGGATCACTTGGAATGCAAATTTGAGCCATATGAGTTGCACAGAGCTTAAGATGTTACGGAACATAGAAAAGTTTGGGGAATTAACAATAATTAGATTACCAGCAAAAATCAGAACGTGATATGTGTTTGAAAGTGAATTTGTTAAATGAAATAAATAAATGAGCAGACCAAAGTCATGCGGTTATAACTTGTTTCCTTGTCTTTTTCCACACAGACTGCCATCCCGTCCCATCCCATCCTACTATTTCCATGTTACTAAAATCTGTTCAGAGACAAATGTGGGATTTACTTTGAAAAACACCCCAACAACTTACTGGTGGGTGTGTAATTCTCAATATAGAAAATAAACATGTTGTGTAATACGTCTTTTGTGGTATTGGAAAAAACCAACTCCCCACATGTGGTGGTATACAGCAGGCTGTTTGTAGATTTGCTGTTTGCTGTGTTGTAAAATTGTGTCTCACCAGCTGTGCAGAGCAGAGGGGACATGCCCTAGTGTATCATTTGTATTGGCCAAAGTTCATTATTTGTTTAAAGTGAAGGACTCTCTCAAGGTGAAAAACCTCTAAAGAGGGTTTCCAAAGTAAAAGGCAAATATGATTAGCTATAAGTAAAAACAAAGATATGCTGTCAATAGAATACTAATATCTAATAAATGATTGCTGTGATAAAAGCCAAAGAAAATGAGTGGGTCTTGAAGGATCACATTGTGTATTAACTGAGCCTTGTGGCACAGTGATTAAATGCCTGTGCTGTGGGTAAAACTGTGCTCACGACCTGGGGTTCAATCCCAGGTAGCCGACTCAAGGTTCACTCAGCCTTCCATCCTTCCAAGGTCAGTACAGTAGGACCCCTGTATCCACTGATTTATTATCCACTGATTCAGTTATCCATGGTTGGCAGAGGAAAAATAAATAATTCAGCAGCCACAAAGCAAGCTATCGTCACAAACAGCAGCTGTAAAGCAAGCTACCATCACAAACATTAGCTGTAAATCAAGCTACTGTTGCAAAACAGCAGCTGTAAAGCAAATTCCTATTACAAAACAGCAGTTTTGGGGAACATTTTGGTGTTCTCTCTTATCCACGGTTTTCATTATCCACGGGAAGGCTTGGAACCAATCCGCAGCGGATACTGGGGTCCTACTGTAAAATGAGTACCCAGCTTCCTGGGGTGGGGGGAATGTATAGCCTGCATAATTAAATTGTAAACTGCCCAGAGAGTGCTTAAAGTGTTATGGGGCAGTATATAAGCAGAACATGTTTGCTTTTAAATAGCTACTCTGGACTGGAGATGCCATTTCTCTTGGTCGGAGGTAGGCAAGTGGCCCTCATGTCACTGTGAAGTATATCAAGCCAATGTTGCTTTGGTCAGCCCTTTGGTCATTTGCCATCAACCTCCAACTGAAGGCCTTTTTGTGCTAGTGTGTTGGTGTCAGCGAGCAAGATGTGGCCCATACCATTGCTGTATTGCCGCTTGATATCTTCATTGCTGACATGGTTAAAGCGAGTGCTACTACTGATCCAACACAGCATGACACCAAGGTGATACTCAGTTTCTTTCATTACTAGCCAAAAATGGGGGTTTTGTATATTATTTTGCTTCATATTTTACATTTATGCTTATTGACAATTTTGTAATTTAAATTACGTATTGTAATTAATCACTTTATTGTCTTTTTTGTTGTTTTGAATGTTGTTAACTGCCAAAAGTGACCATTTGGCGAGATGGGTGGGATGCAAACAAACAAACAAATTCCTTTGGTTGGTCCTTCAGAGCAGAATTTAAAAAATGAAGGTACAATAAGACCCCTGTATCTGAAGGGGTCAGTTCAAAGCAACCTCTGTGGATATATAGCAAACCTTATATATAACACAGTCTGTGGGACCCAGGGCTCCATAGTAGAATTTTTTTCAGAGCTACTTCTTGATCTGTAGACCCAAATTTATTATACAATTTAGTTTGACTACCAGCTCATTTAGGCTGAAATTTGGGGCACACTTACACAGGAGCAAAACTGACTTGTAATGAGGTGGTTGGCTTTCCAAATATGGAATTTAGTATGTGTGTGGGATGAGTGGGTAAGTGATGCATTTTGCTGCTGTGCCTCAGATAGCAAAATCTATTGAGTCAGCCCAGATTATGGTCTTGCTTCTGACTAAACATACACTGGGCAGTGTCATCTGTAACTGAAGCAGATACTGTACTGTGGTTTTATATCGTAAAATCAGCTGGCAGTATTCATGTATGGAGGAATTCCTATGCAAAAGCTCAGTGTACCCTTACTATCTTTAGAGGCCTAGCTAGTTCAAGTCTACCATTCCAAAAATGATAACAGTTTGAGGAAGCTGAACCGAATCAGGTTTCCTAGTAGAGATGAAAAAATATATTGTCATTAGCATCTTAAAGCCAAAGGACAGAAATAAAAGTTGCTCATTTAGGGAGCTGACAATAAATTTATTTATTCATTGCTGATATCTTTAAATAGCCAATGGTGTTTGTATGTGAGAATATGTCTGTTAATCAGGCAAAGTCTTCCATTTTTCTGAAGTGCAAGCACTGTGAAGCAAAGAGCAGCTCAAATGTTGACAACACCAATGGCAACAGTCAGGATGATCTATAGGGTACCATATTGTGTTCAACGCTATTCACATGTCAAAAAGCAGCCACAAAGATTGCTTTGTGTTTGGGCAAGAAGTGGTTTACTGGGGGGGGGGGGAAGGAATCAAATTCTGGGATTCTCCCTTGCTTGGTGTCCCTTTTTGGATGGTAGATATTTAATCTATTGGATCTGTGTAAAGACCAAATAAAGGAAAATATCTAATATAGACCAGAAATCAATACCCCTGAAGAAGGCCATAAAACAGGCCAAAATGTGTCAGGCGATTTTAAATTGAAATAAAGGATCTATTTTCTTGCATCCTGAGATTCACTTTCTCTTTCTGAATCAGAATTGTTAAGACATACCCATTTCTTTTGTTCTTTTAAAACTATAACTGCCAGAATCCATATTCTGATAGAGGTATTTTAGCACCACTGTTACAAAGGACTGTGGAAAGCAGGTGAAAACAGGTAGAATAAATTTCTGTCTCTTTTGCGTGGTCGTTCATAAGTGGCAGATTCAGGGGCACCACCACTCCCAAAACAGGAGATAGCATTGCAAATGGAGGACAAAAGAAGGCAAACATTCACTCAAAATGTGTCTATGGAGCAAAGGTTCCTCCTCATGCATATAGGCTCTGCATATAAGCTGGAACCTCTTCTCTGCAGAGACATCTCTTTCCTTGTGTAGAAAGACATGTTGGAAAGGGAGGAGCTAAACCCTTTGTTCAAAACATGGAAAGTCAGTCTGTGGAAGTAATTGCCAGAAGAAGACTCCTCTCTCTCTCTCTCTCTCTCTCTCTCTCTCTCTCTCTCTCTCTCTCTGTGGATGGTGCTTTGCAAAGTAGAACTTATGCCACTCTTCACTCTGTATAGAAGCTAGGGCTGATCCAGCCTGTGTATCCATTCCACGTATACACCTTTGAATCACTCCCTGAAGCAGATATGAAATGAAAGTAGACATCAGTCATTTAGCCAAACTCCCACTGGGTGTCAGTGTTCACTGCATACAAATGAAAGTAAAGTAAGATCTACTGTCATACATGAAAGAGAAGAAAGCAAGCTACAAACTTGTTCTACACCAAGCAGAAGTGGAATCAGAGTATTTGCTTTAATTTGTGTGGCCATTATAATTATAAACTTGTTGCAACTTAACACAGGTCGCAAAATTTAATATCAGAGTTCGCTGGGGAACAACCTCAAGACCTTTTTCTCTTCCCAAAAGATGACTTGTGCATTCCTGGGGACAGTTATCACCTAAATGAGACCAATACTCAAGTTCCTCTCTCATCAGTCCTTGAGGTGATCCTGAACCAAAGGTGCCTCTCAATTCATTGTCTTTTGGAGGTGGATTGGCTGGTTAATCTGAAGAATGGAGTGATAACAAAGGTTTTTCCGGGTTGAGGATGAGAGATAATGATCAGGAACTAGAGATGGGAACGAAACTCTACAAAGTACTTTATGCCCAAGCAACTGGTTGGCACTGTAAGTGCTGTTCTTAACCTTCCCCTCCCCCCCACCGGAAGCCCACTCATCTTCGGCAGGGCATGGCTAGGGTCCTCCTGTCAGGGAAGCCACTTGACCTGCCCTTCCCTACCTACGCAGGCAGCCGGCCAGCCCGGTGAGAAGGAAGGAGGGAGAGAATTCTTGTACAGCAGGCAAATGGCTGTATTATGAACCAATCAGCCACAGGAGCTTGGATATAGTCAGGGAAGTACAAAACATATTTGTTTAGAGTTGAAGATTCCATTTTGGATAGAACATGTTTGTTTCATTTAGATCTTATCTCTGAAACTATAGCAATGATCGCTAGCAAGCTAACAAACACTGATACCTTTTGTTATAACTAGCGGAGATGCTGAGTTAACCCAGGATGTACAGTATGTCCTAGAACAGCTGAATTAGCTTCTGAGAAAATCATTTCAGTAGACCTTGGAAATATTGGATGCCCCCCATTTGTGCAGTTAACAGAATGGCCAGTTCAGGAGTCACAGTCTAGAAAAGGAACATTTCCAAGTTCTATTCCAGAGCATTTCACTTCACAGCAAACTACTGGGCAAATAAAATATACTAAAATTTAAAAAATAGTCATGCAGAATCTTATTTGTAGCTGTCACATACACATAATTATAAAACTGGAAACCGTCTGGTATGGTGTGCATGATCAGTATTTCCATCACTCTCTATAAATGGAAGGTGGCATTCTGAACAGGAAAATCTTTTCTATCTGTGGGGACCACATGATTTCAAGTCATGGAAAACAGGAGTTTGGAATCATCTGGAGAGGATCCCTGGACTAAATATATTTTTCCCCCTATGGAAAGTTGCTTTCCACTTGTAGAAAGCAATGGAAATAGTGGCAAAGTAGATGGAGCTACTACACTCTTCCTTCTTGTGTTTTTCTTTAGAAATACTCAAGTACATGCAGAGAGAAACAGTCCCCTTGTTGAAATAAAAGGGGAAGCCAGTGCAGGTGGCGGTGGGTACTACGCAAAAGAATCTGTCAGGTACAAACTGTAGGATTAGAGGTGATCATACACACACACATATTGCGGTTTATGAAAACAATGAACAATTGCACCTTTCGAGAAACTCAGCAACCAGGCAAAGAAAATGGCTGAATAAAGCCTGCTTCCCAAAAAAATCTATTAAAAGTCTGGGGCTTTGACCCAGAGCTTTGCAAATCAGAGTGCACAATTTTTTTTCCTGTGGAAAGGTGTGACCCTGCCCATTGGTATTTGCTGATGGAAGGATAAAAGCTCACCACCCTGAGTATCTATAACACATGAAGTCAATATAGGAAACTTCAGTGGGCCCAAAACACCACAGCCAGATAGCTAACTGGGGTTGGTTACAGAGATCACTCAACCCACCTGTTACAGCAGGTCCACTGTCTGCCATTCCATTTCTGGGGTCAATTCAAAGTGTTGGGTTCAGCCTGTAAATTGTAAAGTTTTAATCAGCTTGGGTCCAAGCTATCTCAGGCACTATGTCTCCCTTTATGAGCCTTCCTGGTTGCTCAGATCATCATGAGATGCCTGAGTGGGATTTTTAAATGGGTTATTGTGCCTTACTGGTTGAATGTGTTTTTGGCATTACTTTTGCTTCCGTTTCCTTTTTAGTATTTGCATACTTACTGTTTTTAGCTTTAAATATTGTCTTTCACACTGTCTTTTAGATATTGTCCTTTGATGATATAAGCTGTCTTGAGCCCTCTTCAAAGAGAAAGATGGGGTATGAATATTTTAAATAGGATGAACTAAATATATTCATCCATGCCACAGACCTAGGTGTTCCTTCTCACTCCTCTGCTCCCCACCTGTGTATGCTAGTCTCAGAGGACCAGAATCTAACCAAAAGCAGTACAGGTGCCAACATTTCTATGCCCAGTTCTGGCTTACAGAACTTTTTGGATTTTGATGGCACATCCTTATGCAGGTTTGTGGATCATGGGCCACTGCTGCTCTGAAGCACAATCCATTGTAATCTGTCATGCCAATTAGTAATAAATTGGCCAAAATTGTTACTCTTAACAGTAGATCTACTGTGTCATTGAGATTAACGTATATGATGATGATGATGATGATGATCTTATCATGGTTTGGTAGAATAGCAATGGTAAAAATGAAAATACTTCCTAAAATTAATTTCCTTTTTAGAATGTTACCTATCCAATACTCAGAAGTTGAAATTAAAGTCTATCAAGATCTTATAAATAGATTCTGCAATGGTGGAAAAAAGCAAGAATAAATAAAAGCTTATGGTATAGATCTCAAAAAGAGGGAGGTATAGGCATACCTAATCTTAGAATTTACTATACAGCTAATCAGTTCAGTCCTCTGGGGGAAATACTATTTAAACCTCAAAAACTAATATGGTGGGAACTTGAATCAGAGGAGCTAAGTGAAGACATAAATAATTACGTCTTTATCCTCCCCCTAAAAAGGAAAAGTTACCCAATTAAAAACCCGCTTTTGAGTTCCCTATTACTCACTTGGAAAAAGTATGGAAGGAAACTGATACAGGAAGGCTCCCCGCTTGGTGCGGTGATCGATCAAACAAATTTCCCCACGAACATGAAGAAATTGGGAGATTTATTTAAATTAAGGAAAGTGGCAGGATTAAAAGACTGGATTAAAAAGATGACAACAAAACAAGAAATTAAACGCATTCTGCAAACTCAGGAATTGTCCTGGTTGAATTACGCCCAATTAGAAAGTTGGACAAAAGAATGGACTAGGAGAAATATACAACTCAGAGGATATACAAAATTCGAGCAATTTTTGACAACATATGAATCAGAGAAAGGAAACACAGGAAAAGGAGCAGTAGGTAAAATATATAAAATAATTCAAGATTCACTCGAGAATAGGGAACAGGACACAATAAGAGAGCTATGGAAACAAGACATAGAGAAAGAAATAAACAATGATGAATGGAAAAGAATTTGGAATTTGAGGATTTTAAGGTCATTATCAGTTAGAATAAAAGAAAACTATTTTAAACTAGTTTTAAGATGATATATGACTCCAGTCAGAGTGAATAGAATGAATCCAAAATATTCTAAGCTTTGCTGGAAATGAGAAAAAAAGATAGGTACTTATTTTCATCTGTGGTGGGAATGTACAATAGTTCAAAAGTTTTGGCAAGAGATTTTTGAGGAGATAAGAGAAATATTACAAACTGATATTAAATGTGTACCTGAAATTGCATTGTTATCATTACCATCTATCAATGAATATGATGTGAAAACTAAAGAATTAATAGCAAACCTTATGACAGCAGCAAGATTGATTATTGCTAGAAACTGGAAACTGAAATCAGACCTTAAAATTGCTGACTGGTATAAGGAAGTATGGGATATAGCACTAAATGATAAATTTTCTTGTAATGTAAAAGTTTTGCGAGGAGAAATGAAAAAAGATATCTTCTATGACATTTGGGGGAAATTTATAGACCATGTGATATTAAAAGGGAAAGGGATACAACCAACTTATAATCCAACACAGTTCTGGTGTAAAGGACCTTAAGAAGCTTAATGAAAAAAAAAGAAGAAGAAGATGAAGAAGAAAGAGAAGATACAAGAATACTGGACGGTTTCTTGGGGGTGGGGGGCACTTTGTATTGTTTATGTTTGTCTTTTACCCTTTTTTATATAATTGTTTATCATTGTTATTTTGTGTTTTTTTATGTAATAAAATTAAAAAAAGAGATTAACATATATGTTGATTTGCCAAAGTCCCACTGATTTACTAGGTTGAAGGTACTTGGATCTGGTCCAAATTTATTTAGGACTAATGTCTGGATCAAGTAACAAACCAAAATGTTGTTCCGCAGGATTTAAATCGATTGGAAGCTGAATCCGGGGTCTAACTTTTCCATTGGCCTTTTTGTTTGTTTGGTTTGGGAAACAGAATGAGACCAAAGGTATGCATTACTCTGTATGAACTTTGTGTTTGTGTGTCATTACTGGATAAACTATAGAACTGACATCAGCTGAAAATCGTTTTCTGGGATTCACACTGCAGCTGCAGCCCCCGTAAAGGAGCACACCGGCAGAGGTGTGAAGTTGCGTAAGCATCTGGGTCAAGAACAGAGCTGGAACCTTTCATACCAAATGCATAGCGATCTGAATTCTGCATTTAATGGGCTGGTTTTTTTTTTAAAGGGAAACACAGGATAGAGCGCCCAGTTTACATTGTCCCAGTTGTACTAGCTTTGTGGCTCCCATAGTAGTAAAGTTGCCGCACTCCTATATGCAGTTTTCTCCCCACCTTATTGTCAGCAAAATAAATAGCCAAGAGTAGGAGAAAACACACACAACAACAGCTGAAATGTTGAAAGCAGATGTGCTTAGGCATGGCACTTTCTGATTTTTATCAAGCTGAACAAAAGTGCTGTTTTTTTCTGAAAAACACAAAAGAATCGCAACACAAATACCTCAGAAGGACGGAAGGATGGAAGCAAGCAAAGAAAGAAGGAAAATAAAAATAAAAATGTGGGCCTCATGTTTCTTAGGAAGGAAGGAAGGAAGGAAGGAAGGAAGGAAGGAAGGAAGGAAGGAAGGAAGGAAGGAAGGAAGGAAGGAAGGAAGGAAGGAAGGAAAATAAAAGTGCAACTAAAACTGTGGCCCCCACTTTTCTTTAGAAAATCATTGCTTTCTCCCCACCTTGCTATGCTTTTTATTTCAGGTGTAAATTCTTGCAACTATAAAATATTTTTAAGTTCTAACACAAACTCTCTGACACACTCACTGCTCTTTCTTTATCACAGAAAGCACAATATAATTTGTTGGCCACATTGATTTCCTGTCATGGAGATCCTTGAGCTGAACAACCTGTGAGGAGGGTTAGGCTAAGGGGGGAAAAACAGGTAGAAAATGACAACTCAGATATTTTTTTCTGGGTGAACAACTGGGAATTGAATCCAACTATCACGGTCAGTTTCTGAGTCATTTTCCATGTTTCACTAGCAGAATAATAACGCTGGTGTAAAGATGGATCTTTGGTGAAACAGAGATCGACAGTGAAGACTAAATTTAGCACAAGCATTGGAACATGACAGATGCTTTGCCGATCCTGCATCTAGCATGCGGACACACGATAACAATTGACCATAATTGGTAATATTTGGCTGATGTGGCTAATATTCTCTCTAATACAGTGGTACCTCAGATAACAAATTTAATTCATTATCTGAGGCAATTCATTATCCAAAAAAAAATTGTTATCCAAAACACGGCTTCCCATAGGAATGAAAGGGAAACCAATTAATTCGTTCCAGAGCCTAGGAAAATGACACAGACACCTGTGTTTTTGCTCAAAACTCTTTATAAAGGGCATTTTAAAGGTAAAGATATGATGCAGCCCAGGATAATTCTTTTTTATTGATGCATGCTGGAAATTCGTTATCCGAGGCAGCCCATAGGAAAAATTCATTATCTGAGGCAGCCCATAGGAAAATTCATTATCCGAGGCAGCCCATAGAGAAAATTCATTATCTGAGGCACACCTATAACTAGAAATTGTGATTCGTTATTCGAGGCAGCCCATAGGGAAAATTCGTTATCCGAGGCAGCCCTATACCTGGAAATTGCGATTCGTTATCAGAAAAATTCGTTATCAGGGGCATTCGTTATCCGAGGTATTACTATACTGTATATTCTCCTGTATCCTATTATTTGTTTTTCTTGGGAACTTGGATTTTCCAAATAAGTTTATTTATGAATTTATGTTCTTATGGCGTAATCTGGGTGCACACGATGCAGCCACCGGGATGTGTTTAGCTGCTGGTTGGGAGATCAGACTAGGCATCTTTCATGTCATGGTAGGAAAGGGAGCAGAAGAAATTTACTTTTCAGAATGTGCTTGAAGGCCTTCTTCAGCTGAGCATCTGCAAGATGATCATCATGAAAGATGATTTAGCTTCCATTTGCTTTATTGGCACTACTCTTTTTAAGTGTAAAGGTCACGGGCCTATGTTTAGGTTTGGATCTTTAATTTTGAGAGACTGCAATATACTTAGCACTTGAATATCAATTTTGCATTTGAAGTTATTTTATGTCTGCTACATCATTGCTTCTTTTAGTCTGTGACGGACATGCATCTCTCTTTCCTTTCCTGCACATACAAATCTTTTTTATCAACATGCCTTAGATGGTATGGATTTGAATGCAGTCAAAGTCACAGAAACCTTTTTCATTCCTATAACCCTATATGCACTTGTGGCAAATTTTATAACGATCCATTGTTCTATACATTGTTCTAAACCAGAGTTTGGAAAAGTTATGTCTTAGAGTAGACGTCTAAAACCTTCAGCCATTATGGCAGAGTGAAACAGTGATGTAAGCATAAGAAATAATTGTGTGACATCAGGTTAATTCTTACTTATGGCGACCCTTTCCAAGGTTTTCTATGTAGAGAATACTCAGAGGCACTGTTGCGTTTTTCTAGGGAATGGTGTGGGATCCAGGCAGTGCTCTAGGGAGGCCAAGCCCTTCTTAATTAGCTGCTCAATTCATACTAACCTCATTGGCCATGCACTTCTGAATTAGCTGCTCCTCTACCTCCTAGAAGTGTGGTGCTTGAACAGCTGACAGATCTGGAAAATGGTCAGTCCTGTTGAGATCATGAATCATTTGGCCCTTACCTTGGGTGGGGTGCTTTTTGGTGCATTATTATTGTGCAGCTGTCCAAGTGGAGCCACACAAAGAGTACAGTATAAACCTCTGAATGCCCCAGGCTTCCCTATTCTTTACCAACATGTGAATTTAAATTACGCAGAACCTGATGCAAATGAAAAATGAATAAATTCTTGACAGGACATGCATGCATGTTTGTTTGTGTCTGTATGCCTGTCTCTGTCTCTGCTCATCTGGATAGGGGATTTAAAAATACATGAATATGCAAGTATTGCTGTACCTTTAGTTCTGTTTTGAAAGAAAGGACTGAAAACTTGGCTGTTTCAGGAAGCTTATGGCAATCGCTAATGTTTGTTGTGTGTTCCTTGTCACTTGCTGTTTTTTTTTTTTTTTAGTTCTGGTACGCCTCTTGCCAGATTCTCCCCTTGTCTTTTCTTTTCCCTCCCCTTTCTTTGTTGAGTATTACTTGTTGTGGTGGTTTTAAATGTTTGTATTGCTCTGTTTGTAAACCGCCCAGAGTTCCCTATGGGAAATTGGGTGCGGTATATAATGTTATATATTATATAATGTATATAATGTATATAATATATTCCACCCAGAGACCTTTTTGGTAAACAAACAAACAAAAAACAAACAAATACAAATAAATAAATAAATAAATAAATAAATAAATGTGCTATTTAAATTTTAAAAGAAATGCAAATTAGAGTGGGATTACAGCTCTAGTAGGATGGAATAATTAGATTAGATGGCTACACATGTTTTAACTTGACAGGCAATATGAATTAAATTTCAGGGCAATTTTCTTTTAAAATGAAGAAATCCAGAACAAGGGGAAATGTAATTCAAGATACAGAGGGTTTTTTTCCTTATAACATTCTTAAATCAAATTCTTTCTTATTAGAAGACAAGACACATTCTTGTGAGGAGAGCAAATGGGCTGATATTTGGAAAATGAGATAGACAAGATACCTCAGGGCAACCAGTCCATTCAAATAGCTACCTCTATCATTTATTGCTTAGTTTTTATACACTTTAGTTTGGGATCAGAGCATTCTCATATCGTAAATCTCCACAAATCATTTGGGGATTCCAAAGTTCATGAGTTTCTGTGAGAGTTCCACAGAATATTCCACAATAAATATTGACCATATCAGAGCCACACTTCCTCAGAGGATGATGTAAAGGCAAAACTGGTCTAACCTTTATAGGAAGAGTGAGACAAATATCTCACAACAGCAGTTATGGGCAAATGTGTTTGTCAAGAAACAGCAAAAATTATTCATTATCCATTTTATTGTTGTGTTTTATCCAGTTTGTGTGTGTGTGTGTGTGTGTGTGTGTGTGTGTGTGTGTGTGTGTGTGTGTG
>JAHTLZ010000330.1:19846040-19872767 GCA_023846285.1 Phrynocephalus versicolor | reverse complement strand
ATTATTATTATTATTATTATTATTATTATTATTATTATTATTATTATATAGAACTAAAGATGGGACAAGGAGATAGGCATTTATGTAAGCACCACCTACAAATGTCCCCATTTTCCTAACAGCATTCCAGACCTTTCTATGTGGAGCATGCTATACTTCATAGGGCTCTAAAGCAGGGACATAGCAAATGATGGCAAATACACAGCAAGGGACAGGCAAATCAGGTCTGTATGATTTAGGTGGACAGACATAAAACAGGAGAGAGGTTTTCTCCTTTTCAAGTGCAACAGTAGGTGATGCCTTTATTAAGATCACCAAATTGTTGAACTGTGAGCTTCCATGGGCAAAATCCACTTCCTAAAATCATAGAACCACAGAGTTGGAAAGGACTATAGAGTCCAAACTCCTGCTCACAGCGGAATACAAATCATGGGATACATGCCTGGGGGTTTATCTGGAAGTCAGACTGATGAAGCTGTTTGGATGAGCAGCGAAACGTTTCTATCTCTCAAAAAAGAAGTCCAGTAGCCATGACTCAACTTCCAGATAAACTCACCTGGATGACTGAGAATCTTCAAAGACATGCCTGGGGGTTGAATAAATTTCTTTTGAATACCTCCAGTGTTGCAGAGCTCACAACCTCTTGAGGCAATTGGTTCTAAATTTTGTACTGCTATAATAATTAGGAAGTTTTTCCTAAGTACACATCTCCTTCATGGTTTCTAACCTGTGTTGGACTTTTCCTCCAGAAACCCTAATGCATCACTTGTGTCTCACCTCTTATTCCGGGGTGGGAGGGCAAAGCTCATTTTGGGCTGTGAGACATTATGTGATATAGGGGGGAAACGGGAATTAGATGCCCCCAAATCTGCAGTATTTCCCCAATTGTACCTGTTGTAGTAAAACATTGTAGTCTGTTTCTCATGACTGTTCCCATGGTTGGGAATTTGTGTTTCTCCAAACCTTCCACTGTGCATTTAGGGAATATACAGAAAAGAAAGGGGTAAAATAACAGAAGACTCTTGCCTGGCTTTAAAATTAACCAAGCAATGTTATTTATATGAACCATATAAGCACTGGAAATTTATGTTAGCAATGTGGCAAAGCTGATGCTGAGCCTATGAAGTTCAGGAAGAAACAAAAGTGCACACATCTAGATGTGATTATTCACAGCCCTACTGCTGTGTATGTTGGTAGCCAACACGGAGGACTGCCCTGTGTGTGAGTACCTTATACAAACAAAAGGAAATAATACTAAACTGGGATTTAAAAAGAAGAGGAAATAGAGTAATTTGCAAATCAGTTGCATACTCAGAAAATGCAAGCGAGAACAAGATGCTTAAACTCACCTGTAGAGATGGGCACGACTTAGCGGTATTTTCGTTTTCGTTTTCATTTTTTCGTTTTCATTACGTAACGAAACGAAAACGAAAAACGGTTCAAAAATGGACCGAAAACAGAAACGAAATGACTAATTTTGAGCCAGTTTTCGTTTTTCGTTACTGGAAAAGCACTCAATGGAGCTAAATGGGGAGAAATGAAAAAATTTTTGTTTTCGTTTTCGGTTTTCGTTTTCGTTACGTAACGAAACAAAAATGAATAATTTTGAAAATTAGCTCACGAAAACAGAAACGAAACGAAACGGACCCTAGCCGAAAACAAAAACGAAAACGAAATTTTTTTTCTGAGTCGTGCCCATCTCTACTCACCTGTCTACCTCTTTGACTCTCACCAAACCCATCCCTGGGATTACTTGTTACATGAATTGGTGCTATTTTGTTCTGTTAGTGGTGGAAAGCCTTATTATATGATGAACTGGTCTTTTATTCTGAGTAGAGATCTCAGATGAATTCATGGTTTTTGTCTCCACATGATATCTTGGAAGAGTCAAAGATACTGCATTAAATGACAAAGGATATTGATTTTCTTCTTCACTTGCAAATTATGTGTGAGAGGTTTGGGAATCTGTGGCTATTTCTAACTTTGATTTGGAGTAGTTAAATTTAATGGGTGGTAAAATCCACAGTCCTTCACAGCTCCTAAAAATTGAGTTCCACATTCAGTTTCTCCAATTACCACACTTTCAGTTAGCTATAAATTTTTCATGTGAGATCGCTGGTTTTGATGAGGAAGGCTGCAGAAGGTAGCGTCAATTATATGCTAAAATTGAATTTATAAGCCAAGTTTAATAAATTTAACTGGTTTTTTAAAACATGCAGCTGCCTGGACACTACACAAAATTAGGATCCAATTGGAGACAGGACACAGCTAAAACTTCTACCATCTAAGAAAAGCACCAGACCACTTGGAATGAAGAATATATAAGCAGACTAACACTAGTCCCCTGTTTTAAAGTGAGCTTTCATGGACAAGGTCTAAGGAAGCTCATGTTAAACTATACTGTAGTGTCCCTAAGCTGCCACAACATTTTTGTCTGCTTTCTTTTGCTTTTGTTTTTGGCCTGATATCCTAATATGGTTTATGTTATTTAAAAATATTTTAAAATATTTTAATTCACTTTATTTTCAAATAAAGAAAAATAAAATGTTTGGCCTCCATGTATGTTTACAGAAAAAATGAGCAACAGCTCTTCCCAAGGCTTGGTCAAGAGTTCTAAAATTTGTTAAAATGTATAAGATCTGAGTATTATTATCAGCTTGTCACTGTAACACTGTTTGAAATCCTACTATTGTTTATTCTGGAGAAGATCTACATAAATTTGCATTATGATTAACAGGTGGTGATGAGACATACAAGTTACAATGAGTAAAATCTGTCCAAAATTAGTGCTTTTAAAGTCCAATTGATTTCAAAGTTAGATAAGTTGATACTAATTTAGTGAATGCCAAACTTTCTCAGCAAAATCAAAGTAACTATGTTAAATTTAGAAAGATCATGCTTTCTGTCCACATATCAGTGAAATTCCTGCATTAATTGTTATAAAGTGGGAAGTGAAGACAAAGGATAATATTTTTTAATTTTCTGTATTATTCGGAATACAGTACAACTTTTGCAGCTCCTCATGTTGTGAGTACCAATGTATAGGAGAAAAGATGAAAATGTCTTATTTTGGGTGACATGGAAGAAAAAAGATGAGGCACTGGTGTTTTCTTTTTTCATATTTTCTAATTGATATTTTCTTTTTCTTTTCATTTTCTAATTTAGAATTATCCAGGACTCTGATTTTGGTTGGTTTGTGTTCTTTCCCTAATAAATTATTATCCTTTTCAAATCTTCCAGCTTTTGATTGCACTTCTGAGCAGATGCTACACAGCTTTAATGGAAGGCTTAGATGATAAATAACAAAGTCAGAAAAGAAGGCGAGACCAGCATTGTCTCTCCTGAACAACAACAGAACTAACCCCCCCCAAATAACACACACACACACACACACACACAGAGAGAGAGAGAGAGAGAGAGAGAGAGAGAAAGACAGACAGACAGACAGACAGACAGACAGACAGACACAGACACACAGATGCAGACTCAGACACACAGACACAGAAAAACAGACACAAACACAGACCCACAGACCCACAGACCCCCCCCACACCCCTCCTGCTTTTCTCCAGCTCAACCATATTCCCCTTAGAGGCTAAACTAACTGAGGACATGATCCACATGCAATTTAGTGACATCAATTTGCATTTCCCATCCATGACAATGTGCCACTCAGTATACTTCCCTAACAATTGATTCTCACTGATTAGCATTTCAACTCCATCATGTATAAGGTGGACCATTTCATTTCATACATAATCCTTTTGAGGACTGGAAAACAAATCCTTCATGTTTAGGGTGAAATATTTCGTATTCCCACAAAATCCTTATTAATGAGAGGGAAATCTAGTTCTCCTTCCTTCACTCAGCTTTCATACTAAACCTTCAATCTCTCCCCCTTACAAATACAGAGAATTTAGGGATTCTTGAATGAATAAAAAAAATTCTCATTTTCTGCGCCCAAATTCAGTACAGCTATTTGAAAGCATGTTGTGTCTGCCAGTCATACAGGAGTTAATAATGAAGGCAGAAATAAAACAAAATAAGAAATAAGAAAACAAGGCTGGGCCTAATTCACAATTAAAATACTGTAATTCAATACTCAGGGATTAAAACACTGACCTTGAGGAGTTAATCACTCAAATCCTTAGCTGTGGATAAATAGATGTCAGTTTTGGTCTGAGATCTATTCTATGGCAAGAAGTACACATTTTCCAGAGGTCTGGGGAGACATGTTCACCCTGGACTTTGAAGGGCTGTGTATTCTCCCATCCCTCTTTTTTCTTACAAAACTAATTTAAAAAATAAAAATAAAAGGGGGCATTAAATATTTTGAAAAATTTGGAGTGTATGAACCTTTAGGGGTGCTGAGGTGGTTTAATTTATGACCTCAGCATAAATGTTCCCCCTATGGCAAAAGGGGGATTTTAATTAATTTGGGTTGAGCATAGTTATACCCTATAGGGCGTGGTGGCTCAGCGGGCTAGAGCATTAAAAACTGCCAGCTACAAAATCGGCAGCTCAGCGGTTCGAATCCCAGTGCCACACAGAGGAGCGAGCTCCCACTGTTAACCCCAGCTGCTGCCAACCTAGCAGTTTGAAAGCATGTACATGCAAGTAGATAAATAGGTACCACCATAAAAAGCAGGAAGTAGAGATGGGCACGACTTAGCGGTATTTTCGTTTTCGTTTTCGTTTTTCGTTTTCGTTACGGAAACGAAACGAAAACGAAAATCGGCACCAACCTGGACCGAAAACGGAAACGAAACGACTAATTTTGAGCCAATTTTCGTTTTTCGTTACTGGAAAAGCACTCAATTGAGCTAAATGGGGAGAAACGAAAAATTTTTCGTTTTCGTTTTCGTTTTTTCGTTTTCGTTACGTAACGAAACGAAAACGAAAAATTTTGAAATCAGCCCACGAAAACGGAAACGAAACGACTCAGACCCTAGCCGAAAACGAAAACGAAAACGAAACTTTTTTTCTGAGTCGTGCCCATCTCTAGCAGGAAGATAAAACTGTGGTTCCTTGCAGCGATGCTGGCCGTGTGGCCATGGACTTGCACAACACTGGTTCTTGGGCTTGAATAAAGAGATGAGCACTGCCCCTAGAGTCAGACATGACTAGCATGCATGTGCGGGGGAAAACTTTACCTTTACCTTATGGTCATACCCACCTGTGCTCTTCAACATTTCTGAAAACTTTCATCTGTTCCAGCTTTACTAATCCTTTCTCTGCCAGCAGGGAGGTTCGATTTTCCTTCCTGACAGAAACAAGAATGTTTCTGAGAGACCTCCCCTTAAGTTCTCACCTTTGGCGTGGAACTGACCTGAAGAATGATGACTTGGGAGACCCACCAACTGAATTACATAGGCGTCTAATTCTGAAATTTGTCCCTTATGTTTCAGTTATCGATTTGAGCTTGATTTAAGACAGATGGCAAATGAGAAACATGTACACCATGTTGCGGTGGGTGTGGTGCAAATTAAAATGCCATCTTTTGTGGAACTTCAAAGATAACAATCCATTCCCAGGCCACAACTGCATTATTAGAAAATGGCATTGAAGCCTTACAAAGGCACTCACTTGCTATTGCAGAGGCTGAAGTTAGGGCACCTAAAATGGCCTCTTGAAATGGTTGTGCTCTACTTGTTGCGATGGACAGCTGCATTTGGGAAACCATTTCTTAGCTGTATAACCTACAACATGAACGAGACTTCTTGCCCACCCATGCAGCCCTCTTGCTTCTTCTTTTGTGTCACAAGCACAATTTATTAACCAAACCTTATGATCTCATCTGAAGGCCTTATGATCTCACCTGTGGCTTAATATCCAAGTTTGGCTCTATGTCAAAATTAACTTGACCTCTTATAATTTTTATTATGAGCCAAACCTTCCTAGTTTGGATGGATCAGGAATCCATGGTTGATTAGAAGCATTTAAATTCAATTATCTGTAAACTCTGGAGCTGGTGGGGAAACAATTTTAAGCTCCGGAGCTGGGAGCCATTTGCGGTGGAGTTTAGGGGTCGTGTACAAATACCCTTAGTCCACTCACAAGAACCATTAAGCTGTACTTCCAGGGAGTTGCCCAAAGTCCACAAGGTTAAGTGCTTTGACTCTAATGCCACCCCTGAAATGTAGGAACACAAAAATTACCCACAAAACACATAGGCTACTGCTAGATGGTCAGGTAAGCCTTCTCGGTTCCAAAATAACCAAACAGCTTTAAAACGTTATTAAAAGATGGTGAAAAATCAAAACCAGCCAAACTTTAAAGATAGTTGGAGCCATCTTTGCCATTCTTCTGGGAGTAGGAAAAGACCTTTCTCTTCAGACAGGGTTTTCCTTAGTGACTGATTGTCTAAGAAAGGTTTTAAAACATATTGGTTTATATTTTTATGGCTGAGGAACTGGTGAATTTATGGCAACGAATCGATGAATTGATTTGTCTTCCCTTTAAAACTCTATAAAAAGCCCCCTGGCATCTAGAAGTCCCACATTCACAGAAATACTTCCTCTGACTCTTTTCTACAAGCCCTGTAAGTTTGGGGATGATTGGGGTTTAGTTCTCCAAGCTATGTTTCCCCAATGAGGAATTAAGGAAAATGCTCCCCAGCACTTAGAGACACCAAAATTGCAGAGAGACATCTCCAAATTATCTTATACAATCCAACTAAGATCAGTGTCTAGTTATCAGACATCTGAGTTATACACCCACAGAGTGGATGCCCCTTGGAAATTGCCCCATAGAAATTAGGTTGGGAAAACAAAAACCTTACCAAACATGGATGGATTGTAAAGGAAAGTCAGAGGAAGCTCCTCTGCCAATTTGGTCTCTCTAGGTACCTGTACAGAACGTTCTTGGGTGGTCCTTCTTTGGGGGTGTATAACTTGAGCATCAGAAATCCAATAATTACCAAACAGGAGAAGAGTCAGAGAATGCTGTCCTCCAGTTTTGGTGTCCAAGTGCCTTGTTTGCCACCTTATAGCCTGATGAATAGATGAATCAAAATTGTTCTCAGTTCATATTCATTGGGGGATTCCTCCCATGACAAATATGAATTGATGAGTTTTGACAGCCATATTTATCAGAAAATGTGATTTGTTTTTCAGCTTATCCCCATACCTAACTAAAACACATGGCCATCCTAATAGCACAGCTTGACACCCTGAGGTCCAAAATGGGTATTTGTCAAATATTATTACAATTGGCTATTCTATGCCAAAAACTATTTAGGTAAAATGAGGGAGGCCTCTGAGTACACATGCATACAACTGTGGTACCCAGCTGGCTCATCCCTCATAAACTATTCCTTTATGGACAGCAAAAACCAATTCCATTCTACATAAATCTCAAGGTTTTTAAAAAGGATATTGCCTTTGGAGGTGGATGTATACCTCACTATGTAAGACATGTTGCCATCAGTACATAAAGATTAGTCCCAGATCTTAAAATATCATCTGTATCTTCACTCTTCTTCAATAACATTGTCTGTTTGAAGCCCTTTCTTTCCTGAAGACTGCAGGGCGTGGAGGTGGTGCGTCAGAGGAATTAAAGTTTCCTCTTGCCAAATGGCTATTCAGTACTCCATATGTGGGGCGATGGATAACAATCACTCCCAAACCCCATAATAAACAGGCGTAATGAGCAGTGTTTTCTTTTAAGGAACATTACCTAAAACCAGAGTCATCCAGGAGGCAATTTACTGCCCCGAGCCAAAAATTATGTTTGACAAATGACTCAGGGGAGGTAGAGGACAAGCGCTTTTGAAAATAACCCCAGAAAATGTAGACACAGAAAGATCAAAGCTCAAGACACATATCCATTGCACAAGCATTAGGAGTTTGTGTTCTCTTTCTCAAAGCTTGAACATGTGTGGCAGAGTGTGGTTAAAACTTCTGAGAAAAGCAGAAGAGTGTTTCCAAATCTTCTTTATACCATGGAAGACAATCACAAAAGAAGAAACACAGGCACGTTAGGGTCGAAGTACATGTGATAATGAGTGGGATGTGGCCTTCTCCTCCTTTGACATCTTCTCTTCCTCTTTTTCCTTTTTAAAAAACCATTACACTTGGAAACAAATTGTAATCTGGCATCGAAGACTGGAAAGGGATAAAAATACAGTAAATATCTCCAATAGAGATGGGCACGACTTAGCGGTATTCCCGTTTCCGTTTCCGTTACTTGGTTCCGTTACTCTACGGAAACGGTAACGGGAATTACTCCGCCAGACTTCGAGCTCGAACCGACGAACGAACAATTTTGGTCTGATTTGTCGTGCTCGTTACTTGCATCGTGCGATCGCGCGATGCCACGCGGCACAGAAAAAAAGTTTTTAAAAGTTAAAAAACCCGGTTCCCAGCCAAAAAGCAGGCGGAAAAATGCCTGCCGTGCCTCAGGGCACCTACCAGAGGGGTTGTTTCTGGAGGTCCCCAGCCTCCCCCCACATCCCCCGTCCTGGGCTGCTCTGGTGGGACTCGCCGCAGGCTCACAGCCTGCAAAAAGCCCAGTCTCGCCGCCGGCCGACGCAATTAAAGCGCAAGCAAGCGGCACGGACGGCACAGGAAAAAACTTTTAAACTCTCCCCCCACCCATTCCCGGGCCAAAAAGCAGGCGGAAAAATGCCTGCTTGACTAAGGGTGCAGGGCACCTACCGGAGGGGGGGTTTCTGGTCTGGAGGGGGGTCCCGCCTCCCCCCGTCCTGGGCAGCTGGACTCGCCATGCCATGCGGTGCGGGCGGGGGATCCAAAATGGGGCGGCGAATGCAATATTGTTTTTGAAATCGTGGTCCAAAAACACACAAGCACAACAGAAACACGCGGAAATTTATAAACTGCCAGATTTTTCACAGTAGCAGTGGGTTTTTTCTTGCAACAAAATGTCTCTCCTCTCCTCCTCTGTCCTCCATTGATTTTATTTTATTTTTATTTTTTTACATTTGCGCAGTGCGCAATGATGGGCTGGCCCAGTGGCCTGGCCAGCCATGTGGGAGTGGACGACCATGCAAATTTTTGGAGCCATCCCACCAATCGCATGGCCACTTGGCCACTGAGACTTCTAGGATGTGCCAAAAAGCCCCCTAAAACCTGCCCTAGCCCCCTAACCCCCTAACCCTAATCCTTGACTCCTTACCCATACGTCACAGACTGTCTTCTTAGTGGGTCAGAGAGGCACCCAGAGGTGCAACCCAATAGCCCACCGTAACCTTACCCATCATTAGCCTAACCCTAGCCCTTGCACTAACCCACCCTAACCCTAAGCCAGATCTACTTGCATTGCACTACACGCAAGTACGATTCCCTTCTTTGTGGGACATGGCAGGTGCGACCCAGTCCTGACGGAGGGTCATACCAGTGGACCAGGTCTCACTGTCTGGCTGGTATGCATATCCATATATGGTTATGCATGCCATTTTGCAGCAGCAGGTGAGGAGGGGAGACCCCCATGTTGAGGGGTCTCTTGGAGCCTGCTGCTGCCCCTTCCTAGTGGGTGACGATAGGAGGCACCCACGGGTGCCTCCAGGAGCCCGCTTTCCCTTTATAGTGGGCCAGAGGAGGCACCCACCCCACAGAGGTGCCTCCAGGAGCCCGCTACCCCCCCCAAATACCAGTACTAATGAAAACGAAAAACGAAAAAATGAACCGACTAATTTTTGCGAAGTTTCACGAAAAACGGAAACGAGCTGAAACGGGCTGCCTCCGACACACGACAACTCGAAAACGTCATTTTCCCTAGTCGTGCCCATCTCTTATCTCCAAGGTTCCTTGTCCTCACTCTCCACGGGGGTGCAACAAGTTTGCCCCTCTGCATCATTTTCTCCCTGAGGGAGAAGACCAGCAGGGTCAATATGGATTTTTAGCTGCTTTTCCACTGCAGGTCACACTCTCCATAGCTGTCTAGTACCTCATATAGTTTCCAGAGAGAAGTATGGGAGATTTTCTTGAAATCTAGCACATTTTGAAGAGAGGGTTTTTTTTGGGGTGTGTGTGTGGGAAACATAGTGAGATGAGGAAAAGCTGAACTTTTCAAAATTGGCCATTGACTGTTGCCATGGGAGGACTGTGAACCAAAGGTGTGGAATGCTGTCCACCTGTCCATATATGAGTAAATTCAAATTCTTCATTACAACAGCATCAACTACTGGCCAGTCTCCAGGCACAATTTGAAAAGCTGGTTTTTGACCTACAAACCCTTGGGCATGTCCCAAACTTCGGCCTTCCAGATGTTTTGGACAGTTACTCCCACAGTCCTTTGCCATTGGCAATCTAAGCTTAGAATTCTGGGAGTTGTGGTCCAAAACATCAAGAGGGCTGAAGTTTGGACATGCCTGCCTTACATGACTTGGCTACAGACTATCTGAAGAAAACCATTTAGCCTCCTCATGTTTTAAGGTCCTGAGGTCTTCAGATGAAGTCTTCTCCTTGGGCACTACACTCACAGATATGCCTAATGAGAACTCGGGGGAGACTCCCAATTCAGTGGCAGGCTATCAAAGGTCTTCTTCTATCCACTTCAGGTGGATAATTGGCACCCAAGGTAAAGGTTTTAATGGAGGAGGTTGAGTTTTTACCTGATTAGATGCACTTTTAAATTGTTTCAAATGATTTCTAATGGGTAGATGTAATTATTAAAGTTGTATTGGTTAAGTTTGTTACTTGCCACAGAGTAGGCATATTGAACCAGTGAGGATTTGGTGAGACAACTAATCTCCAGCTTTCATTGATTCAAATGAGCCTATTACATTTGCAACCTGCCTTGGCATAGTAAGGCACAATTAAAGTTGTTAAGTGAAGTCAAGTTGCCTCTTACTATGAGTGAGAGATCTCTAAAATGCTCTGTCCTCAACCACGCTGCACAGCAATTGCATATTCAAAGCTGTGGTTCTTTTAGGGAGTCAGTCCATCTTCTCTTTGGTCTTCCTCTTTTCCTGTTTTCCAGTTTCCCCAGTGTTCTTACTTTTTCTGGAGAATCTTGCCTTTCCATGATGTCCCCAAAGTAGGAGAATGTCAGTTTCATCATTTTTGTCTCCAGATATATTATTTACAGTATCTAAAAAGCTGCCTAGATGCCCTAAGCACATCCGATCTCGCCTGATTTCAGAAGCTAAGCAGGGTCGGCCCTGTTTAGTACTTGGATGGGAGACCACCAGGGAATACCAGGTGCTGTAGGCACCTGGAATAGGAACTGGCAAACCACTCCAGTATTCCTGCCAAGAAAACTCCATGGACGTGAAGCCACGAAGAGTCGGTCACGACTGTAACGACACAACACACACACAAACACAGTATCTAATATATTTTCCCCTGACTTCCTTCTAAAAAAGGACCTAAGGCATCCGCCTAGAGGGGCGTTTTTTGCTAGATGGATGGTATAAAAGTCAAATAAAGAAATAAACTTGATTTACTCTAGAAGCCACCTGTTCATCCTTCAGACAGCCCTGGTGTATCCACAATGGTCTTCTCCAGCATGACGTCTCAAATGAATCAATTTATTTCCTGTCACCATTTTTCCTGTCTAGTTTTCACACCTGAACACAGTGATTAGGAATACTGTACAATACTACTGATGATCTTGTTCTTGGTCTCTAGTGACACATCCTTACACTTGATGATCTTTTCTTGTACCTTCACTGCTGCCTTTCTGAGACACAGTATTCGTCTGATTTCTCTGCAGTTTCCATCTTGACTTTACAATTGAAACAAGTTATGCAAAAAAATTTCATTATTTCAACTTCTTCATGGTCAACATTAAAGTTGTGGAGTTCTTCTCCACTCATGATTTTTGTCTTCTTAATGTTCAACTGGAATCCTGCTTCTCCACTTTCTTCTTTCACTTTCACTGAACATCATTTAAATATAAATATGGTAATTTTATAATTATTGAATTACTATTTTATTTTATGCTATATATTTAATGATTTTATTTTATTTTATTCCAATATTTTTTATTTTATTGTTAAAAATCTTGATTATGTTTATTGTTGACTATGTGGTGAGCCACCAAAAGTAGCCTCTGACAAGAAGGGTAATGTACAAATCAAATAAATAAATAAATAAATAAATAAATAAATAAATAAATAAAAAAGGATTACTTTAAAAAGGATGGACTCCTATCTGCCACCTGAGAGACATTTTGCTTCAATTATAAAATCACCACTCGGATGCCTTCATAAGGCAGTTAGTACCAAAATTCTTCTGCCCTAGATCAGCTGTAATTCTTTTCTGCTGTTTAATCTTGGCCAGTGTGGTTTTCATTCAATTTTAGACACATTGAATTTATTGTGCTCTGGCTTCACTGTGTGACAATAACATGTGACTGGATCTCTGTACCTTCCCCCTAAAATAAACAAACTGTAGATGACGAGTCCAATACGATAATAATCACTATGGCGTGTGTCTGGGCTTTGAGCATTTGTTTTTCATGTGTATTTCCTTTAAATGTCAAATATCACATTTCCAGAAGAAAATGCCATTTCCCAGACTTGAGATTCCCATGGCACTGTGGGCTAATTTTTCACCAAGGAAGACACCCAGAGAATATTATTTCAGCATGCGATATCTAAATATATGTCCCTTGAATGTTGGAATGCCAGTCACTGTGGGATTTGGAGCATTGAAATCTGTTCCCTCCAGAATGGAATGATTCGTTTTCAATGCATTTCTATTGGAAACTGCTGCTCTACAATTTTTTTAAACTTATGAGCATGTGCTGAAAATGGATAAAATTAATAAGTAGAGATTTTAGTGTAGTAGCCCTCAGGCACTGTTGGCCAGAAAAAGTAGACCTCGGTCTGTTCAAAGTTGAACAGCCCTGGCTTATTGCAACAATAAAAGCTTTCATTGACTTACAGTGAGCTGGGGATAGCATGTTGATATCACAATGCCTTTGAGCAAAAGGACTAAACAGACTGACTCCTCTCAACAGACTAAGTGACTCGATCAGATGAAAGAGAAGGCAAAAGCTCAAAAGGAGACAGGTGGGGTTCCCTTTGAATTCAGAGGCAGGGAAGGAACAATTGGTTAATGCTGGATAGATTGACAGTCATCCCAGGTCTCTCCCAGGCAAACCTTCTAAAGGTACCGTGTAGGCCAGTGATGGTGAAACTTTTAGGGACTGAGTGTCCAAACTGCAATTCAAAACCCACTAATTTTTCACAAAGTGTCAATATAGCAATTTAACCTGAATACAAGGGGCGATGTTGAGTACCCACAGAAAGGGCTCCGAGTGCTACCTTTTGCACCCGTGCCATAGGTTTGCCAACACTGATGTAGGCTATAGGCTAGATGGAGCGGTATAGAAGACCAACACATAAATACAATAAATAAATGATAAATAACCCCAGCTTATGGATGAGTCTCAATGGCTGAAAGGTAGAGGATCTAATCTGCATCCAGAAAGTTCCATGTCTTTCATCTCCCTTGAAAGGACCTCAGGGAAAAGGATTGAGACACGCCATCTTGCCTTGCATTGTGAAACAGTGCTGCCAATATTGATCTATTCATTATAAAGAACCTTCATTTGAGGATCCTTCCTACCTTTCACCTCATTCATCCAGAAACAGGAGGCACTGCTACCAACCTGGCAGAGACCTCCCCATTGCGTTGCCTCAGAGATGATCTGTACAGCAGCCAGCTGTACTGCTGAGAAGGTTTAGGGCTACATGAAAATAACACCACGACTTCACACTTGAAAATGTGCCTGCACATTTCAGGTCATATGGCCCTATTTCAAAGGAAACCTTTATATGTATGTTATATAGTAAACACAGCTCTATAGCTTTTCCTTTTCCTCTCTATGTATTAAGGGTGATGTCTCTTTTCCTAATGGATGTGGCTCACTCCTGGAAAGGTAATAAACCTGAGCAGCCAAACTTAACACACACACACACACACACACACACACACACACACACACACACACATGGTGTCAGGGCATGGGGGTGGGGTAGAGAGAGGGGCTTAAGTTTTCTTCCATACTAAGAGGAAATGCAATTGATAACTAAAATGCATTTAAGTCACTCAGGTCCCCTATTAATCATTCATACCCAGCCTTAAGCAGGACATTTTTAATGGTTCAATAGATTCCCATTTCTTGCATGTTTTTAACATAATGATTTTTTTTTTTGCTCCAGTTCCAGCTTGTCTCCATAATGAATACAGTCGGAGATCTACTTATCAACAGACAACAACCCACTGCACAACAGATGAAACCCTCATTGACCACGGCCTCTGTGGATCGCTGCCAAGGAATAAAAACCCCAGGAATCACTCTTTGTTTGTGAACCAGAAGCCAGATTAATTGTATGTACACATTCAGTCTCCCTTTATGGGCCAAGATCCACACATGTGTGAATAAAGAGCCATAAATATGTCAGCGGCGTGGAGCTCCCCGCCCTCTTTTCAACAAAAGGCAGCCAATGGCTCCAGAAACAGGCAGAGCTTCTCTATTCCAACTTCCCCCCTGACTGGAGGAGCCATGATTGAGTAGCCCTTGAGTCAAAATCTATTACTGTTGTTTGCTTTGCAAACTGTGTGATTCTGGCACTATCTTTTTTGTGCCTGCAGGAACATCTTTTTGCAATTTCCTTGCTTATGGTTCCTTGACGTTTTGCACAGAATGCCACTGCCAGGGTCTGAGAAGGCATGTCTTCTCTCTTCAGTTTCACTGCTGGGTTCATGGAAGAAGTCACATGATTAGCAGCGCCTGCCTCCCACCCCCAATCCGCCCTAGCTGTCCATATAATAGTCTAGCACAGTGGTGGTGAACCTTTGGCACTCAGTCCAGATGTTTTGGTTAGAGATGGGCACGACTCAGCGAAATTTTCATTTTCGTTTTTGTTTTTCATTTCATTTCACAACGAAAACGAAAATGAAAAATTTTTCAGAAGCAAAACGACAACGGAAATGAAATGAAAAATTTTGCCGTGTTTTTCGTTTTCGTTACGGCAGACACATTGCATTGAAAAGAATGCTAATGAAACAAAAAAATTTCATTTTTCCCCCATTTTGTTTCGTAACAAAAACGAAAACAAAAAATGCGCAACCCCCCCGAAAAACAAAAATGAACCTAGTTTTGGTCCACAACTCCCATAATTCTAAGCCTGTATTGCGAATGACAAAGGACTGTGGGAGCTGTGGTCCACACCATTTGGAGCGCTGAAGGTTCACCACCACTGGTCTAGAAGAAGCTGCTGCTGATGATCTGATCTGAGAAATGCAGAGGTATGGGTACATTTAAATACAAGGCATGAATTCTTACACTTTATAAAGGAACTGTGGATTCTACAATGAACCTCTGTTTCTGTCCAATCTGGTTAGTTTTTGCATAGCCTAGTATGACAATTATTGGCAATTCATTCATTCATTCATTCATTCATTCATTCATTCATTTGTTCCTTTTGCTCTAACTCTTTCCCAACAAAAAAGCCCCAAAGGACCTTGTAACGTATTTAAACCATTTTTTCTGACTTTTTATTCTTTTAATTGTAATTGAAGATCAATTTGTAAATGAAGATTTTTGTTTTAAAAATCTACTTAATCTATTTGTAGAGTGAATTTTATATGCAATGGGATAGTTTCACTGTGAAAACAAAGGGGCAAGGTGGAAACTGGGATTTTTGGTTATTAACTTCCATGTTTCTCCCCGTGCAACAGGACATTTTGGAGATTACGTATTCATAGGGTTCAACATAGGTTGGAGGTGACACCAACACATTTATACATAACATTTGATTTCGATGATATACAGTGGTACCTTGTATAAAGGAATTAATTCATTCCAAATGAAATTATTTATGTTAAGCACATTTTCCTTTATACAAATTTCCCATAGGAATGCATTGAAAATGGAGTAATCCCTAATCATCCATATGTTGTATGGATTTGTCCCATAGGCAATTATGTTAAGCAAATTTCCCCTATCGTCGGAATTTTTTATGTTGCACAAATTTTATGTTATACAAACCACTTGTTATACGAGGGTCCACTGTATTGTCTGTAGATGCTCTGCCTGAGCTCCAAAGGCACTTCTATAAGCTTCATCAAGGCTGTTGTGTGGATCCAGTAAATGTTCAGCTTCTGTTTGAACACTCTCTACCTCAGTCTCTAGTCCTTGGGGCCATGTTGAAAAGCTGATAGACATTGTGTGCCATATTTTGGAAAGCCTTGTAAATTTGAGGTATAGCACATGACTTTCAATTTCTGAGAACATCCAGATTAGATATACTTGCTTCTGTTGCACTCCTTGAAAAAGTCAATGTGTGCCCAGACATAACTTGCCATCATACAAATAATGTGCAGCTGATCTAGACCTGATGATGGAAACTGGAAGTAATCTAGGTTTAAATAGATACATCGAGAGTATTATGAGATGGACTGGAATACTGGCAGACAACTGACTTCCAGTCAGAGACAGAGAGCAAATGTCCCCCAGGTACAATTTACCTCATTTAGCTGAAAGTTCATGTTAATTAGGTATGCATGAGATAAGATGTTCTGGATGACAATGCATTTGTAAAGTTGCTTGGCAGTGATAATTTAGTTGTACGAGATAGAGCCCCAGAGTATTACACACATTGTACAGTGAGGAGTTTTGGGACTGGGCTTCGCCTAGAAACTTCCTGAAAAATAGTAGCCCATCTGTAAATTAACAAATATCTTTATACAGGAGATTCATGGTTACAGGTATGGCTCATGGAAAGTATGTGGGGAGCACTTCACCCCAAAACCTCTAGAAGAAGTTGTTCACCTGCCCAGCACATAAGCCCCTTTCCTTTGTGATATATTTTTATATTATTTTAGAGATTTTTTACCCTGCCTTTCTCCTTGGAAAAGGACCCAAGGCAGCTTACAGTAATGAGGGATAATATACAGTCCAGTACAATTAAGACGTGGTGGCTCAGTGGACTAAGGCTCCGAAAACTGTTGACTTCAAAGTCAGCAGCTCAGTGGTTCGAATCCCGGGTGCCACGCAGTGGAGCAAGCTCCCGCTGTTCACCCCGGCTCCTGCCAACCTAGCAGTTCGAAAGCATGTAAAATGCAAGTAGATAAATAGGTACCACCATAAAAGGCGGGACTTCTCTAGCCAGCACGTGGAAGGGCTGGCCGGCGGAGATGAGTGACAGGCTAAGCCAGCAGGGAGAAGAGGCTGAGGGCCACTCAAAATTTTAAATCGGGCCGCATTTGGCCCCTGGGCCGGACTTTGGACATGCCTGCCTTAACATCTGAGTTGGTTCATACTGTGAGATTTGATCTTTGAGGTAGCTTGGACCCAAGTCATATAGTGCTTTGTAGGTTAAGGTCAGCACTTTGAATTGTACCCAATAGCTGATTTGTAGCTAGTGGAGATGTTTTAATAGGGGTGTAATGTGATCTCTGTATCTTGTCCCAGTCAGCAATCTGGCTGCTGCATTTTGGACCCGTTTAAGTTTCCTGTGGCTTTTCATCAGTAGTCCCACATAGAGCGCATTACTGTAGTCTAGCTGGGATGTCACTAGGGCATGTGTCACCGTGGCCAGAGCTGTTTTCTCAAGAAATGGGCATAACTTGCGTACTAGCCTTAATTGTGCAAATGCACTCCTGGCTACAGCTGTGACCTGGGCATCCAGACTTCAGGATGAAACCAAGAGCACCCCCAAGCTTTGCACCTGTTTTTTCCCCCAATTGGAAGGTGATCCCATCCAGTATAGGTTGCATTCTTATCCCTTGTTCTCCCTTTCAGCTGACCAGAAGCATGAGGCCTTGTCTGGGTTTAGTTTCATTTTGTTCAACCTCATCGAGTTCATTACTGAAGCTGACCACTCATGTAAGTTGAGATAGTAGCTTCCTTAGAATCTGGAGGTAACGAGAAGTAGAGCTGGGTATCATCGGCATACTGGTGGCACTTAACCCCAAAAGTCCAGATAATCTCTCCAAGTGGTTTCATGTTAGCAAGAAAGAAAGGGCTCCCCCTGAGTAAACCTAGCAAAGATGTGGGACAGGCATCCCAATTGTGGTGTCTTGCTCAGCAATCATATGTTAAACTGAATATCTTTGTCTAGCTCAGGATGGCCAAGTGCCGTTTCCAGCCAACATGGGCAATGATGAAGATGCTTGGAGTTGTAATCCCAAAAGATTTGTAGAATTCCACTCTGCCTCAGCTACAGATGGTATTTTAAACAATGGGGGGTAGCATAAGCCATTTTGGGGCACCTCCCCCTCCATTCCATGTACCGCCAGATGAACTTTATTTTAAACTTGGCAATAGAATAAAGCAAAAGAAAGCATAGCATTCTGCTTATATACCACTCCACAGTGCTTAAAGCACTCTCTGGGTGGTTTAGAATTTAATGATGCAGGCTACAACCCTGTTCTCCCCCATCCCCCACCGTCTTGAGCTGGGTGCTTAATTTACTGATCTTGGAAGGATGGAAGTCTGAGTGAACCTTGGACCAGTTACCTGAAATTGAACCCGGGTCATGATAAGACTTTTGGCTGTAGTACAGCAGTATAACCACTACACTGTCAGAACAGAGTCCTTGACCACAACCAGAGGCCACTTTCCACTAGTTTGAGAGGCAGACTTTGTAGTACACAAAGCCATCTCTCCCAAGTAGAGATGGGCACGACTTAGCGGTATTTCCGTTTCCGTTTCCGTTACTCGTTTCCGTTACTCTACGGAAACGGAAACGGGAATTACTCCGCCAGACTTCGAGCTCGAACCGACGAATGAACAATTTGGTCTGATTTGTCGTGCTCGTTACTTGCATCGCGCGATCGCGCGCGATGCCAAGCGGCACAGAAAAAAAAGTTTTTAAAAGTTAAAAAGCCCGGTTCCCGGCCAAAAAGGCGGAAAAATGCCTGCCGTGCCTCAGGGCACCTACCAGAGGGGTGGTTTCTGGAGGTCCCCGCCCGGCCTCCCCCCCTCCTCCGTCCTGGGATGCTCTGGTGTGGTGGTGGGACTCGCCCGCCGCAAAAAGCCCAGTCTCGCCGCCGGCCGCCAAAGCGCAACCAAGCGGCACGGGCGGCACAGGAAAAAACTTTTTTAAACTCTCCCCCGGGTCTCCCCCCCACCCATTCCCGGGCCAAAAAGCAGGCGGAAAATGCCCGCTTGACTAAGGGCACTCACTCAGTAGGGCACCTACCGGAGGGGGGGTTTCTGGTCTGGAGGGGGGTATGAACTGCCAGATTTTTCACAGTAGCAGTGGTTTTTTTCTTGCAACAAAATGTCTCTCCTCTCCTCCTGTGTCCTCCATTGATTTTATTTTATTTTATTTTTTTTTACACCTGCGCAGTGTGCAATGATGGGCTGGCCCAGTGGCCTGGCCAGCCATGTGGGAGGGGACGACCATGCAAATTTTTGGAGCCATCTCACCAATCGCATGGCCACTTGGCCACTGAGACTTCTGGGATGTGCCAAAAAGCCCCCTAAAACTTGCCCTAGCCCCCTAACCCGCTAACCCTAATCCTTGACTCCTTACCCATACGTCACAGACTGTCTTCTTAGTGGGTCAGAGAGGCACCCAGAGGTGCAACCCAATAGCCCACCATAACCTTACCCGTCATTAGCCTAACCCTAGCCCTAACCCTAATCCACCTTAGCCCATAGCCAGATCTACTTGCATTGCACTACACGCAAGTACGATTCCCTTCTTTGTGGGACATGGCAGGTGCGACCCGCTCGTACCAAGGGACCAGGTACTTGAGCAGGTGCAGTGGCACTGCCTGGCCTGCAAATGGCTGGCGACACGCTCGTACCAGGGTATCAGGTACTTGAGCAGGTCTCACTGCCTGCAAATGGTATGCATAACCATATGGTTGTGCATGCCATTTTGCAGCAGCAGCAGGTGAGGATGGGAGACCCCCATGTTGAGGGGTCTCTTGGAGCCTGCTGCTGCTGTCCCTTCCTTTATAGCGGGCCGGCGGAGGCACCCACCCCACAGAGGTGCCTCCAGGAGCCCGCTACCCCCCCAAAAAAAACCAGTATAACGATAACGAAAAAAACAAAAAACGAAACGACTAATTTTTTCCGATTTTTTGCGAAAACGGAAACGAAACGACTCGGACCCTAGCCGAAAAAGAAAACGAAAACGAAGTTTTTTTCCTGAGTCGTGCCCATCTCTACTCCCAAGACATAGTAATAGCTAGGATATCTGTCCCATTTGAGGCAGTTGCCTCACTGTGTCTCATGGTAGTGCATGGCCTGCAGTGGCCTCACTTGAGATCTTCATAAATTGAGATAACTATGAGGATACTGTCTAACTATATACTGTAACATCATACATATGTAGGATTAACTTATTGCAGTTCAAGCCAGCTGGCAATCACTTAGCTGTATCTGTCTCCCCAAATGTCTTGATTTAGCCCTTTAGAGACTGGAAAATTCTTTACAGAACCTTAGGGTTCATTATAAGGGAGCCACTTTCATCTTCTGAAGCAGTGGTGTAAACTGTGGACTCCTCCCTCCTCATCTTGCACCATTGTCCATGCTGGCTGGGTGCAGGCATGGATCACAGGTAGGGCTGGATGATAATTCCCTTTCAATTTAGGGTAAGCATTTATCCAATTTAGGAAATATCTTTATATTTGGATTGGGTGGAAAAATGAGATTTTGTAAATTAGGATGTAGTAGAAAGCAACATGATCAAATTCATCTATCCAGACACAGAGTTTTTTGAGTGCCTAATTCTTTGAAAAGTATGAGACCTTACATATTCAGCCACATTAGTGAATTAGGGTAGTTGCCACCATTCTTAATTTTTTATCTGAGTGATTTTTAAACTCTCTAACAGTTACAATATAAAAAGTTACTATATATCTGTAGATTATGCTCACTGTTGGGGCAAGATACTCCTGGCATAGTGGTTAAACAGCTGTACTGCAGCTATAACTGTGCTCACAACCTAGGGTTCAATCCAAGGTAGCCAGCTCATGGTTGACTCAGCCTTCCATCCTTCTGAGGTTGGTAAAATGAGTACCCAGCTCTTTAGGGGGGGAGAGGGCCAATGTGTAGCCTGCATAAATAAACTGTATACCACCCAGAGAGTGTTTTAAGCACCATGGAGCAGTATATAAACAAAACACTTTGCTGTTGCTTTAACTGTGTGTGGTTTGTTGTTGACCCCTCTTCCCACACCCCACCACTACAACTTAATGAAGCTTATGTCTGTGAAGATTCTCAGTCATCCAGGTGAGTAGTATATGCGGTCCAATGCAGTGAGGAGTGTTCAGACCTCTACATTGGAGAAACTAAACAGCCATTAAACAGAAGGATGGCCCAACATAGGAGGGGTAACAGCTCAGGACCAGAATCAGCAGTACACCTCCATTTGGAGGACAAAGGGCACTCTTTCAAAGATGAGGATGTACACATATTAGACAAAGAAGAGAGGAGTAAGGGAAGCCATTCATGTGAGCATCGAAACTCCCTCCCTCAACAGAGGTGGCAGCCTCAGGCATAGTCTATCTGCCACTTATCAGGGTGTGCTTTCCAAAGTACCCAGACAAATCAAAAAGCCTTCACCACAAAGGCCATAGCTAACAACCCATTCTTGATAGGTTTCATCACCTTAGGCCATTGTTCTAAGGCTATGGATACTATTGTCTCCCTAACGAGCCTATTCAGGCCATTGCTCATCTTATGAGCCTAATTCAGATCAGGGTGACAAGAGGTCAAAGCTGACTGACTATAAGATGGAGGACTCACACTAGCTGTATTCAGACTGATGAAGCTGTTTGGATGAGCAGCGAAACATTTCTATCTCTCAAAAAAGAAGTCCCGTAGTCATGACTCAACTTCCGGATAAACTTAATGAAGCAGCTTTCTTCATATCTGGGAGAGAAATGACTTGAAGGTCAAACATTTTGGCTGTGGGAGAAGACAGAACTGTATTGTTTCCCTCCCTTGTTCTACAGAAAGACTATCAACCATGTGAGCATGTGCGAGTGCCTTGATTCTTCAAATGGGTCTAATAAAATCCAGGAAAACAACTCCACCTTTCTGATAGAGAACAAAATTCCATGAGCTCCCAACTGCTGGATGCTACATTATACTTCCTCCCAAGGCTTCAGGAGCTTGCCCTCTCTGATCCAAGTCACTAATGGATATATTCATCAATAGACCATGACAAAAAGAGTGAGAGGGATTTTCTGGAGGAGTGCTACTTAACTGAGTGAACTGACTGGGTGGAACATTTTATTTGGATTGTTCATGCTAAAAATCATTAGTATGGGCTAAAGCAGATGGTTTCCCTGCTCACTGTTGTGGTTTATAAAATGGCCAGACTGATTAACCATGGTCTCTGACAGACTCTTGGATGTAGTGTCTTGGACTCACTGTTTCCTCACTTGCTGCAAATAACATAATTTGTTTTTCAGTCAGACGTCAGCAGCTAATTCCTTTAGCTGCTAGTTGCTTGAGCAAGTGAAAGGAAATGGGTAAGATTTATACATTTTCTGTTCACTGAATTGTGGAAGCAAATTGTACTATATCATCCATTCACAGTGGCCAACACAGCAAAAATATTAAGATTTTAAAAGACAATGCATTGGCTTCTGCCTCCCTACCTGCCAGGATACAGATCAAAGAGACCTGTAGCCAATTTGTGCCAATGTATTTGTTTTTCATTATCATTTTCATGTATGGATGCACTGATGTGATTATAAACCTTTGTGTTAGGTCTTTCAAGTTTACATACATGTATCCCATGTGACAGAATGGCAATAAGAATGCAATTATATTACTTGTTTGTCTTCTGGGTGCGTCATGCATACATCTTATAATTCAACCATTTTCCTTGGATAACAATTTCACTATGATTATCTATCTTACTGCTTTCTTGTTTATCTCTCCTTGTTCTATTATTTTCCTTCTCTAGAGTCAAAGTTCGTGAAATCTTTAGAACAGTGGCTAGCTCTCTTGTAACCCCCCACCATCTTGCGGTTCAGGTCCCGCGGTCCTGCTACATCGCGGGATCACAGTACCTGCACCGTGGGGGGGGGGCATCTGGTCACTCAGTGCACTCTCCTGAACCTCCGAGAAGCCTGGGGCAGTGGGGGCAGTGGGGGGGGGGCAATAGCGTCGCTCTCTGTCACCCCCAGGGCACCGCTGCATGGGAAGTCTGTGGGGAGGGCTGGCGTCCCTCTCCGCGGCCCCCCGGGCGCCTCCGAAAGGCCTTGGAGCCGTGCGGGGGGGGATCGGGTCACTCTGCGGCACCCCCCATGCTCCTCTGAGGCTTTTGGGAAAGGTGCATGATTGCCCCACCCCACCCCCAGCCCCCCCCACCCGCTTCCACATATCGTGAATTTTCGTGGATTGCCAGTGGGGTGGGTCCCTAACCCCCGCGATCGGCGGGGGGTTACTGTACTCTGTAAAGTGTGGTGCACACTGTAGTTGCTAGAAACAACAACCATTCTTATAAGAAAACAAAATAAAACAGGACAGTAAATGCAGTCCTCTGGGTGTGGCTTGGACACAACTGGAAAAATGTGCAATGGAGATTATATGAGAACTTCAGATACTCTGATCCAAATCGGATAAATTTCTAAATGGGAAAAAGAACATGTTTATTGGGGATCACAGTATGTCTCTGTGTTCTTTCCTTTTCCTGTGGACTATGTTCACCAGGCTAGATGGTCAATTCTGTCAAACTAGCACCTTCAACATAACATGTGCTTCTTGGGAGTTGAGCTTATGCCTCTTTATCAAACACCAAGTATAGATGTGCACAAATTGCTTTGTGCTGGGTCGACATGCTTCTTTGGCATGGCACCACAGATGTGCTGCACATTCCTTTTCCCCATGGCCACTGCCACCAGCTTCTCCACTCGCCACCTGGCATGTGTTGCTCTTCCACTCTTTGTTGAGTGTTCATTCACTCCTGGCAGAAGTGATGCTTCCCTCCTTGACCTACTTTGACAGCTGCCCACTCAGATGAGGAGGTGGAGCAGCGATTCCTGCAGTGCTGACTTTAACTGGGAGGGAGTCTGGGCCTTGGAGATAATGGACTGATAATGGGGTTGGAGGGTGGGAGATTATCTGTGTTTAAACAGATATCCAAAAAGTTTCAGTAAGGTGGCAGGGTTTCACTACACTTGTCCTAAGATCCCAATAACAAATTTATTGTTGTAGTTGAATTTCATTTTCGAACTCTGGGGAAAATGGCAGAGAGCAGAAATGTTAGGGATTTTCCATCCTGGGAGAATTTGAATTGTACGCTGGAAAAGTAACTTTTCCCATGTCTGGGAGGGGTTTTTCCCCCCCAAAGAAAGAGATGTGTTTCCTTTAATAATGCCAGAAAGCTTCCACTCTGTCTGATATTACCGTTTGAAGGCAGCTTAAGATCACACAATAAAAGTCAGGGTGGGCTCCATCAGAAAAAGTTGCATTTTGCAAAACATTTGCTATTGATATGTTGGGAAAGTGGCAGACTAGGGCGGGTGGGGGGGGAGGGGAAGAGACCCAGGAACGCTTGTATGATCCATTAATAAGAAACAGTTTGGCACACTAGATTACTAAAGCATGGCTAATCTTGAAGCCAAAAGCCACAAATTTTTTATTTTCGATTCCCAGCCTTTGGGAACTGGTATATGCATATGATACAGAGAAGTGGCTAATTAAATCTTTGAAAGTAAATTTAATGTTTAGAAATTCTGAAATGGGATCATCGTACAGCAGATGGAATAACGAAAGATTTTATTCCCAATGAAGAAATCTGAAAGCACTTGGTCACCAAAAGGGATGTGTGTGGACCATACATGTCAGGGTATGTTTGTGAGCATGCTTCTGTGTGTAGAATACATTTCTGGTATACATAGAAAACATATATTTGCAACCTACTGTCCAACGTTACTTTTTACGTCAACTCAGATGCACCCATGGTTCAAAAGCACACCTGCTAACAGTGGTTCTCAACCTGTGGGTCCCCAGATGCTCCTGGACTGCAACTCCCAGAAATCCTGGCCAGCTCAGCTAGTGATGAAGACTTCTGGGAGTTGCTGTCCAGGAACATCTGGGGACCCACAGCTTGAGAACCACTTTGCTAAAAGTATTCAAATCGTTTTTTGGTTATGGGGCAAAACATTGCTGATTGATCCAGTTCCCAGGTTTCTTATTGAACATCCTATTTCTTACTGTTACAAATTAGAAGATGTAAAATTCTCCTCTACTTAATGGTCAGCATCTCTTTGGAAGGACACCTGAAGATCTGTGAACTTCCACTGCGGGTACAAAATGGGAAATATTACTTTCTTGGCCTATAGCTCGCACACTTGCTATAGGATTTGGGGGACTGTAGTCATTCTTCCCCCACTCTATCTCTGCTGAGGGCAGGTGTGACGACACCTCCCTTTTAAAAGTGTGATTGTGATGAAAAATGTATAGTGTAGGGAACCAACATTAATCTTCACAGGATCCTCTTGGTAATGCTGCCACCTTTTTAAATCGTCACCTTATGAACTGGGACAGGCTCAGAGGTATAATATAAAAATAATAATGAAGTTTATTGAGAAAATAAATAAATACAATAATGACTGACATTGGTATGCATTGCCTTAAACATAGAATAAATTAATTCAACTCTTCAAGCCTCCCTGTCTTTAATAACCAGTAAACGGTAAAGCCCTCATTGCCTGACAGAACTCTCAGAGCTGTGCTCTCTCCCAGCACTCACTCTTAACTCTAAGCTCAACTCCCTTAACTGACTCAAGTGACTCTCAGAGACCAGGCTCCACCCTTTTTATACCATACCACCCCCCACCCTCCTGCTGGGATTGGCTGATGATTTACATATGCATTTCTCCTGGTTCCAGCGTGTTGTCACAGCAGGAGGCTCTGCTGACCCCTCTTTTTGGGAAAGTTCTTCTGTTAGAATTCCTGTTGTAAAAAGGCATGGGATCAGAGCACAGATGAGTACCTGGTTTGCATGGTTAGGAAACAAGGGCAGGATAGGAAGAGCAAGGAAAAGAGGCAGTGGAAAGATTCTTGATTGAGATATATGAAGCCGCATAGGTAGCCCAGGCTTCCCCTTAAAAGGCTGCATTATTGAAGGACGTTGTTTACCATGTGACGTTGAATTTCCAGGAAACAACTCTAAATGATTTCCAGAAGCATAAACAAGTTGGTCTAAAGTTGTAAAAGCAACCAAGTCCTTTGGCACCTTAAAGACTAACAAATCCATCAAGGCATAACAGTTTTGTGGATGCATGACATATGGGTTAGAGGCCATGGAGCTTTTGGTCATTGTTGGTTTTGTACAACATCTGACATACGATCTTGTTTATGAGAGGTTTAAGTGTGCAGTTGGAAAGCCTTCTGAAAAGCAGAAATCAGAGAGGTTTTGAGAGAATTGTTTTGGTATTTCTACAGAACATTATAAGAGATACTTCCTATCCTGGACACTCTCTGTTTGTACTGTTGCCATCAGGCAGACGGTACAGATGTGTTAGAACAAGGACAAATAGATTTAGAAACAGTTTTTTATCCAACAGCAGTAACCATGTTTAATGCAGCTAAAAATTTAAGTTGATGAGATATATCAGTGTTGAATGTGTAACATATATATTGTACAGGGGACTGGTTGAGGAAGAATAGGATTGTGTGTGTGTGTGTGTGTGTGTGTGTGTGTGTGTGTGTTTTGTTTTTTAATGTATAGATTTTTTTATGTATTTGGGTACAAATGCTGTTAGGTGAGAGAGTGTAGGGTTGTGTGTGTGTGTGTGTGTGTGTGTGTGTGTGTGTGTGTGTGTGTGT
>JAHTLZ010000330.1:19828168-19843228 GCA_023846285.1 Phrynocephalus versicolor | reverse complement strand
CTTTAATGTGCAGGAGAGCATGCACACGTCCAATTCCCATCATCGTTATGTCAGAAGGACCTCCTAACGTGATCCATCTGCCCCGAAAAAGCAGAAACTGGGCAGCAAGGAACGGTAACCATTTTGTATCAGAGGCTCTTAGTCCTAAGTCTGCGCCTGCTGAAATGCCACTGAATTCCACTGGGTTCAATGGGATTTAAATCCATTTTAAATGTGCAGAGTACAAAATCCAGAACAAGGGAATATTTAGGAACTGAATGTATAAAATTTAGCCAGCTCATAAATTGACCTACACGGAAGACTCAGAAAAAGCATGTGTGCCTAAATGGTTGATAGATTGCCTTGCACTGACAATCATGATGCATTGACTTACTTACTACTACTCCTCTTGGTGGAATGGTGTTATGTAGCCGTTCTGTCTACATTTGTTTGAAGTTATGACTAGAGATGGGCACGACTTAGCGGAATTTCCGTTTCCGTTTCCGTTTTCCGTTTCCGTTACGTAACGAAACGAAAAACGAAAAACGGCTCAAAACTGGAATGAAAACGGAAACGAAACGACTAATTTCGAGCCAATTTTCGTTTTTCGTTACTGGAAAAGCACTTAATGGAGCTAAATGGGAAGAAACGAAAAAAAATTTCGTTTTCATTTTCGTTTGTCGTTTTCGTTACGCAACGAAACGAAAATGAAAAATTTTGAAAATTAGCTCACAAAAACGGAAACGAGCCGAAACGGACCCCTAGACGAAAATGAAAACGAAAACGAACAATTTTTCTGAGTCGTGCCCATCTCTAGTTATGACCCTCTTTTACTATGCAAAATATATTACTATGCAAAATACATGTTACTGTGTATTCTTTTGCATCTTAGTCAGAGATTTCTGCTTTGATGCTGAGAATGCAGTGCTGCCTAAATTGCTCTGTTCTTTTGTCTCTTTTTTAAAAACAAGGAAATGTAAGTTTAAGGACATTCCAAATTCCATGTCTGTTGCTAAGTAACACGTATAACAGGAAAAATCAAGCAATTGGCCATCCCTCTTCATTTCAGATTCATAACCTATGTTCTGAATAATGTGGCAATGTTATATGTTGCACCAGCTGTGAATAGGGATTGGCTAGCAGCAGTGTAATCCTTTGCAAATATATTCCAACGCAAAGCCCTGAGGCTCTCAGTGCAGTTTCCGCTCAAGAAAGTGCATATAGGATATGCCTAAATGGTTTAAAACAGTATTAAGAAGGTCATTTCATGCTACTTAGAATAAGATTAATACAGACTGTCATAAGGAGAATTGTAATGAGCAGTAGGTGCAAATGCAGCTTATGCTCATATTAGCATGGCCTAATACAAAAGTGGAACAGGCGATACCGTTAGGCTACTAGAAAAATAACAAAAATGTTGCTAATATTTTGAGGGCAAATCCCTCTTCCTCAAGTAGTACCAATAGGTTATAATGTGGCAAAAGATGGATTTGCCAGGAGTCATTTCTTCGATGTAAGGTCCTTGGCAAGATGGGGGAAAAAGCTAGGCAGTTTCTTAGTTGAGGCTCGGAACTTGGATGAAATGAAGGGAGGGAAGTGTTTTATTGTCCTAGTCCTTCCAAAGACATGTCACAGCTCACGTACACACATTCACACCTGTCCTCAATGTGGCTCATCGGGGCCAATGGCCCCTGCCTTGCCAACGAAGGGGGAAGGGGGTTGGTGCAGAAGGGCCATGCATTTCATTTGAAGATTGGGATAAAATTTGGAAAAGTCCACTGAGTGTAGCCAATTGGATCAAATAAAAAGGAAAGAGATTACTCAGTGTTGCAGTCTTGTCATGCCTCCGTTGATGGTCCATTTGTGTCTTCCTTGGGACATTGGGGGGGGGGTCATTCCTGGTATTTCAGTATTTCCAATTGAGGCAAAACAAGTTGAGGAGCCGTGTAACCATCACAAAAACCAAATACTGTACAAAAGTGTACTCCTTGCCACAGGATGTGGTGATGGCATTTAGCCTGGATGCCTTCAAAAGGGGATTGGACAGATTCCTGGAGGAGAAGTCCATCACAGGTTCTAAACCATGATGGAGATGTGTAATCTCCAGGCTTAAAACCAGGTTACTTCAAGGACCAGGTGCAGGGGAGTGGTGTCAGGAGACAGATATCTAGTCTCGTGCGCTCCCAGACGCATCTGGTGGTGCCACTGTGAGATACAGGAAGCTGGACTAGAGGGGCCTTTGGCCTGATCCAGCATAGCTCTTCTTATGTTCTTATGTTAGATAGATAGATAGATAGATAGATAGATAGATAGATAGATAGATAGATAGATAGATAGAGAGAGAGAGAGAGAGAGAGAGAGAGAGAGAGAGAGAGAATTTCAGAATGGTAACTAAACAAACTGTTGAAGAATATGAAAAAGGATGATCTCTAACCATATTTTTCTTGTTGCAGTAGCTGCATGTGATGGCAGAAATTAATTGCAGCTGGTTGGAACGATAAAAAGCCTTGGCATTGCTGAACAATGTATCTTTCGTTCACTCATTATCTTCAAAATGTCACACAGAATTAGAAGCAGATTTCATGTTAAGTTCAAGGGATGATCATTCTTTAAAGGTATAAAGACACAACAGGATTTGAAAGTGGCCACATGCCCTTGCAAATTAGGAATGTTGTATTTTAAGTATTTCAGTTACTAAAGGTAAGTCAGGTGAAGCTAAATGTTTCTACATATTCCTGCACTTAAGTACAAAGATGGTGGTGGTGGTGGTGGTGGTGGTTATAAAAGTGATATTTCACATCTGCACTATAAAGTGGTATTGTTCAGAAACCAACCAAAGACTTCTGACAATTCCTTTTGCAATATGTTGATTTCATATTGTCCCACATTCAAATTTAGAACTCTTGGGTTCGTTCCCCTGAATTTACGTAGATCATTTCAAATGTCAATGAGTTCCTTTGCCCAACCAGCCTGGAATAATGAAATGAGACATAAAGGGTTGGAAAAAAACTGGGCCACAACATTATTTTAATATAGTTTAACCTTAAATCTTAACTTCCCTACTTATAAGGGGACAAGACTGTAGTGCAATTAGGTCTGAGTCTATAGTCTATAACCTGCCTAGATGCCCTAAGCAGATCCGATCTCACCTGATTTTGGAAGCTAAGCAGGGTCGGTCCTGGTTAGTACTTGGATGGGAGACCACCAGGAAATACCAGGTGCTGTAGGCAAGCCACTCCAGTATTCCTGTCAAGAAAACTCCATGGACGTGGAGTCACGAAGGGTCGGTCATGACTGTAATGACACAACACACACACTATAGTCTATGGACTCCAGCCCATGTCTGATTTCAGAAAGTTCCTACTTCAGAAGAGTGCTGGCCACTTGTTCAGCACTCTTCAAACTTCGCAGTCTCAATTAGGCCGAGGCAGACCTCCAATAAATCATTAACCATAGTCTCCTGTGATACCTTACTATTCTTACTCTCCTCTGTTCCTTTCACAATTACTAGATGAGGGCTGCCTTTCACCAGGTGAATACAGTACCTTATTCCTGGACTATTCTGAAACCTCTAACCCAGTGGCTCTCAACCTTCCTAATGCTGCTACCCTTTGATAAAGTTCATCACATTATGGTGACCTCCATCTATAAAAGTGTTTTCGTTGCTGCTTCATAACTGTAATTTTGCTACTGTTATGAGTCGTAATGTAAATATCTGATATATTTTCAGGATTATTTTTTCAGGATGTATTTTCATTGTTACAAATTGAACATAATTAAAGCATAGTGATTGATGACAAAAACACTGTGTCTGAGGGGGGAGGGGGGAGGGAAAGCAGAAATTGATGTGAGCTTACAAAAGTTTTCTGATTATTCTTTCTCCATCATTTTTCCTTTCTCCTCCATCGCTTTCCTTAAAATGATTTTTTTGTGGGGGAGGGGGAATCAAAACAAAAAATATGGGAAGGAAGGAGTGCCCCCCCCCGAGAAATTACCTCAGATGGGTGTGGGAGGGCACCAGGCAGGGCTGCAACCTAATCGGTGATCTTGGTCAGAAATGACCTATGACATGTATTCAGTAGGTGGCTATATAGATAAAGGAGCCCCTTTTAATTTATTCCTAGCATCCTGGAGATGCAGCGAGGCAGCTAGAGAGCCTTAAAAATGGATATTTAAAACTGAAATGAAGATGTGCCACAAGAAGAGTTGAGAGCCAGGTTTGGGGGGGGGGAATGTAGTGGGGAAAGGAATGGAGGGGAGGGAGCGATAGCTCAGCAGCCCCAAACTTTAATTCCTTGCTGCAGGGCTGAGTTGAGCTTCGCTTGAGGTTTCATTCAGCATCTCTTCCAGGAACGCCTTTGCCCCCCCTCCCCCACCGTACTTTCATGACTTCAGGCTATCAAAGGTCCAGGTCCACTCCACTCCCTCACCCTCCTTTTTTTTCTTCTCCACCCCCTTCTGCTATCCCTGACTTTGGAAATCCATTCATGCCGCCTGCCTGGTCCTCACTCTCACTTCTCGTGAAGTTGTGATTTCGCCTGGCCATTTCTGAGCTCCGAGTGTTCCACGGGTCTGTTTTTGCACAGCACCGGTTCCTACCAACTGATTGCCAGGCAGGGACATTCACTGGGCACCAGCCCATTGGATGGCTTGCGCGTGCGGCAGCCGCCATTATAGAGAATGAATGGTGGAAGGAGGCAAGGAGTGCGGGGGGGGAGGGGAAAAGAGGCATTGGAGAACCTGACACTCTATTCTCTCTCTCTCTCTCTCTCTGTGTGTGTGTGTGTGTGTGTGTGTGATATTGTGATTTTGTGTGTGGGTGTCTCTGTGTGTGTCTGTGTGTCTCTGTATCTCTCTGTGTGTGTCTGTGGCAAGTGAGAATAACCCTGCCACTCCCGAGGTAGGAACAGGGGAAATCTTGGGTGCACAAAGTTGCTAGTCCCTTGGTGCTGTTCCTAGAGTCTTAGGCGACCCCTGTGAAAGGGTCATTCAACCCCCCAAAGGGGTCACGACCCACAGGTTGAGAACTACTGCTCTAACCTCTTGCACTACACGTCAAATTGTGACCGTATCGTGCCATTTAAAACAACAACAACACACAACCCTGTGGAAATGGGATAGGTAAATGCATTCCAGTTCCTTGTTCCAATCTGGGAACCAGCCAATTTTTTTCCTGAACGGATAATCATATGGAACACACATATCATGTTGGTGTTAAAACTGAAAAAATTGTTGGAGAAAGGTGGCAGCCCCAGTCTAGTGTCAAACACATGATTAAATAATAAAGGGTGGAAAGTGGGGTGGAAAAATTAAACATTCTAAGCCTAGGTAAATGACTTGGTTTGTTGTTTTTTCTTCCCTATGTGCATACATTGCTCTGATTGCAAGTTGTTTCCATCACGTTCATGAAGAAATGTGTGGATTGTTAAAAGTTTTTAAAACAACAATAAACAAACCTGATGAAAATTTTCAACTTCTCTAATGCAAACATTGGCATTTTCTATACATGCAAAGCCATGAGAGAGTTGCTCAAGGAACTACTCAGATCTTCCTGATCCAAGTTAAGCTTTCTCTCCAGAATCTATTAGACCTTTCTATTAGCATTGACCATTGATGGCTGAAATCTAGCATTGACCATTGATGGCTGAAATCTAGTTGTATTAAGTTACAACTAGAGTAGACTCATGGAATCTGTAGGCATTTGGTGGGGCAACTCCTCCATAAGTTTCATTGATTTAGTGGGCCTTCTCTAGTTGCATCTTAGATATTGGCTGGAATCCAGTAATAATAACACACCAAATTACCTGTGTTAAGCTCCCATGGATCTTCCCTCCCTCCACTCTTCATTTCTGGTTTGCCTGACTAGCCTGCGTCTTGCCAAGATTTTCCAGGAAAAGCATTCAGCTGTTTTAGTGCAGCAGGCAATATTGTCAGCCCCGGTTCTGATCTAACCTCACTGCAAAACACCATCCCTTTTTCAGAAATCCATGGAAAGTGCTACTTTGTAAAGTCATTTTTAAACAGATGGTTCAATGTTATTCAGTGTGGAATTCACCCCTCAGGTCTGGAAATCCTTTCTAGAGGAAATGGAGTTTTAAAGCTCAGGGGCTCTAGTCAAGCTACGTAATCCACTGCATAATTTAGATCTGGTTGCAGAAGAAAGTGGGAGCCTATGGAAAGAAGCAGTGGGCAGGTGATTAGAAATTGTTATTCGGCATCTCAGGGGCTATGGCCTTTGTCCTGGAATGTATAAACCATGCAGCAGAAGAGACTTGGGATCTGTAATTCCATCTCTTCCCACTAAAGTCGAGAAACCTATTACTGTCATGCATGCTTGACCTTACTTTTGCATGATCTTGTTCAGTGCAGATGAGAAGTCCCCTGAAGGTGCTAGCAAGTGGTATGTCTTTTCCTGAACTAGGGATGTGCACAGCAAAAAAAAAAAAAAAAAAAAAAGAAAATAAAAATTTTCATATTTCTTCAGCTTTGGCTTCTTTCATTTTTGCATACCAATCCTTTTGTTTTGCATGAAAGGGAAAGCCTCTTTCAGGCTCATTTGTTTTTTGCTTTCTAGTTTTGTGTTTTCTGGCACCCTAAAAGCCCTACAGAACCATTAAAACTTCTCCTACAAGGCAAAGAGGCTAGGCAACAAGGAATCAATCTACCCAAGAATTGCTGGGGCAATTTGACAGGCAAAGGGTGAAAGAAAAGTTGCAGGAAGGAGTAAACATGCAGAGAAGAGGACCCACAAAACTTTCATGGACTGCTTGTCTGTAAATACAAATGGTTTGTGTTTTAGAGACTGTCTTACAACATTAAAAGAATAGAACATGAAAACAAAAGAAAGTGCTTTATTGGTTGTTTTACACTTTTGTTAAAACATGAAAGTCCCATCCATAGCCTGCATTCCTGTTCCATTTCTTCTTGTTAAGCAAAAGAGAAGTTACTGGATCAATGAGCATCAATCATTCGATTCTCTAAAATCAGATATTTGGAATTTCAGTTCCTAAAAATCTGAACCACCATAGCCAGTGTTCAACGATTTTTGGAGGTAAAATCAGTACCCACTCAGCATATCCAAGAGGGAAATGACTGCCATCCATTCCAGGGGAAGAGCGGTGGCGGGGGGTCATGGGTGGGCAGCGACAGCGGCAGGGGGGAGGCGTGGGCGGGTGAGTGGGTGGGCGGCGGCCACAGTTGGGTGGCAGCGCGGGTGGGCGGGCGAGTGGGCAGTTAGGATATCACTTGGGATAGAGGTTGTGTTCTTGGCTTGCACCCCAAATGTGTGTGTGTGCAAGCAAATTGAAGTTGGGAAAATAGAAAATAAATGGTAGTATATAATATATTTTTAAAATAAATCCACACCTCCCACTCCCAGTCGAACCTCCCCCTTTGTCCAATATCAGAAAAAAATCCTCACAAACTGCCAGAGAAGAAATAAAGAATAAACTGCTATTCCCTTCAGCAGACAAAGCTGCAGGGAATCAAAGAAATTATTTTCTAAATTCAATTCCCTCCCTCCCTGCCTAACTCAAATCCTAAAGCCTCCAGCCTCCCTCCTCAATCTCGATTGGATCACACCAGCACCAGCAGCCAGCCCTCCTCCCTCAACCACATCCATACATCCGACTGCGATTTCTGGAAGGTGCCTCGGCTTTTTATGCCCTCCGAGACATCCCGAAGTGTCAGTCAAAAACCTGGCGATGCCATTGGTGGAATGGTTCAAAAAAATTGCATGGTCCCATCCCATGCCCAGCCAAATGGCAGGTCTAAAAAAATAAAAAATAAAATAAAATAAAATAAAATCAATACGACGTTTTATTGCTATAAAAAAACCCACTGCTGCTACTAGTAAAATTCAGGCATTTAAAATAAATAAATTTCACATGTTTCTGTGGTGATTTGGTGTGTTTTTTGACCACGATTTCAAAAGAAAAATTGTGGTCGCCATTTTGGATCCCCCCCCACCGCATGGCATGGCGAGACGACGAGGATGACCCCCCCAGCCTGGTGCAAGCAGCCCAGGACAGGAGAAGAGGAGGGGAAGGCCGGGGACCCCCCAGAAACCACCCCTCTGGTAGGTGGCAAAGCCTCAGGTAGGCATATTTTCGCCTGCTTTTTTGGCCGGGAGTCGGGTTTTTTTAAAAAAACCTTTCAAAACTTTTTCTGTGCTTCGCATTGCACGATCGCCACGATGCCACAAACGAAAATGAAAAACCCGACCAAATTTTTCTTTATTTCGTTCGAGTTCGCGTTCTGACGGCTTAATTATCGTTACCGTTTCCGTTACGTAACGGAAACGGAAAACAGAAAAGAAAACGAAAATTTCGCTGAGTTGTGCCATGTCTGTTTCAAATAGTCAACCTGCGCAGTCAGGTGATCTATCAGGACTGATGGCATATCTATTGCAGTACATTGTCCAAGGTTTCTGACTCCCAATGGGTGAATGATGGTGGATGACAGCAACAACAACAACAACCGTTTGCTTGATCAAGAGAGCACTTCCAGATGGATGTCTTCTTGTGCTACCAATCAAAAGACATTCTGCGGCCGTTCCATCACTTCCTTGTTGGGTTTTCTAACCACTTCCAGATGTACCTTTTTAGTGCATGTTTGCCTTGCCTCAAACATGGGACTTTATAGAGATTCCACACATTTTCCACTTGCAACCCATCCGTGTTTTCAGAACCGTGGGTTGCTTTGGAAATTCCCACTACGTGCTGCTTCTTCAGGGGTTGGCTTTGCTCTGCAACCTATCATCAAATAAATAAATAAATAAATAAATAAATAAATGGCCCTCTATTATTCATACACTGGTGCATGCATAGCAATGTAGACTGCTGTAGCAGCTATGGCAGCAGCATTACATCTGGGTCTACTCTTAAACAAAGTAGGGCAGCTGTGATAGGCAGTAGACTACCAAGAACAGCCAGTGGGCCACCACCAATCATGTCAACCTCTTGCCACCCGGAAGAGCTCTTGTTGCTTCACTTAGCTCTCCAGACCTGGCTTTTTTCAAAGTATATTCTGAGGTATCTTTCCAAGCCCAGGATTGTGATGGGTTCTCAAGTGGACTTGTCTAAAAGACAGCCCCCCACACTGCCTAGTTTTTAAGGTCCTCAGAGCCTGAGATTAAGGACTAGTGAGTGTACTGGATCATCCCAAAGTCCTTTGGCAAGTGGAGGAGGGCAGTGGCAGAAGCAGAGTTGGTGCTGGCATCACAGTAGAGGGCAACGTGTCTCTTTCAGTCTTTGTTATAATCCTGTGTCATCAAGTCAATTCTGACTTAGGGCAACCCTTTTCAGGGTTTTCCTGGTAGACAGCATCCAGACATAGTTGACCGTTGTCTTCTTCTGGGGCTGCCCTGGGACTGTGCAACTTGCCCAAGGCTACAAAGGCTGGGGTTTCTTCTAGGAGACAGCAGGGAATCCAACTCTCAACCTATCTGTGAAGATTCTCTGTCATCCAGGTGCATTTACCTGGAAGTTGAGTCATGGCAACTGGACTTCTTTTTCTTGATAGAAACGTTTCGCTGCTCATCCAAACCGCTTCATCAGTCTCAACCTCTAGCTCCTCTAGATATCTAACTCACTGAGCTCTTCCCACCTTTTGAAGCAGGAAAACCTGGGCTGCCTTTGTCACAGCCTTCTCTGCCCCCCCCCCCTTTTCATATGGTAGAACATATGGTATGGATGCCACCACTGCCTTTTCCTCCTCTTGTTCAGGCTGAGGGCCCGGGGCAGCAGCTACTGTTGTCACCACCTCCACCCTGTGCAGATGGGGAGGGCAGATGGCATCCGTTCTAGCAGGTGAAACAGCCCTCCAGACAGATATGCCACCAGTGGATGGGGTGATGGGGACTGCTGCAGTAGTTTGTTTCATGTGTGAGCTGCCCCATGTGTTTTCCCCACCCTTTCTTCCATTCTTTTTTTCCTTCCCCTGGAAAATCAATTGAGAAGGAAAATGTGGAATAGTTGTATAATGCCTTTTGACTGATCTGCACCACCAGGAGACCTCTATGGAAGCTTGTTTGCAGGCTTCCAGATGAGACTTAGAGTGAACCACCACCATATTGTTTGCCTGGGACATTAAAGAATCCAGTGGTTGACATTTTCCTTTTCCAACTACCTTCCATCATTTCCCAACAGTTCTTCCAGGCTTTTTCTATTTCTACTCACAATACCAGTTGTTGCTGTAGGAATTCACTTCTATTACTACCAAAGGGCAGCCAATCGAAATAGCTGCACAAGGCTTTTTGAGTGATAGTGCAATGGATCCTCTATGTTCTTTGCAATAAGGAAACATGGAGTAGGGGTTAGAAAAAGGAAGAGAAAGTGGCAGGGATTCCTTTCCCTTAAAGATCCATGCATTAGGCAGGATGATTTCACGATGGACACCCCACCTAGAAACAATCAACAAAGACAGGTAATGAGAATTGTTTGGACTGTAAACCTCTTGAGGCCATTACCTGTCTGTCTGTCCTTAATAGCATTCTGAGCTTTTTGTCTGCACCGAAGATACTTAACTTCCGAGAAAGGACTTTGCGCAAAAAGGTTCAATCCTGCTGTTAGATCTCTTAAGCTTTGCAGCAGATCAATCAAGACTCCCAAGTGTTGAACAAGAGCCAGAGAGTATTTATGCCCCTGTCCTAAAAAGGTGTGTGTGTGTGTGTGTGTGTGTGTGTGTGTGATGTTGTGGGTTGTCATGTGGAAGGAATGGGCCCTGTTCTGTTTTGGTATTCCAAGTAAATTGTTGGTCTCAGAATTCCAAGTAATATGTAATTCCCAGGGCACTCACTCCCTGGGTAAACTGCAGAAATGATTCTGCAAAACCAATGTCAACTCTACATCCTCTACTTCACTTGGTCATAGGTTTCAGCTCCACCATAGGGCTTTGTCCCGAAGCCACTTGTCTTGAGATCCCCACAGGTGTGCGGGCTTGTTTGGAAGGGTGCTACGTACATCTTTTTTGCTTCAAGGGAATATATGGCTTCCTCCTACTGGAATCAGATAGTGCTCCCACACACATTGGTATGATGGGTAAGTGTTTCCTGGTGCAATTGGTATCCACCAGTGGTTCCCAACCTTGGGTAACCTAGGTGTTCTTGGACTGCAGTTCCTAGAAGCCTCTGCCACCAGTGGTGCTGTCCAGGGTTTCTGGGAATTGCAGTCCGAGAACCCCTGGGTCACCCAAGGTTCAGAACAATAAAGGGTTACTCAAAGTTAGAAACCTAATAGTGACCTATTAGGGTCACTACAAGGCAGATCCAACTTGATGGAACAGAACATACACACATTCCAAGGTTGGGAATCCAATAAGTTTGGAGAGGGAAGAGAGTTCTCAGGGCCAGTATGATAGAAAGGGGATAGAGACCACCATCACACCTGGCCTTAATCAATTTGGGCACTCAATTCTGCCCAATTAATTTTGAGTGTGGGCTTGCAGTGGCAAAGCTAACAGAGTAAGGGACCAGAACTCAAGAGAGCTGGGTTCAAATCCCCACTTTGCCACAGAAACCCACTATGTCTGGGTGTGTCACTGGCAAAATCACTCCTTAAATATCTCACCTGCATTGGAAGTCCAACCAGTAAGTAGGCTGAGGCTTGAGAGCATATGACAAGGGCAATCTGTAGTAGCACACAGAAAGGGGGGGGAATTGTGCAGTGGCCCTTTCTATTTTGCACCTGTGACCTTGGGAACACCCTGAGAAAAAGACATGGCAACCACTTTATAGGACCCCAGGAGGTTAACAAGAGTTTAAGAGGTGGGATGGATGAGTAGGCTGGATGAGGTAGTCTGTTCCTTTCCCCCATGTATGGATTTCCTTACAGGCTAGGGGGCTAACATTCCAAGATACCCCCACCCCATAAAACATGTGTGTGTGTGTGTGTGTGTGTGTTGTTACAGTCCTGACCGACTTGAGGTGACTCCATGTCCATTGAGGTTTCTTGGCAGGAGTACTGGAGTGGCTTGCCAGTTCCTACTCCAGGCGCCTACAGCACCTGGTATTTCCTTGGTGGTCGCCCATCCAAGTACTAACCAGGGCCAACCGAAATCAAACGTGTTGACCCTAAATGTGCTATCAGCTTTGTAGCTGTTTTATTCCTGCAAAAGGCTGGTGCCTCCACGACCTCTGAGCTCCTGCGAATTTGGAGAGATTCAACCTCTCTCTGTTCCCCGGCCAAGATCGGGATTGAGTGAACGTTTTCATAGAGCTGGGGTGTGGGGGTGTGGGCGCAATCTACACTTTGCACATGGACCCGCCGCAAAAGGGAGCGTCCAGATTTCGGGAGTGGCCCTTCTCTGGCTCGACCCTTGAGCCCACACTCTCTCTTTTGATTGGCAAAGGGTCTGATGGCCGGAGTGCTCCTCGGATTTGTTCATTTACATATTTACTTTATTAGCGGTGATGTCCAGTGGGGCGTAGTGGATAGAGGGACGGACTAGGACTCCGGAGAAGAGGGTTCAATCTCCGCTCTGCCATGGAAACTCACTGGGGGAGTAGAAACTGGTAAAACCCCTCAGTTAACCTATACTCCTATAGGGCGGTTGCGACGTGAAGGCACAGAACATACATAATTTTAGCTAGCAGAAAGCGACCTAAGGCAACGATTCGGATGCAACTCCATTCTAGAACGGGGAGCCCAAATCCTCCAGAACTGTCAGCCTGCATTTACGTACACAAGAAGACAGGAGGAAACTGACCAACGACGAGCCGACCGCCATCCGGAAGGGAAGTCCGCCGGTAGCGCGGTCGCCCTAACGTCCTGGGGTTTTAATGATCGCTTTTTCTCCTTATCACTCCCCACTCTGTATGGTATATGGACAGCTACGAGGTAAGCAGAGAAATACGGTGTGTGCGCACGGAGGTGGATGCATCTGATAAGTACATCCACATCTTAGTCGTTGGGAGAAAAACGCTCAGCCAGGTCGACCCACGGATGATGGGGTCAATTCCATCAACGTGAGCGGAGGATCACAGCTTTGTCGACGCAACCCCGAGAGCAAACTTCTGCAGGGATCTTTCTCCGAACTACATTCGCCTTGAAAGCTTTGAGTGGACTGAGTGTTCACTTCCACGATCCACTGTAATTTAAAGAGAGGAGACACTGAGGATCCAGAAGGCGGGGCATGGTGCAAGTTTTCTAAACACCCGTGTGACGTAGGCAAAACGGCCGGCCCGGCACCCTAAAATCGAAAACCCCACGACCACCCGCTCGGCAGTCAGGGGCTGCTATTAAGATCGACGACGCACGCGCACGCACGCGCGCACACGCACACACAAGAGAGAGAGGGGAGGGAGACAGACAGACAGACAAAGACAGAGACAGAGACAGACACACACAGAGAGAGAAACAGCCGTATTAACCTGCATTTGCCAGTGACTCGGTTTCTCTATCTATGTAGCATGCATAAAATTAGATTTCATTTGTTTGCATTTCCCCGACGGATCTCTCACTCTCTCTCTCTCTCTCTCTCACTCGCGCATAAAAAACACCAAATATTCAATCAAAAGGTGCCTGGAACCACCGGCAGATTGTGGCATGGGTTTTCGCGACAGATCACGCCCTGACACATGAACAGGAGACCATCCGAAAAGACTGCGGGATGAGCTCTTTTGCTCCCAGGGTGGGCCAGCCAGCCTGGGGTTTACGGGAAGGCCCCAAACAGGACAAGAGTGCCCTTATCCATTCCAATCTTCTAGCCAGTCTGCCTCCCTGATATCATCTAGGTGGGAATCTATAGCCCATCACGACCAGAAACTGTTGATAAGACCAAATAAAAGATGGAATGACTTCCTAGAAGTAGACCCAGGCTGGAATTAGCAAACCGGGCTGTTGGGGACAGGGCATTTTGAAGATCGCTCCCTCATAGGGTCACCATTAAATCAGAGACAATTCTTTCCTTGAACCTAACTCATGCCCTCACCCCACCCTTTCAGCTGCCCATCGCTACCCTCTACCTCAATGGCAATGCTAAGGGTCCCACTGATGGCGATGCGGTTTGGTTGCCTTGCTGGTGACGGAGCCGCCATTCCAGACCAGCAGAAGGCTAACAAATGGAGCGCAGGGTGCTGGACTCGGTCACCCGTCTGCCCGTCCACCATAGAAAAGCATGCTCTCTAAGGACTCGGGCCCAGCAAAATGTATTCCGCAATGAATCGATAAGTAGTGTCTCCTCCTTCAGTTGTAAGACTCCTTGCTCCTGATTTAAGTCAGGGGATGGGGCACAGTTTTCTTTGACTTCAGTGGGTCTTGTTGTGGATTCCGAAGGAAGCAAACGGCACTGCCCTTGCTTGTCGGAGTGCAAGAGAAAGTGTGCGCGAGGAAAAAAGCAAGGGAAACAGCGAGCAGGAGAAAACGCCGCACGGGGTACAGTACTTGCTTTCCCCCTGAACGAAACGTTACAGGGAAAGTGCGCCGGCTTTCCCTCTTGCCCAAAGCAGAGGCGCACGGCGAAGAAGCCTTCGGTGCTTCCACAAACTTAGCAGCCCTCTCCTGGGCTCCAGACTTCTCCGGAAATCATCTCCCCCTCTGAAATGAAGAAAGGGTGGGTGGGTGGGAATCTCAGCTCATTTGGAGAAGACCGAAGGATGAAGGAGAGGCACTCTGTGCATGCACAGAGGCCCAGTTCTTCAGGGCAGCCCGTTTGCTTTCCATGTGGTTCCGGAGGGCTCCTCCAGAGACGGTCGGAAGAGATGGAGGAGGAGGAGGAGGAGGAGGAGGATGCCGGCTGGGGACTGGACGAAGAAGAAGAGGTGGGGAGTGGGCGCGGGAATGAGTCAGCTTTCCCTCCTTGTCACTCTGCGGCTTCGAGGGGCGGAGGCAAGGGCGAGCTCCACCGGGAAGTTGGTGGAGGTGGGGGGGGGATGCTATAAAAGCGCGGAGGGCTGCGGGAGAGCCGAGGAGGGGACGGGAGCGGGGCGGACATAACGTCTTGTCGGATCCAGGGCTCGTGCTTCCCGATCGTCGGGATGCCCGGGACCAGCTGAGCGAAGGAAGAGGTGGCGGCTGCGCCTCTCCCTTTCCAGAGGAGAAAGAAAGAAAGAAAGAAAGAAAGAAAGAAAGAAAGAAAGAAAGA
>JAHTLZ010000330.1:19784452-19827668 GCA_023846285.1 Phrynocephalus versicolor | reverse complement strand
AATACAGTGGTATCCTGGGTTACAAATGCTTAAGGTGTTACCCGTTGGGAAAGAGAGAATCAGAGACCAGGCTTTTGAATTTCCCACATCTACAGCAGCCTCGCTGTGGTCACGGGGAAATTCAAAAATCTGCTCTTTGATCCTCGCTTTCCCGAAGAGTTTCACTCCATCCGCCTCTCTGTCCTGGGCTGCATATGAAGACATACTAAATTAAGAGAACCTATTGACGTTTATGCTTTCCCCTAACAGACTTCAAGTGCTGTGATGAAGCTGTGGATAGAGCTTTGTTGAGGAACCCAGTCATGCTCATTAAAATATGTATGCCTAACAGTTATTGATAGCATCTACTTAGGGGAAATATATAAACCGTTACATCTTTTTTAAAAAATAAGAATTATTTGCTTTTTGTTCTTGCTGCGTACATTTGTACAGCATTTTGTTCTTCCAGATATTATCAGAGCATGACATTGCGTCTGTAGACAGTACAGTTGGTCAAGAAAACAATTATGCAGGAATCTGGGTTCTCAACGCAGACAATAGTGCAGAGACCCAAAGCAGAAGCGAAGTGGGATCTTGTCAGTGCAGAGTTGCAGTCCAGAGTAATACCATTTGGCACCTCTGGCTTCAGGTGGGATATGATGTGCTTTCCTGATTCCCCAACAAAACATAACACCTGCTCAACCCATATCTATATGGAATGTCAAGGGAGAATTCAAGTTCATGTTCTCTTTGACCTAAACATTTTCTGAGTTCATTAAATTTTCATTTTGATTAACAAAGAGGCGGTTTGCAATAGATCATAATTCCGAGGATTAGATGTAAAAAGCATTCCCAGAGTTGTTCACTGTAAGGGCATGATAGAGCTAAGACACACTCTCCGAAAACTTGTTGTTATCAATGGAATTATGGAAAGAGCCTTTGTGAAAAAGAAATGTTTCCCCAAACATGTGAAATTAAAAGTAGGAAATATATGGTGAAACCATTATTTAGGGAACAAAAATGTCATCTGCACTCTTCAAGCTCCTGATATACTATAATTTATTTATTTATTTATTTATTGGACCGTATATAACTAACAGCTGGAGGAAAATAATGGATAGAAGGATTTTTTTTAATGGAGGGGGAGCCTTCCTTGCATCTTGTTACTCCATTGGGTTATCCTTTTAAGGGGATCCTTAGGCTTGACATTATAGGAATTCTGGCTAATTCATTTAAAATTGCAGCTCAACTATCTTCAGTCCTGATTTCTCCTGAGCCTCTTTATAGGGGAAATGATTTTATTTTGCTTCTCTGGAAGGCACTTTACAGCCAATAGTTTTCTTTGAAGACATCTTTCAAAGCTGCAGATTGAATCTTGTCCTTTCAGAAGAGTGGCTGACTAATTAGTGCATAACATTTTAATAATTTTGCTTCAAATAAACCTTTATTAGATTAGTCATTCTCTTGGGTTTGTTTAGGCTATAAACAGTTGTTTTGAGGAACACAATGTATTGTTAGTTACAATAACAAGACTTATTGGTTTTTTCCCCCTTCCCCCCAATCCTTTTTTTCTTTTCTCCTTGGCCTTTATAGTATTTTTGTTCTATAACTGCAATATTTAAGACAACTGCTTCTTTTTAAAGTGAACAAAAATAACATTAACAAGAGATGAATAGCTCGAGCAAAGTAAAATCAAGAAGGTTTTGTTTATTGCTGTTATACAATCTATAAAAATAAATAAAAAAATAAAACGGTTCCCTTTTAGATTAAGTGGAGTTATAATTATTCTTGTCTACAGATTAAAATGCATGAAGCATGTATGAAAGAATCACATGCAATGTATGTTGAGTTATGCTGAATTGCTGATGAATCAATTCATGTTCAAAAGAATTCTATAAAGAAATGTTGGGTGTTTCCAGACTGAGGCTATTTTTATCTGTTCAATCAGCTACCGATAATTCATACAAGGACATACACATTTTACAGTACCTTCCATGATATATAACTTTTTAATCCCAAGGTCTCCACGGTGGGATGAAATTGGTAGGCAGTCCCGGCTCTGTTGCAAAGATATGATCATCCAAATGCTGAAATATTTGCTTGTCATATTGACCTTGACATGTGAAGAATTCCTTGAAATCATTTATTCTCCTATGGATAGTCTAGACATGTTTAGGCAGGCTATCCAGAAATCACTAAGGCTGGGGAGTTTTTTGTTTTTGTTTGTTTGTATCCAGCGCAAGATAGACACAAGGAAATCTTTTTGTGGAAGGTTCTGCAAATTTTCGTGCAAAAGCAATGCTTTATTTTTCTTTTTTCCTTTCCTGAAGGTAAGCAGGACTGGCAGAATGATCAAAAAGAACCGAACAACCGAGCCAGTTCTTGGGTTTTATATACAGTATATATATATATACACATCCATGTAAAAAGGCAGCAACTGTCATAATTTTGCCTTGTTGCGTAACTGTGAAACTTGCATGACGATAATAATTTTAAAAGCTCAAAAGCCTGCTGCGTTTACACTGCCCCGTTGCTCTTAAAGCACTCTCCATCACTCCCTGCAAATGCAAGCACTATTTTTCATACCAACAGGAAAAAACCTTACACACAAGGAGAAAAGTTGAGAGGTGTCCTATTTTCATGCAAGGCTGCGGGTCAAGTGAGTACTGTACTAATATTCATACATTACAATTTTGATGTACAATTAAATCAGCCTTAGACAGACATTGAAATATCACGTGTAGTCAAAATTTGTACGGTACTGTAACAGGAGTCATAGCAGCAGCAGCAGCAGCAGCGGTAGTACTAATACGATTTCATTTTTTTAAAAAATGATCCCAGTGTTGGACAAGAGGTCTAGAATCTGGACAAGTCTCTTCTGTTTCTCCATTTCCTGTCTGGTGTTCTGCCCCTGTCATCGTTGTGGCCTTTCTCTCTTCGTAAACGATGAGCTTGTGCCATTGCACCTGTGAACCTTTCACCTTTGTAATTCTGTTTGCAATTGCCTGGGAGCAGCTGTAAAACTTGGCCAATTCACAGCACTACCTCAGTGTTCCCCTCTCTTCCCCTTTCTCTCTCTCTCTCCCCTCCCTAGTTGTGCAACCATGCTAAATATACAGGCATATGTGTGAGTTTAAGGATGCACACCAAGGCAGCATGGCCGCCCCCCCCAGGCTTGATTGCTCGCTCTGTCAAACAAAACCTGGGATAAGGAAATGCAGATGTCCAGAAAATCTGCAAAGATTAACGCCTGGATAGAGAAAACCGGATTTTCTGTGCCTGAGATGTTTTCTTGCTTGAAGGAAAGGAGAAGATGTCATCTAAATCTTGCTTCGGCGCTGGAAGTGGGACAGTGTCCTCTGCTGACCTGGCACGCAGCAGGTTAGTTTAGGGGGTGTAGGGTAGACACTGTGATACGCACAGCTCTGTCCTCCAACAGAGGAGACTGGGCATGGGGACTTTTGGAGTTAAGACGTTTCATTCCAACAACCAGAGATCACTGAAGTTCCCTCTGGAGGATGACTTGGTGGCCAAGCTTATACGCCTAGCTCACAAAAAGAAGGATCCGCTAACAAGCTCTTTTGTGAATGCCAGTGGTGGTGTAACAGATAAGAGTGCAACACAAGGGCTTAGGAGACCTGGTTCAAATCCCGACTTCGTTGTGGTAAGTTAAGAGTGTGTGTGGCAGCAGCAATGGTGAGGCATCACTTTGACTTGAGGAAAAAATAACACTCAATCTGCTTCATCCTCCAGGTGATGTCTGTATATGAAACAGGGAAAGGTACCACCTTGTTCATTGCTTCAGGCAACAAAATGCTGTTTCCAGCTTAGTCTCTAGGCGTTCCTTTTTCTTTTTGCTGATGATAAAGTGCAAGGGACAGAGTACAAGAAGCCCTCTTTAAATCTCCCGTGAGCCATTAATGCGCAGGGTTGCCAAATTTCTCTGCTTGTCTGGTCCATTTCCAGCTTAAAAACAACCATAAGAAAGGAGGAGCAGAAGCCTTTATTTCACCTCTATGTCATTAGTAGCTGGACAGCACTGAACGGGGATGCATGTTATCTCATGGCAGTCTTTCTCAATATGGTAAAGTGTCTTATATTGCTATTAGAGTAAAATTGCTTCTTTGTACCTTATGCACATCAATCCAATGGGAGGAGGCAGGGTAAAAATGACTTCTTCCAGTGCTTGCAGCTGTAACCAAAACATTTCTCCTCCATCTGTCTGCTGAAGAAGTGATTTTAAGCAGAGGGACAGCAGAGGTGGGGCTGTCATGCAAATCCTACTTCCTGTACTAATTTGCTCCTATATATTGAGATTCTGGAGCCCAGTAGAGCCACTGTTACATCTGGCTGTCCATTAGTCTCAAGGTGTCCAAAGTGTCTTTGCTAACTCTGGGTTTCCCTTTTGTTCAGCGACAAAAACATGCTGCAGGAGAGGACCGTTGTCTCATATCTTGGCTCTGTCTTTCAGCCTGCCATGCCCTGCCATCTAGTATGCTTTCATCTACTTGAGTAGTACTGTGTATATCAACGTGCTCACAGCTGAGAAGAAACAAAGGCAGTGAAATGGGGTGCAATGTACCATATAGCCAACCATGGCTTAAATAGCTCAATCACTTTGAAAGCCTTTTTGCAGTCACTAGAGATGTTAGCTCCAACTTGACCACACTTAACGACTCTTCCATAGTCCCAGCACCATGCTGCTTTTAGATTCCAACAACAGGGCTGACAAGGAATGTGAAATTGGGTTATTCAGATTCATTTTTCATGCTTCATGTGAGATGGCATGGTCTTCTTGCTGGTAGTCCCATGGCTATAAAATTGCCTTCCCATGGAGAGCTAGTTGTCCTCCACGTCATTTAGGTGCCAGCTGCAAACACATATGCTTATAATGGAGTGCTTAGTTCACTGGACATCTGTCAGCATTTAGAGATCTAGGCAAATGCTTGAGCTGCCTGCTTATCTTTTCCCCCCTGGTGATTGTATCATACAGCATCCCACTGTTTGCATCTGACTCAGCAGTATTTCTTTCCGTAAGATTTTAGGGCCAAACCTGAGCTGAGATATGCTCTTGTGATGTCACAGAGATATGCCCTTATTCTGTCATGGGCTGACTCCTTATGATATCACAGAGGAAAGGACTCAGAGGAGGGCTAGAATTGCCTTTGGACATAATGGAAATGGGCATAGTGATAATTCAGATTAATGGTTTTAAAGCCTGTTTAATCAGACTATATCACAACTTCTGATCTCTTCTTCCTCTTCTGGTGTAATGGGTATTGAGTAATTATTGATGGGTACAGTTTCATCAGTCACAGGCTGATAAGAGTGATTTTGCTCTAGATCAGATTCCCAAGATTAATGGAGCTAGCCACCTGGTTACATATTATTGCCTCATGTTCTATCAATGTGCCCTTCTAATTCTTCAAATATGTGGATAGTTGTTATCTACTAGCTGAGACGAATATACTTATATATAACCATGAGGTGGCCAAGATTTTGTACCACCTATTCAGCAATGAAGACATAATTATGCAGTTAAGCCTAGCCTGCTTAATTTTTAGTTATGTGAAATTTGGCCGTGGGACATGATTTCTGATATTGAATAGAACCATCGGTTGAACAGATGGCCCTTTTCTCATTTCTCATATTAGGGAAATCTTTAGCACCTGAATTTTAATTTGTCATGCAGCTGTTAAAGGCCTCGGAGGTCTTTAACCAGGGCTGCGGCTAGATCTTGAATCCCACCCTAATTATTTCCCTCTTTCTAGCAACTAACCTCTCCTCTTTCGAGCAACTAACCTGTCTATGGCTATGCTGCAGCTTCTGCACCATTGTGGCACCTCTGACCCAGCACTTCTTATTCTCAGGCTGGGCTCTGAAGTGTTCAAGAGGTATTTACAAAGAACAGAAGAGGCAAAGGTTTTGTTCCTTAAAGAACATTGTAGTTGCAGACATCTTGAATGAGAGAGGAAGCATCACACTCCCTGGGTGTTCTGGGAACGGTGGCAACAGAACATGCCTGCACTGCTTTGTTCGAACATTCCTGGAGACCCAGTGTGGTAGAGTTAGACAAAAAAAAATAGGGACAAAGGTCTTTGAAAGTTGCATAATCTTTGATCTTTTAAAATGGTCACATGATTTCTCTGTGTGTGTTTTTTTTAAACTCTTCATCTACTTAATGCCAGATTTTTAAGGGTAGGAATAGGAACTGAAATCCAAACCAGAATGTTTCCATTGCAAAGGTCCCTTCACTCATTTCAGTACCAAATTCTGTTCACTTGAAGTTACTTTTAACATGAGAGACTAACATTTTCAGAAGGGTCAAATACAAGTATCTAACACTGAATAATTGACCACAGGGTCCTGAAGGCACAGTCACACCAGATCTTCCCAAATGTCAAATATATAATGGCTGTAATTAACAACTGATTATAAAGGCAAAGGTAGTGATGCAACCAAGAAGCAATTCTCATTTTACACAAGTTGTGAAAGCCGTTTGCTACTTTGCTTAATTGCACAACATAGAGGTGTTTATTATGAATTTTTCTTGCTTTTTGGTGTCTTTGTTGCTCTCCTCCTGCTGTTTTTCTTTGTCATTTGGCGTCCCCTTTGATTTACTGTATTTTTAATATGATAACTTGAAAGTGGGGGGGGGACACCACAATGTATTTTATGATCGCTCTACCCTAATAAGCACCAGCTTCTAGTCAAGATCAGAGTCTAGCTGGCTCAGCCGTGTACAAACCCTAGTAGAAGATGATCCTTGATTGGATGGCTTCATAATTCAAACCAGTAATGATGTGAAAAGACTGAAAGAATGGCACGAAAACCATTGCTCTTTTAAAATCATTTTCTCTATATTTAGAAAGCAATGCTTCAATGAAGGCAAGATTGGCGACAGAACACCCTTTGCTTTCAGGCTTTGATTCTATGATGGTTATGTTATGGTTTCCCTAAATCATGTTTTGTTGGATTCAGATTGGCCACAGAGTGCTCTGAGCTGCACCCCAGGGTTCCTGGGAAAATATCTTAGGGACCACAGAATTTTGAGAAGTACCCCTCTCTTGCGGATGGAGAGAGATGAGCGAACCTTGAGCTAACCTTAGGAGATGGAGAGCTAATGAACTAACCTTGAAGAATGTGGTTTCTTCATGTGCAGGTTTTGTGTGATGTGTATGTGTAAAAGGAGCACCATCCCAATCCCAATCCCAATCCCAATTGTTTCTCATGGATGCAGGCTTGGGGGACAGGAGTGTGTACAACACACAACTAGACTTGTAATCTCCATCCTGCAACAAGCTTGTTGCTTTTGATATGATGGAGCATATCATCTCATCACCAGTGCTTGAGGTGTGATTCAGCTGCCTGTCTCGATAGCTTCCGTACATGGAATGAGGGAATATCTTCTTTTTTACATCAGCCTGAAAAAGGTCTTGGGGTGATTTTGCTCTTCAGACCTTCTTGTTCGGTTCAGAAAGGACATGGTAGAGAGTGCAATGGTGGTATGCAGAGGCTTGGAGGAATATTTGTAACAGCTGTATAGAGTTAGATGTGACAATTATACATGTCAACAAATTTGATATGCTTGATTCTTTTCCTTCCTCTAGAAACTGCTGCTGTTTCTGGAAGGAGGACTTCCTTTGGCATCTATGACAGCTTCCGTCAAGGGCTGAATACTGAGTGAATAGCCTGGGGAAAGAAAGGTTCATCAGGACCATGATGGAAGAGAAACATTTAAATCCCCTACTGTCCACGTGCTGTCTACTAGGTCAGTCATGCTGAGCTTTTGACCTTAAAAACAATGAAAGCCAGTTTGACTGAAGTAAAGATTATCAATATTGATACAAATGGCTAGTCTTCATGTTTGCAATTGCTAGGATTTAGAGGGTAGCAAGTAGAAAACCCTTCTTCTTCTTCTTCTTCTTCTTCCTCCTCCTCCTCCTCCTCTCTCTCTCTCTCTCTCTCTCTCTCTCTCTCTTTCATACACTTTCAGAGAATGCCTTGTCTTCATGCATAATACATTACATAATGAAAGCTTATCAATGGAAACTAGTTGTGATGGCTGCCTTTTACCCCCAGGATCAGAAACAGTATGTTTATTAGCTCTTGAGGAACACGAGAGGGAGTGTGCTGTTGGGCTCATGCACTGGGTCTGGGCTTCCTTTTGATTGGCCACCATGCACCCCTGACTCATAATCTGTGGGAAGGAGGGTGGTTTATCTGGAAGTGGCAGAGTGAGGTGATTCCATGCTTCGATCTTGGCCAACCAATGTCACAGTGGTAATAGACTGCTGGAAGATGTAGGCCTTTGTTCGAAACAACATACTCATATGTAACAATTCTCAAGGGGACATATGTTTAAGCACATCAAAGAGTTTTCTATAATATGGTTTGATTTTCTTGTGCAAGACTCCAGCAATAAATGCAAGTGCCAAGGGAAAAGTTGTTTATGTATTTGTTGTTATTATGTGCCATCATGTTACTTCTAGTTTATGATGACCTTAAAAAAAAACCCCACTGACTTGCAGATAGTCCTGTCATTAACAGCTGTGCTCATGCCTTGCAAACTCAAGGCTGTGACTTCCTTTATTGAGTCAATCTGCATCATAGCCAGTCTTCCTTTTTTCCTGCTGTCTTCAACTTTTCCCAGGATGAAAAGAAAGTAAAATGATTACTTGGCTTGGGGACCTCTCTTATGAGGAAAGGCTAAAACAATTGGGGCTCTTCAGTCTGGGAAAAAAGGCACCTGAGGGGGGATATGATTGAGATGTACAAAATAATGCAGAGCATGAGTAAAGTGGATAGAGGGACACTCTTCTCCCTCTCACAAAATACCAGAGCTAGGGGACATCCACTCAAACTGAGGATTGGGAGAGTGAGAACAGACAAAAGAAAATATTTTTTACCCAGTGTGTTGTTAAGTCTGTGGAATTCCCAGCCACAGGGTGTGGTGATGGCATCTGACCTGGATGCCTTCAAAGGGGGATTGGACAGATTCCTGGAGGAAAAGTCCATCACAGGTTACAAATCATGATGGAGATATGGAACATCCAGGCTTAAAACTGGGGTACTACAAGATGCGACAGTGGTATCAGGAGACAGATCTCTAGTCTCGTGCTCTTCCAGACGCATCTGGTGGGGCCACTGTGAAATACAGGAAGCTGGACTAGATGGGCCTTTGGCCTGATCTAGCATGGCTCTTCTTATGTTCTTATGATTGGTTTTTCCAGTAAACCTTGTCTTCTCACAGTGTGCTCAAACTATGATTGCCTCTGGGCCTAATCCTACTGACAAAAAATCCCACTCTTGTACCAGGTTCTCCTTTAAAAAAGAAATACTAAGACAAATGTTAGTGTACACATGAGGCAGTGCACACCGCAAACTGCTGTGCCAGGAAAGCGAGTTATTCTGCTCCCCTGCCAGAGGGCTATTTACTCGGGAGCAGAGGTTGAATCGATTCCATGTATGTGAAGTCCTTTTAACTTATAAAAGCAGTTTTAAACATGAATAAAATGAAAGCACCCCCCCCAATTGCTCACTCACCTGCCCATTCCTTTTGTCACTTGTCAGTGTGTTTTTCAATTTTTTTTCTGCCAGCAGAAGCAAAAACGTATTGAACAATTTCATAGATAAAGCCAGAATCAGACAAAGACAGAGCTTACTTAAAGCAAAACAGCTATATTTACATATATACACAAAAATATTACATGGAGAAAATTCAACAGCATAACAGCATTTCATCATACGTGGCATACATAATTAGCAAATGGCATCGAGAGACAAGAATGGGTGCCTTATTCACAAAGGCCCATGGAACACTGATTAACAGAGCACTTATGTACATTTGCCTGTCCAGTCAGGTAATGTATTGCATCATGGCTATTGCAGCACTTTGCATCACCCAAACCCATTTAAGCTCATTTTTCACACCTGCAGTCTAATAGAAAAAAACATTTAGAATTAATCACTGTGATTTTGCACATGTGCAGACTCCAGCTTAGAAATCAATTAAATACTGTACATACATACAGACTATTCATTTATACACCTGTCTAATACATAGTTTCACTAACTAATATCTGACAGGCCCTGTGCCCCTCCAACCTCACTCTGAATCCCCTCTTTCTCTTTTCACTCATCTTGTTCTCTTTCCCCTCTTCTCCTCTTACTGTCTGATTTCCTCTTGCCTGCCGCCTATGGCACAGCTTGTTTTTTCAGGCAGTATGGGTGTCCGCAGTGGTGATGGCGGCAACGACGGTGGCGGTGGTGGCTGGGGCCTCTTCCCAACAGGGGGATTCCAAGCAGCTGGAGTTCCAACCATTCATTAATCAGTGCTCCACAAGGAAGCTACAAGAAGCTGCAGAGCCAAATCTCCTAGGTGGGACTGTGGAGGAGGACATCCAGCCAGCTGGGGGATTTGGCTCCATTGTTTCTGATCAGCTGATGGTTGGCCCTGCCTGTGGGAATGCAAAGCATGGTTCAAAGCTACGTGTCTGCCGTGCGTTTTTTCTATCACTGTACTTTTCAAACAGCGAGGCAAAGGAAGAGTATAGATTTGGACTCAGTGCGGTCACTATTGCTTCTAGGCCAACTTCAAGCAGAGTTTAATTCAGCGCCAATGTTTTTGTTTTTGCTTTTTTACTGTCCATGGTGTCCATAAACTTCTCACCCAGCTCCACATTTCACTGTATATATTGGAGCCTCAATTTATATAATGAAAATATCTGTCTCAGTTCTATGGCAATGTTAATGGTCAGTACCCTACAATCTCAGGTCAAAGAGCAGGGATGGGAAATTATGGCCCTTCAGATGTTTTTTGGAAAGCAAACCCCATAGTCCTTTGCCATTCCTTATTCTGTGTCTGGGGCTTATTGGAGGCTAAATATAGCTGAAGATTTGCCCACCCTCAATCTAATCCGATAAGCTTTCACCAGAGATTGAGACATCTGACTGTACACATCCTGATCTCTAGCATTCTTCTGAGATGCGTCTTGTTTGGAAGTATTGTTCCCCTTACAAAACATAGAGACTATCATGACATATGTCTGCAGAAACCTTGTATTTCTTTAACAAATGGGGTGAAAATTGAAATGATGATGCCTTACAAGTCTCCATCGTATTACAGCAGAAAGATACACAATTCAAACCAGACGAAGGTCACTCAAAGGCCATTCTGCCTCCATTTGGCATTTTGTGCATCCATCAAAAGCATTGCACATTACACAAGCAGGGACTTTAATTGCCACACTGGTGCCTTTATGTGGAAAACAAACATCTTCATCCTTCCGTGGTTCAAAGGGGGGTAGTATCCCCTTTCTGTTTTTCTAGTCGTTCTCTTACAATAGTTCTTTGAATTTTTAGATGGAGTGTGATAGAAGCCTACTTTTTTCCTAATCTAATGGCGTTAGCGTTATAGGACTTTATTTGACATCTTTCTTTAATCCTTCAGTGTAGTCTCTTATGACACTCTGAGCAAGCATGAATGTGGTTGGGGAAAGTGGAATTAGGTGAAGGAGAGAGAGAGAGACTAGGTGAATGGTGGCACAGTGGAGAAATTGAGCATGGTAACACCTCCCATTGCCATCAGTGCTTGGAAATTATATGCATTACAAATCAAATTGTGATGCAGAACACAATGAGATTTTAAACAGTGGGGGAACAAAACTATTATTCCTCGCTCCCATTTTCTTTGTGGGATATTCATAATGGAAATAGTGTTGACCAGCATCTGACAAGGCTGCAGTTGTCCAAAACCTAGTTTGAATTTTGCTTTCTGTAAATCAATTTTGCTTTCTGTACATGTGCAGAACTCATGTAACTACTCTGTAAGCCTTGTAATGCAACAGATATCTACTATAAACCAGACAAACAAGTTGTACACCTTGGTGCTGATGGATTTTCTGCGAATATCATTCATATTTCCAAGCTCTGATTCCCACAGAGCAAGGTGAAGGACCTTTTCACTTCCTATGCCTCCATGTCTAGTGAAAGCTGGAAAAGTTTTGAGGGTGAAAGCTGGAAAAGATTGCATAAGACATCCCAGTGTATCCAACTCTGTTGGCGGGCAGCTTCCCATAGTTGTTATCTAAGGGAACAGGGAACATTAATTGCCTGGATATGGTTCTTCTGGAAACTCAAAGTGTTTTGAGAGCACCATTGGCACTGTGTATGGTAAGTACTTGGGGCGTGGCGGCTCAGTGGTCTAGAGCACTGAAAACTGTCAGCTGCAAAGTTGGTAGCCCGGCAGTTCAATCCCTGGGCATCAGACAGCGGAGCGAGCTCCTGCTGTTAACCCCAGCTCCTGCCAACCTAGCAGTTCAAAAGCATGTAAATGCAACTAGATAAATAGGTACCACTGTAAAAAGTGGGGAGGTAAACAGTGTTCAGTGTGCAGAAATGCATTCAGCCATGCCGGCCACATTGCCACAGACCTGCACAACACTCGCTCTTTGGCTTGGAAATGGAGATGAGCACCGCCCCTAGAATCGGAAATGACTAGCACACGTGTGCGGGGGGAACCTTTATCATTACCACTTATGGTAAGTACTCATAGTTTCATTGTATTTGCAACCTGCAATGGGTTTTTACAGTAGCTAGAGACACTGTAACTATAACAAAGTGTGTCCACCCCAAGACAGAAGATGCAGACATGGTATATGCAGAGACACATACAAAGATATCTCTGTCATACTACCTACAGCTCTCCAGAAACTACTATCGCCTGTCTGAAATAAATTAATTCTTGCTCAAAGCTCCCCACAGAATTGGGGCATAGAAACACATTGACAAATGTGGGAGCCAATAAACAAGGAGGAGATCATGGAATCATAGAATTACAGAGTTGGAAGAGACCTCAAGGGCCACCTAGTCCAACCCCCTGCCATGCAGAAATCCCCATCACAGGATTCCTGACAGTTAGGCCATCAAGCCTCTGCTTAAAAACCTTCAAAGGAGGAGACTCCACACCCTCCATGGTAGCATCTTCCACTGCCGAACATGAACTGTCATGAAGTTCTTGAAAGATGTTTGGCTTGAAAATCAGTACAGCTCCCAAAATGGTCTAGGTAGGACACATGTTACCAAGGACACATGTGGTCCTTGAGCAACCATCCAAGATCAGGGTGATCACAGTTTTTCCAGCACCCTCTTTAGGAGTTGTGCTCACAGGGGCTACAGGAAGCATCCTTGCTAAATCATTAGGTACTCAACATCCTTATAGGTGTGTAAATATTTGATTGTCAAGGGGAGTGGACAGCAAAAAACACTTAACCTACCCATGACCCTCATGGAAACAGGATATTTATGAAAGTATCCTGCCAGATTAGGATTCACTGAGAACAGAGAAAATGTTCTTTTAAATAAAGAAATGTCGCAAAAAGACAATAATGTGTGCCTCAGCAGGGACATGCATGTCTGAAATGAGGGTTTGGTGGAGGACATTATACAGGCATGGCAGGCAGGTGACTCTCCAAGGAAATGGAGGATCCTGCAAGTATCGAAATATCAATTCATAAATACGTCCACAAGTAAACGGGCTGTATTCATTATACTGCTGCTGTAGGACAACTTTATTAGTTATGTGTGAACATATGGAAGAGGGCTTCAGGTGTATAGCGCTCCCAGATGTCTTGCAAAACAAGGAAAGGAAAGGAAAACTCCCCCCTCCTTTTGGCACTAATATTTATTTAGTGTGTTGGAACCTCTGCCACCAAAGAGCAGATGTCACACCATATGACTCCAGTAACCAGTTGAGAGTCTCTGGGTTTTGAGTCACAGACTGATGATATAGGACAGTTTACTATCCTCTCGTGAAATGAATACTTTTTCATCTCAGGTTCTTGGGGAGCGTGTGCCAGTAACACATAAAAATGCTAAAGATCAGGATGTGGTCATGAGGGAACTAAGGGGGACTCCTTTTTGCAACAAATTCTATTTACTGGAGAATAGTTCAATTAGACTAGTACAGTTATAAGACCTTCCCTCAGCTATATTTTCCATTGTGTGTTTGTTTCTATGGAAACCGTGTCTCTCCCCACCCCACCCACCCCCATTTGAAGTGGCTTTTACTGTCCTCTAGAAGGAGCCAAGGAGCAAAATGTGCCATTGGCCCTCCTTTCGGAGGTTCCCAGAACAGAACCTAGCGACGTCGTTTACCTCATGTGCATCTTATTAAGGGCAATGTGTTCACTGAAGCACAACAGTTGTCTGTCAAAAGTTAAGTTAAAAATTCATTCAGTATTAAAAGTTTCATTGGAACAATTTTGCTTCTCAAGTCAGTAAAATATGTTTTTTGCAGGTTGAATTAATAGAGCACTTCTAAAATGCTTTTAAGGAGTGCTTGTAAAGTTCCAGGCTTGTTGTGTTCTTCTTCTTTTGCTATCTTCCAGGTCCTCCCTTGTAAGGAAATGGCTTTTAAACCAGAAGAATCCTCTTGAAATTATACTGTTTTCTTTTCCATGGGGGTCTTCCCCATAGCAGCTGTCACAAATTGAAAGTGAACTATATTCTCAATTGGAATTTTGGATATAAAAGAACAAGTTACCGAAGCATGTGACTGTAATAACTGGCTTGGTTGACAACTTCTACTGTAGGGCTTCCAAGCAAAATCAAACAGGCATTATTTGCAAACTGACCCTGAGTTCTGCTGGTTAGAAGTGACTTGATGTGGGGGATAGGGATACATTGTTGGATTTGGTTTTATTCAGACCTCCTTTGAACCCCCCTTTTAAACCAAACTAAGTTGGTGTAACCAGGGTTTGGTCTCATGGTCCCGAATTTGGATTATTGTGCCTCTGGCCTCAACTTTGTAAACCAGGTGGTGGCATCCAGAAGGCTGATACTTCACGTCCCTCTTGCTGCAGTTTGCGGCCCCGCTGGAGACCGGTTCGAAGGGACGTAACTTCACGTCCTTGTGGGGTCAATCTGAGTTCAAAGGAATGTAACCTCACGTCCTTCTGGGGTCAATCCGAGTTCAAAGGAACGGAACCTCACGTCCTTGTGGGGTCAATCCGAGTTCATCCCGACCACGCCCCCTGAACTGCACTTCAAGCGGGGTGAGAGATTCCCGTCCTGGAGCTCGGGAATCTTTTCAATCCACTTCTCGATCCGTGTTGAAAACCGATTTCAACACGGAGGCAAGTTCACCTCGGCTCGAGGAAGGACGTGAAGTAACCACTGTGAGCTAGATAGTCATGACAGTTAGCTTATAGCATACGGTGTGCTAAAGTACACACGAGTGTGTGCCCACACATGCCTGAGTACACACAAACATATAGATTAAAGCCACATATGTTTTGTTTTTGTAGCTCCTGACAGTGCTGCTGATCTCCTGTGAAAAAGACGGGATGCTGCACAATGTAGTTTCATATCGTATTCATATCATGTCATGGATTGCAAAACTGATTTAGGGGTGCCTTTGGCGCTACATAATCTGAGTGCTTAGTTATGGCTCTGCGTCTTCTTCTTGAAAATGGCCAAGATCCAATGTCAAACATCCACAGATGGAACTGGTGCTGTCATGGAACCAGAAGATGACACCTCTCCATCAGCAACTCACGCTATGCGCTCCTCAAACCTTTTGCAGAGAGCTGTGAAACCCTACAGATACAGTTTCCAGGAGGCATAGAAAGCTGCAGGGTAGAAGGGAGGATGAGAAAGTCCCACTGTGAATGTTTTACACAACCTCCCATTCCAGTAACATCATGCTTTCATCCCAAACACCTCCATACTTTTTAGAGCAGAAAGAGTAGTTGAAGCAAGCAGATGTGGTCCTGCAGATTTTATCTGGAGTGGAGGTAGGGGAAAGGGTGGACATATTCTAGATTACTTTCCCACGTTCAAGATTCAGTTGCAAAAAAGCAATTTCTCTGCCTTCGCAGAGGAACTTTTACAGTATTTTGATTTTGTTTTAAAATATCTCAGCAAGACATCAAAGCTTTTAATGCATGGTCAAAACAACTGCCTTTTTAAATGTAGAAAAGTGTGCTGCCATATATATCTAATATTATACAGGGATTTAAAAGCATTCATAATAATAAACCATAAGCAGAGCAGAGAAATGGAGTGTTGGTCAAAAGGGCTTGTTTTCACATATAGTAGATCAATAAAAACCTAGGTGTGATCATATGACTTCATACTGCAGGTGGGAATGGATGACTCAAGATACCAGTTCCTTAATGTTCAATTTACTATTAGAGATGGGCACGACTCAGGAAAAAAACCTCGTTTTCGTTTTCTTTTTCGGCTAGGGTCCGAGTCGTTTCGTTTCCGTTTTCGCGAAAAATCGGAAAAAATTAGTCGTTTCGTTTTTCGTTTTTTTCGTTATCGTTATACTGGTTTTTTTGGGGGGGTAGCGGGCTCCTGGAGGCACCTCTGTGGGGTGGGTGCCTCCGCCGGCCCGCTATAAAGGAAGGGACAGCAGCAGCAGGCTCCAAGAGACCCCTCAACATGGGGGTCTCCCCTCCTCACCTGCTGCTGCTGCAAAATGGCATGCACAACCATATGGTTATGCATACCATTTGCAGGCAGAGTGAGACCTGCTCAAGTACCTCATACCTGGGTACGAGCGTGTCGCCAGCCATTTGCAGGCCAGGCAGTGCCACTGCACCTGCTCAACTACCTGGTCCCTTGGTACGAGCGGGTCGCACCTGCCATGTCCCACAAAGAAGGGAATCGTACTTGCGTGTGTAGTGCAATGCAAGTCGATCTGGCTATGGGCTAAGGTGGATTAGGGTTAGGGCTAGGGTTAGGCTAATGACGGGTAAGGTTATGGTGGGCTATTGGGTTGCACCTCTGGGTGCCTCTCTGACCCACTAAGAAGACAGTCTGTGACGTATGGGTAAGGAGTCAAGGATTAGGGTTAGCGGGTTAGGGGGCTAGGGCAAGTTTTAGGGGGCTTTTTGGCACATCCCAGAAGTCTCAGTGGCCAAGTGGCCATGCGATTGGTGAGATGGCTCCAAAAATTTGCATGGTCGTCCCCTCCCACATGGCTGGCCAGGCCACTGGGCCAGCCCATCATTGCACACTGCGCAGGTGTAAAATAAAATAAAATAAAATAAAATCAATGGAGGACAGAGGAGGAGAGGAGAGACATTTTGTTGCAAGAAAAAAACCACTGCTACTGTGAAAAATCTGGCAGTTCCATTTCCGCGTGTTTCTGTTGTGCTTGTGTGTTTTTGGACCACGATTTCAAAAACAATATTGCATTCGCCGCCCCATTTTCGATCCCCCGCCCGCACCGCATGGCATGGCGACGAGGCGACTCGAGTCCGGCTGCCCAGGACGGGGGAAGCCGGGACACCCCCCTCCAGACCAGAAACCCCCCCTCCGGTAGGTGCCCTACTGAGTGAGTGCCCTTAGTCAAGCGGGCATTTTCCGCCTGCTTTTTGGCCCGGGAATGGGTGGGGGGGAGACCCGGGGGAGAGTTTAAAAAAGTTTTTTCCTGTGCCGCCCGTGCCGCTTGGTTGTGCTTTGGCGGCCGGCGGCGAGACTGGGCTTTTTGCGGCGGGCGAGTCCCACCACCACACCAGAGCATCCCAGGACGGAGGAGGGGGGGAGGCCGGGCGGGGACCTCCAGAAACCACCCCTCTGGTAGGTGCCCTGAGGCACGGCAGGCATATTTCCGCCTGCTTTTTGGCCGGGAACCGGGCTTTTTAACTTTTAAAAACTTTTTTTTCTGTGCCGCTTGGCATCGCGCGCGATCGCGCGATGCAAGTAACGAGCACGACAAATCAGACCAAATTGTTCGTTCGTCGGTTCGAGCTCGAAGTCTGGCGGAGTAATTCCCGTTTCCGTTTCCGTAGAGTAACGGAAACGAGTAACGGAAACGGAAACGGAAATACCGCTAAGTCGTGCCCATCTCTATTTACTATATATGTGTGAGCAAGAGGACAGGAAGAGGATTCTCCCTGTTGATAATGCTGTCCATTCTGCCCTCAAGGAAGACAGATATAGGATATAGAATTGACCCATCTCCCTGTCAAGTCAGAAGTCTTCCCAAACATTTTCCTTTTAGCCTTTTCATCTAAGGAAGAATCACCCTGTTTAATGTAAGGCTAGATCATATTGTGATTGCAGTTCTGGTCAGGATTAAATGTAGAGCCCAATGTTTCAAAGATAAACGTGTAACCTGAAGGAACCCATCCCTCCGTGTTTTTTTTCCTTTTGGTTAAAGTTAAAGCAACAAACAAAGCACATCTAATATTCATGTGGCTATGATTTCACTGACCAGAATTGTAGTTGTCGTGTGGCAGATTTGCATGTTTCTGTAATTTAATGTTGAAATGTGGACATTCCTCCCAAGAGCCATCCACCTAGATCTTTGTTTGTTACCCAGAGGGCTGTGGATCTCTAGCAGGCCAGACATTTTGTATGCAGAAGGTCCCTGCCTTAATCTGCAGAAATTTCAACTATGGCTAGGAAGCAATCCTTCATGAAACCCCTGGAAGGCTGCTGATAGGTCGAGTGAACAATACTGGATGAGATGCATGGGTGTTCTAAGGTTCTGACTAAGTATAAGCTTTGTAAGTGAACTTTGGGTAATTCATATTTTAAGTTTGATTCTAGTTATCATATTTTTTGTTTCTGAATTTATTATTCTTGATTCGTTGAATGGGCAGGTTTGGTGCATGGCTGATTAAAAAGCATTTGAATTGTCAAATTTCTATGATGTTTACTTCTTTCATTTAATGAAGGTTTATGGAATGCTGTTTTTCAAAGCTACTTGGATGCCATTTGACAGAAAGTCAGCAAAGCAAGGAAGGAAAGAGGGAAGGAAAGAAAGAAAGCATGTGTACTGTACTGATAATATCTACGGATCTCATAAGCCTAAAGGATATTTCAGATCTATCTGATCCATAACATTCTATCTGGAAAAAAATATTCAGCCCTTAGGAGTGTATATCTCACTTACTTTGAAAGCCTTATTAGGATCACTATAAATTGGTTGTGACTTTATAATATATAAAAACAACTTCAGAGTAAGCAAGAAAGAAAGGAAGGAAAAAGAGACACAACTCTCTAGTCTATTCCAGTAGGCCTTGCCTGTAAAGATCAGTCATCCAGGTGAGTTTATCTGGAAGTTGAGTCATGGCTACTGGACTTATTTTTCTTCAGAGATAGAAGCATTTCACTGCCCATCCAAACAGCTTCATCAGTCTGAATAAAGCTAGTTGCGAGTCTTCCATCTTATAGTCCGCTTTGACCTCTTGTCACCCTGGTCTGAAATAAGCTCATAACATTAAAAACGGCCTGAATAGGCTTGTTAGGTAGACAACAGTATCAATAGCCTTAAGGTGAACAATGGCCTAAAGTGCTGAAATCCATAAAGCATGGGTCGTTAGCTATGGTCTTGGCAGTGAAGGCTTTTTGATTTGTCTGGGTATTGTTGAAAGCACAGCCTGATAAGTAGCAGATAGACTGTGCCTGAGGCCCCCATCTCAGTTGAGAGAGGGGTTTTCAATGCTCAAAGGAATGGCTTCCCTGACCCCTCTCTCAAGCCACCTATCTTCTCTGTCTAATATGTGTACATTCTCATCTTTGAATGAAGGCCCTTAGTCTTTCAAGTGGAGGTGTACTGCTGATTCTGGTCCTGAGTTGTTACCCCTCCTATGTTCGGCCGTCCTTCTGCTTAATGGCTCTTTAGTTTCTCCAGTGCGGAGGTCTGCATACTCCTCACTGCATTGGACCGCATATACTATATTGGTCGTTTTTTGTTTTGGCATCGGGTCCTTTGGGTGGACAAGTATCTGCCTTAGTGTGTTTGTGGGTTTGAAATAAATGTGGTTTTGCCACATCCTCATTTATTCCACAACTACCTAGTTGTAAACATGTGCAAGAAACAGTATCAAAACTGGGCACTAGATGGAGCCAGAAGGTACTGTTGTGCATCAAGTTGGTCTGCTGACACAAGGCATCAATACACAATGCATCTAATTTTTTGCACAACCAAAGCAACAGAAACTGTAACAATTTGGCTTTTGAGAAATAATAAGTAATACAAGTAGTTGCTTATTAAATATAGCTTCCAAGTTCTCTTCGTATTCCTGGCTACCCTCACAAGGGTCCTTCCCACCTAGGCCTGATTTAATGATATGAAGGAGGAATTCCAGTATCTCTGCATTGCGTGTTGTGTGAGAGTTGGCCTCAATTTTGAGGATAATTTCATATTGCATGTTGTAACTATTGGCTATTATGAACAACCCAGTTTTAGACCTCTGTAGCAAAAGTCACAGCGTGCTGGAGTACATGTGAGCCAAATATCAGTGTGTGGTCTTCATGGAAGATCTCAGATTATTTTAATACCCCTCCCCAAAGTCACTAAGTGAGTGAAGCCTCTATGTCTTTATAATAACAAAATGATATGTCAGGCAGATGCAACAGTCGTTGGATTTTTAAAATAGAAAATATAATGCAGAGTTTTATATTTTATATTGCTAGCTCTCTGCCTTCCTAGCACACAGCCAGAATGCTGATTGCTGAAAGGTGAGACACGAAAGATAGGCTACAACCAGAATGGGAAAATGAAAACCAGAAAGTTGGCCGCTGTTAAATCTGCGATGTATACATTCAAATGACTAAATTAGGGAATCCCACCTCACACTCTGCTCACACCACTATCACCATATTCCTGGTCAATGGGAAACCGCTTAAATGCTTCTCTGAAGAACGACACGGTCCCAGAGCTTCTGGTAAGCCAAAATCAAAACAGATGCAGAGAATTGGTGCCACTTTTGTTTTCCAGCTGTGGAACACATGAGGCACCAGTTTGTCTCTTTAACATTCCCAAGGCCAGGAAGAGATTCATTAAAGAAAAGAAAAGCCAAAGCTTGGCTTGTAACATCCTTGCATCCCTGTCCAGTTTTATAAAGAAAGCATTAGATCAGTGGAGGAAAAAAGGATTACGGGCTGATAGTGAAAAGGATATTTCATCAAGATGAAAGGCAGCCTGCTAGATTGCTAGAACAATGCTAATCTTCTTGATGCTGAACTGTTTGCGTACACTCAGAACTTGGAAAAAAAGTTCTTCTAGACTGAGTCTGCCACTTCCTAACCCCCCTGACCAGCATGAGTCAACAGTATGATGTGATGGGGGGGGGGTATAATGCAGTTCTAAGCTACACGGAAACATGCATAATGTCTAGGTCAAAATACATACCACCACTCTAATTTGATCTGGTTAGACCTCACCTGGAGTACTGTGTCCTAGTCTGGTCACTACCACTTAAGAAGGATGCTGATGAGCTAAACCTTGCCTATAACATGTGAGAAGAGCTGTGCTACATCAAGTCAATGCTGACTTAAAGCAAGCTTTTTCAGGATTTCCTAGGAGAGCATATTCAGAAGTGTTCTATCATCCCCTTCTTCTGGGGACATCCTAGGACTATGCAGCTTGCCCAAGGCCACACAGGCTGGCAGTGCTTGCTGGAGACATAGTGGGGAATCGAACCCCAGCTCTGTAGACAGATTCCTAAACCATTGTGCTACCCAGTCAACTCAATTTACCTATAGGAGGCTAGAAAGGATCTGGAAACCAAGCCCTATGAGGAATCATGGAAGACATTTGGTATGTTTAGCATGGAGAAGAGAAGACTGAGGCACGGTATGTCTCAATGGCTGTATTTCCTTTAATTGTTCAGTCAGTAGGGAAGCTTGGGAATGTTAAGAAGACAGTTGTAGTCTTTCAAGCAGAGTCCCAAACGAAGCTGAACAAGCCAGGCTGGGTTGATGCACAAAGGAAATGGTAATTAAACTGTAAACCGCCCAGTGACTACTTGAAGTGGCATGGGGCAGCATATAAGCAGAACACTTTGCTAAGCAGCATGCTGTAGTAGCCATGCCGTACTAGTCAGAGCACAAGCCAAAATGCAAACTAATTCAGAGTCTTACTAGCCTGACAGCAAAGAAAAGCAGAGTCAATGCAAGATTGAGGCCAAGTTGCTATCAGTCAGTCAGGTATCTCAGCCATTCTGAGAGCAGGGAGAAAGGCAGACAAGATTGGAATTGTTCTCAGCAACTGGGCTTGGGATGGCTGGCATTCCTAGACAGCTGCAAAGGTGCCACTTCCGGCCACGTGCAGAACCACTCAGGAAAACTCTACAGGCAAGGCGTTCCCTGCCAGAGGTTCCTACTTTGCCTTAGCTAGGCCTGACTGTCCTGAATCTTGAGATGCTCTCTTTCCTTACAGTCTTGGAGGTCATAGTCTTCCTAGGAGACTATAGTTGAGACCTCTTCTTCTGGATGGAGTAGGTTCTCTTTGAAGGGTCCCAGCTCTACTTACACTTCTAATGTATCTGGGGGGGGGGGCTCCATGGCTTTCATAAGAAAGATGGAACAAGCCTGTTTTCTGTTGTTCCAGGGGATAGGCTGGGAACCAATTGGTTCTTCTAATTACAAGAAAAGGAGTTTCAATCAATCAACAGGAAGAATTTCCTGGCAGTGAAAACTATGTTGTTGTGGAATAGACTATGTTAGAAGATGATGGCCCCCCTTTTTATTGACTTTTTGTAAATAGGGATTGGGTAATCTTCTATCTGGGATGCTTTAGCCATGGACTTCTTGGAACAGCAGAAAGTTAGACTAGATGGCTTTTGGCGTTCCTTCCAACTCTATAATGTCATGATTTTGTATCTGAGGTGAATTAGCTCAGTGAGCCAGAGCACTAGGTTGCCTTTGGGAGTTTTATTTCCCCATTGCACGGTGCAGAAGAGTCATCTTAGGTTGCCTTAAGCAAGCTGCATGATCGTAGAATGTCCCTTGAAGAAAGGAATGGCAATCCACCTTTGAGTAGTGTATATCTGGGCATCCTTGGGAAAGGTTTGTAAGTCAAAACCAATGTGATACCATGTAATTGTTTATTATTGTTACCTTTTATGAAAGGGGATATCACTGTTTCAATGGGTTATGAAGTGCATGCATTTATATGACATCTTCCAGTTTGGGGATTTCCCCAATAATGTTTCCAACTCCAACTCATGTGAAAGTATGTGCATGCATAGAAAGTAAGTGATATCTAAATGAACCCTCAGTAGAAACAGGTTAGGTACGGCTTTATTTTAATGGAAAGGTTTGGTAGATGTGCTTTGTTCTCTGTTAAGGAGTTAGAACCTGATTCTTCATCTTGGAGAGACGTGACCAGTGGGGTGCCCCAGGGTTCTGTTCTGGGTCCAGTGCTGTTCAATATCTTTATTAATGACTTGGAGGAAGGAATAGAGAGTAAGCTAATTAAATTTGCAGATGATAATAAATTGGGAGGTGTTGCTAATTCCCCAGAGGATAGGATGAAAATCCAAAAAGACCTTGACAGATTAGAGTGCTGGGCCAAAGCTAACAGAATGGATTTCAACAGAGGGAAATGTAGGGTGCTACATCTTTATTGTGATGGGGTTCCTGCATGGCAGGGAGTTGGACTAGATGGCCCTTGAGGTCTCTTCCAACTCTATCAGTCTATGATTCTAGTCTATGATTCTATGCCTTTTCTTCTGTGCTGCTCGATCAATGGAAAAACTATAAGAGAACAGAGGAGGCTGCTGTTGAGAGTATAGCAATTTCATAAGAACATGAGAAGAGCTGTACAAAGGCACAGCTGCTCCGGCATTTTCTTTCCATGTTTATCAACTACTCTAACCAGAAGAAGCCTACATGCAAGATGTCAGAAAAGTGGCACCGATGCATTCATCCACAAATGTTATATACTTTCAAAGAGAAATACTGGGTTGAAATAATCTTTATTGCTTGCAATCTATATTGCATGCTACCAATTTGTTTGGTCTTTGTTAACCACCCTGAGCTCCTGTGGGAAAGTCGGCACTGTCTAAAAATGCAAACAAACAAACAAACAAACAAACAAGCACAATAAATATATCCTGATATCAGCAAGCCCCATGGATGTCAGCCACTCAGCTAGATGGGTTTTCAAAGAGCTGTCATGCATTGTGCACACACAAACTAACAGGCAATGAAATGCAGTTCCCTTTCAGGAGCTGGCAAGAAATGTTCAGTGATCCAGATTAATTTGTAACCCTTCTTTCATTTTTTGAAAATTCTTGCCTCTCTAAAAAAATCCTGCAGCCAGGTCCACTGTTCCGAGTAATGCAGACTTCTTTCCCGTCTATGTCGGGGAAACTGGAAAGAGACATTTTTCACTAGTCCACGGAACTAGAATTTACTGGTCAGACATGAATATTAAGAAGGGATGCCCACATAAAACTAATTACCCAGAGACGTAAAAGCTACTCAGTCATTTCTATGCAGGTACATGAAATACATGAGGAGGGGAATACAGAAGCTCAACCCTCTCTGGCCCAAGTTCCAATCTATTTTCTACGTACAAAGGGTTATGAGTCCAAAGGGTAGAGACTCAACTATCTGTGGGATTTTTCCATGTGAATGAGAATACAGTGGACCCTCGTATAACAAATGGTTTGTATAACATAAAATCTGTACAACATGAAAAATTCCGGAGATAGGGCAAATTTGCTTATCAGAATCTCCTATGGGGCGAATCTGTACAACATAAAAATGGTTGTGATTTGGGTTTATTCCAATGCACTCCTATGGGAAATGTGTACAGTGGAACCTTGACTTACATGCTGCTTGACTTGCAGCATATTTGACTTGCAGCAAGGAGGGGCTTGTTTGACTTGCATCGCGGGATCCAACTTACAGCTCGGAGCCCCGGCGCAAGGCCCTGGAATCGGGCGGCAGACACGACCCAGTATCGCGGCTGTCACCTCCAAACTGCTCCTGGCTTCTTCCTCTCCTCCGGCAGTGGCGGCTTCGGCGAGGCCAGCTCCAAGCACCTGGAGCTGGCCCTTGGCCTTGCCGAAGCCACTGCTGCCGCCGGAGGAGAAGAAGGGCCTGGAGCTCGGGACTGGCCTCACTGGTTAGACAGTCAGCTCAGTCTTGTAAAAAATCTGGCTGCAGAAGTCTGGTCCACAATGGAAGCATTTTAGTTATGGGACTCTAATGGTAAGCATAGGGTTGTTCAGAACTTGGAACGTCAGGTTAAAAATCAGTAAAACTTAAATGATAGACATTGTTGCTATGAACATTAAAAAGTGGAGGCATATAACTTGTGGACTATAATTCCACTGCCTCCTCCTCTCTTTGAAGAGACATTTCATTTACATCCCTGGAAGGAATCTCCTATCCCAGTCAAATTTGTGTTAAATTGCTGTTTTCGGGGGTCTTTTTCATTGTCTGGAATAGATTAATCCACTTTCCCATGGGAAAAAGTTCATTTGACTTAAGGCATGTTGGACTTATGTCTAGACCTCCAGAACGGATTAATGACGTAAATCAAGGTTCCACTGTATAAAGGAAAATTTGCTTAACAGAATTTCATTTGGAACAAATTAATTCCTTTATACAAGGTACCACTGTGCCATTTCCCCCAGAGATCTAATTTTTATTGAAACCCTCCAAAAATCAGGAAGATCTCAGCTTCAGACTTGTCAAGTTCCATACAGAGAAGGTGACAGAGGACATGGGACTAGTACACCTAGCCTCCTCTTGTGTTTACAGTACATTGCTTTGGGGTGATTTACTTGAGCCTCAGCACAGAAGACATTTGGCTGTGGTTCCATCGATGGTCACACAGTGAATGTACATTATACGCTGCAAGCTGTTACAGTGGCCCCTGGCTTGTTTATTTTTTTACACTTATACCCTCCCTCAAACCAGTGTGCATGGCCTCTGTTACAACAACCCTTCCTCACAACTATTTTATATGATGAATTAGTCAAGGGACAATGACTGGCCGGAAGCCCTTCAACTGAGTGGTGGCCTGAATCTTTATTTCCTTGATCCCTGCCAAGGAGATTATTAGGGAACCTGGAAGAGGAGAGGAGAGGAGAGGACTAAAGATGGCGAATGGCTGCATGGAATCCCATCTGTTCCTGCTTCACTCATGTCAAAAGTAATCCAGAGTAGAAGAATCAGATGACTGCTCAAGAGAGTAATTACTTTCCAAGCAGCTGATGGTTGTCCTTGAGGTATCTAGTGGATTACCACAGGAAGGAGGATGCTGAAGGGATTTAACAGGATGCCTTGGTCTGCACCAATAAGGATCATCTTTCATCAGAGCTTAGAAAAGTTGCCTTTTTGTAGCACAATGGGCAAATCCTGGCAATTATACTACCAAAAGTAACTTTCTCAGTTTTCTGACTTTCAGCACTGCATCATGTGGACCCCTGTTTCCTGCTGGAGGTGCCTTGTGTTTGGGTTCTGTTACATCAGCTGACTTGAGGGAAACATATATATTTTGGACAGTAGGAGTCTTTGCCTTAAAGCCAGAAGGCCTTACCGAATGGCGTGAGTCTCTTTCCAGGTCTAGGAGTCCATGTTTTCTTTTGTGTTTCAGTTTTTAAAATGGAGCAAGCATGCAGGGAGTTTCAGAATGCAAATAAAAGGTTACTATGGATTTGAAGTAGACCCTTTGTCCACTTTGATGTTGAATCAGAAAGGTCTGGCTGCCAATGCTGGGTGAAAGCAATTGCTCGCATATGGTCTGGGGGGCAAAAAAGGTTCATTCTCTTAATTCCCTCCCACAGCTGCAGTTTCCTGTTACATGTTGTGATTTAATAAATAAATTTAATAATAATAAAAACAAGCAAAGATCAGATTTTCTCATGCCCTTCTCTCAGCTGAAGACTTGCTAGGTACATATGTTGTATTTTTCTGAGAGAGAGAGAGAGAGAGAGAGAGAGAGAAAGAAAGAAAGAAAGAAAGAAAGAAAGAAAGAAAGAAAGAAAGAAAGAAAGAAAGAAAGAAAGAAAGAAAGAAAGAAAGAAAGAAAGAAAATCATTCTCCTTTCCTTTTAGCAGCCCTCTTCCAACCCCTTCACCTCCCAGCTGCAGACTTCCAGCCCCGTGGCATTTTTCCTTCAAACTTTTATTTACAGAAGTTCTTTACTGAGAAACTCTTAAGTCTCCAAGCCTCTTCCTCCCAAAACAGCTGCTGTTGCTTCCTCATGCTGTTTGTAAGTGCTTCTCCAAAGGGCTGAATTTGAGCAGTTGTGATGAGGAGTGACAGTGCTCAGAAAGGATAGCCTGAAGGGCAAGACTTTTTAGGAAGAGTCCCCTAGTGAGACAGAGACAATAACGACATTACAGACCAACAAATGTGGCCAAAGCCACATCTTCAGTGGTCTTTGATGATCATAACTTGTGGTTGCTGTCGACCACACATACACATCCCTCCTACGTTGCTCTGAAAATGCTGAGTTTTGGTTTCCTCTTTTTCGAAGTACAAAGAAGGACCTGACAGATTAGGGAACAGGCTGACCTCTGTTTGTGGTTCAGACTAGACATTAGAGGGAACATGCATCTCCTGCAGTTAGCATGTTTTCTTGCCATAGATGGGATTTCCTCAGAGGTGCAGTAATCAGCAAAGTAAGCTGCCCTTTACCTTCTACCAAGGACGTTGGCAGGTCTTTGGGTCTGAGTCCCAAGTCCAAGTCTTTGGTACCAAGTCCTGAGTCCCACGCTCCAAATCCAAGTCCCTATTAAAAGCAAGATTCCACACACACACACCACAGAGAAAAGGGAGAGGTGGGTGGGTTCCAAGTCACAAGCAGAGTCCAAGTCATTGAAAAACAACAATAACCCCAAGTCAAGACTGAGTCAAGTCACTGGTGCGCTATAAGCGCAACGTTAGAGTCCACCAACTCAATTCCCCATACCTGCCTTCCACTGAGCAATTCCAAAATAAAGCAAGGCTAATTGTAAGATACCCAGGGGCATGGTGGCTCAGTGGGCTAGACCGCTGAAACTGTCAGCTGCAAAGTTGGCAGCTTAGTGGTTCGAATTCCAGGTGACACGGAGTGGAGTGAGCTCCCGCTGTTAACCCCAGATCCTGCCAGCCTAGCAGTTCTAAAGCATGTAAATGCAAGTAGATAAATAGGTAGTGCTGTAAAAAGCAGGAAGGTAAACAGTGTTCTGTATGCAGAAATGTGTTCAGCCATGCTGGCCACATGGGCACAGACTTGCACAAAACTGGCTCATTGGCTTGAAAATGGAGATGAGAGTTGTGTCCCCCTAGAGTCAGACACAACTAGCACACATGTGCAGGGGGAACTTTTACCTTTTTAATCGTAAGAACATACAAAGGTCAAGAAAAGCAAACTATAGAGATGAGGAAGCACATGTTGCGACAAACAGACATTTTTACCACTTGAGGGAGCACTGTTTTACTACACGTACAATCTAGTTTGATACTCCATGAGAGAATAGTTTTGCTATATGGAGTGAGTATATCTGCCCCCAAGAGGTGATAAGTAACCTTCTACCAGTTTGAATATTTTCAATGGCTACACTCAGAGGGTTACTTCAGAATGATTTTTGTGACCATAAGATACAAGCCATTTTGAGGGGAAAATCTGAAATATATTCATATACTATTTCAATTAGATATGGGCACAAATTAAAAATGAATTGCAAAATTCATTGAAAAATTGTTAATTTGATGAATACAAATTGATGAATTTGTGGTGATTTTTGATTTGTTAATTTGTTGGGTTATAAAATGAACCCCAACCCATCTAGAGACACCAAATTTTCAGGAAAGCTTCCCCTGACTCTTCTCTACAGTCCCTTCAAGTTTGGTGAAGATTGTTTTCCCCCCAAACCAGTTGCTAAAGGGCACTTTCCTAGTGGGCCCCACCTTGTGGGTGTATAAGTCAGATTTCTGAAGCTCAATTTGGGAGGCAAATTAGAGCAAACTCTTATTTGCCCCATCATAGTGCATTGTTGAACTAACTGAGAAAAGGAAACAGAATGTGCAAAGGGAGGGAGAGAAGGCGGAAGCCTGAGACATGACCTTAAAGGACAGACCTCGGTTTGACTGCTGTGTAAAACTCTCTGGGGTAAGATTATGAACGGCAGTACAAATTAAATAACAGGCAACATACACAACAAAATAAAATGTGAAAAGAGACAGACTTGCAGAGTTGGATCGGGAGTCCCAGTAACTGAAACTGTACTCTGAGGAGAAGAGGTCACCATTTTTGCTTATTCCTCCTCCTTACTTAGTCCATTATGCCCTTTTACAACTTTCTCCAGATGGTGGTGGGGACCCTCTGGAAGGGTGCGAGAGGTAGCTTCAGAAGACAGCAGGAAAGAGAGAGATAAAACTGGATAGATGAAACAATTTCATATTAAGTTCTTGGATTTTCAAAAGTGTTCCTGAAAGGCAGACGACAATCACGGCTTCCCCAAATTTAAATTAACAAACAGCTGAGCACCAGGAGAAGAACCTCAAAGCATTCACATGACATAGATGGAAGATGCTAACCCTGCTTTGTAGTTATTGAGAAGCTGTTTAGTCCCAGAAAATTATTCTAATGTGAAAATAAAATATTCTTCTGTTCCTACTTGCACATTTTCCTAATTTCAGCTAGAGGGTGCACATGCTGAACTAACAGGATAAGCATGAGCATGAACAAGAAAGCAAGCCAGGAAAACAGTTACCAAAGGGACAAAGTTTCCGTACCTAGTAATTTTGCAGGCAAGAACCGTTTTAAGAGCAAAGTGTCAAAGACACCTTCCTCTAAACCATTAAGGGGGTAACAGTTCCTGAGCTTTTGGGACAATGATATCAGTTAATTTTAAAAACTTTTAAAATATTAGTTTTTTATTAGAGATGGGCACGGCTCAAAAAAATTGTTTTTCGTTTTTCGTTTGGTCGTTTAGGGGTCCGTTTCGGTTCGTTTTTGTTTTCGTTGGGTTTTTCTGCAAATTTTTCGTTTTCATTTCATTACCTAACGAAAATGAAAAACGAAAATGAAAAATTTCTGTTTCGTTAGCATTCTTTTCAGTTCATTGTGTTTGCCGCAACGAAAACGAAAAACACGGCAAAATTTTTCGTTTCCGTTTCCGTTTTCATTTTGTTTTTGAAAAATTTTCATTTTCGTTTCGTTACCTAACGTAAACGGAAAAACAAAAACGGAAACGGAAATTTCGCTGAGTCTTGCCCATCTCTATTTTTTATCATTAAAATGCATAAATTGCCAGGACTGCCCCATCTCTACTGCCTTTCCAGAAACAGGCAAAGACCTTTCTTTTCAGGCAAGCTTTCCCTGAATGATGGACTACCTGCAGTGTCTTTTTATGACTCTAATATACATGGCTACACAAACTTTGTGTTTATAACCACTTATAACTTTGTGTTTATCTCTCCGTATGTGGTTGCATTGACACTATGTAATCAATTATTAGTTTTAATCTCCGGACTCTAAGGGAGCTACTATCTCAACTTTACATGAGTGTTTAGCTGCAGTAATGAACTGGATGAGGATGAACAAAATGAAACTAAACCCAGACAAGACAGAGGTGCTTTTGGTCACTCGAAAGGGAGAACAAGGGATAGGGATGCAACCTGTACTCATGGTGTCACCCTCCAAATGAAAAACCAGGTACACAGCTTGGGGGTGCTCTTGGACTCATCCTTGAGCTTGGATGCCCAGGTCATGACTGTGGCCAGGAGCACATTTACACAATTAAGGCTAGTATGCAAGTTCCGCCCCTTTCTTGAGAAATCAAGCTAGACTACTGTAATGCGCTCTATGTGGGGCTACCGATGAAAAGCCTCAGGAAACGTCAACTGGTCCAAAATGCAGCAGCCAGACTGGTGACTGGGGCGGGGTACAGAGATCACATTACACCCCTATTAAAACAGCTCCACCAGCTGCCAATCAGCTATTGAGCACAACTCAAAGTGCTGACCTTGACCTAACAGAGCACTATATGACCTGTGTCCTAGCTACCTCAAAGATCGAATCTCACAGTATAAACCAACTCGGGTGTTAAGGTCATCAGGATAGGCTTTCTCTCCATCCCGCAACCTTCACAGGTATGTCTCGTGGGGACCCATGAAAGAGCCTTTTCAACTGTTGCACCTAGACTCTGAAACTCCCTCCCACTAGAGGCCAGGACTGCCTCATTTCTGTTGTCCTTTCAAAAACAGTCAAAGACCTTTCTCTTCAGGCAAGCTTTCCTTGAATGATGGACTACCATTATGTGTCTTTTGTATGAATCTATGCCTTAAACACATAGACTTTGTGTTTATAACTACTTATAACCTTCTAGCTTTAATGTAATGTTGTCTATTACTGCTGTAAGATGTTGTTGTTCTCAAATATTTTAACATGTCTTAATTGTACTGGACTGTATATTATTCCTCATTACTGTAAGCTGCCTTGGGTCTTTTTCCAAGGAGAAAGGTGGGGTAAAGATACTAATAAATAAATAAATAAATATTTTAACTCAACAAAAAAAAAATTGTTCCCAAACATACATAAATAATTGGTGGTGGGGATTTACTGCACTTTAAAAAGAAGTGGAAAAAAAGATAGGTGAAGGCATAGATTTCTGCAGCTGGTGCAATGATTTATACGTACAAATGCAGACTGAAATATAATACCAGTGAGTTAAAAAGAAATATGACACATCTCACCATTGTATAGAAGAGGTGAAGAAGCAGTAGTGTAGGCCTTCTCCTGTGTCCACACCAGATGTACCTATGAAGGTGGTGGGATCAAGAGAAAAGCTTCTCCTGATCATCCTAACACCCAGGTAGGCTCATAAGGGGAGATGTGGCCCTTGAGAGAGTTTGGACTCCAGAGGCTGCTGGCAGCACCCTTTTGAACTGAAAATTGATCACCAGCTTTCCTTAGTCTTAGAAGTGAGTCACTCAGTCTTATCTTTTTCATTGTCAACACTGTTGAACTAGAAGCAACATCTTAATGAGAGGTGGCTAAAAGGGAACCTTAAGAGATAGGTGGGGCAAGTGATTTTGTGTCACCAGACTCATCCCTATTATCAGCCCAAGGTGGGATTGACACTCCCTAAAGCCCACAGGATGTGCAATTCAGCTTCTGAATAGGTCCCATGATCTTCCTAAGCCAGTGGTTCGAGGTCCCCAGATGTTCATGGACTCAAACTCCCATATACCGTAACAAATAGCTGTGCTAGTTATGATTTCTGCGAGCTGTAGTCCAAGAACATCTGGGCACCCAAGTTTGGGAACCACTGTCCTAAGTCACTGACTACTCTCCAAACATTCATTTTTGAAAAATGATAGTGGATTGCTAGCTACTTCAGTCTTTGCATTCCATGCTATCTTGCATTGTTAGCCTGTTGTGTGACCCCCAGAAGACCCCAGAGTTGGGAAATTGGTCCCAGCACCCATCAAAGCCGCCTACCTTTGATCTAAATAAATAACAATGGCCCACAAAGCTAAGGGGTGGCAGCATACCCACAACACTGGCAAAGTCATTCCACTAAAAAAAATGTTTAATTAAGTGATCTTTCATTTGAAAATTGGATCCAGATTTTGTTTTGCTTGCTGTGAGGTCTTGAAGCGCCGTGTCAAATTCAGGGACAGCCTTTGCAGAAACCAGTCGCCTCAAGGTGATACTCCGTGTACTGCACAGGGAAAACCAAGGCTGTACAAACATGAAATAAACCAATTTGTTTCTGAGTGCTGGTACCAGAACCTTGACAAAATTGTAGTGCATGTGATGGGAGGAAGGGGGGGACTCTGAGTGTTTTCCAGCTAGTTCAGAATCATTTAATTCGGCACAGATTTATTTGGCCATGCTTGTTTTTGAAAGCGACACATTGTTTCTTGGAAAGTGGTGGAAATGTCATGCTCTCTGAGTGCACCAGTCCCTCCCCCCGAAATCACATGTTCCATCCTCTGTTTCCCTCCTCTCCATGTTTCCTTTGCTATTATAACATGTCTTTAGTCTGATGTTCATGATAAAAAGCATGCGCCTATACATAATTATTTCTAAGTGACTTTTTGGCATCTCATCAAGTCTATTTAAAGGAGAGAAAATACACTCTGTCCCCTTGGGAGTGTAGGCGTGCAGACCGTTGACGATAATGGGTGTGTTCACCAAAAGCTTGGCTCTTTCGAGTCCCGTTGATGTCAATGGAAGAATAAAACCTCTGTTCCCCTTGAAATAGACTGGAATTATAGGCTGAGACGGGAATTATAGCCCTGTGCCGCAGTGGTTAAATGCCTGTACTGCAGGTAAAAACTGTGTCCACGACCTGGGGTTCAATCCCAGGTTAGCAGGCTCAAGGTTGACTCAGCCTTCCATCCTTCTGAGTTTGGTAAAATGAGTACCCAGCTTGCTGGGGGCATGGGGGGGCAATGTGCAGCCTGCATACTGTAATTAAACTGTGAACTGCCCAGAGACTACTTGAAGTGGTTTGGGGTGGTATATAAGCAGAACACTTTGCTTTATTAATCAGTCACAGCTACATTGGGACCATTCTATGTAGAGTGATTTGGTGAGTTGATGCCTATGTAAGTTTCATTGTTTCATTCATTGGTATTTTTGCCATTCATAGTGTAAATAAATATTAGTTAAATTGATATTGTTCTGAATCTTGTCTGCCTTGCCAAATTTGTGCTTTATGCAGCAATTGTAAGAAAAATGTTGCATTAAATTCAGCGTCATTTCAGAAGCACCATGAATCAGCAAAACAAACTTTTGCAGACTGCAAACACCACAGAGCCCATTATTACCTGCACTAGATACTGTTCATGAGGAATGGTAGTGAGCATAAGGTTAAGAGGACTGGATTATTTGCACCCAATTTCTGGGCTTGCCAATGCTCAGTCACAAGGATACATACAGGTACGAGCACAATCCTGAACCAGCTGTTGAGATACTGCTGACTTTAATAAAACAATGTGTTTAAAGAATGGAGGTTAAATAATATTTTGTCATTCTTTTGAAACATGTAGGCTAAAGCTTAGCTCACTGGACTGAGTGGGCAACTCAACGGGCTGCTCATGATGGGCCTTCTAATTGCTGTGCTTTTTACTCTCTTTCATGGTGCTTTTAAATGCATTTACTGCAGCTTGCTTTTGGTGAGTAGTGGTTTTGATGGGATATGTTTAACTGAGTTTTGACGCTATGACTTATTGTGGTTTTTTCCATTTTTATTTTTAAAAAACATTTTGCAGGTCACTTTGGATCCATGTATTGGGAGAACGGCAAGATATAACACAACAAATAATTAAAATATCTTAGCAACACAGGCTGAAGGACACTTTGATGTAGCCCAGAGATTCATTTTAGTGTTTTTTTTTGGTACGTTTGGCCAATGTTCCAGAAGAACTGATTTGTATGCCCATTTTCAACATACAGTGGACCCTTGTATAACAAACAGCTTGTATAACATAAAATTTGTACAACATAAAATTTTTTGGAGATAGGGGAAATTTGCTTAACATAATCGCCTATGGGGAAAATCCGTACAACATAAAAATGGGATCACTCTGTTTTCAATGCATTCCTATGGGAATTTGTATAAAGGAAAATTTGCTTAACATAATTTCATTTGGAACGAATTAATTCCTTTATACAAGGTACCACTGTACTAGTATTTGTTTTACCTATCTGGGTGAGGGAGAAATTCTACCTCAAGGAGAATACTGTACTGTTGAAGTATCAAGAGGCAATCTCTCTCTTTCTCTCTCTCTCTTATTCACCTTTGTAGCACACGCATTTGGAAGGACTGTACTGGGGCTTTCATTCTCAGCCATGACAGGGCCGGCTCTACCATTACCCAGAGTTAGGCAGCCACCTGACGGAACAGATTTGGAGGTGTCATAAGAGAGCTTATACAAATTATTAGTTTTGCAATTCAGTGTCATTAAATAATTTCCTGTTTCTTGCATCAAAATAACTGGGATGATCCGAAGTGTTATGTTTTTTTGTGCATAACTTGAGAAAAGGGGCATTGAGTGCTCTGCCCAGAGCCATATGTGGTTTTCAGTGACAAGCAGGCAATTATGTGCTATGCATAATTCCAAGAAAGAAGAAGTATTGGGACATCTTAGAGGAACAGATGGAAAGTAGACACCTCTGCTTCCAAAATCTGCTGCTTGAGCCAACTGGCTCATCCTGTATATGGTAGAGTGAGTTCTACATTTTATGATTAATCATATGACTTGTTGAGCCAAACCAGCTAAACCAAAACTTAACAAATATTTAGCCAAGGAAGTATAATTATGCAATGCACGTATACATTCGTTATCCACTTTTAATGATGGATGCTCTGCAGATTGAACACCAGGGTTGTAATTTACCATAATCTCTTGTTTTACCAACATCCAAATGTTTGTTGGAACTGTGGCATTGCAGTATACAGTTCTTAATGTAGAAGAATGTCCTTTTGAAAAAAAAATATAATATTTAAGGAAATACATTTTTTATTAAATGTTAAACTACATACCAACAGAATAAAGAAATAACAAACAACAATTAACAATATGAGTGTACCCCCATATCATATTGTTAAAAAATGTAATATTTACATGTTTACAAAAACAAACAAAAACAACCAGACATTGAACCTGTTTTCCTTGTGTTTTCTTTTGCAAAAATAACTCCCAGAAACTGCAGTCAAGAAGCACAAATCCTTGCCATAGCTGGATTAGAACTGCTTGGTTCTAGATGAGCTATTCAGTCAGAATAGATTTTCAAACTGAACCATCATACTTACATCATACTAATATGAGCTATTCAGTCAGAATGGATTTTCAAACTGAACCATCATACTTACATCATTCTAATATATTATCATTGGCAAAGATCACCTTGTAGTATAGTAATGTATTGTCCAGCAGAAAATTGTGTGTTATGGCTGTGGTGAAGCAGGACAGAGTTTAACAACTAGGGACAATTTCTCAGTCTTTACAAGACTGGACATAGTTCAGACTCAGTCTGTTTTTTGGTGATTGAAGGGGTAGGCTGGGAAATGTAGGTATTAATTGTCAGTAGCTATGAGTGACCATGGGACATTGTTTTCATGTGCCATATATGTCATTTGGAGTTCATTGAAGAAAAGGGCTGAGTAGAAAGATAAAGATAAAGAATCATAATGCATTAATTGATTAGCAACGATGTGCCATCTGCTCAATTCAAACTTTACATCAGCACTCAAAGTATGGGAAAATAGTGTGTGTGTTATGTGTTATCAAGTTGACTTGGACTTATGGCAAGTTATTTAAGGAACGGTTTTCCTATTGCCACTTTCCAGCCCTATCCTGGGAGTTTCTATGAATGAGTGGATACTTGAATCCATGTCTCTTGAGAGTCCTAATCCTGCCCTCTACTCACTACTAGAGATGGGCACGACTCAGAAAAAATTTCCGTTTTCGTTTCCGTTTTCGTCTAGGGGTCCGTTTCGGCTCGTTTCCGTTTTCGTGAGCTAATTTTCAAAATTTTTCGTTTTCGTTTCGTTATGTAACGAAAATGAAAAATGAAAACAAAAACAAATTTTTTTTCGTTTCTTCCCATTTAGCTCCATTAAGTGCTTTTCCAGTAACGAAAAAACAAAAATTGGATCAAAATCAGTTGTTTCGTTTCCGTTTTCGGTCCATTTTTGAACCGTTTTTCGTTTTCGTTTCATTACGTAACGAAAACGAAAAAACAAAAACAGAAACGAAAATTTCGCTAAGTCGTGCCCATCTCTACTCACTACTTTACTCTGTCTCTTACTGGTGAATTAATAGCCCTACAGATGTTGATGAACTGCTACTCTCATCATTACTCATTTGTGAGAAAATGTACTACTAATCTTCAACCAAGAGGTCCAATCAGGAGGTATATATGCATTGGATGTTTATGGCTGTATAGAAATTTAGAAATAATTACTGCAACTGGAAAAGATAGACAATATATCTCTTCATAGTGGAGAAGACAAGTAAGTACAGGATCTGTTATAGTTTTAGAAGAGGTTGCTGTGTTAGTCTGGGCTAGTATGTGAGGCAAAAAATAAAGAAGACAAAAATGTTATAGCACCTTAAAGACTAACTGCTATCTTTTAATGTAAGCTTTCATGTATAAGTCCAGGTCTCACAAAGTAGACTTATCCACAAAAGTGCACATATAAAAACAAAAAGCATTATATTTATATGCCACCCTATAACACTTAAAAATGCTCTTGGCGGTTTGCAGTTTAATTATACCGGCTACACATTGCCACTACTCTAAGTGACTTAAGTACTCAATTTACTAACATCAGAAGGCTGGAAGGTTGAGTGAACCTTGAGCCAGCTACCTGGGGCTGAACCTGGATTGTGAGCCAAGTTTTAGCTGCAGTGCTTTTAGTTTTAGCTGCAGTTTAATTACTGCACCATGAAGCTCTTTATCAATTAAAATATAGAAGCTAGTCTTTGATATATATATATTTAATTTTTGGTTTGGTTTTTCCTGACATACAAGATCTGTGTGCATCCTGGTGCTAATGGCATCAATTTCCCAAATTTAAATCCTTCCTTTTCCCATTGTGTGGCTCCCAAAGGTTTCATAGGACAAAGGGGATTCCTGGAGCCTGGCAGGGGAAGGTAAACAGGCTTTTAATTCCCTGAAGTGGTTGAGGCATGACCATGGCTGATGAGATCAACTGAGATGTTTGGCTTTTCTGATGTCAACAGAATTCTGGCCTACATTAATGAATCTGGTAGGATTATGCCTCAACCTTTCATTTGCATCAAAGGCTGTCTGAAAGCATGATGGCCCTCTTTATGCAACACCTTAAATTTCCTGTAAGGGATTGGAGTGATTCTACATCAGGTAGGATTAAAAATGGCGACATCGGAATCAGAGGACAGGTGTCGTTGCTAGCGGATCCTGCCAGGAGACTAGAGCTTGACTACCACCAGCATGTGTCAAGGCCTGCCCCAGAAAGGTCGGCTGCTGAAAAAGAAGCAGTGGATCACTGAGTTGGCGTTGGCCAGTGGTGGTGAACCTTTGGCAGTCCAGATGTTTTGGACCACAACTCCCAGAATTCTGAGCCTACATTGCCAATGACAAAGGACTGTGGGAGTTGTGGTCCAAAACATCCGGAGTGCCAAACGTTTGCCTCCACTGGTGTAGGCTGTGATCTTAGACACATTTTGCTGGCTGCTTGAACCCTGTGCATGAACCTGGTCTGGTGCCTGACAGGCTTGTCTTTTTCAAGAAAGAATTCAAGGAGTGGTGGCAGTCCAAGGTATTGTTACGCCTAAAATGAAGAACTAGGTGACACACTCGCCCCCATTCTATTGAACTCAGACAGACTGGCACCTAAAACTTACATAGACTCAGCCCTTGGGAATGTGTCAGTTATTTTGGACTACTACTCCCAGAACCTTTCAGCTATACTGGTTGGGGTGAACTGGAGAGACTTGAGGAATTTATGCAAAAAGAAAATATTTCTAAGCTCTAAGATGGGCCATGGAATAGCATCTTACTCCACACAGGAAGGCAGCAAGTTAATTTAGCTCAAGACATAGAGTTATCGTAGTTTTCCAATGGAAGAATATAGATGGAGATTCCAGAAGGAACAACTGGGAGGTTGCCATCCAGTATCTCCAACCTGAGGAATTTATATCACTCTTCCTAATGCTAGTGCTGAACCTGTCAAAGCAACAGGTTTTGTAGTCAGTGACATAAACTTCTTTCTGCTCAACCTAGAGGCAAGTTGAAGAACCCAGGGACTTTTGTGGAGTAATGTATCTGAAGAGAGATGCCGGACTTCTTCATCCCTTCTCTTTTCTCCTGTTTGCAAAACTAAATGCCACTTTAAGGTAATGTAGGGCACAGAAGGAGGTTCTGACCTTTAACAAGGACACTTTAAAATGCCTTTGGCCAGCTAGTTAGTTTCCTCCTGTCTCACCTACTTAAATGTTCAAAAAGGGTTGTTGTTGCTCTGGATCATACTTGTTCCCGAACCCTCCTGACAGCTTTCAGAGATTTCCAGTGACTCCCAGAAGATATGTAATTCTAGAAACAGCAGCCTGATGCTAAACATCCCCACCTGTTCTCCATTATCTCCCTTCAAAAGAAAACAATGTTTGGCTAAAGTTACAAACTAATGGAACCCATTTTCACTAAATAGGTACATTTGGTCATATGTAATTTGGTAGCTCGTAAAAAGAAAGGAAAATACATAGAAAATGGCTTTGAACAGAGGGAAGGAAATGAAATGAAAATTTTCCTACGTCTGTGATCCTCATCTCATTTACCTGGAAGAGAAATCATACTGGAGTCAATGGGGATTCCAAATGCAAGATTTTGGGCTGATGATGGAGTTGAATGCATAAAGATGAAGTGGGAGTATATATATTTTTCCAGCAATCACACCTACATTATCTAAAATAGAACACACTTGCATGGGTGATAGCCAGTGTTCACCTTGTGCCCAGCAGATACATACAACCACCTGGATACCCCAGAACTGTGTCTGGAAGTGTGCTGAACAGATTAAAAAAACCCGGGAAACTGTCATGGAGAATGGTTGGAAAAGAATGGAATAGATGGGAAACAACTTTCCATTTGTTTCCTCGTGTCGACGAGTGGTTCATATCTCCTGGGAGAGATTTTAAACCTAGAACCCCTTTTGGCTAACAAGGCCATAGAAATGGATCATGGCCAAATGGAAAGTTTTCTTCCCTTCCCAAAAAATAATAATTTAGCAGAATTGCAATTGAGAAGAGTACGCCATATATCCTGATTACCATTTCCTAGCTTGGCCTGTTGTTTCCCAACGTGGCTGAGGGTGTGCTCCCTAGTTTAAGGGAAAGGTTCCTAGTCAGGTTTTGTATATAAAATGGCAGGATACACTTAGGGTTCCCCCAAACCTTCAGATACCAAAATGTCTTGGGCTGACTTTTGATCCACCCAAGCTAAGCCCCTCCCCAATCACATGTTTTTCTGTTGTATGAAACATACAGTTGACATGAAAGCCCCCCAGAGCTAGGCCTAGCTCAATAGCTTGTGTAGGTTGCATTCCCATGGATGAAGTCGCATGTTCAGTCTCTAGCATTTTTATCACCAAATATAGCTGTCAGTAGATGCTCGCAGGCATGTCCAAACTTCAGCCCTCCAGATGTTTTGGACGACAACTCCCACAGTCTTTTGCCATTGGAAATACAGGCTTGGAAGTATGGGAGTTGTGGTCCAAAACATCAGGAAGGGCAAATTTTGGACATACCTGCGCTAGAGAGATCTCAGACCAGATGGTGTTGGGTCTCAGGATTGGAGAGCCCTCTCAGTCTACACTGTGTTGCAGTCATCATGGTCCCCACTTTTCCTGTGGGATTGGCTGCTGAGGGGTGACCCATCACCTTTCCATCTGCATACCTAGCATCATCACCAGATGTTACAGAAGAGGGGAAATGATCATAGGAAGTAAAATGAGACAATAAACAATCATAAGATTTGATTTCAGGAAGTGTTCTGTATAAGCTAGCAAGGTAACTAACAAGATGTTTACTATTGATTAGTTTTCTCTGTGTAGGTGCCATCCACTGCTGGTGAGGTTAGATTAAAGCAGGAGTTTAATTTAGACCTTAAATTCCCATTGAAATAACCATGGAAACTGGCTGTTTCCTGAAGTTTGGGAAGAACCAGTTTCCATGATACTACTCCATATGTGATATTGGTTAGGCTTACAGGTGTTGTAGGTGAAAAATGTGGATGCCATGCATGTCAGTGAATATTTTGATTTATAAGCACTCCCCCCTTCCAATGTTACACAGTTCATAGAATCATAGAATCATAGAGTTGGAAGAGAACTCAAGGGCCATCTAGTCGAACCCCCTGCCATGCAGGAACCCCCATCACAGGACTCCCAACAGAAAAACCTCCAAAGAAGGAGACTCCACCATCCTCCATGACAGTATATTCCATGGCCGAACAGCTCTACCTGTCATGAAATTCTTCCTAATGTTTAAATTGAATCTCTTTTCCTGTAGTTTGAAACCATTGCCCCATGTCCTAGTCTCTGAAGCCATGGAAAACAAACCAGTCCCTTCTTCAATGTGACATCCTTTCAAATATTTAAATATAGCTATCATATTCCCCTCTCAGTCTTCTTTTTGTAAGGGTTCTCTAGAGATCCCTTTTGATTTGGAGAATCCTTTGGAAGACTTGGCATTGGAAGGGGAAGGGGAAGGATTTAATGCCCAAAAGAATCACTGCCACCATTCTTGGGCCTGGAGGTGGGACTAGCAGCAGTGATTTCCAGACAGTCAAGACTTCCCTTGCTTGTCCCTAGCCCCACAAAAGCTTTCTCTGAGTCAAGAGGGCTCTTCAAGGAGTTCTGGAACCCTGGAGGGGGGGGAATAAGGAGATGATTTGTTGTCCTGTGTGATAACACCCTGAGACTTCTTAGCCGCTGCCCTCCCCCCAGTTCTAAATACAGTTATGTTAATTTAGGAAGGAAAAAGCCATTTGCTGTTCATCTCCAGCATTTGCTTTCATTCGCATCATTTTGTTTCCACTGGGACAGAAAATATAAGCACTGGGCTGAACATGTAGAATAAATTGCTTATCCTACATTGTTTTTATTTTTGTGGTAAATCGTTTTACTATTTCTCAGAAGCAAAATAACAAAGGGAAACAAAATCAAGTCTCATTAAAACCAGTTTTCATTGATTTTTCTTTGACCTTTTCTAAAACTTTGCATAAGTGGCATTTGATATTGCTGATGTGGATATTACCATGCATTCCTCAATAGAAGTTTTTAAAAACATTTAAAGTTCGCATGTGCACAGAATATGATGGGGCCAAAGGGAAGATTTCAAACAACAATTGGCTTACTTTAGTGGATAGAGTTCCAAACCCAGAGCTGAAATCCTGCACCACTAAATTGCATATGGAACACCCCTCCATACTGCTGTAAAGCTAAATTACTCAAAAAAAAAATTAGGAATATTATGACAGCCAAGTGTCCAAGTTACCCTATTACCATTGCTTGAGTCCCAGTTCTTACCATAGACCATGCAGCCGTTAGGTAATTTTAGACTCTGAGAACCCTTAGAAGAAAGAATAAATTTGAAGTAATGCACATTATCAAATTCTGTTGTTTAAGTTATGTCTGCAGAAGCATGGTTATATTACTGGGAAAGGAGACTTTCTGTGATTAAACATTTTCTCCTTCAGTCCCACAAATTGCCCAATTCACATGTAATAAGTTCCATCGTAATCCCCAGGACAAGAGGAGGAAACCTTCAGCCACCAAAAATCTCCCCTTGCTTGTAGCATCATTACATTTTCACAGGTCTAACTTAGGTAACAGGATTTTAGCCAATATCATCTAATGTCATTTACTTAATGTTGTATATCTGCTTTCTGAGTTTGGACATCTTCTAGCTTGCTGTCCTGTGGCTCCAGATGTCTCTCCCAATATCTTATGCTGATGGTACCACCCAACTACAGGTCAATAAGCCAACATTTTTGGAGATAGCACCAGTTGTTAAGTACCATCCATGCTCATCTGATTACTACTACAAAAATCTGACCCTTAGTTAAAACAAAAGTTGTCCATCAACCATTCTTCTGTTTTTCAATAGGGTGATAAGTTGCAGGTTTGAAATGAAATATGTCACAGGCTTCCCCACTCTGTGTGCTATTGACTCTTTGTAACTCTATGTCCATGGAGTTTTCTTGGCAGGAATCCATGGAGTTTTCTTGGCAGGAATACAGTTCCTACTCCAGGCACCTACAGCCGCTGGTATTCCTTGGTGGTCCCCCATCCAAGTACTAACCAGGGCTGACCCTGCTTAGTTTCCAAAATCAGGCGGGATCGAATGTGCTTAGGGCAGTGATGGTGAACCTTTTAGAGACCGAGTGCCCAAACTGCAATTTAACCTGAATACAGGTGGTTGCACCTTTGGCACCCGTGCCATAGGTTCGCCAACACTGGCTTAGGGCATCTAGGCAGCTTCTCCACTCTATACTATGTTCAAAAGCAATCCAGACTGATAGTTGAATTCTACATTAACACTGCTGATAAGATAGATACATAGCTTATCCATTGTATCTGAGCTATACCTTGCCACCTTGGAAGGTGCAGGGTAGGCCACATGGCATATATAGTTTTGTCTTCATCACTGCTCTGCAAGTATACCCTTTCCTGAGGCAGCCAAATGGTAGGGCTGGCTATGACAAGACTTCATCCTCTTTTTTTGCCCTAGACTCTTTTTCTGTTTGAGGGCACTGGCCAGAAGCCTGTCTGGTTGCAACAGCCCATTGAATGAATGATATCCAATACCTCTTTGCAAAGATGAGGACCCCTTTTGTTTCAATGTGGAGCCATGATTGGATATGTTTTGAGTATAAATCCACACAATGCAAATTCAAAGAGTCGACTCAATTTTTTAATTTTTTAATTTTTTAAAATAATAATAATAATAATAATAATAATAATAATAATAATAATAATAA
>JAHTLZ010000330.1:19771107-19784442 GCA_023846285.1 Phrynocephalus versicolor | reverse complement strand
ATAATAATAATAATAATAATAATAATAATAATAATAATAATAATAATGCAAAAGGACAGTATTGGCACTCAATCTCAGGTTTTCAGGGATACAAATTGGAGATAATGTTGTTCACAGCAGTAGTGTTTCTGCATGCACAAGGAGATGGCTCCATAAATATCTGTACAAAAAAGAGCGATATGTGTCCTGGGACATATGACTAAATTAATATGAATAGCACATGGGGCACTGCTTATATCGTATGTGTAGGCACAAGACTAAGCAATGCCTGTTGAAATACCTTTTAATGGAAATGGATCAGTAACGCCAACAGTACTGGTATTATTTCACTTCATCTATCTGGAAGACCATGGTGCCATTTTGGGGACTACAGTATCTCCATTGGGCAGATCACAGATCTTCCACACTGCCACTATGTTCCTTAGGTGTGGATGGAGATGTGTAATCTCTAGGCTTAAAACCAGGGTACTTCAAGGACCAGATGCAGAGGAGTGGTATCAGGAGACAGATATCTAGTCTCATCCGCTCCCAGATGCATCTGATGGGGCCACTGTGAGATACAGCAAGCTGGGCTAGATGGGCCTTTGGCTTGATCCAGCATGGGTCTTCTTATGTTCTTATATTCTTATGTTATGGCCAGTGCATAGGTAGCTCCTTCCAATGATGTGCTCAGCTTGTCCTTAGATGACAGAATATGCTACCAACTTAAGAGATGTAGGTTTTTAGAATAAAAAAAAGAGAGAGAATAAGACTAATTTATTAGCACAGTTGATGATTGGTTATAATATCAGGTATAGTTGAGCTCTGTTAGAGAGATTCTTGCTTGTAGCAAAGTTGCTGGGAAGGTGGTGCACAATAACTAGAATGGCATTGTTTTCCTGGGGCTTTGGTACAGCAAGCATCACACATGAGTAAAATTATACCACTATTTGTTCCCCCTGCCCTTTGTTTAAAAAGGAAACAAAACCCAAGTCATGTCAAGTAACTTCTTCAAAGCAGTTTCATATGAAGGGTATGCATACAATAGAAAGAATTGACCACTGGGCCACCCACTTGACAACGCGGATGGCCGGTGAGGGGGTGGGGTGGAATGGACTTCTAATGGGTATTTATATAACAAAGAAACAGCTCTCAGTCTGATGTTGTGCCAAACCAAAGGATTTCATGCTTTTAAGAGGAACATGGACTTGCACTGAAAACATCCAAAAGGAACTATGAGGTTCCTAAGTGAAGAATATTGTTTCAAGAAAACTAGGATGCCAAAACTGCCTGAAAGGGCATTATAAAGCAGCACAAGGAGACACTAAAGTGTGCCCAAAGCTAAGTATAAAGGTCATTTGTAAAGTCCTGTATTTGTGCATTTCAGTTTATTGAATATATTTGAACTTAAATCAGGCATGAGGAATATGTGGCCTACCTGGTGTTGTTGGTTTCCAACTCCCATCATCCTTCATTGATGACCATGTCTGTGAAGATTCTCAGTCATCCAGGTGAGTTTATCTGGATGTTGAGTCATGGCTAAAGGGCTTCTTTTTGAGAGATAGAAGCATTTTGCTGCTCATCCAAACAGCTTCATCAGTCTGTTGATGAAACAGACTGATGAAGCTGGAGCAGTGAAACGTTTCTATCTCTCCAAAAGAAGTCCAGTAGCCATGACTCAACTTCCAGATTGATGACCATGCCAAGTCCACAGCAAGAGTGAATTAATGAGTTGTAAGGGATCACCCCAAAAAACCCATCCACGGGAACAGATACAGTGCTGGATTATAGAATTTGGAACGTGACACATGTTATTGCTCACATGGGAAAACTGTTGGAAACAGACTATAATACCTTCAAAGACCAAACATGTCACTTGACATGATCATGTTGTGGGTCTCTCAATCATTCACCTTGGCAACCATGACCTGTGATGCTGTTTACACAATCAAGTGAGGACTTCTGGCTGAACTTGAAGGGTTTGTCATGGGACAGAGCAGAGAAGACCCAAATATATTCAAGTCTCAAGTCACCTAGCACATTATAGATTAAATCCAGCATCTTAAAAAAATACTCCTGAAGGGCTGGGTGGATTTTCCAATTATTTTTGTTACCAATCATGGAAATAGAATTAAAGGATTATGTTGATTTGAGATGATGTTGATTTTAGAAAAGTCCATTGCATTCCAAAAACCTTGCGCAAATAATAGTAATGTCAAGATAAAAGTTGAAAAACTCAATTCTCAGGCTCCAAATCATAGAAATTGTGACACTAAGTTCTGAACTTTCCTGAAATGCAAGCATTTTTTTTCATAGCAGCGTGATTTCTGATTTTCTAAGAACAAGAACCATGCTAGTTAATCTTTCTTGCATGTAGCAACCTGTACTGGATGGGGTCACTCTCCAATTGAAAAAAGAAGTGTGCAACCTGGGGGTGCTCTTGGACTTATCCTTGAGCCTGGATGCCCAGGTCATGGCTGTGGCCAGGAGTGCATTTGCACAATTAAAATTAATACACCAGTTACGCCCGTTTCTTGAGAAACCTGCTCTGGCTATGGTGACACATGCCCTAGCAACATCCTGGCTAGGCTACTGCAATGTGCTCTATGTGGTACTACCAATGAAAAGTCTCAGGAAACTTCGGGTCCAAAATGCAGCAGCCAGATTGCTGACTGGGACGAGATACAGAGATCACATTACACCCCTACTAAAGCAGTTCCACTGGCTACCAATCAGCTATTGAGCACAATTCAAATTGTTGACCTTAACCTACAAAGCGCTGTATGACCTGGGTCTTAGCTACCTCAAAGATTGAATTTCACTGTATAAACTGACTCAGCTGTTAAGGTCATCAGGGAAGGCCTTTGTGTTTATAACCACTTATAACCTCGTGTGATTGCATTAACACTATGTTTTCAATGTTAGTTTCCATCACTCATAACTTTTACATGGAACTTTACTCTCTTTTTAATTGCTTATGTTCTCTTGTAGCTTTAATGTAATGTTGTCTTTTAATGCTGTAAGATGTCCCTCAATTCTTTGTTCTCAATAGTTGAACATGTCTTATTTGTACTGGACTGTATATTGTTCCTCATTAAAGGGATCAATGAGGCCCTCATTACTGTATGCTACCTTGGGTCCTTTTCCAATGAGAAAGCTGGGGTAAAAATACTCTAAAATAAAATAAACTAATTAAATAAATAAATAAATAAATAAATAGTACAGCATGATGAGCAGCCTGTTCTTTATACAATTGTATATGTAGTGAATCCTAATGCTGCAGTGACATCCAGATTGAGAAAGTAGATTCTTTACATTTATTTTAGCCCTTGAGTTTCTCTGATGTTTCCCTTCATTTTTAGGGATATGAAGAATACTCACTGAACTGAGGGGAAATTTGGGGAACATTGTGGATATTGCATATGTAGATTTCAGTAAAGGCTTTGATAAGGTTCCCCATGGTATACTTGCAAAGAAGTTAGTAGAATGTGGGATAGACAGTGCTACTGTTAGGTGGATTTGTAATAGGTTGATTGATCGCACCCAAAGGGTGATGATAAATGGCTTCTCTTCAGCTTGGAGAGAAGTGACCAGGGGGGTACCCCAGGGTTCTGTTATCGGTCTGGTGCTATTCAATATCTTTATTAATGACTTTGAGGAAGGAATAGAGAGTGGGCTGATCAATTTTGTAGATGATACCAAATTGGGAGGAATTGCTAATTCCCTTGAGGATAGGATGAAAATCCAAAACGACCTTGACAAAGCTAATGGAATTTCAACAGAGAGAAATGTAGGGTGCTGCATCTAGGTAAAAAGAATGAAATGCACAGATATAGGAGTGGGGACACCTGGCTGGAAAATAGTACCTGTGGAAATAATCTGGGAGTGACATAGTGGCCAAGAAAGCCAATATGATTCTTGGTTGCATCAACAGAACTTTATAGTGTCTAGATCAAGGGAAGTGATAGAACCACTTTATTCTGCTCTGATCAGACCCCACCTGAAGTACTGTGTCTAGTTTTGCACACCTCGATTTAAAAAGGATGTTGACAACCTTGAGCAGGTCCAGAGGAGGGCGACCAAGATGGATGAAATTCTGAAAGAAATGTTGTATGAGGAGTGGCTTAGGGAGCTGGGAATGGTTAGCCTTACAAAAAGAAGGCTGACTGGGGATAGGAGTGCTATTTTTAAATATCTGAAAAGATGTCACATTGGTTTGTTCTCCATGGTTTCAGAGACTAGGACGTGGGGCAGTGGTCTCATACTACAGGAAAAGAGATTCAATTTAAACATTAGGAAGAACTTCATGACAGTTAGAGCTGTTTGGCAGTGGAATATGCTGCCACAGAAGGTGGTGGAGTCTCCTTCTTTGGAGGTTCTTAAGCCGAGGCTGAATCTCACTGAATTTGGCCTCTTAATGAAATATGACTTACTGACATATTCTTAATAAATGTCATGGCTTTCATTATGAAGAGAGCTACATGGACTCACCCATAATCACTGATGTGTCACTCCTGGAATGCTCTTCAAAGATTTATTCTTGGACTTCTCTGTGCAAATTTTCATACATATTTGTGCTTATTATTAAGTCACCCATCTACTTCTCTCCCCCAACCCGCCAACCCAAAAAGCAAAGAGCATGAGATTAAAAAAACATATTTTATTTAGACAGGCCTTTGGCATATAACATGTTCTCTTGGTGACACTGGTTTGATGCTGGTTTTGTCTTCTTATTGTTATGTTTTTAAATTGTGTTCTTGACTTGTTTGTATATATTAGTTTGTACGGTGTGCTTTTAATTAGCACTGTGTTCTAGATTTGGCTAAAGGCTAAATTAATAACTGAATTGGCCTGGTTCAACCCCATCTGTATGAGGTCTACAGATGTAGAATGCCCAGATTTAATTCTGTGGTAAATGAAGCAAATGTATTAAGTCATTGTGATTCACAAAACAATTCAATTTGAAGGGAGCACAAATCACTTCAGATTTCTTTTGATCAAAAGGAAAATGTAAAAGTATCTAGCTCACTAACCTCTGAAGTTAGGGCAGACGTACTGACCTCTTTCCGATCTGTCATTCCTCCAAATTTCATGTACAACAATGCAAAACCAAAAGTTATAGCCATTTCAGTTTTCCAGTGTAGATCAATTAAAGACTTTACATATCATGAATAGCTCCTCTAGTAAAGTAGGAGTGATGTCAATGGCAGTGGCACATTGTCACCAATCAAAGAGTTCCTTTTTTGATTGCAGGGTGTTGACAACTTTATATCATTGCATACAAGTCTGCTGGTGAAGCCAACATTGTCTCATTGCCCGGACAGATTTACTGTACACAATAGTTGGAGTCCAGGACATAGATTGAATTGGCTAGACCTCAGATAGCTTCAGACCAAATAATGATCCATTTGGGAACCTTGAATTGGCTTCTCAACTGGATGGGTGGACCTGAGCACCATCATACCTTTAATCAAGACTTTGTTTTAATCTGTGCTTTACTGTTGAGGTTTGCTTTGGCTGTCTTCTTTTGGTAGAAGGGCAATATAGAAACAAAATCTGAACTGGTAGCTGGAATAAACACAGACCTGTCAAACAATGGTTCCCAACTTTGGGTCCCTAAGTGATCTTGGACTACATCTCCCAGAAACCTTGGTCAGCATAGCTAGCAGTGAGGGCTTCTGGGAGTTCTAGTCTGAGAACACCTGGGCCCCAAGACTGGGAACCACTGAAAAAGGAGTAAATTGTTGCCAGGAGATCACTGTTCATGAACACTTGGTCATCACAAAGATTCCTTCTGTTCTTTGGCCCTCTTTTGCTACTACATGAGAGCCAAATTTGTCAAATGATTAGGGTGTCATAAAGGGTGGTTATGTGTCCAACTTTATAAAAAAGTGAGAGTACCACTCTTCTGATCTGGTCAGACCCTGCCTGAAGTACTGTGTCCGGTTCTGTGCACCTCAATTTAATAAGGATGTTGACAACCTCATACGGGTCCAGAGGAGGGTGACCAAGATGATTGAGGGTTTGGGAGAAATGTCTTATGAGGAGCAACTTAGGGAGCTGGGCATGTTTAGCCTTACAAAAAGAAGGCTCGGGTGGGATATGATAGCTATGTTTAAAAATTTGAAAGGATGTCACATTGAAGAGGGGACTGGTTTGTTTTCCATGGCTTCAGAGACTAGGCCGTGGGGCAATGGTCTCAAACTACAGGAAAAGAGATTCAATTTAAACATTAGGAAGAACTTCATGACAGTTAGAGCTGTTTGGCAGTGGAATATGCTGCCACAGAGGGTGGCGGAATCTCCTTCTTTGGAGGTTTTTAAGCAGAGGCTGGATGGCCATCTGTTCACAACACTATGATGGGGGTTCCTGTATGGCAGTGGGTTACACTGGATGGCCCTTGAGGTATCTTCCAACTCTATGATTCTATGATTCCATGAAAAGGTAATTTTACATTTGATGGGTTGTCAGAGGAGCACCTCCTGTTCAATAATGTCCTTCAGACTAAGAGCTCCCTAACCCAATTCGAATATTTGATTAAGAACCATAAGAAAAACGAGTTGGGGCCTTAAAGTTGTTCCTCAGTATCACCTAATGAGTACATTAAGTTGGCAGGTGTGCAGGAGAATGGAAGCAAGTAACAATAGCACCTGCAGTCTCTGGAGGAAGATCAAAAATATAGGAGACACTTAGGGAAACAGAAAAACAAACAAGCACCAGTGCTACTGCCTGTGATACCCTGCCAAGCTCACAGGGATTTTCAATAAGAAGTTTGGCAAACTGATCCCCACAGTTTCTCTGTCTGCAGACTGGTGCAGATATCATACAAGTTTTCTGCTTGCAGCTGTCAGCAGCAGTGCCCTCTTATGTGATGTATCTGCGCCATGTGTAATTCACTGCATGAGGAACACACAGCCTTACCTTTACGATATCTATAGAGGCTGTTTATCTTGTGTGGAGGTTCTTGGTCTTCCCAAGAAAACAAGTAAATCCACATAAAGTAGGTGTGACAAAACTAGCATCAACCTTGGATGCTTCTATGGCCCATGTTCTATCAGAGGAATACAGCCAAACCCTATAGTCTCTTAGCTTTGCTGATTGTCTCACCTCACTCTTGCTGTTCACTCCCTTCATTTTTCTGGACAAATATCCATTGAGTGAGCAAGGAGAAAAAGCAGTAACTCACCATGACTTCTCCTCACCCTCTTGTCTGGATCAGACCCACTGAATAAGGTGAATGAATAGGAGGGGAAAATAATTATGAAGAGCTGGACATGCTGGGAGCGTGCCTTTCCCAAGACTGCAAACATTTCGGGTATGGTAAGCGGCTGTTCACCATACAAGGAGGAAACAAGACGGTCTAGATTTTAAATAGTCAAGAATTGACCTTCAAAGTACTTTCTCAGTAGTTAGGCTGCAGTTAGTCAGGTTACAAGGCAGGATGTCAAATGGCTGGGTTGTAAATACACTTGTGTCTAGGTCTGTCAAGCTGAGGTAAATCACAGTGTGCCAACTCAGGTCAAGGTCAGTCAATTCACACTCACATAGTCACAGAAGATTCTAGTAATCAGGACCCTGGATAGCTCTGCTAGCTGAATGGGGAAAAAAAGATGTCTCAGCAGAAGTGTTACCTGAAGCTTTGTAACGACAGGCAGAACCATTGTAAGAACCTACAAGTGATACCGGCCCATGTTTGATTCTGGAGTGACATAAGTACATGACAGTGGAGTGAGAAATACAACAGGAAAGGTATTCCAGGTCTCTAAGGATCATTGGAGGAGTCACGTTCATAGACTAGGATATTATAGAAACGGTGCTAAAACTTCACTTTAATCCTCCCTAGGACAAGAGTAGGGCTCCTGTTTAGAGGACATTGTGCCTGTTTAATTTCTAGTTGCTTGTTGTGCAAGTTCATCTCCATTTAACATTTTCTCTTGCTTTTCTTTTGGGAGTTTGAATTAGGTCACAGTAACAGATGCAGGCGTCCAAGTAATTATCACATATTGCTAATAAGAGTTAGGCTGACCACAACTACTTCCATTCAGTTGCTGACCCTCCCCCCCCCAAAAAAGTATGTCATTTCAATATACAGTTCTCCAAACAGGAAAGAACTGCAGTTTATCAAGAGCAATGTAGTCTAAGGAGAGGAATAAACGTCCACTAGAGACAAAACTGAGATCATCAGAGTCATTTTCACTAGTTCCTTTTACTTAATCAACATTTTAAACTCGAGTCCCCTGTGGCCCTTAAGAACCACCTGCTCTTCCTTTTAAATAAAACACTAATTCATTATTACTTCGCCCCTCCCCCCATCCCTTTAAGCAAGCTGAGTTAAGTTGTATTTAATTCTATGGCATGCTACAGAAAGTCAGAAAGAATAAACTAAATGGCAGAGCTTCTTGGAAAAGAAAAACTCGACATGAATGTCAGCTATAGGAGCCAGAAGTGCATACTGTACATGTCATCTTTCTTTAGGTGTCTTGAATCAGAATTCTGCAGCATTAGTATACTATGCGAATCCAGTACACTTTGATATACAGTATTTGTATGAATGCTGAGCCACTTTGCTTTTTAATTATGGGGAAAGGAGAGTGAAAAGCTTGACAAGAACCAACGCATATCTTTGCAGTAGTTGTAACATTCCCGTTCTGGGAGAGGGCTGGGCTGTTTATGTTGTTGTTGTTGCTGCTGTTGTTCTTGGTTGTTGTGTCTCTGCTCCAAGAATGTTTTATAAATGCATGCATTTTTCTAAACCCTCTGCTAACTCAATGGCGTCTTCACACTTTCCTTAATTCTCTTAATAGATGCCTATAAATATTTATAGTCTTCAGCAGCATTTCAAATGTCACCTAATTTTCATAAGGATCGTGGAAATGTGTGCCATAAGATTGTTTTCCTGTTAAACATAGGTTCATTTTTAAAATACTTGGCGTAAATTACACATTGGCTATGGAAATAGGCCAGGCATGTGTGTCCTTGCATAACAGGGCTATTCTTCTTTTGAAAAGCTGGCCAGTCTGAGTGCCGTTGAAATATAAAGAACCCTAAAAAGGATGAAAAAGGGGAGCCTTGAAGTTGTGCAATATCGTTTCACCCTTGAACAGCATGTACAAAAGGCCACCTGGTCAGCCAGCTCTGGTTTCAATTTAGCACCAAAAGGGTAGAAGTGAGTATGGTGGACACACGTCTCCATGCTCCTTTCGTGTTTAAAACAAAGTGCTGCCTATATAACATCCTATACTGCTGAAAACTCTCTTTGGGCAATTTGCAATTTAATTTTGGAGGCTACCCATTGCCCCCTCAGAGAGGAAGGTCCTCAGTTTACCAAACTCAGAGGGATGAAAGGCTGAGTCAAATGTGAGCTGGCTACCTGACCCTACTGCAGGCCTGCCCAAAGTCTGGCCCGGGGGCCAAATCCAGCCCTCCAGGCCATTCTGAGTGGCCCGCGGCTGGCTGGTCCACCTCTCCCTCCCCCTCCTTCGCCCCATGTTTTTTTAAAAGAAAGTGGGTGGGGCTTGCAGTGGGGTGGCAGGGTTGGGGAGCAACCGGCCCCTGACACATTCTCAGCCACCAAATCTGGCCCTCCTTACAAAAAGTTTGGGCACCCCTGCCCTACTGGGATTGAACTCAGGTCATAAGCAGAGTTTCTATTGCAGTAGTATAGCACTTGAATCAAATAACAGTTTCTTAAGCTGCTATGACTAGAGGAAAAGTCCATCACAGGTTACAAACCATGATGGAGATGTGTAATCTCCAGGCTTAAAACCGGGGTACTTCAAGGGCCAGATGCAAGGGAGTGGTATCAGGAAACATATACCGTATATACTCGAGTATGTCAACCCGAGTATAAGCCGGGGCCCCTAATTTAAACCACCAAAACTGGGAAAATTTATTGACTCAAGTATAAGCCTAGGGTGGGAAATGCAGCAGGGCCTGGCAACTCCTCCTTTGTGAGCTGTGTGTGTGTGTGATGTTTAAAATGACTTTTAGCCACCGAGGCAAGTGCTTAGGTTGGTGGCTAAAAGTCATTTTAAACATTGTTTTAAAATGACTTTTTAAGAAGTCATTTTAAAAAGTTGGGGGGTCAGGAGAAGTGGCGCACAATGTTTAAAATGACTTTTAGCCACTGACCCAAACTTGCCTCAGTGGCTAAAAGTATTGACCCAAATATAAGCCGAGGACCCCTTTTTTCAGCCCAAAATTAGGGCTGAAAAACTAGGCTTATACTCGAGTATATACAGTATCTGGTCTTGTGCACTCCCAGATGCATTTGGTGGGCCCACTGTGAGACAGAGAAAACTGAACTAGATGGGCCTTTGGCCTGATCCAGCATGGCTGTTCTTGTGTTCTTATGTTCTTATGACTCACAATCACTTTCATAGGCAGGGATGAGAACATCTGTCATTTTCAAACCACCACCACCACCCCCTCAGATTTCTGAAACCTGCAGCATTTCCCAGAGAGAAAGAAGTTAGCAATTTTTTAAAAAAACTTCTTCAGCCACGCATGCTGAAACAATTTTCTACCTCATTGCAGCGGGCATGGGATGTGGCTAAATACCAACAGAGGGAGAACTATTTCATACCTGACTTCCACTTAAGTATTAAAGATTAGGACTAGAGCCTTTCAGAAAAAATATCTGGCAGCCATAATTGTGAGGATTAACATGCTGCCATTCACAGAGATAAGAGCTAAGCAACGAAAACCCCAGAGTCTTTAGTAAATGGTTCTATCGGTGTTGGTGTGTCTTTTGCATTTGGTCTTTAAACACACACACACACACACTCAAATTCTTTCCCTATCAAGTGTGAAAAAACTGGGACCCATCATTCTTCATAAGGAATCCTTGCTTGCTGGTTGACTTACTGGATACCCCATATAGCGGGTTCACTCTGATTTCCTATTATATAGATATGCTGTTCCCCGTCCCCTTGAATGTGTTCCTTACATTCCAGACACTTCCAGTTTCAGAGTGAGGGAGAGAGGATTCAGCATCTGATTATTTTAAAAAAACGTTACAGGGATACAAAGTTAAAGGGGTTTTTTTTATGGACCCTCAGGGAAGTAGTTGTCTTTTCCTGTGCCATGGTGTGTTGTGTACTTGTTGGAGAGTTCCCCAAGCAATATAGTCTGCCAACCAAGTCATGGAGTGGCCCGAACATAAAATACAGAATCCGTTAAAGAAATAGTTGTATTCAGTTGTGCTTGTAATACCAAGGGGGGCCTTGAATGAACCATAAGGGCACCCATGGGAAATTATAAAGTCATAAGGCAAAGCCAGAAGTCCTGAGTCTGTCTGTGGTGAAAAGAACCAAACTATTTTCTATTCTCCGACACTAGCAATAACAACACTTGGAACAGTTGGAAAAAGAACTTTGTGGAGCTCAAAAGCTTATGTGTTCCCCACTTGCAGAACTAAGAATAGAAGTGACTGCCTGACACATCTGTCACACAAATATCTCTTTCTGCAGTGATTTTGCCATTATCTGTAGACATTTCCCAAATGTTGATGTTGAATGTTTTGGAGAGGAAAGAAAGATTTCCTGCGTAGAATGTTCTTGCAATGCCAAACAAAATCTGCCATGTTTCTAATTCTGATTATTTGTCTGAGTTCGCTTGCCATCCTTCTGCTGCCATGCATAGTTTTCCACTTACGAGGAGGTTTGGCTGAAGACACCTGGCAGCCTAAGGCAAAGAACAAAAGTGCCTGTCCAACACATGGACCATTGACAAAAGGGGACCTAATTGGCTGTTGAATCTCAACAATGGTGGTGTGGCAGGACCCTTCTTCTACACAGAGGACCAGACCTCAGGCAATATACATGACACCCAGCCATTACTTTTTCGAAATCAGAGAACTTCAGGCTTAATAAGAGAATACATGACATATGAAACACCCGATCATGTGTAATTTGTTTGTTGGTGTTTATGTGTGTAATGTGCTGTGAGGTACCACAGAGTGACAGACTAGGACTCTGGAGGTCAAAGTTCAAATTCCCACTTGGTTATGGAAGCTCATTGAGAAAGTAAATGGATGCTGAGGGGAGGGCTTTCTGTGCAGATCTATATAATATGTACTAGGAATCAAGACCTAAGGAAAATTGCCAAATATCCAATTTGTCAATATAAAGACAACAACTGGAATCATGAAATCAAAAAGAGGCCCTTCCTGGTCCTTCAGCACTCTCTCTTTAATGTTAACTCTGTGAACTTGCCAGAATGGGCAGAGGAGGTGGAGAATTTGTACTAATTTATGATGTGGGGGTGGGGGGAAGCCACTTTCTTCATGACTCCAGAGCATGGAAAGCTTACTTTTTTTGGATTTCAGCCCCTTAAATATTCCACAAAAGTAACTTTCCAAAACTGTGCAGGATTTATAAGTCTTTTAAGGGACCAAACCTACGATTTATGGATGACTGAAGATTCTCAGTCATCCAGGTGAATTTATCCGAAAGTTGAGTCATGGCTACTGGACTGGTGAAGCTGTTTGGATGAGCAGCGAAACATTTCTGTCTCTCAAGAAAAAGAAGTCCAGTAGCCATGACTGAACTTCTAGATTTATGGACTTGTTTGTCTAGCTGCGTGCTTGATATGAAGACACATTTTAAGATACTGGAGGGGGTGTACCCTAGAAATTAACTTCCTCTCAATTGCTTGAGACACCATGGTCTTTCAAATTCAGCATCTCCAGGCAGATTTTTGAAAAATCAACCAAACACCATCCTGCTTATCTAAGGTGGTTGGGGTGAGAGAAATGATAAAGCCATGAAGTGTCACTGTCTTGAAACAGAAATTGAGCTGCTTCTCCAGTTGTTCTTTCTCCCTCGCAAAACGGCAATTATAATATTTTTTTTTAAAAAAACCAAACACTCACAAGAGCTGGAAAAATAAGATTATGTTTTAGAAACGCACACAATGATCCTGCTTAGTATCTTCAACACTCTCTCATGGTGTTTCCTGCTCTGCTCAAATCAAGAAGCACCGACTGGGATTCTCAAAAGCAAGATGGTTCCCATGCCAAGTCTCAAGATCAAAGAGGCAGCAATAAATTCAGATAAGTGTTTCAACTTTATAACACGGAGCCAGAATGTGGCTTCTTGAGAGAGGGGAAGATTTATGTGAGAATATTAAGATGCATTGCCATAGTAGGCAGATAAAGGAAAAGGCAGTCGCTGGTGATTAACTGACGAGGAACAGAGTTTCTGTTGCAGACATCATGCCTGTCATTTGTCATGGGAAAAGATTGCTTCCCTTTTATGAATTTCCTTCACAAGGTGGCTCCCATAAGTCATGGGAGTGGTGGAATTGTTAGATGGGGGACATTTCTAAACAATGCCAGCCTAAACTGGGAGGTGA
>JAHTLZ010000330.1:19729363-19771067 GCA_023846285.1 Phrynocephalus versicolor | reverse complement strand
AGTCAATAATATTAGACCGCTATACACATGGAATCAGTACCCATGGTTTCGCTTATCCCTTGCCTGAAAATATTAATTAAAACCACCTAGAAATACAGTACACACTTCCAAGGAGTATTACTAGACCTGGCCACTAGGGGGTATCATAGACCATGCTATAATAGAAGGTTTCTATATCTGTGTTCCTTGGTGTTTATGGAGATGAAGATGAGCCTTGAACCTATGCCCTGCAGATACCATGATCCTACTCTATTACCATCAGCGGCAAATTGCATACATTGCTTAAATATATTGGGTGGCCTTGGGTACCATATATTTTGACTGCATTTTGGGATGCATGGGGTGCCATTTATTCTCCCTCCTCCAGTAGCAAAATGTATTGGGGTGGCTCTGAAAGACTTGCAGAAATCATTAGGTACACAAATTGACCTTTTATGTAAAGGACAAATTCTTTGGGACGGGACAATTTTCATCACACAAAATTTGTACATAAATTGCTTCAGTGTGGTCTACAAAAATATGAAGAGTTCCCAGGTTTGTATTTTGTGTGGCTTTCTCACATTGAACTCAGTGATTGGTTGAGGGGGGAGGACCACAAACTATTTGCACAGTGATTTGAGTCCAAAGTACTGAAAAGCTGAGCTGTTATAGCAATGAAATATGGTTCTTTGGGGGAAAGAGATTTAAAATGTCAAGATTTTTCTGTAAAATTGTTCTTTTCAACCAATATCTTTCTGAGTGGCGTGCTAATCTCTTGAGCTTAAAAGATAAGTTTTAATGAATACCTTACACATGCACTGAATGTCTTGAATTAATTAATATGAGATAATATCATAGATATTTGCTTATGCAATTGAAAAGGTAATTTAATAACCTCTAATAGGATGCAGCAGTGTTCAGAGACTATAGCTATCCAGAATCAAGAGTAGAAACTTTTACGGTTGTCCTGGAAGTTGTTTGTTTGTTTGTTTGTTTACGTGCTTGCTTGCTTGTATGTATGTATGTATGTATGTATGTATGTATGTATGTATGTATGTATGTATGTATGTATGTATGTCATTTATATCTCACATTTCTCAATTGTAGAAGCCAAAACAGCACATACCATAAATTAATCTGAATAGTATTGAAAATGCAATGTATATCAAAATCAAAACCTATTGAATACGCTATTACATTAAATTCATACTTAAGCAACATAATTAAATGTATTTATTTAATATGTATATTGTGTATAAACAAACAAACAAAACTATACATACTCACCCATTACTATTCCTCATAATCTGTCTAGTCAGTTAAAGTCTTGAGGGGGAATCAGCAGTATAAAATATTATTAGAATTGCTCTAGCATTGACATGGAATTTGTAGTATTTTCCATTGAAAATGTAAAATACACCTGAGTGCAGATCAGCCGACACTTTTTTTCCAAATCCAGGCTTTTCTTTTCATTTGCCAACAGAGTCTTCTACGTTTTTTTTAAAAGAGTGAATTTATTCCCATTGGTTTTGGCGTGTGTGATTGTTTGTGTCAATATACAAGAGTACTTGGAGTATATTATGGAAAGTGACCTCTTTAAGTGGGACATGTTACTTTGGAAGTCCCGTGAGAGCTTGCTTTTTCCATTCTTCAGCCCTTATTTTTGGCTGGGAAAAAACCACCACTCTCAGCTTATACTCAAATCAATAAGTTTCTGAGTTTTAGGGGGATAAAATTAGTTGCTGAAATTTGGAAGCATTTGTAGGTAAGGGGGCTGAGTTATGAAGCTCCAAAGGGGGTGCCCCTCAGAAAAAATACTTCTACTCCAAAGCTGATCGGGCAGGAGATAAGGCTACTGCCGCTTCCCATATGATTCCAATTAGAAGGGTTTTTTCCTAGGCTCATCCCTTTTGGAGCTTCATAACTCAGCCCCCTTACCCCCAAATGTTTCCAAATTTCAAGGGGTACCATTGCTTTCTTAAGGTACCCTGCTACTTTGGTGCCCCCAAAGTAAGTAATTTTTCAGTGCATTTTATTTTAAAAAATATGCACTCCAAAATTATTTTTAAATATATGCAATCATAATTTACTTACCTTGGGACTCCAAAGTATCAGGGGTACCTTCCTGAAGTGAAATCTGGAAAGATTTAGGGCTAAGGGGACTTAGTTATGAAGTATTGTCACAGAAAAATAAAATCCACCCATATCACTTAATCCATCATGTTGCAGAAAGAGTGAAATTGCTCCTCATTAAACTGCAATTCCAGTATAACTTAAGTTATTGCAAAAGAAAATTCCCTGGGAGTAATTAGTTATTTACTTCCAGTTACACTGGTTTTACTGTCTAGAAGCCATTTCAATTTCATACCCGAAATGATCCCTGACTGCAGTTCCATTTGTTCTGTCCCTTGTTTTATATGGTCTTTGGCAAACTTCTGACTGTTCATTGCTTTCTTCTTCTTCTTCTTTTCACCCCTCTCCAGGCCTACCCTTGCACCAATGACAAGGAATGTGAAGTTGGGAAATATTGCCATAGTCCTCATCAGGCAACGTCTGCCTGCATGATCTGTAGGAGGAAAAAGAGACGATGCCACAGAGATGGGATGTGCTGCCCTGGAAACCGCTGCAACAACGGTACTTGCAGAGCTTTCACGCTTTCTTAAGAATGTGTGTTGCACTTGCAGAGTTTTGAATTAAGGTTACGTGTAGCAGAAACACAGGCTCCCACAAGTCATAGCTTCAATTCCCACCTTCTTTTCTGTGCCAGAGGAGGGGGGCTGGGAACGGCTGAACATCTGTTTGTCCAAAGGACAAACCAGCACAAACTGCCAAATCAGCGGTTCATGCCCATCTCTAACGGCAAGGAATGTTCGAGTGCTTTTGACACACTCCTCGTAGAGGCGAGAATGAGGTCACACAGAACTGCCTGTTTTGGTACTAAAGTGTGTGTGTGTTTTGTGTCCTCAACAGTCATGACTGACTCTTCGTGGCCCCATGTCCATGGAGTTTTCTTGGCAGTACCATTCTCCAATTGTGGGAACCATCCCAAATCAGGATGAAAACTAGTTTAGTTAAGATTCTGGAGAACTGGATGGGTTTCTGGCATCTTCCTTTATAATCAAATGGTCTTTCTGCGCTTACTCCATATGTGCTTGGCTTCTCAAAATGAAGGAAGAGTACAGACATTTTATGAGAATTATGGAGACCTTGCTAATAAGAAAATGTATTATATATGAGCCAAAATGCTGAAAAAAGATTGTGGGGTTTAACAAATCTGTCCCCAGCAAGGAATCTTGCAAGGTTCTTTGTGAACACTAAATCTGACAAAAACAAGGACTACATGGGTGTAACTCTCTGTGAGTACAGGTGTGCATAACTTTATGTTATGCCAAGTGTGCATAACATACTTGGCCTTCACCCATAGCCTACTAATGATTTGTTTTCTTTCATGGCCTGGTTCCAGCCATCCACCATACTGTTTTATTAAAAGAAGTGTGGACAAAGTATGACCTTTCACAAAATGGTGGTCAATAGTTTATTTCCTCAGCATTCCTCACCATTGTCTCTGCTTGCTAGGGGTAATATGAACCTCTGGTGGACCTCATACATCGGCTCTTACCTTGTTTCTCCAGTCTAACTCCCTGTGTATTCATTAACCTAGGTATCTGCATACCAGTGACTGAGAGTATTCTCACAGCTCATATCCCAGCCTTGGAAGTGCCTCGGAATAAGAAAAATAATCACTATCCCACCAAAGACTTGGGTTGGCAGAATCTAGGGAAAGGACAGACCAAGCCGACACACATGAAAGGTAGGACTGTATTCTCCCATGAATTGTGTTGCATTGCACGTTTGAAAAGCGGACACGTTTTGCTTAAAATGAGAGCGTGATATGGATGACTCATGTGGCAGCGCTGGTGCCTATTTTTTCAAAGAAAGCAGTAGAAGATGTCATTAGACAGCCTTCTTACCACTTTGTGTTATCTGTTTTGCTTTATCTTGCTAGGACAGGCCTCCGTCCTGCACAGGTATTTGATGTTTCAAAGTAAGCGGTATGAGGAAGGTTGTCTAATGAAACCAATCCAATTGAAAACCCACAACTGTTTCTTTGTTTTTCTTTGAGTCCCTCTGGCATTTATATTCTATTCTGGATCCCAGTTCTCTATCAGGTTCTGAGTCTTTATAGAAATCTGCACATAGAAATCCGGTCCCTTTCGGAAGAAAGGCGGCATAGAAATAAAGTTTATTATTATTCATTTATTATTATACTGTATTTTGGAACATAGCTTTCCTAATGTATGCATCTTTAATTGATTAGTGCATATCTCTGCACATTTTTCCCAAACTGCACATTTTTGACTGCACTCAATGGTTCAAAGTGCACATGGTCCTGTGTGCCTTTTTTCCTTTTATGAAAATTCACCACTCAGCACTGAAATACAGTGGACCCTTGTATTAAAAAATGGTTCGTATAACATAAAATCTACACAACATAAAAATTCTGGAGATAGGGGAAATTTGCATAACAGAATTGCCTATGGGGTGAATCCGTACAACATAAAAATGGTCACGATTAGGGAGTACTCTGTTTTCAATGCATTCCTATGGGAAATTTGTATAAAGGAAAGTATGCTTAACAGAATTTCATTTGGAATGAATTAATTCCTTTATACAGGGTAGCACTGTATATGGCTCTATAGACAATGTCTTTATCAGACCTCCTCTTGAGATATATGAAATAAGATATTTTTTTAAAGCAAAATTCAGGACCAGTACGTTTTTCTCTCATTTTTAATAGTAGAATGCACTGTTTTCTTTTTTACATCCTAGTCATATATTTGTATTTTTATCCAAGAGAAGCTATGATTCCTTCACTCTCTGCTGTTTTTCGTCCTGTAACTAGAGACTTTTTTAAAATTTAAGCAAGCCCTTCATCATTGAACTGAACTATTAATATTCTAGTTAATAGATTTTAAAGCATTCTAATTGTATTTTAACCCTAGAAAGAGTTTAATTCAGTTTTAAAACTCACAGCTTATTGCATTATAATGTCACTGCTCGATATATTGTTACTTTAATACTATTGTGTTTTACTGTACTGTATAGTAAACCAACCTGGGACCTAGTGAAAGGTAGGGTATAAAATACAGATACATAGATGGCATGCTATGTGCCATCAAGTTGGAACTGATATATAGCAACCCTGAGAGGAATATTACAGCAAGTGAAATATTTGATGAGTAATTTTACCACTCCACACCACACCTCTACAGTGAGGTTCCGTAGCTAAGCAAGGGATTCGAACTCAGGTCTTTTGAGTTCCTAATCACTCTGTCCACTGCACCATGCTGGATACGTAGGTCTGTACACATTTTATCAATGTAGTTAAGAACATAGTGATTCAGTCCACTGGTCCATCAAGCCAGTTCTGTCAACTCTAGCTGGCAACAGATTCTCAGTGTTTTGAGCAACCACTTCAACCAGTATTCACCTCCAAGGTCAATTGTTTTCTAGAACAAACGGCTTTTAACTTCCCATTCAAGATCAAGCCACTCCAAAATACGTAACATAACAACTGTGGTACATTACAGTATGTATATACAGTGGTTGCTGTGAAAATTCATGCCCCATCCATGTGATGATTCCAACTGAGAAGTTCGACCACAGATGCTGCCTCTGTTTCTGCTAATCATGATGTGCTGCCATTCTGCTCCTGTGAGCTGTGGTTCTATGATACCACCCACTGCTGGATGCTGAGTCCATCCTAGAGGCCCTCCCTAGATAACAGGGGGTGAGGGCGAGAGCTCTTTAAGATACAGCTGCTTAACCAGTGTCATTAGCTGGATGTATTGTATTGGTGTTACCTTTCAGTATGTTTACGTCAAGCCTTCATGAGGATTTTTTAAAGAATGCAATGATTATTTTGCCCATGCAATGAGTAGCAAAATTTGCTTTACTGCAGTGTTCATTAATAAACATACAAAATATATGATAGCCTATATATGGAGTAAGAAGTATCATTTGCACAGAATTCACATGATAGGAAAATTGCCAATACCTATAGCAGGATCTTGTCTTCTTTATAGATTCTAGATTTTTGTTCCCATCTATTTCCACTTCATATTTTCATTGTGTTCTTTGAGAAATTAAAACAGCATGCTCCCACTTCTGCTTTCCAGAAAATTTATCTACCATGCAAAAATTGTCCTGCACACTGCTTAAAAGAATCCAATGACACGTTGCTATGTGATTCTTAAGTGTGCAAAAAAAAACCAAATAAAAAACCGAAAACACACAGAACAAAACCCCACACCAAGAAAGATAAAGATGACTTGGAGCAATGAGAACACACAAACAAAGGCATGCTCATGCAGATGTGTATCTTAACTGTGGGTGGCCAACAAAATTGAAGGAAGCATTCTCTCACACTTTGAGACCTTTGTGTCCAGGAAATGAGTATTGCATCATTTTGAACAACTCTAGGAAGTCTGTTTTTAACCTAGAGGTTCCTATTAGGTATCCTGTACACTGGATTCACCACAGCGGGAATTACTAAGCAAACAGACTGTTGTAGGTGAGGTCTGCATCTAAGCAGCCTGGCCACGTTCGGCTCTGCTGCAAAGCAAAATGAATTTACAAATAGATTCATAGTCGGAGAACAAATCCAATTAAGTTGGGTTACTTTTGGCTTTTAAAAAATAAAAATAAAAATAAACTTTAAACATATGCAAAGGCCTGAAATTAAGCCTGATGTGGAACCCCCCCCCCTTCTTAGAGTTAATTGTGAATCAATAATTCATACAGTATGCAGTGCTGGAAAAACAAAGATTTAAGCATTACGGTTTTCTAGTGTTGATCAATGGGAGGATTTAGAAATCAGGTCAGTTTAGGACAAACAAACCATGTGGCCTTGGTTTCTATGAGATACAATGTGTTGAAATTGTTGAAGGCTATGGATACGGAAAGAGGTCTTTCCACCTGAGATCAGGCCAAAGTTTGCTAAGGGGTAGGTGGAAATTGAGCCTACCCCTTCTTTCCTGAAATGGCTTCCACCACCAACATAAAATGGAGCCACATTAGGGCCCCTGAGATACAACAGGAGGCAATAGCATTCCTATGTATGGAGAAGTATGAAACCTTAAAGAGGGGGGAATTCCCTCCATTGCCCAGTGAGATAGCATTCAGTAGCCTCTAAAAGCCATAGAATGCTGCAAAACCAGAAAATTGTGGAGAAGGAGAAGAGTGCAGCTAGTAAATTACAAACCTGCACAGACCTCCCCTCCCTCTTGTTAGTTGATGAGGGCAGATTGAATTTTTTTGTTGCAGAATTCTATTATAATTAAAACATAAATCAAACATTTCCTTGTGTGGCATAAAATATTAAGATCTGTACATCTGAACTATATAACCTGCAATCAGGTTAATTCACTTTATGGTGTACCTTTTTCAGGGTCTGCTATGCTTAGGATACTCAGAAGTAGTTTACCATTATTGCTTCTGTCATGAGGGTGTTTTCTGGGTTTGTGTAGCTTACTCATGATTACTCAGGCTGGCTCTTCTTCCTGGATATACAGTGGGAAAGCAAATCTCTGATGTCTGATGTCAGGTTGTACTGGCTGAGTGAAACAGTCAGGTTGGAACTGTGTTACAAATTGATCCTTTTCAGAATGCATTTAGAAAGATGATACTTAACCCCTTTTTCAGTTTCTTTGGGTTTGGAATTCTCTGTTGGACCTAGCGTCTTTCCTATTATCCTTTCATTGACAGGCAAAGCTCTCTTAAGGGAAACAAGGAATCAACATCAAACTGGGTTTTAATACAGTGGGCTGTTATTTCTTTCTATCAATAGTTCTTCATTATATTTCAGTCTATTGGTATGCATCAACTCTGCACTTTTCATTTGAATTGTATTATTAGCCATCTCGAGTGGCTATTGTCGGTAGGAAAATGGGATAGAAATGAAACAGACAAAATAAATTAATGCTAACTGTTGTGGTTGCTTTCCCCAGGTCATGAAGGAGATCCCTGCTTAAGGTCTTCTGACTGCAGTGAGGGTTTTTGCTGTGCTCGCCACTTCTGGACAAAAATTTGTAAACCTGTGTTGCACCAGGGAGAGGTGTGCACCAAACAGCGCAAGAAAGGTTCCCACGGCTTGGAGATTTTCCAGCGCTGTGACTGTGCCAAAGGGCTGTCCTGCAAAATCTGGAAGGATGCCACCTATTCCTCAAAAGCAAGGCTTCATGTGTGCCAGAAAATCTGAGGGTGGTTCTGGAGACTCCCATGATCAGACCATGAAGAATCTGTTTGCTGCACAGACTATGGCAAGGTGGCACCCAAGGACTGTAAATAAGGACTCAAGGGCTCGAGGGGCCCTAGTGACAGGATGATGCACCATCATCCCAAAGTGAATTATATTCCTGCCCTGAAAATAAAGACAATGGCAGCTGACCTTTCTCCACGATGTGATGGTGGTGCCAAATGTTTGCAGTAAGACATTTCACCATGGTTGATCAATGGCCTGGGGACTTCTCCACATCCGTTGTGGTTAGTTTCCTGTATGGTGGTTGTGAAGTAATGGTACAGAACATATTGACAACATGAAGCAGAGTTTTGTGGAAGGATCGTCCTGGCTATGCATTCTTGGACACAGAATGGAAAACGTCCTAGTCAACTGAAGCTTTTGGAAGGAATTATGGTGCCTCTCTTTACCTGTAAACTTTCACAGGTAACCGAAAATGGTGATCCAAGGTTGACACTTGAATGAGAAATGTTGTTCTGTTGGGCACAAATGCCACATCTTTCAGGCTGCAGTGCAGAGGGAAGATCCCCATTGCAGAGTGATTACCTCCACCAAGATGGATTTTACCTGGAATGGAAACACTTAAGCAGAGATAATGCTCTTGTTTCACCTTCAGCCACCATTGTCAATGGCTTCTGTTTGTCTCCATTTACTACTAGCACTCATGGATCTAAAAGCTAAAGCAAACTGTCAATGGATGCATCCAAAATGAAATGCTCTGTCTGCTTCATTGCTGGTTGTAAATATTGGGGGTAGTGAGGGTTGTACTGTGAATCCTTTTACAGCTTCATATCTAGAGGAGGCATCCATGTTCCACTGACTGTACATCTAAATGACAGTCTTGGCTGCAGATTTCAGTATGGATCTACTAATATCTGGAGGGAGAGACTGAAACAGAAGCACTGTACTGAAAAAAAAAATGGAATGAGAAAGCACCAAAAGGAACATAGGGATGTCCTAGTAAGTGACACCACAAGATGAAATAAAACAGCTCAGACTAAGGACTGCACACCTTTGTCTTAAATCCATTTTACAAATATGGATACCCTGCCTGGCTCCTGATTCCTACAAATGATCATAGATAACCCTTTCATCACAGCGGTATTAATGAAGGGACAAAAATGAATGATAACTTCTCTTATCTTTTCCCCTCTTTCCAAAGGTGTTCTTGGTGTTGCAAAGGAGAGTAGAATGCATGGTTGAAGGAGAGAAGGGTGATTTTGTTTGTTGGTTTGTTGTATTTTTGTGCCTCCCTTTGGGACTATGAGGGTTTTTTTCCTGCCACAATGTGTTGTCTGCAGTCATCCTGTCCACAGGAAAATTGAAGCTTTGATGGCAATGTAAGAAGGTGGGTTTAGCTGGCAAGCTTTTCACAAGCCATATTTTGCTGGCCTTTTGAGGACATGTAATGACAGTATGTCATGGAAAAAATATGACCTATTTGTGATTCATATCTATAAATCAAAGCCATCAATTTAGGTCTTGTGCGTTGCTTCCTCTATCCCTTCTTCTTCATAACCATGCTTAACATTGTTGATATTTGGGGAATCAGGAAGAATTCTCATTTCATTACCAAACAAGAATGCCCATAAAGGTGTTATTATTATTGTTGTTGTTATTATAACCAAACAAAGAGGTAAGGGTTAGGGTTAGGGTTATGTCTGCACTACAAGTAGAAATTGGTTTTGCGCCTAGCCATTTATGGCATCTTTCTAAAAAGATGGGACACCACAGTGTATGGAGAGAGCAGAGAATTCCCTAAGTCTGCATTGCAATGATCTTCCACAAAATGGAAGGAAAAGCATAGAAATGGAAATGCTTTTATACTTGATTGACTACACATCCAGCCTTTCAAGCTCAGCTAAGATTCTGTATGTGCCTGCATCCAATGATATCATTTGTTTTGTTCCAGATAGCCTATGTTATCTAGGGGAGACAAATTATGTGTCACATGAACATTTGTGACATAAAGCTTGGGTGGAATGTTTTGAAGTCAAAAGCAGCCTTGGGAGACAACAGATTCTTATTGGGATAAGGGTGGCTATTATCTCTCCTTGTTAGGCGCTCTTCTGTTCAGAATATTTTCAGTCTGTTGTTTCCTCCTGACAGGATTCCAGAAGTTTGTTTGCATTGTAAGCATGCAAGTGAGGGCCAAAGAAGACCATATTAGGAGAGGTGCTCCCTCAAATGGGGGAATACACCTGTTTACGTGTGCATCCAGCAAGTTCAGCAGTACATGTGAATTCAGCTAGTTCTCTTTCATTGAGATAAGTATCTTTTAGGGAAACCTTTCATGGCAAGGCCAATGGGGTAATTATAGATAATGTGTATCCCTGTAATGTCTTCTTTGTCTCTGGAGTTCCATGACAGATATTAAACTGGGAGGTAATTTTTAATGTGTAAACAATGCTGAGGTAAGAATTAACTCCTCTCTGAACAACACGTGCACCAATATTCACACCCCTCTACTTTAAATTGTGGCTTCCAAGTCCTAGTTTACAGCTAACGAAAAATCAAATGAAACAAACCTTGACTTTTTGGCTCAATTCCTGGCATTTGTGTGCAATGTTTATTCCCCCCACCCCCCCCCACCCGATGAGCAAACACATGAGGGCAGGAGCAAACCAGGTACTTTTATTTTATTTTTAAAAATGTCTGAAGCATCTGTTCTGAGTTTTCATTTTAAAAAAATTATAAGACTACACAGAGGATCTATGTAAAATTAAGAAAGGAGGTGTTAATTCTGAAGCTCCCTGGGACTTTTTTTTTTCCAAAGAGTGCCATAAAGAGGTGTACTTGGTATAATTCAGCTGAATGAAAGCAGGACTAATGCTGAAAATATATATCCTTTCCAATAGAATGTTTGCATTTATGACCGCTCTCTCACTTAGACAGATGGATGCACATGACTCTGAAATCCTTTTGCCTCTGTGAGACGGAAGGACTGTATCCCCTTAGCACAGCTGGTGGTTACAGTGTAAAGTTTCCCTTCATTTAAATGTTATCAGATGGCTTCTGCATGTCCTTCCCCTTATTTTCCTGCAAGATCTAGTATTTGAAATAATTTATTTACAGGAAGTGTTTAATAAGATGTATTTTCTTATAGAAGATATTTCATACAGAAAGCTTTGTAGCAAAACATACTTGCCAACATGTTGCCAACATTGTAATTTAGAAAGAAATGTATAAGAAGATGAAATATATTAAAACACCCATTCCCTCATGTTTGTCTGTGTTCTTTGCCCATTTCCTTGCATGTAAATTCTGGTGGAAAACAGACAATGAAAAGGCTTGGGGACGACCAAGAGTTGCTGTGCAGATAACTGTGTAGTGTCCACTAGAAGGGTCAGCCTTCTCTCTCTAGAGACCCTAAAATCCACTGGCATCAGCAAGAATTGGTCGATTACAGGGATGAACACTTTTTCTGGATCAATGGTGGCAACAATAGTATAAATATTGGACATAGGAGCACGTGTAAAAAGGAGTTTTGTAAAGTTGTGAAAGGCTTGGAAGTTGGCTGTTCACATTGGTGCTGTATTACTGTATGCAAACTGGATTCCTGTGTTGGATGTTCTACAACTTAAAGGTTGGAAAGTTACTTTGCCGAAGGCTGAATTTGGATATTAAGTTACTCAACTGTACGAACTGCATATATGTAAATAGGTTGCCAAAACAAAGAAGTCTTGTTTGTCTTCACTGAAGAAGTTACGCGTTAACTTAAGGCAGCAGGCTATGCTGATAATTATGGTGGACAACATATTCCATGGTCCATCCACACACTGGACATCCTCCAAGTCCTGCTGCTACCGTTATCACTGATTTTAATCATATGAAATATAATCACATTTTTGCTTCAAACAGGGCACACAAGGGGCACTCACCACTGAGAATTCTGAGCCTTCACTCCCGTGAGTGCCATTACATCTCTATGTCCATTTTTGAGAGGTTGAATCTCTCGCTTCTTGTCAAGGTCACTTAGGCGTACAGCTTTCTTCACAGGTGCCTTGTATTTAAACATTACTTTGAAACTTCAACCCAGCATGAATGTGCTGTCAGAGAACAAATGAACTGGTGAGGGTCACATTTCATCCACAGACCACGTGCCCACCATGAGACATGGGATTTTTCTGGCTTTGAGGGATCCACTATGATATTACCACAAGTGCCAAATAGTTCCCCAGATAAAATTTGGGCTCCTGTAGAAAAAACATCTGAGCCTTCAGAGGAGTCTCTGCACAAGGTCGAGATGCCCAGCACATATTTCTCTGCAGCCACCACAAATTACACAAGTGGGTGGATGTTGCTAAGCCCCATGGGAGCTACCATGGACTATGGGACTTGTAATCTGTCTGGTAGTTCTCAAAAAACTATCAGTACATTCACCCTGGTCTGCTTGCACCCATATACTCAGGGTGACCATATGGCTCAACAAAAATGAGATGATGAGTAGAGATGGGCACGACCAGGAAAAATGATGTTTCGAGTTGTCGTGTGTCGGAGCCGGCCCGTTTCGGCTCATTTCCGTTTGTCGCGAAATTTTTCAAAAATTTGTCATTTCGTTTGTCGTTAGTACTGGTTTAGGGGGGTAGGGTAGCGGGCTCCTGGAGGCACCTCTCTGGGGTGGGTGCCTCCTCTGGCCCGCTACGAAGGGAAGGCATTTAGCGGGCTCCTGGAGGCACCTCTCTGGGGTGGATGCCTCCTCTGGCCCGCTACAAAGGGAAAAGGAAGGGTACATGACCGTGTAGCCATTGCGTACCAAGTGGCACTGGCAGAGGCACCTCTCTTTTGGGTGCCTCTACTGTGACTCACTAAGAAGTACAGCATACTGGCATACAGGTTTGGAGTTTTTTGGAACTGGTGAGCGAGGTGAGAGAGGAATGCCTCTGCTGGGCGCCCTATGGCTCACTAAGAAGGGAAGTGTACTTGCGTGTAGTGCAATGCGAGTACAGATCTGGCTTAGGGTTGGGGTTAGGGCAAGGGCTAGGCTTAGGGTTACGGGTAAGGTTAGGGTGAGTTAGTGGGCTGCACCTCTGGGTGCCTCTGACCCACTACGAAGGACAGTGTACTGGCGTATGGGTTAGGGTTAGGGTTAGGGTTAGGGTTAGGGCTAGGGTTAGTGGGCTTTTTATGCCCGACTGGCACATCCCAGAAGTCTCAGTCAAAACCTGGCCAAGTGGCCATGCAATTGGTGGAATGGCTCCAAAAATTTGCATGGTCCTATCCTATGGCCAGCCCATCATTGTGCAGGTGTAAAAAAATAAAAATAAAAATAAAATAAAATAGACGTTTATTGCAAGAAAAACCAACTGCTGGTACTGTAAAAACTCAGGCAGTTAATTTACCTAATTTTTGCATGTTTCTGTGTGGTGCTTTCGTGGGTTTTTGGACCACGATTTCAAAAAAAATATTGCGGTCGCCATTTTGGATTCCCCCCGCACCACATGGCATGGCGAGATGACGAGGATGCCCCCCCACCAGAGCAGCCCAGGACAGGAGAGGTGGGGAGGCCGGGGACCCCCCCCCCCAGAAACCACCCTGCTGGTAGGTGCCCTCACTCAGGCAGGCATATTTTCGCCTGCTTTTTTGGCCGGGAATCAGGTTTTTTAAAAAAACTTTTTTTCTGTGCCGCTTGGCATCGCGCGATTGCCGCGATGCCATGAACGACAACGACAAATCAGACCCAATTTTTCTTTTATCGGTTCGAGTTCGAGTTATGACAGCTTAATTGTTGTTACCGTTTCCGTTGCGTAATGGAAACGAGGAACGGAAACGGAAACGAGAATTTCGCCAAGTCGTGCCCATGTCTAATGATGAGGATTTCTCAATATCATTAGGATTCCCTTCCATGTGTAGCTCAATGCTTTATGACTTGTACACATTACACTCTTAACAGTCTTAATTTGAATGGGATTATTTAGTTACATTTCCTGTTGAGAGTCGTATTTAAAGACATTTATTTTCTTACCATGGAGGTTTGTTTGATACATTTACCAGCAGCAAAGCCTTATCGTCCAGTTATTGGTTACCTTTGTCTGTGTGCTTATGCCAACGGCAATGCTTTATATAAATCTTGCCATCTTTTTAATTAACCAAAGGTGTAACTTTCGAAGACGGAAGAAGAGCTTTCCACCTCTGCATCTAATCCAGTTTCTAGATCTGATAACAGTGAGTCTGGGGAAACTGCAGTCAACAATGTTTGCTCTTCCCAGGGGTAGAGGGTGGAGAAACTGAGTGTAATACAGCTAGAAAGCTGCTGGTCAGAGATAAAGACAAGACTGGATGCTCTCAATAAGTGATGTCTTACTGCATGGCCATTCCCTTAACAGTGGGGACATAGTGAGTTAGAGCCTTTTTCACATGACCCCTAAAATCCACTGGCCACTTAAATTCGGACCAGAGATCTTGGGGGCTTGTCGCTGTTCCTGTGTTCCCATCCCCTCCGCAGTCCTGGCTGCTGGCTGTGTGAGGGGAGGGAGAAAATAAAAAGGAAGAAAAGAATGCCAGCTGACCTCCGTTCTGCCATCTCGCTCTTGCCCCCGCAGCATTCCGTTATCTTAAGTAGCTCTTAAAGGGGCGAGGGCCAAAACAACAACAAACAGAAGCGAGGAGAGCCCGGCACTCTTAAGTTATATCTGCATCAGGAATTCTTCAGCCCTGGAGAGCAGGTACTTGAAAAGTGCACTGGGACATGCTTAGGTGGGCGTGGTCGCACTTAATTTTCTGTAAACTCCAGAGCTGGTGGGGAAACAATTTTAAGCTCCGGAGCTGGGAGCCATTTGCCGCGGAGTTTAGGGGCCGTGTGAAAAGGCTCTTAGTGACACTTTCTGCTGGTAACTGACATCAGAGAATAATATGGTCCCACCTTAAGATGTCTCCCCATTTGTGTTGCAAAGCCCACAAAAACTCCCTGTTTACATCTGTGCCGTCTCCTCTACAACCTTTTAAGCACTGGATCACTTAAACATTATTTATTTATTTATTTATTTATTTATTTATTTATTTATTTATTTATTTATTTATTTATTTGTTTGTTTGTTTATTTGTTTGTTTGTTTGTTTGTTTGTTTAAGCACAGTGTTCTGCTTATATACCGCCCCATACCATAGTCTCTGGGTGGTTTACAGTTTTTAATTACAGTATGCAAGCTACACATTGCCCCCTCCCCAGCAACCTTTGTACTCATTTTATCGGCCTCGGAAGGATGGAAGGCTGAGTCAACCATTTATTTATTTATTTATACAACTTATATGCCGCCCACTACCCAAAGGTCTCTGGGTGGCTTACCATTAACATGAACAGTTAAAACAATTAGAACATTAAAATGTCAGTGAATAATTAAAAATGTTAAAAACATTTAAATATAAATTATGGCCTTATCTGTTGAATTTTACAGTCAGGTCAGCTTTCCTTTCTTCTCATTCATCAGTCTATGCAATATTTTGTCTTTGTGAAGAGTTCTAGAGCTTTCGGAAGCTTGCCCAGAATTTTCAGCATATTTTGTTGGGCCTAATAAAATTCCTGTCCAAGCACGGACTTTGGAATGTACTTAAGGGCTAACATGGCTTGCTTGGTTGATCTTTAAAATGAATTTATTTTCACTGAAGCACTTGAACTTATAACCTTACTGTAGAGAAAACAGAGTCCTTGGGTTCCTTCAATCATTACAACAGACCTTTAACCCTCTTGTGGTTAATATATTTTCTATCCAAACACTAAGTGCTTTGTGAAAAATGACCACCCAACAAAGAACAAAAATCCTACATGAAAAGTCATTTCCGTGTAGGAAATGACATAAGTCCCATATGTAGATCACCACATGCGACAGTCATATGCACGCATGTACCTTGCAAACATGTGCACAAAGTGATTTACAAATATGTAAAACATGTTGATGTATATGTGGGAATTCGTTACAATGTCCTAGGTGGTTTCTATAATGTGTGAACTGGCTCAGATCCACTATCAGAAAAGTATTCTTGCTTTAGTATAAACACCACCACCCCACGTTCTTCATCTAAGACTTATAGCCAATCATATGCATATTTAATTTGAATTCCTACTGTGAGCAGTAAGATTGCTTTATAAGTGCACATAGCTTTACACATCAGTGCTACTGAAATTCATTATAGTTGTTAATTCCAGCTGGAAAAGAACTAAAATACACAGATCTAATCCAACCATAGATTCAGTGGGTTTAGTCAACTAATCATCATCATGGGCCATCAAATAAGTTCTGACCTATGGTTGAAACTTCTCTGGGTTTTAGGAACTAACAATAATGTTTAAGGCACATACATACACCACAGACAGTTAATGCTGCAGTTCTGCCCCTGTTTTGAAAAAGTAAAACAATTTTTTATTCCATGTAAACTTCTGATTAAGATCTGGCTGTTCACACCCTTTACTGGGACCGCTGAATGCTGTGTGTTGATTTCATATGATTTTTTTTTCTGGAGAAAACTAAAAATAAAAGTGATCATCCTTGGTGTGGGTGACTAAACAAAGCAAAATTTAAGGTGTTTTTTTTAAACTTATTTCCAAAATAGAATTTAAATTTTCATTTCTGGCTAGGATGGAATAGCTAATACTTCATTCACGAAAATTACTTCTCAGCATTTTATTCACACAAACAATCTGCAATTACCAGGAATGGGAAGCATAATCCATCAAGCAGATGAAACAGATGAAAGAGCTAGGATACCCAAACCAGGGAAGAAAATCTAGCTGTCAGCTGCTTGCGGGTTCAAGGCTATAAGAAAACTCAGTAATCTATATTTAAACAGATTACCCTCTTTTCCCAGGATGTATTCAATGGTAACGCCATATTTCATTTTCTGCTAATGGAAGCCTAGTGGTACATAGCCATTATGAATGTGTTGCTTAAATAAAGCAAGGGAGTAAATACCATTAAACATCATTCTCATTGCACCACCTGTGCCGCAGGTATAAGACGGACTGAGTTATGAAGGACAGAGTTATAGTACCATTAATAGTGATATTTCTTTCTTTATCCATATCAGAATGTTGCACTGTTTGTTTGTTTACTACTCTGGGTAGATAACAAAATGAAATGAAATGGCATATTATAATGACAAAAACACCAAATACAAATAAGGCTGGACACAATACAGTAACTTTCAAAAGACAATAAAATACAAGAATAAGAGAAGTTGACTGATACAAAATGGAATAAATGGAAATATAAAATGAATTGATTTGGGTGGGGCAAAGCTGTGAAAGGCTTGCAGAAAACAACCAAGTCTTCCATTGTCTCTCAAGCCAAGGAAGGATGGGTCCAAATGCATCTTGGATGAAAGGGATTACGAAAGTAATGTGGGCACTGCAGAGATGGTCCAACTCTGAGTGGCGGATTTCCAGGCCTCCAAGATGGGCAGGTAGGGCAAGTAGATGTTTTGACAGAGAGCCACTCAGAGGTCCTAAATTGTTAAGGGCTTTAAATGTCAGCATAAACATCTTGAACCTGGCCCCAAAATCATGGACAAATATGGCACATAGGTAAATTTTTTTTAAAAAAAATAGATGTTTTTAACCACTTCAATAGTATTATTTCAACCATTTGTTAGATCTCCTATTGCACACGTGGTGAGGCAAGAATTGTATGTGCATAAGTGATGTGTTGATTGAATTTCTCCATGCTCGCAGAAAGTTTTCCCTGCCTCTAGGTAGCCCTGTTTTTCTTGATTGCTGTATTCTATGATCTTCCATCTTCAAAGTCTATTAAGCGACTTCCAGATGGTCCAGCTAGAGTCTTGTCCTGGTGGAAAACACTTTTCAGCATTCATCTATTTGGCAAGGTGATGAGGGGAAAAACAAAATCAGCAGGTGCAGGATACATTCCTAGTTAGTTTTGCTGAAGTGGCTTCTTTTAAATCAACAAGTTGCAGTTCAAGAACACCTGGGTTATTCAATGCTGGAAATCACTGTTTTGCAGACATATTGAAGATATAGGTCCTGCATTGCATGTAACCACTCAAAGTGATGGACATGTGACACTCAGACATTAGACTGCAATTCCCATGATCTACCACAATTAACTAGCAGGGGTATTTAACCTGTTATCTTCCAGCTGTCTGGGACTTCAACTCCCAGAAGGTCAAGTCTACATGCCCAATAGTATGTAGTCTGAGAGCTGAAGTCTAAAACAGCCAGAGGACCAAAGGCTGAAAAATCACTGGGCTATGGTATCTGGGGCCAACACAATTGCAGCACAAAAATACATGTAGAAGGCCAGATGTCCCCCACAATGAAGTCATATGCATTAAACATAGACAGAAACACACATATGGAAAATCAAGGATGGTTTTCAAACATACACAAGTACACCGTCTGCCCTTTACAGTTTGCAATTATTGTTTTTTCTTCTCATTCTTGGAAGGGATAAAAGCTCGCTGATCAAAGTGTTGTGCTGCTAAAGCTGAAGAAAATATAAAGAAGTTTATTTCATTGAGGAGTCTTCTGAGCCCTCTTAATTTGTGCTTTCTTGTTCTTTGCCTCTCGGCCATTCTTTTCATCATTAGCTCTTCCATAATTGTGCCAGTGCCTCTCTACTCAGTGAATAGGACCCTGATTCCATCTCCCTCAGTCCAGAGAACATGGGTTAAGTGCAAGGCCAGGTTTTCTGAAAGATATTAACTCCCTTGTTAGAAAATGCAATTCTGTTTAATGCTGCCTGTGGGCATTGTAGCCCAACAAAACTGGAAGAGTGAACGAGTCTAGATTAGATTAAACCAGACAACCGGGCCAACTGAATGTAAACTTGAACAGAAAAGGCAGGGACCCATATTATGCCAGCTAGAGATGGGCACGACTCGGGAAAATGACGTTTTCGAGTTGTCGTGTGTCGGAGGCAGCCTGTGTCGGCTCGTTTCCGTTTTTCGCGAAAATTCGCAAAAATTAGTCGGTTCGTTTTTTCGTTTTTTCGTTATCGTTATACTGGTTTTTTTTGGGGGGGTAGCGGGCTCCTGGAGGCACCTCTGTGGGGTGGGTGCCTCCGCCGGCCCGCTATAAAGGGAAAGTGGGCTCCTGGAGGCACCCGTGGGTGCCTCCTATCCTCACCCACTAGGATGGGACAGCAGCAGCAGGCTCCAAGAGACCCCTCAACATGGGGGTCTCCCCTCCTCACCTGCTGCTGCTGCAAAATGGCATGCATAACCATATGGCTATGCATACCATTTGCAGGCAGAGACCTGCTCAAGTACCTGATCCCCTGGTACGAGCGTGTCGCACCTGCCATGTCCCACAAAGAAGTGAATCGTACTTGCGTGTGTAGTGCAATGCAAGTAGATCTGGCTATGGGCTAAGGTGGCTTAGTGCAAAGGCTAGGGTTAGGCTAATGACGGGTAAGGTTACGGTGGGCTATTGGGTTGCACCTCTGGGTGCCTCTCTGACCCACTAAGAAGACAGTCTGTGACGTATGGGTAAGGAGTCAAGGATTAGGGTTAGGGGGTTAGGGGGCTAGGGCAGGTTTTAGGGGGCTTTTTGGTACATCCCAGAAGTCTCAGTGGCCAAGTGGCCATGCGATTGGTGGGATGGCTCCAAAAATTTGCATGGTCGTCCCCTCCCACATGGCTGGCCAGGCCACTGGGCCAGCCCATCATTGCGCACTGCGCAGGTGTAAAAAAAATAAAATCAAATCAAATCAATGGAGGACAGAGGAGGAGAGGAGAGACATTTTGTTGCAAGAAAAAACCCACTGCTACTGTGAAAAATCTGGCAGTTTATAAATTTCCGCATGTTTCTGTTGTGCTTGTGTGTTTTTGGACCACGATTTCAAAACCAATATTGCGTTCGCTGCCCCATTTTGGATCCCCCGCCCACACCGCATGGCATGGCAACTCGAGTCCGGCTGCCCAGGATGGGGGGGAAGCGGGACCACCCCTCCAGAAACAATCCCTCCGGTAGGTGCCCTGCGCCCTTAGTCAAGAAGGCATTTTTCTTCCTGCTTTTTGGCCCGGGAATGGGTGGGGGGGAGACCCGGGAGAGTTTAAAAAAGTTTTTTCCTGTGCCGCCCGTGCCGCTTGCTTGCACTTTGGCGGCCGGCGGCGAGACTGGGCTTTTTGCGGCGGGCGAGCCTGCGGCAAGTCCCACCAGACCAGAGCATCCCAGGACGGGGGGGAGGCCGGGACCCCCCCTCCAGACCAGAACCCCCCCCTCCGGTAGGTGCCCTGAGGCACGGCAGGCATTTTCCGCCTGCTTTTTGGCCCGGGAATGGGTGGGGGGGGAGAGTTTAAAAGTTTTTTCCTGTGCCATCCGTGCTGCTTGAGCCGGCGGCGAGACTCGTGCCGTGCGGGAATGGGTGGGGGGAGAGTTTAAAAGTTTTTTCCTGTGCCGTCCGTGCTGCTTGAGCAGGCGGCGAGACTCGTGCCGTGCGGGAATGGGTGGGGGGAGAGTTTAAAAGTTTTTTCCTGTGCCGTCCGTGCTGCTTGAGCCGGCGGCGAGACTCGTGCCGTGCGGGAATGGGTGGGGGGAGAGTTTAAAAGTTTTTTCCTGTGCCGTCCGTGCCGCTTGAGCCGGCGGCGAGACTTGTGCCGTGCGGCTTGTTGCTGCTGCGAGCCTGCGGCGAGTCCCACCAGAGCAGCCCAGGAGGGAGGAGGGGGGGAGGCCGGGGACCTCCAGAAACCACCCCTCTGGTAGGTGCCCTGAGGCACGGCAGGCATATTTCCGCCTGCTTTTTGGCCGGGAACCGGGTTTTTTAACTTTTAAAAACTTTTTTTCTGTGCCGCTTGGCATCGCGCGCGATCGCGCGATGCAAGTAACGAGCACGACAAATCAGACCAAATTGTTCGTTTGTCTGTTCGAGCTCGAAGTCTGGCGGAGTAATTCCCGTTACCGTTTCCGTAGAGTAATGGAACCGAGTAACAGAAACGGAAACGGAAATACCGCTAAGTCGTGCCCATCTCTAATGCCAGCTCTGGTTTTCAGTAGCCTTTGACTGCCAGGCACAAGTGAAACAGACCTTCCAGCACACGCCTTGCCCTGCACCAATTTATCACACCCACACCACTCACTCATTTTAATATTCAAATTGGAGAGGAAAAGATCTAATTTGTTATATATGCTGTGGCCTTTCTTCAAAAGGAAAACCTCCATGCAGTGTCCATTTTCTTAAAACTGGATACCAAGGGGCCCAAATGTGCACAGTAATCTATTTTATAGCGAAAGCAGCAGGAAGGAAGGAAGGATGGATGGATGGATGGACAGACGGACGGATGGATGGATGGATGGACGGACAGACGAGAGAGGAAGCTCACACCCCAGAATAATGATGCGCTCTCTGTGGCTTCCTTAGCTTTTGTGGGGAAACGCTGCATTTTTTCCCTTCAAGATTGAATCCTGATGTCTGTGAAGGACAAACACCTCTGAGTGTGCAGAAAATGCAGCTTCTTGTAATTGATCTACAGGGATTCCACTCCCCCTGGTTCCGATTGCTCTATACTAAACTTGAAGCATTTGCCACCACTGCAGAAGGCTCATTTGCAACATCCTCATAAGAATGACTGTTCAGACCTGATGTTTTTCTTCCAAGAACCAGAATGCTGGATCTCCGAGGCATTCCCATCACCCTTTAGTACTTCAGACCCCTCCTCACTGTAGACATTACATGACCTTTCTTGTTTCCACTGATATTTGGTAGCCAGCCTCTAGTCCAGGGGTGGTGAACCTTCAGCCCTTCAGATTTCTAGCCTGCATCTCCCAATGTCACTGGCATTTTAGGCCAGGAATTCTGCGAGTTGCAGTCCAAAACATCTGTAAGGCCAAAGGTTCCCCACCCCTGTTCTAGTTTCTGAGATGCTCTTTTCTGGCTACCTGTGTTATCAAGCAGATGTGTCCTATCCACATATTGCATCAACTATCATGTGTTCATTGTTCCCTCAGTCAATATTCAATTATCAGATCGGAAAAATAATATTGGCTAATGTTATGAATATCAACCCCTTGGACGTAACAATTTTTTTTCCAAGAGTCAGGATTCAATTTCTCAAGGAATTTTGTCATTATTATTCTGAAATTCTGAGATTCTGAAAATGAAGAGTGTAATAGATTAAAAGTATCTCTCATTTAAGAAATGGTGACGGGTACATGTAACTACAGCTACATATTAAAAAGTAAGAACAATCCCCAGCTTGCTCTGTCTTTTTCTGCTTTTTTCCTGTAAGTGAAAATAGTTGCTTCAAAAGCTTCCTGCACAGTCTCCTGGGTAGCTCTGTTATACACATTTCCCATTAAAAGGGCTTTAAATGTGTTGTGAGACAAACACAGATGGTGCCAAATTAAGCCAGGTAAGTTCCTGGGGAAGCTAGAAATGACCACAACTGAGTAGCAACATTTTTGCAATGCTTGGAGGCCAACGTACACATTCAAACTATCTCACTTGAAATCAGTACTACCATATGGTAATGTGGAGAGCATTACTTGTTTTTGGAGTGTGTGTGAATATTATTTGTTTGTTTGTTTGTTTAAAACTTACTCCACCTTTCTCCTTAAAAGGACCAGATATTAGAATTACAGGTACTATAGGACACCCTCCCCCATTTGTGGCAGATCTGTTCCAGTCTTCCACTGTGGATGCAGAAAAATGTCCATTATAACAAGGCCTATTTTAATGTCAACCATATAGCATGGTCTCTGATGACCCCCTGGTAACTAATCCTATTAACTTTATCTTTAGAAATATATATATATATATATATATTTGGATTTAATATTTTCAGTCTGTGTATAAGTTATCAGATAACTTATACTGATCCCACAGATGAGAACGTACTTCAATGGAACTTAGCAAAGGAAGGTGACAGCAAGCTATTTTAGTTACTTGCTCCATCCCCCTGGTGTCCTTTTACATAGAGCAGTGGTGGCGAACCACACCTCTCACAATCCTTTCCCATTGGCAATACAGGCTTGGAATTCTGGGAGTTGTGGTCCAAAACATCTGGAGTGCCAAAAGTTCACCACCACTGCCATAGAGCATACACCCATTTTTTGAGGGGAGTGCATGGGGTGTCTCCCTTCCTTTAGAAGCAACCCATAAATTCCTGAGTTCAGCTCAATGAGTTCAGCATAGTTTTCTTAACATTGCCCAAATATATAGTCTTTTGCACAAGGACAGGGGAGAATTTTGTTCCAATTCATTTCATTCCCCCCCTCCACAAATTTGAAGTTTCTTTGTAGCTCACATGGAAATAACTTGAAAGTCGGTGGGGAGGAAGAGGAACAATGTTGGAGGAGACCAAATTTAATTTATTCATCCAGAGCCAGTGATTCAAGTCCTTAGCTCCTCAAATTCTGGGTGTGAATCTCACTGGATTCAAGTGTGTTAGTGTAGAAATGGCCTACTTTCCGTTCCCCCTCATAGTAGGTACATACAACATGGTTCTCACCTTGTTGGGAAGAGATGCATGCTTGAATTTCAAGAGTGCAGAGGGGTGTCTGTGAAGATTCTCAGTCATCCAGGTGAGTTTATCTGGAAGTTGAGTCATGGCAAAATAAGTCCAGTTGCCATGACTCAACTTCCAGAGAGAGTGCAAAGGGATGAAGTGTTCATGTCAGCTCATTTTTGTTGAATATATTGAAATTCTCCAATCCATTGTCCAATTCAGGACATTACGGATTTGAAAAAAATACAAATGCAAGAGAAAGGCAGGAAGATATACATGTCAGATAACCAACTGGAAGTTATATGAAAACAGGAGTGAAACTGCCTGTTCCACATGCCTTGTTTTAATGCAGTTCCTCAGATTAAAAGTAGGATGTCTCTAGCCCACCAGGAGACCATTGCTGGGATACTTTCCATAATCATGATCCATGTGTGGGTTGTGGAAGCCTCACTTTCTCCTCAGAGAGGAGGAGGAGGATAGAGGGAGTTGCTGGAGCTGCCCTTACCCCCTATGAAAAAGATATTCACCAGCCAGTCAGGGGCAAAATAGTCAGGAAATTTCCCCACCACTGCCCCCAAAGTGACATTGTTCCTCCCTGAAGGGAAGCTCCAGTATTTTTGCCAAATACCAGATTCTAACTTGGCAGTGCCAGTACTTGAGAAGCCTTTCCACATCAGCTGACCAGGAGGGAATCAGAGAAACATGAATTTGGAAAGAGCCTACCCCATGATCAGTGCAGGAATATGAGTCGTATAGGATATTTGCTGGGTGATTGTCTAAATTTCTCTTGAGCATTTCCAGTGTTGGAGCACACACCACCTCTTGAAGTAACTGGTTTCATTGCCATGCTGCTCCAACAGGTAAGAAGTTTTTTCCCCTGATATTCAACTGAAATCTGGCTTCCTGCAACTTGAGCCTGTTGTTGCATGTTGATCGAAAATAGATCCTGCCCTTCTCGGTATGACAGCCTCTCAAGTATCTGAAGAGTAATAACACATATTCCTCCTCCTTTTTTGAAGGCTAAACATTCCCAGTTCTTTCAGTTTTTCCTCATAAAACTTGGTTTCCTCCTCCCCAATATTCTTTGTTGCCCTCCTCTGAACTTGTTCCAATTTGCTCTGTGGGCTGCCCTGGTGCAGTTGAAAAATGGAGCCTAGACAAACATTTTACAACTGCACAAGGACTTGCTTATTTATTTATTTATTTATTTATTTATTTATTTATTTATTTATTTACTTATTTACTTATTTACTTATTTACTTATTTACCATTCCATTAATGCAGAAATGTTATTCTTGCAGCATGTGAAAGGATCTTAAAGTGGAGTTGCAACCAAAGTGAAGCTAATGTGTTATTTGTTGTACACCGCCCAGAGTTCCCGAAGGAAATTCAGGCAGTTAATAACTAACTAACTAACTAACTAACTAACTAACTAACTAACTAACTAACAAATCCTTGGGGAGCTGCCTGCTTTCCATGTTCAAAGTTCTGCATGCATGAGCGTGCTAGGATGCACCAGGATTTCCTCTTCAGAAACAGGCCTGTCTCTGTCGTGTCCTTTTTTGAAATCTTCATTCCTGCTGCTGCCGTGAAGTATTGATGGGCCATTGTGTGCATAGGACTGACAGTTGTAATCTATCCTTTACCCCTGTTGTTTTCGTTTTGCGGCACCTTTGGACTCTCCAGTGGAAGCCAAGCATTGCAAGAGTGCCAGAACAGCGCAGGGAATGCTGTCTCTTCATTGCCTTTCCAGTTGGATAGAAAGTGAATTTCCAGTCTGTCCAAAGATGAATCTTCAGAATCACGGGAGATGCCTTAGAGCTAGAAATGGATTGAGCAGCCTGCCGCTAGCAAATGTCAGTTGCACAAGTATTCATTCATCAGCTCCTGTTGTCCTGTTACCGCATCAATCTACAATGGGGCCTTTTAAGGAGAAAGGTGGAGTAGAAATAAATTAAATAACCAAAAAAATGAACAAGCCTGAACATATTTATTTGATAACTACCCAGTTATATTTACTTCATTAAGTATTTTTAGAGTACTTTATGTTCTCATGAAAAATATATTTACAAATATATCTCATCCAAAAGAGGTATTTACACTCATTTTTGTATGTTTTTGAGAAGAAAACTAGGTTTGTAAAATTTGAACAAGTAGGGTTTCTGAAGGATTGCTGCATTCTGATATGTGTTGTGTGTGGTAAATCAAAAGGATTAATTACTGGCTGAGGTCAAAAAACAAAGAAATTTCCTTAAGGCAAAACATTTCTTAGGCAAAATTCCCCTTTTGATGCACCTGGGTTCTTTTCTAGCAAAACAATTCTGTGAGGCCGAAATATTTGATTAAAAAAGATTTTTATTTCTAATTTAAGTTACAAACAAAAGATATTTATACTTGTGAAAAGATTTTAAAAAGAGATTTAAAAACCTGTCAGATTGAGTTACAGACTTATTTCCCTAAAAAGAATAAAGAACTACGTTATACTCGCTAAACTCTTACATGGTCATCCTGACTAATCTTATTAGCCTAATCTAACTAACTGCTTCAGGCATCATTGCTCAAAGCGATCCTAAGCAAAAAATCACGGCTTCTCTCTCTTCTCTCTGTCTTCTTGCTTGAAGCTTCCAGGTATCACGTGAAGCAATTCACCAATGGTAGCTGACTTCTCTCTGCTCAGAAGCCTTGTTATGACTATAGTTCACACCCCTTAGATAATGGTCTAAGCAAGGTCAAAGTGTACAGTTATTACTGAGCTTTAGAAATCATACCATGTCCCATCATGCTTATTTCCTTACATGTTGCTCCAGAAAGTGCAGATTCAAAGCAGAAGAAGAGATTCAGTCATTCTAATATGAACAGATTCAATCAGTTCGTTGTAGAATTTACAAAGAATAAATTCATCAGACACCTCTACTTTATCAGGCTAGGTATACTCAGAATGGTGTTAGTTGACATCTGATAGAGTAAACTAAGTATCAAACAGGACACTTTGCCCTTTGCCCTCTTTCTTGAATGTACACAGTAAACATATAACAAGAAGCTAGGTCCATTTCAAGTTTTGATAATTATTTTTCTTTCTTTCACTGTTACGTACTGTCTTCACTTCTGGTGTGGTGGCTCAGCGGACTAGAGTGCTGAAATGGTCAGCTGCAAAGTCAGCAGCTCGACAGTTCAAATCCCAGGTGCCACACATCGGAGTTAGCACCTGCAGTTAACCCCAGCTCCTGCCGCTCAAAAGCATGCAAACGTAAGTAGATATATAGGTACCACAGTAAAAAGCAGGAAGGTAAACAGTGTTCTGTGCAACCATGTTGGCCACGTGGCCATGGCTTGCACAACACTGGCTCTTTGGCTTGAAAACGGAGATGCACACCACCCCTAGAGTCAGACTCGACTAGCACACATGTGTGGGGGGAACCTTTACATTTTTAACTGTCTTCAATAATTTTCAGGAGTCTAACTGGCAGCTTCCTGCTCTGGAAGACAAGTAGCAAAACCAGATACAAACATAAGAACATAAGAAGAGCCATGCTGGATCAGGCCAAAGGCCCATCTAGTCCAGCTTCCTGTATCTCACAGTGCCCCCACCAGATGCGTTTGGGAGCGCATGAGACTAGATATCTGTCTCCTGATACCACTCCCCTGCATCTGGCCCTTGAAGTACCCTGGTTTTGAGCCTGGAGATTACACATCTCCATCATGGTTTGTAACCTGTGATGAACTTTTCCTCCAGGAATCTGTCCAATCCCCTTTTGAAGGCATCCAAGCCAGATGCCATCACCACATCCTGTGGCAGGGAGTTCCATAGACTTACAACGCGCTGGGTGAAAAAATATTTTCTTTTGTCTGTTCTTACTCTCCCAGCCCTCAATTTGAGTGGATGTTCCCTAGTTCTGGTATTTTGTGAGAGGGAGAAGAGTGTCCCTCTATCCACTTTACCCATGCCCTGCATTATTTTGTACGTCTCAATCATATCCCCCCTCAGGCGCCTTTTTTCCAGACTAAGGTGCCCCAAATGTTTTAACCTTTCCTCATAAGGGAGGTGCCCCAGCCCAGTAATCATTTTAGTCGCTCTCTTCTGCACCTTTCCCAGTTCCACTATGTCTTTCTTGAGATGCGGTGACCAGAATTGTACACAATACTCCAGGTGCAGCCTTACTATTGTTTTGTATAATGGCATTATAATGTTGGCTGTTTTATTTTCAATCCCCTTCTTGATAATCCCTAGCATGGAATTGGCCTTCTTCACCACTGCCACACATTGGGTAGACACCTTCATGGAGCTGTCCACCAACACACCAAGATCTCTTTCCTGATTTGTCACGGAAAACTCAGAGCCCATGAGTTGATAGATAAAGTTTTGATTTTTTGCCCCAATATGCATTACTTTACATTTGGCTACATTAAAACTCATTTGCCATTTTGTAGCCCATTCCCCCAGTTTGGAGAGATCCTTCTGGAGCTCTTCACAATCTTCTCTGGTTTTTACCACACGGAAAAGTTTTGTGTCATCTGCAAACTTGGCCACCTCAGATGTCCACTTAGGTAAATATATATTTTATATGTTGAAAAGGTGTGATAAAGAGAGCTAGTTTTAAAGGTAAGTCATGGCTGGTAGAGATTGTTTAATAACTTGAAGCTCTGACTTGCATCAGGGGCAGGATTATTTTAGAACAGAGATGTGCATGAACTGAACTACAAACCAGAAAAGAAATGAACTGGTTTGGTTGGTGGTTCAGTTCATGTTTTGCGCACTCCATTTTGTTGAAACAAAATGAAGTGCCAAACTTTTTTCCACAGCAGAAGCAGTTGTTGTGAGGCAGTGGTGGTGGGGTGACAGCTGCAGCATGGCAGGAGCAGGTAACACCCCCTGGGCACAAACTGAAAAAGACTGATGAACCAGACAACCACGGATTGGCACAAAGCACCATTTCAAGGTTCATACCCATCTCTATCCCAGGGGGTGGCCATTTGCCTTTTGTTTCCTCACAGATCTGATCTTGGCAGTCATGGGATCTGGGAAGGGTTGAAGAATCCTGAAAATTAAACTATGAACCAACAAAATGACTCGTACCTTTGTTTTACTTGTTTACCTGGGCAAATTCTTAGTTTGCTTATAGTTCATCAAAAGTAAAGATCATTCTTTTGAGATTATGGGCTTGGCAAGAAGGAAAGTGGTTCCTGGTGGGTTCTTTAGGGCTTTTGAAATATTACTGACACGTGAAAGAAATGGAATGGTGCATGAAGACCATGAACATGAAAAAGCCCTTCTGAGAGAATGCAAAATGAAACAAATATGAAATATTTGCTGTGGACAATGGCCACTAACCAGGCCTATTCAGGTCAGGGTGGTATGAAACCAAGGTGAACTACAAATTGGAAGCCTCCCACCAACTTCCCTCAGACTGACAAAGCTACTTGGATGAGTAGTGAAACATTGCAATCTCAAAAGAAAAGAAGTCCCGTTGCCATGATTACTTCCAGATAATTTCAACAGGATGACTGAGAATCTTATGAAATATCTATTCTCAATGCAGAAATCCACATCAAAGTATATCTAACAGTCAATGTACTCTTGAATGCTTTCAGTGTGGGAGCTCTGACCACTTCCTGGGGGAACTGATTCCATTGCTGTACTGCTTTAACAGTTAGGAAGATTTTTTTTCTTATATCCAACTAAAATCTAGCTTCCTATAGCTTGAGCTCATTATTACATGTCCTGAATTCTGAGATGATACAGAACAGATCCTGCCCTTACTCTGTATGAAAATTGTTCAAGTACTACATTTGAAAAGTGCTGTCATATCTCCCCTCAGACTTCTTTTCTAAACATGACTTGCCATTTCAGTCTTTTCTCAAAGGGCTTGGTGTCTTGTCATTTACAGGACATTCTTGTTGCCTTCATCTAAATGTGTTCCAGTTTGTTGGCATCTCCAATCTGTTAACAATTGTGGTACACTTCTTGTTTCCCAAGCATGTCCAAACTTCGGCCTTCCAGATGTTTTGGACCACAACTCCCAGAATTCTAAGCTTAGATTGCCAATGACAAAGGACTGTGGGAGTTGCAGTCCAAAACATCTGGAGGGTCGAAGTTTGAACATGCCTGATGTAAGCTATCCTAGGTCCTTTCCAAGGAGAAAAACAGGCTAAAATATTTTAAATAAACAACCAAATAAATCAATAAATCAATTTCTCATGACGAGGCCTAACCTGCTCCAAAAAGAGGGGATCCTCTATGTCTTCTCTCTAAAAATGTAAATGGCATTGGAGTCTTTTCCTCCTTCCAAAAACTTAATCTGACATTCAGTACAAGTTCTCTTCCTGTTTCAATCTCTTTCTGTTGTTAGTTCCCATTTATTCTTCTTTGCAGTATCATAGCATCTTCTACATAGAACTAATCTTGTCTCTCTTGAAATCCTGAATTGGACAATTCAAATCTCATCAGCCTAATTTTACATGTCAGGGAACCTAAGCAACAAAGAAACTTTTTACTAGAGATGGGCACGACTTAGCGGTATTTTCGTTTTCGTTTTCGTTTTTCGTTTTCGTTACAGAAACGAAACGAAAACGAAAATCGGCACCAACCTGGACCGAAAACGGAAACAAAACGACTAATTTCGAGCCAATTTTCGTTTTTCGTTACTGGAAAAGCACTCAATTGAGCTAAATGGGGAGAAACGAAAAATTTTTCGTTTTCGTTTTCGTTTTTTCGTTTTCGTTACGTAACGAAACGAAAACGAAAAATTTTGAAATTAGCCCACGAAAACGGAAACGAAACGACTCAGACCCTAGCCGAAAACGAAAACGAAAACGAAGCTTTTTTTCTGAGTCGTGCCCATCTCTACTTTTTACCCAACGCTTCAAATTTAATCCACATTTCTTAGCTCCAATTCAGGATTGTTTGGGGTTTCTTGGTTCATGAAGTATTTCCCAACAACAGCAGGACTGCCATCAAATCTCACCTAATTTTTTTAAAAGTACCTGAAATGTCCTATCAAAGTCAGGGAAACTAAATGGGCCCCGTGAATAGCGTTCGCTAGATGCACTCACTCCTCATTACTGAACACAGGCCAGTTGGCCTGAACATCTAATTCCCCTGCCTAAACACATTGGATCTAGTTCAGAAGGGAAAGATCCATGTCCAGAAGCAGGCTTCTGTGAGCAGTGATCTCTCATAGAACACTTACAAAAAGTTACAGCAGAATTAATCCCATCAATGGTTTCTATTTATATAGTGCTGATCTGAGGCTGCAAAACCTATTTCACCCTTTTTATTTAAACACACAGAGAGATGGGAGAGAGAGAGAGAGAGAGAGAGAGATGCTAATTGGGTGTTGGGTTTGTTCATAAACTGAACAAAGGATGTTTCTCCCCAAATTTTGGTAGGGAGCAAGGCCCTGCTATGGCTACAAGCAGCCTATGATGTGAGCAGATGCCATCTATGGTTAGTAGAGACGGGCACGAATCAAAAAAATGACGTTTCGTTTGTCGTTTGTCGTTTGGAGGGTCCGTTTTGGTTCATTTCCATTTTTCGTGAATTTTTGCAAAAAAAAATCATTTTCATTTTCATTCATTTTGTTACCGTTTCATTACCATTTATTTCAAGTTTTTGTGATTTTTTTTTTAGCATTTAAAGCAGTTCACCGTATTGCAGTAACAAAAACGAAATGCACGACAAAATTTCCGGTGTTTCTGTATGTTTTGTTTCATTTTGGAGACAAAATTCGTTTGTCGTTTTGTTGGGTAACAAAATGAAAAAATGAAAACGGAAATGAAAAATTGTTCATTTCGTGCCCATCTCTAATGGTCAGCCTAAGCCTACATCTTTCTTTTTCTGCTGCTGGAGGAGGGATGTCCATCATAGCTATATTGATGTGCATGCAGCCACTCTAAACCAGGATGTTGTTCCAAATCTCAACCCATCTTCAAGGATCCCTAGCAAATATTTAAAATGAGCTGAAGCAAAATTCCCCTTCTTCTGAATTGTTAAAATTGTGGGTGCAACCATTTTAATCAAAGGGGGTCATTCTTTTCTTCCCCAGCAATGGGCATTAAAGGTGAGGTGCCTCTTGTGGAAATAGGGATGGATACCCTGAGTGTTTGAATGGATCAATACCTAGGGATTCAGGCCCAGACTTTGAAGAACTTTATTTACTGCAAAGTAATGCGATCTTATTTATTTATTTATTTAAGGCTTATATACCGCCCGTCTTCTCAAAGGAACTCCAGGCGGTTCACAACACACAAATGGATACAGTTAGATACAAAATAAAATCAGTAGTAAAAACAGTTTAAACCAAGGTAAAAAGGTGCATATGGCAGATGGCGGGCAAAAAAAAACAAAAACCCATAATTAGGAGTCACCAAATGCCTCCCGGAACAGCAAGGTCTTTGACGTTTTCCTGAAGGCTGGCAGGGACTGTGCAAGGCGCAATTCGCTGTGTAGATGGTTCCAGAGTGTAGGGCCCGCCACAGAGAAGGCTCGGGCACGAGTAGAAGATTTTCAAGCCTCCCTGGGCATGGCCACCCGCAGCGAGTGCGCCCACGACACTCTAGTTGGTCAGGCTGAAGCTGACCACTGGGAGATCCGCTCTGCCAGGTAATCAGGTCCCAGGCCATGGAGGGTTTTATAAACTACAACCAGGACCTTGAATTTAATATGGGATGCAACGGATAGCCAATGCAGGTGAGCCAGAACTGGGGTGATATGGTCATATCAACGCACACCCGCCACCAGCCTGGCTGCTGCATTTTGCACCCACTGCAGTCACCGAATTAGAGTCAAGGGCAACCCCATGTAGAGAGCGTTGCAGTAGTCTATCCTTGAGACCACCAGCGCTTGCACAACAGTTCTCAGGGAGTCCCCATCAAGGTATGGGCGAATCTGGGCAATCTGACGTAGGTGGGAAAAGGCAGTCCTGGACATGGCAGCTACCTGGGCCTCCATGGTGAGAGCAGGGTCCAGGACCATGCCCAGATTCCTGACACTGTCCGCCAGCTGGAGGGAAACACCCTCCAGACTGGGGAGAGGGCCTCCATATCCAGAAGGGGAAGTCCCAAAGAACATAACCTCAGTCTTCTCGGGGTTGAGTTTGAGTCTGTTAGTTCTGGTCCATGCCATGACTGCATCCAGGCACTGGTTGATGGTCTGGACAGCCAAGGCTTATAGATCACTTAAGAGTAAAATGTCATGCAACCAAATTAGAGATGGGTATGAATCAGAAAAATGGTGATTCGTTTTGATTTGTGATTTGTCAAGGTCAACAAATTATGAATGAAGAATTTATATTTTTTTACTAATTGGTTTTAAACCAAAATGTCTCCAAGTGCCTATACAATAGATGCCATAATTACAGGAAAAACATCCCCTGACTCTTCTCTACAGTCCCTCCAAGTTTGGTGAACTTTGGGTTTCGGACATCTAAGTTATAAACCCATAAATTGCCCTCCCAGAGAATGCCCACTAGTAACTGGCTTGGGGAATCCCAATCCTCACCATACTCAGAGGGATTGTTAAAAAAAGAGCCAAGGGAATCTTTAGATGCCTGTGTGTGTGTGTGTGTGTGTGTGTGTGTGTGTGTGTATGTTATAGCCCAACAAATCAATGAATCAATGTCTGATTTTTAAAAAACCTTCTCGGGTTCTTTTCCATTCTGGTTATGAAGCTCATTAATTCTTGACAAACATAAACAGAAATCCATAGCCATCACTGTATGGATGACACTCCTTCTCCTGATAATACTGAGTATGGTTCACATATAGGAATGTTCTCCTGACAGATCACTAAAGTTCACCTGCAGTATAGGTCACCCAACCAGATGGGTATTAATCAGTTCTGCCAAAAGTGTACAAAAAGAGAGAAGACAGAATTGTTTTCAGAAGTGATACAGAATGCAAGTCAAGGGCAAGGACCATGGGGTGTGGTTCATGTCATCTGTTTGTATTTGTCATCTTTTTGTCAAATGAGACCTCCTGCCCTACTGCATTACATAGCAGAAAATAATTTCTTAACTGAAAATCCCTGGATTCTATTAGATGGATCCATGCCAGTTACAGTGGTATCTAACTGCCTAGATGCCCTATGCACATCCTATCTCGCCTTATTTAGGAAGCTAAGCAGGGTCCGTTCTGGTTAGTTCTTGGATGGGAGACCACCAAGGAATACCAGGTGCTGTAGGCGCCTGGAGTAGGAACTGGCTAACCACTCCAGTATTCCTGCCAAGAAAACGCCATGGATATGGGGGTCATGAAGAGTCGGGCACGACTGTAATGACGCAACACACACACACACGCAACACAACTGTTTCTGTGTGTCCTACTATGGGCACATCATGAGAAGACAGGATAACCTGGAAAAGCCCATAATTCTGGGAAAGAGTGAAGGCAGCAGAAGAGGCAGAACAAATGCAAGATGGATTTCCTCCTTAAAGGAAGCCACAGGATTCAGTTTCCAATTGAAGCAAAACAAGTTGAGGAGCCATGTTCTGCCATGTTTTCACCTGTTGGTACAGCTCTGAAGAAGAGGGATTTTTGCCCTCGAAATATTAGCAACTTTTTGTTATTTTTCTAGCAGCCTAAAGGTATCACTTAGGTTTGAGTTTGCAAGAGCTGAGTAGGGCCGTTGAGGACAAGACATTTTTCAGGTTGCCCATTCATGGGATCATCATAGATTGAGGGCAAGTTGATGACCACCACCACCACGAACAAGACCAGAAGTTACTCTTGGAATTATTCATTGTGAACCCTGATGCTGTCAATGTTTTAGTCAATCTAGTAAGCTTTGAGCAAAAATCATAGGTTGTGGCTGGCCACAGCTGCAGTTTGCACTGCCCCAAAGGTGTCATTTGTGGTTGCTTGCCATATACGGGCTCCACTTAGTTTAAAAGGCCTGGCACCAGTAGAGAACTTTCAGGATCAAACCATTGCCGAATACTTAACAGCCTTCATTCCCACCACAGGACACCAGATGCATTTAATATAGCTGGGATTCTAAAATGTTTCTAAAGTGCTGCCCTAATTTAAATTACATTTGCTAGAGCAGGCAGGCTGTAGATGGGACTTCCAGTTCACATATTTTAAAAGAAATGATGCATGACAGCCGTAGACTAAAGATGGTTTGGAATATCACCCTTGGAGCTATTGTCTGGAAAATATAAGCAATCCACTGCAAACTCCATTGACGGACGACCAAGAGGTTGTGAATTAAATGACTGTCAGTTGTGAAAGGGTGAAGACAGGTGCAATCTTGACTGGCCAGCTGTATGCAGGGGAAGCTGTGGACTTGCAAAGAAGAAGTCCAGAGCAGATTATGATCCATTAAGAAATGGAAAAATAAGGGGGTGGTTTATAAAGAGGATGGGTGGCTTTCCATTCAAGTTGTCCTGGTCTGAAGCCAGCTCCATTCAAAAAGACTAGAAGATCTGTCTGATGATGTCAGGATAAAAATTTCTGCACACTCCATTCTCTGTGATACAGGCTCAAGTTCTAGAAAAATAATATAAAATTCTCAGAACAAGTCAGCTTGGGTCCAAACCGCATTTTTTTTCCAAAAAGACTTTTATGGGTAAGAGAACTTGGAAAATAGAAACAGCACCAGAATTATACTGTAATTATTATCCTTGATCTTAGATTAACTCATCTTTTCCATTATGCACCCCATTTTCTGGGAAATGGAGTGTTGTTGCCTTAATCTTTTCATGCACCAAATGTCTCATTGAAATTACTTAGACATGAATGAGTTTGCAACAAATTTGCTCTCTTGAGATCAGAGGCATTTAAATACAATTGATTAGTCTCTCTCTAGATTTTAGTCAATTTCTATTGAGTGAGAGAAACACAGAAAGAGAAAGAGAGGAAAAAAAGAGATAAAAATAGCCTAACCAATAAGATGAAACCCATGTGAAATTGAAAGCACTGGTACAGGAGAGACAGTAATCAACTGTCATGAACCAGTAAAACATTATTTACAGGTTGACCAGCGAAACTGAGCAGAATGGAGCTTCTAGTCTCCCAAGGTTATGAAAGCTCTCACTGTCACAGGCATTTATCAGCCTATAGAATAGAATGATTTCACTTATGACCACTGTCATAGTCCACAAGGAAATGTGATGAATAAGCTGAGACATTACATATTATGAACTTGCTGGCTTGCAGTTGTAGGGGACATTGGACCCATGCCTATTTAGAAACTGCCCACCTGCAGGTCCTTACATAGACAAAGTTTTCTGTAGCTTCAGTTTAATATCTTCTCTTTGATCATGCCATTGCCAGCAGGTGTTTCTCTTTGCCTTACAATTTTAAAGCGTTTTCAACTGTACTATGCAGATTGTTGTCGTCGTTGTCTGCTAAAAACCACTTGATAAATTATTTACAGTACAAAATTCTACCGGATGTTGTTTTGTTCCAATGATTTCAACTGATCGCACAGACGTTGATTCTTTTGACCTGCCCAGGCATTAGGAATATGACAAAAACATGGCAAAAGAAGTGCCATAACTAGCACTTTTCTTTATTAATTTCATCACTTTCCTGATTTGAAAGATGATAGAATGGACAGGCTTGTGTGCTGTTTTCTTCTTCTGTTTTAACTATATTCCTGACCTTTAAATAGATCTTTCTGTGTGCCATGTAAGGATCCAAATAGCTTTGAAACTGGAAGATGCATGGCAAGGTTTACTATATTATATATGATTGTTGTGCCCAATGCAAAGATTTCATTTGTTTTCACATCCTCCTGTTCAGTCTGCCCATCATTAATTTTTCCAGCATCGCTCAGTTATATGCCAGGAAAGTGCTGACAGATGTTTGTCATCACCTTGCTACATTTCTTCTAATTGCAGTTGCTGATCCAGTTCCCTGCTTGATCATCCAAAGTAAACGGCCTGCCCTGGAAATAAGAGTGGTAACTTTAAAACATGTACCTATTCAGGCTTCCTCTCAGAACATTTTGTTCAAGGCCAAAACTGTGAGGTGTAACCATGTGCTAAACAAGCACATGGTCAGCATATTTTTAGTCTGGCCATTTGGTCCTGTATTCAGCCTCAGATTTCCTAGTACCCTGGTTTCTTTGTTTGCGCACAATCTATTCTGCTCTCATAGGGATACATTTCCCATGCTCCTTCCTGCACCAATTATAGTTCTAGTGGGTGTTTATGTTTCGGGCTTGGCTTCAGACTGCAGCAGTCCCTTTGTGTCTGGCCCTCTGCAATTCTTGATCAAGAGGTCTCTTGAGACCCTGGATCTAGAAGTCTGTTTAACTTCGGTCCACGGCATTTCAAAGTCATTAGTCAGGTCCTGGATCATGGCCATCAGAATATGAATTTTTCAAAAATGTACAGTTACTCCCATATTTTCCTCACCCACTGCATCTGGAAGACAGATAATAACTCCCCCAGCGTCTCACTTCTGCTTATTCTATATTAATTTCAGTTATGAGGTTAAGCTAATAGCTTATTGCTGGCTTGTGATTTGAGGAAAACTTAGTAGGGCTCACTGACTCATCGTAGGGCACTCAACCACAAAGGGGCCTTGCAAGTTGTTAAGTGACCACAACATGGCTTCTGGGTGGCACATCCAGAGGCCAGTCAGATGGTAGATTTGAACGGTCAAGCTCATAACTATCTCTTGAATTTCCTTTGCAATTAATAGTGCTGGCCTTTTCCAGTCTAAAATAAGTCACTCCTGTGACAGCCTGAATTACCTGTAAGATAATTCCTGGCCAACTTTTTGTCAGTCCAAACTTCCATTACTAAAGCTTACTAAATCCCGAGGTTTTCTAGCCTCCAGCTGCATTGCCATAAATAAGGCCTTGCACTCCTGAGGAGCTCAACTGTTAAAGTCATCTGTAGGTGCACTGTGCCTTCAACTCATCACTGTTATTTCACCAGAGCCCATCTCTTCTTCATTGCAGATTATCTCAAGTTTCCTCCCACAAGGGAGCCATAACACTTACCTCTGCAACTCCCTGCTTCAAGGGAGGACTCTGGAAGACCCGCACTTGTAAAAGGAACGAAGACAGACAAGGAAAACTTCTCTAGCTGATCTGTGGCTTCTCCCCCCTTGTCAGTAGCCGACCTGAGAGATGGTTGTCTCAGTCAAAATGTTTGTTTAAAATTCTCTCAGCAGCAGACCTTTGAGAAAGCTTCTCTCTGGTTCTCAGCCTGTTCATCATGCTGGACTGCGATATGTGTACAAAACATAGCATATATTCTGTCATTTTAAACAGCTTTTCTCTGGGACATTTGTTTCCCTTCCCATAATATTTGCTCTCCTTGTGATGATATTATAGCAATTCCCACAGGCCAACAAGCCTCACCAAGGACTACCAAGGAGACACTGGCAAAATGTTGGCCAGTTTTGGGGCAAAATTGTGCCTCTGGATCCCAACGTGGGTTGCATACCTCTGTTGCCCATCACCAGATGCCTCTTCTGATGCTCCCAAATTGGGTTTTCACATTAAAAGAAGATACTCAGCGAAGAGGTGCCTGGTTTCAGGGAGGGGAGTGAAATCCTAGAGAAATCCTAAGGAAAACAATTCTATTCTAAAATATCACATCCTCTAAAATGTCTAGCTTTAATATGAAAGAGTTCCTTCCCCTTAATGTTTTCCTGCTGTCTAGACAATGCCACTGAAATTTAACAGCATACTTTCAATTTTGAGGGTAATTCAGTGACTGCAGAAAAGGTGGGACTGCATGTTTAAAAAACATTTTCAAAATATGTTTTATAAATATATAGAATAAATGTTGGCTGTCATTACTTTACGGAAGCTAATGTTGTTCATTTTTGACTGCATACCTTTTGCATCTGTCTACAGGCATCCTCTCATACATATATCAAGACCCCACTTTGTGTTCTTATTATTGAACCTGCATTGTCTGAGCAGAAATATGCCTGTATGACAAGTGGCTTTCTTCCCTTATTTCCACCTTTCCTAGTTTCTTCTACTAGCATGATGACTACCTGTATCATAGTTATATACAGAATATCTGAATTTGCAAGTATACTGACATGGAACCTTCTATGCTTAATCATTATCATTACTCCCCTAATTTCAAACAATTGAGCAGACACAATGTTTGAGTTTTTTTTTTTACCCCACCTTTCTCCTTGGAAAAGGAGCCAAGGTGGCTTACAATAATGAAGGACAGACTATGGGTGATACCTTCATAGCTTGCAAAAAAAAAAATTAAAAAGTTGCTTTAAAAAGTTGCTGAGCTTGCGGGAGGAAGCTCCCTTTTTCAAAGCAGGTTTAAAAGTCCAAACGTGGCAAGGGATGTGTTTTGCCAGGAGAGAGTTCTTAAAAGTTCACTGGGCAAGATGGATGCCAGGCTTCTTCTTGGAAGGCACAAAACAGCATGGTCCGTTGGGGCTGGACTTCACAGGCCAGTTCAAACAAAGTGGAGCATGGTTTGGGCACCTCCCCCTTCTTCTCTTTATTGGCTCTTTGAGGCATAGAGTCCCGATTTGCCAGAGGTGGGGAGGAAGTAAGCGGTTAATGCATAGGACCGCATTCTCTACTGGGGTGGGGGAGGAAGTATTTTTGGGTAGAATTTTAAAAAGCCCCACTAGGTAGATTCGATTAAGACCAGATTGAAGGGGAAATGATGTTACATTATCTAGTGTTGATGTGCTGCTGATGTCAACGTTTATTTAGCCTTCTTCGTGGTTGATGTGGCTCTTTTGCGGTATCGTGTTCCATTGCAGTAAAAAAGAAGTTTTGAGCCATACAGCCATAGATACAAAAGCAAGACTAGACTATGGGTGATATCTTCATAGGCTGCTAGAAAAAAAAAGTTGCTAAAAAGTTGCTGAGCTTTTGGGAGCAAGCTCCCTTTTTCAAAAGCAGGTTTAAAAGTCCAGGTATGGCAAGGGAAGTATTTTGCCAGGAAAGCTTGCTCCCGAATGCTCAGCAACTTTTTAAAGCAACTTTTTTTATTTTTCTATAAAAATAACTTTTTTATTTTTCTATTCTGCATAGGGACCCTCAAGTTACCAGCTTGAGACGAGTGGGTGATGCGTGCAGAATTCTGTGGAAGAAGCCAGTCTGACAAAAGTTTTTGTGAAAGCCTCTGCTTTTGTGGCTTTAAAATTACTTCTGCAAAAAGGTTTTCAGTAGGCCAACTCAAAAGCCAATATTCGGCAATCGGCATGAAGAAAAGGAAGAAAGAGTTGATTGGCACAGAAACCCTAGTGCTATACCAAGATGTTTTTAAACAGAGACATCACAATGTGGCAGATAATAAAAAAGAAGAAGCAAAACAATAAGTGAACAGTATGGGAAGGAACACAAGCAGGAAGGCTGAAATGCATTTGAGAAACCACCTTGTGCAAATCACAGTTATGATAATTATAGCAATCGACTGGTTTTTGTATGCAAGTTTTGTGAGCATGTAGAGATACTATAAGGCCACTAGGGTGCACCCATTTTGTTTCAAGGCTGGCATCACCTATCATTTGAAAGAAAAATATTAAACACGATATATACGGCAGGTTCTGTAGCGAAAGCCAGTTTCTGTGACCTCTTGCTGATTTCTTGTAAAAAGTAAACAGCTGGCATCACTTGCATTTTATTCAGTGACTCTTAGCTCTACTTTCATGAAGCAGTGAGATAAATATTATACATTATAAATATTATAAAGCTAAGGTTTGTTCCTCTCTGATCTCCCCCTGGTGAAAACTAAGTCACAGTGGATGCATACAGAGGACAAAAATCAAGTTGTAAATATGAAAAAATGTGCATCATACAACTTTTGCCTCTTTCCCCCTAATCAATAGCAGACATTCTTGGAGATAAGATTAGAGTGAGGTGGTTTATTTCTTCCTTTTCTGTGGAATGATGTGACAGATGTGATTATTCCAAATATGTTTGGATGTGAACAGAAATGCTACATGCTGGTACCCAGGTGGATAATGGAGCCCAGTCTGCAGATCACTGTGAAGAAGTTGCACAACACTTTGCAAGCAAAATTGCTCAGATCTGCTCTGACATGGATGGTGCATTTGGTCCAGATGATGTAGACGTACCTGTCACCTGTGCTTGCCCTGTGTTAATGGAGGAGTTTCAGCTTCTACAACCTGATGATGTGGCCGAGGAGTGGTGAATGGCTCCTTTACAACAGGATTCCAGCATGCTTAAAGAAGATAATAGTAAGACCACTATTTAAAAAGCTCTCTTTAGACCCCACAATATAGAATAATTACTGACCAGTATCTAATATCCCATTCTTGGGGAAGGTGCTAAGGTGCTAGAACAGGTTGTGGCCTTTCAACTCCAGAGGTTTCAGGATGAGACAAATTACATAGATCCATTTCCATCTGGCTTCATACCTGGTTACAGGACAGTGATGGCATTGGTTGCCTTAGTAGACAACCTGCATAGGGAAATGAATAGGGGATCTGTGCCCCTGTTGATTTTACTGGACAAAGTGGTGCTAGGAGATTCGTGTTCAACAACAAGGCTACCACCCTGAAGTCCCTCAGGGTTCTGTTTTGTCTCCTATGCTATATGAAACCACTGGAGTGAGGGGCGGCTTATCTGGAGTTTGGGGTCTCAGTGTCACCAGTATGCAGATGACACTCAACTCTATCTCGCCTTGCTATCTGGATCACTGTTTGATATCTGTAATGGTAGGTGAATAAATTGAAACTTAATCCAGTCAATACAGCGGTGCTTCTGGTAAACTGAAAGGGAGATCAAGGAATAGGGATGCCGCTTTTAGTGGATGGGATTACCCTCCCATTGAAAAAAGAGGTGTGCAGCTTGGGGGTGCTCCTGGATTATCCTTGAGCCTTTGTTCTTAGTTCTTCACATTTAATTCTGTCTTTAATATTCTTAATAACTGTCCTACACTCATTGTCTCCAACTTTGTATATTGTCCTTCAATGTTGTAAGCCACCTTGGGTCCTTTTCAAGGAGAGCGGCAGGTTAAAATATTTTAAATAAATAAATATTCATGGTTACACCATGTTGACACACTCTTGAATGGCAGGGTTTCATCTCTCAGCAGTCACAGATTTGTAGTTTGGTGAAA
>JAHTLZ010000330.1:19705863-19718372 GCA_023846285.1 Phrynocephalus versicolor | reverse complement strand
CCGCCATTCAAGCGGCACAGAAAAAAAGTTTTAAAAACCCCGATTCCCGGCCAAAAAAGCAGGCGAAAATATGCCTGTCTGTCTGAGAGTGCACCTACCAGAGAGGTGGTTTCTGGGGGGGTCCCCGGCCTCCCCCCCTCTCCTGTCCTGGGCTGCTCTGGTGGGGGCATCCTCGTCGTCTCGCCATTGCCAATTCACCATGCCATGTGGTGCAGGCAGGGGATCCAAAATGGGGCGGCGACCACAATATTTTTTTTGAAATCGTGGTCCAAAAACACACCAAAGCACCACAGAAACATGCGAAAATTGCTATTTTAAAACTGCCAGAATTTTTACAGTAGCAGTGGGTTTTTCTTGCAACAAAATGTCTCCTCTGTCCTCCTCTCCATTGATTTTATTTTATTTTATTTTATTTTTATTTTTTACACCTGCACAATGATGGGCTGGCCATGGGAGTGACCATGCAAATTTTTGGAGCCATTCCACCAATCGCATGGCCACTTGGCCAGGTTTTGACTGAGAGACTTCTGGGATGTGCCAGTCGGGCATAAAAAGCCCACTAACCATAGCCCTAACCCTAACCCTAACCCTAACCCTAACCCTAACCCATACGCCAGTACACTGTCCTTTAGTGGTGCACCCCACTAACTCACCGTAACCTTACCAGAGGTGCACCCCACTAACTCACCGTAACCTTACCTGTTACCCTAAGCCTAGCCCTTGTGCTAACCCTAGCCCTAAGCCAGATCTGTGTACTCGCATTGCACTACACACGCAAGTACACTTCCCTTCTTAGTGAGGCACAGGGCGCCCAGAATGAGGGAGCCTTCCTCACTACGTTCACTCTGACTGCACAGTGCACAGCGCAAAAGCGCCGCACTATAGCAGTGGGCCTGTGACACACAGAGGCACCCAAAAAAGAGAGGTACCTCTGCCACTGCAACCTGGTATGCATATCCAATTAGCTATGCATGCCATTTTGTAGCGGGCCAGAGGAGGCACCCACCCCAGAGAGGTGCCTCCAGGAGCCCGCTTTCCCTTCATCGCGGGCCAGAGGAGGCACCCACCCCAGAGAGGTGCCTCCAGGAGCCCACTACCCCCCCTAAACCAGTACTAACGTCAGACGAAAAAACGACAAACAAAACGACAAATTTTTGAAAAGTTTCACGACAAAAGGAAATGAGCCGAAACGGGCCGGCTCCGACACATGACAACTCGAAAAAAAAAATTTCCTGGTCGTGCCCATCTCTATTCTCTAGTAAGATGTACTGTATTTCCCTTAAGTTACCAAAATCATTTCTAAATCCAATGAATGAATAAAAATTAGCAAATTGAAAGACTAGTGGCAATTTAAATTCAGAATGATCTGAGTTAGCTGTACAACACCTGAAACCATATTTGGAAAAGCTAGATTTGTGACTTTCATGAAGTGCTTAGGTTTCTTGTAACCTTACCTTATATAACTCCAGAGCAATCAGCCAGTCATTATATACTTTGGGGGATCCTTGTAGACTCTTCTCTTTAAAATCCTCTAATATTAGGATTAGCATTAAAGTGCTATGAAAACCTGCTCTATAGCTGAAGCTATTAGTAACCCAGAAAGGGCAGGAAGCTATAATCACTCAGAAAGCACTGACTTCTAAAAGGGTTAAGAGAAAATTTCTCTTATACATGGAGAAGTACAATTTCTACTGGAGGTAGAACATGTTTGATGGAGGAAGTGGAAGCCTTGAAGATGAAGTGGGGGGAAAACATTGATGTCATTGATTTTCAATTGAAAATGTGATTTTACTACTAAAAGAATTGATTTATGCCTTTTGTTTAAGGTCAGGTTGTTGCTTATATCAGAAAGGTGTGTACAACATATCTAAAACACCCCCCCCATCTATCACTTGGGGTGTTTTGTGGTTTATTTTGGTGCCTTTCAGTATAATTTTGGAAAACAGAATGAAACAGCAAACTGTTATGGGCATGGGCAATTTGTAAAATTTGCAATTATTTCCCCCAAATTCCTGGTTCATGCAATTTGGGATTTCCATGAATGGTAAAATGGCCCCTGTGTGAATTAGATATCCCAAACATGTAATGAATCTTCATTTGACTCCCCTCCCGCTACTGTCTTTCTTTGGTGAATATCAGATTTTGGATGTCTGAGTTATAGGCCCCCAAAGCAGGTTTTACCAACCAACTGCTAAAGTACACTTGACATAGAAAGCAAGCTCCCCTACTGCTGGCCAGTGACAGAGACTAGACTAGTCTTCATCTTGCTTTGAAACTTGCTGTTGTTGGGAGACCCTTCCTAGTGGCCTTTGGTCAATGGCCTACTCAATGGCAGGAAACTATTAAGTGTGGTTCCCATGAGTTCTACAGTCTTGGAGCAACTTTTATGTAACTGAGTTGCTAAATAGCTCAGAAATGTTCCTTCGGTCGAATTTCGTCACATAGCACATAAGCAGACCCGAATAATACACAAAAATCATCAGCTTTTCATGCATTTTATTTTCACAGGCAAATTCCCCTTAGAACAATATTGTAGTGAATGTGTTGGCCAATATTCTTTACCAGGCAAATGTCAAAGGGTAAGTGTCCTGCAGATTGATGTCATGCAGTCCTAGAATTGCAGATAACCGTTTATCTGCTTGCAGAAAATGACATACATTCCATTAATCTACTAGTTGAGATCTAGTCATCAGTAGAGCATTTTTCAACCATCTTATTTTAATGAAACACATTTGGAATCTTGTTTTAATGAAACACTTTGTGTCTGTATAAGCAATGAAATAAAATGGAGGGGTTACAGTCTTCTCTTCATGCTATCAAACACACACACACACACACACACACACACACACACACACACACACACACACACAGGGGGGTTGAGAGAAATAAATGAAAGAAGAAAAACAAAAACAAAAATACAGCAGTGAAACCACCTGGACTTCTAATTGTAGGTCTCATCCTGCTTTCATTTCCTCTTGCTAACTTGAGGTCACTTTATATCTCCCTAGATGAAAAATTAAGGGAAGCAGGTCTTACCCTTTTCAATTGAGGCTTAATTTTAAATACAGCATTAGAGGCTGGGACACAAGTGACTAAAAATAATTCCACACCATTTCACTTCTAGCTAATATTAGTGGCTGTTGAACAATTCAAGGATAAAGGAATTTAGAGATCTTTCTCACTTGCTAAAATCCTTTGCACCTTCAATGTCACATTCAGAGTGGTATTATGGCCCTAAAATCTTGCTAAATGACTTTTCTAAGTTATGAAGTAGACAATGTGAATTCTAATTGGGTGTGAATTGGCATTAAAGTAGCAGAAGGAAATAATGGCAATGAACATGATTTGGGGGAGGGGCGAAAGGAACATCTCCAAAGCACTGTTTTCATACTGAAAATAGAAATTACAAATATTCTGTGCAATGCAGTAGCTGGACATAAAGCTGACTAACATTTGCACATGTTGAACTGCACATAAGGCCAAGATGCACAGAGGATCTGCTGATGTCTACTAGGCCAAGACAATTTAAGGCTTCTTGGTTTCTTTTACAATCTTTACAATCTGGAAGGATTATTTGCTTTTTCAAGAAAAAGAGTCATCAAATCATAGAATAATTCCGTTGGAAGGGTCCTACAAAGCCATCAAGTTTATCTCCCTGGTCAAGGCAGGAGTCCAAATCAAAGGATATCTGTCAGGTGGTTGTTCAATGTTCTCTTGAATGCCTCCAGTTTTGGAGCACTCACCACTTCCCAGTGTAATTGGTTCCATTGTCTTACTGCTCTAGCAGTTAAGAAGCTTTTCCTGATATCCTTCCTAAATCTGGATCCCCGTAGCTTCAGCCTATTATCACATGCCAACTATTCACTTTTGTCTCAGATAAGGAACCTTTGGGATTTTAGATGTTGCAGATCTTTGTCCACAGTGGCTGATGCTTGTGAAAAATCAATCTCTTTCTCCTCCTCCTCCTTTCCCCTATCCCATACCTCTTGTGCATTAATCATGATTTAATTCTTTTACAGGGACCTATGTGTTGCTCTTTATGATACCTGCATTACACTCTGTTTAAGATGAGGTCACAAGTAGCGTTGAATGGCCACTTTTCTTCTTAGATGTCATTTGGCTTTGTTCACAGCATATATTCTCAGGCTGGCCTTTAAACATATTTCTAAAAAGTTACGGCACAATGCCTAATTTGTGAAAGTGCATGAACTTACTTACCTTATGCACTATTTACTTGTGGATACAGCTGGTGATGGATGCTCCTTTACTTCATAAGCTGCTGAAAAATCCATGGATCATTAGTGCAAGATCTTCTAATTCTGTTTCCATTCAAGTGCCAAGTTTCGAATCTGAAAACCACAAAAGCCATTACTGTTACAGTTAGTCCAGGGGGACTAAGTCAATTAAAATGCAAGTCTGATTTGCCTTATAGGCTGTCCGAAACGAGTTTATTCGGGGTACAGTCCTGTGTCTCTGGAAACTCTGTAGCCAAACTCACTGATAATAACCGAACAGGGTTATAGCTTCTGGCTTTTGCATTCAAAGGCACACATATTCCCTTAATACACCATTTGGGATTTTTTTCCTTGCTGCATTATCCTTGTTGCTACATTACATGGTTTCAACTTAAAATATTCTTTTTAAAAGTGTGGTGGAAAAGTAAGCCTGATGTACATTATGATGCAAAGGAATAAATCTACTGGAAAATCTGGAACCGAGCCCACTGTATTTATAAGTCATCAAGAATAAACTAATGGAAAACTTAATGCTCACACAACCAAACCAGGAATCTAGAGACACAGTTTTCTCATTGTATTGACAAATGAGATCTGGGCAGTTTAGTTTTATACTCAATTGTAAGCCCTATTGAGTTCAGTAGTGATGCATTCCATGGCTGTGGATATATTTGCTATTACTAAGTAAGGACTATAATGGGGCACGGTGGCTCACTGGCCTAAAGCACTGAAACTGTCAGCTGCAAAGTTGGCAGCTTGGAGGTTTGAATCCCAGGTGTCACACAGTGGAGCGAGCTCCCACTGTTAACCCCGGCTCCTGCCAACCTAGCAGTTCAAAAGCATGTAAATGCAAGTAGATAAATAGGTACCACCATAAAAAGCAGAAAGTGTTCCATGCAGCCATGCCGGCCACTTGGCCACAGACTTGCACAACACTGGCTCTTTGGCTTGAAAATGGAGATGAGCACCACCACCTAGAGTCAGACATGACTAGCACACACGTGTGTGTGTGTGTGTGGGGTCTTTGCCTTTACCTTTAAGGACTGAAAACTAATATCCAGCCATCTGGGCATATGTCTACTGAAATAAACATTTGAAGAGATGTAGTATTCTGCTGTTAGAGCTCAACACAATGTGACACCAGAAACATACGTTTGGAAATATTTCTCTTGGATACTACAGTCCCAATAATTCTCCCAACCCATGTGAACACTGTTTAGCACTGGCATTTTTTTTCTTCTGCATAGGACTTGAAAACCACAGGAGCTAGTATTGTTGTACTTAAGCCAGGGGGCAGTAAGTCAGTTAAAATGCAATGGGGGTGCAATTTTCACCAGGGGGAAAAAATCCTACATGTGGAAAGAATAATGCTGACCTCTCTTTTCTTTTGCTGTAGTCCCGCTTGGATTCACTCCCCCTTTCTTTGAATACTGAAACAAAGCAATGAAGAAAAAACATTACAAATCTCCTGAACTTATCACTAGTTTGGTTGACCTGTTCTAGATTCTACAATGATGTTACGCAGACAATAAACTATCCAATGAACAATGTAGTAAGCAGAGAACTAGATTAGTCTTTCATGGTTCATGATAATATCTGTATAACTTTAAGCCTTTAAGTTGTGGGTTTCTCAGTAAATTCTTAGCTGGAGCCTTTCAATAATTTCCTAGTTCATGGTGAAATGGCTTGAGAGATCATTGTGAGATTGGGAGCCATGCTGGTTTTATTTCTTTGTTTGTTCCTGCCCTTCTCCAAGAATACTAGGGTGGCATACATGGAGTTCCCACATAAACTCTATCCAGATGCAGTGGAGGCTGTCCTGTGATGGCAAGCAGAGCACTGCACCATCTCAGGCTCAGGATGGCACCAGCCAGTCTCACCCGTGTTCCCTGAAAAACATTCAAAATGAGGCTAAAATGCAAGTGTGAAAAAGGGAAGTGCATTAGACCAGCTCTCCTCTGTTATTTCCTTATGGCATAGCAACGCTATGAAGAGGAAAACCTGAGCAACATATAGAGGTTCAGCCATGCAACCAGGAACTTTGAAGGTTTTTAGAGTTATGGGGTAGGTGAGGGCCAATGGTGGTAGTTGAGGTGTTTCTACCCACAGTTCTTATGAGGGAACACCCATTCTCCTTGGTCCATGAGCCATCTTGTGGTGGAACCTTTCTTCCTTAGGATAAGAGAGTTTAGCACAGGTTGTTAGGTTCAAACTCTTATTCTCAATGGTTGGAGAGCAATACTGGAGGGGAAAGTCTAGCATGATCTCCTCACATCTTTATATTAACCCTCTTTAAATGTCTGAATTGTAGTGATCAGGCTACAAAATATCTCATTCCACTCCATTTAGTTCACTGATATCAAGTACTGAAATATTTACTGTATATATCCCATTTCATGTGTTACAGTTGGCAGTTTACCTTGAGTCATACTTCTCCAATTCCATATTCCTATTGAATGTGCCTCACAGTGTGGGGATTTCCTTTCACTTCTATGCACATCAGCCACTTGATGCCCCTTCAGTTTTCATATAGTTGCATTATTAGTGACAGAGCTATTCGTTCTTGTCTTTTGCTCTTCCCCAGCAGCTCTTTAATTGGTTTCCAACCTGAGAGTCCCATGTTTCCTCACTATCTCTTGTTTCATTTTGGACTGTCAACTCATAGGATTTTCATATTAAGGAAAGTTCTGTACTGGTTTCCTATTGCTGTATTCTCCACAGTACTAACATGTTAGCTTGAGTGTCATTACTGTTGCCCCTCCACCTCATGCCAGTGTCAGCTTTCGCTACCATTGCTGCCTAGTAGTTGCTTTGAAAATACAGGCTACACAATCATTTTCTTGTTTGAATGTTGAGTAAGCTCCTCATCCAAGTTCATTTATCTGCTGAGCAGATATCTGCAATAGTTTCCTTAGGATATGAGGGGTGGGCTTACACACTCCACTATGCCTCTGAAAAGTATTAGAACACTTTCCCTCATTTTTCTTGTTTTCTTAAAAAGCAACAAACTGGGAGGAAATGGAAGGATCTCAAACCTGAGATTCCTGACCTTGCCCTTGATCCAGAAGATTATAGTGCTCTTGGGAGTTCTAGAATGCCTGAAATTGGGCCAGAGAGACTATAATGTTGTTTCGATCCCAAAGAATTCTTGAGGACTGTACCCAAAGACATTATTAAAAATATTTATTTCTATAGACTTTGAACAAATATGTAACACACACACTCTCTTTTTTTCTTCCCCCTCCGTCCCTCTCTGTGTGTTGTGTGTGATTTTATATTATAAATTCCTTTGCGTTATGGCTTTCAATATAAACAGCCTGATCTGAATGCATTACATCTTTCATCTTTTTTAGTCTACATCCAGATGGCTGATGATGACCCATTAGCATTGTGCCAGTTACATTCAAAGTCTTTTAAACATCCCCATGGCTTGGAAAATCATCAAATGCCTGCTATGAAAAAAATCATCATCTTCATCATAATACTCAAAACATCTAAATGCTCACTGCTGAACATGCTAAATGAGCTAAATAATGGGAAACATATTTACAATGCACTTTAGTAGTAAACCTATCCAATTTGTGATTTAAGGGGTCAGACTATTGGTGAGGGGTTCTTTTCTTTTTCTTTTTGCATTCTTCGTAATTTAAGAAGAAGCAGGCTGGGAACTACACACTCGCAGGCCTTATAAAACTGCCTCCGGTATTTTGAATAATAGACATCTATCGTAAAATCTGCACCAATGGTCTCTTTTCCCTCCTCCTTCTACCTCCTCATCCTTCTTTCATTCACACTTTCTGGCTGGACTGGCCGCCACACCTGACGCATGCAATGAAGATGAAACTTGGTGCATGTGCATGTGTGTGTGTGTGTGCGTGTGCGTGTGTGCACATGTGTTGGCCACGAGAACTCCCGCCACCCAAGGCTCCGGAAATTTCCAATTGCTCCGAGAATCAGGGCCAGAACAGCCACTGACACCAGATGGTACTGTTTCCAGAGAGATTAACTGCCCCTGAATTGAATTGCAGTCAAAAATAAGAGCCAATACGCCTCTGAAAATGAATTCAGACTCCATTTGTTCCATAAAAGGGGTGAACAGCTGTGGCACTTGGCATGTTTTGTATGGCCTATGGTTACCTCCAACCCTAGTCAGCCAGCATAGCTGGTAGAGATGAATTCGGGCAGCTACAGTCTGGAGAGCCCCAGATGTAGTGGGGCTCTCCACACACACCACCAAAAATGGAGGGCAAGAAGGTACGGATTTGCATTAATGGCATGTGCTAATTTCTAAGCACAAAAGGTGCATGTGGGTTTGTTTGTTTTTTTGCTTGTTTTAGAAACCAGTGTGTTGTTTTTGAAACAAATGTGAACAGGATTACAATGCATTGTTGCAAGTTGTGAACAGAGGACAAGAAAGAATTATGACGGCTTAAACCAGAAAAGGTTCCTTTACTGGGATCAATCTCCATTAACGCGGCCCTTCTGTCCATGGAGGAAGCGCTGCAGCCCACCCCCACAAAAAAGTAACACTGCAAAAAGGTCCCACTTGAGCATAGGTCAAAGTCGAGTGTCACAAGCAGTGCTCCACGTGAACAATCTTAATATAAGAACATAAGAACACCCTTGCTGGAACAGGCCACATCCCATCCAGTCCAACATTCTGCCTCACAAAGCAGCTTACCATTTGCTTCAGGGTATTCCCAGACAGATGTCTTCACCTGCTTATGATTCCCTACGAATGGCATTGAGAGATATCCTGCCTATCTCTCCAACCCGGAGGTTGTCCTTTGGCATCCATAACAATAGCCATTGATACCCTTGTTCTTCAAGAAATTGTCCAATCCTTTCTTAAAGCTGTCAAGGCTGACAGCTGTCACCAATCTGATTGCACACTTGTTCTCATGGGGATTACTATGATCAAGTGACCGGTAAGCCTGTTGTAGACTCTTCTTTTTGGCTACTAAGTGTAGATGGGCAACATCAGGACAGTTGGTCTCCCTCCTTATATTTCTTCGTCTTTGGAACAGATGTGGGCAAGACCGCCCTTCATGTCTCAGATACTTCAAAATAAGGTTTGTTCTCCTGGAGCTCTCCTTTTTTTGGGAGGGGGGACTCTTCAGCTTTGATGGGAATTAGAGATGGGCACGACTTAGCGGTATTCCCGTTTCCGTTTCCGTTACTCGGTTCCATTACTCTACGGAAACGGTAATGGGAATTACTCCGCCAGAATTCGAGCTCGAACCGACGAACGAACAATTTTGGTCTGATTTGTCGTGCTCGTTACTTGCATCGCGCGATGCCACGCGGCACAGAAAAAAAGTTTTTAAAAGTTAAAAAAACCCAGTTCCCAGCCAAAAAGCAGGCGGAAAAATGCCTGCCATGCCTCAGGGCACCTACCGGAGGGATGGTTTGTTTCTGGAGGGGGGGTCCCGGCCTCCCCCCCTCCGTCCTGGGCTGCTCTGGTCTGGTGGGACTCGCCGCAGACTCGCAGCCAGCAAAAAGCCCAGTCTCGCCGCCGGCCGCCGCAATTAAAGTGCAAGCAAGCGGCACGGACGGCACAGGAAAAAACTTTTAAACTCTCCCCCCACTCATTCCCGGGCCAAAAAGCAGGCGGAAAAATGCCTGGTTGACTAAGGGCGCAGGGCACCTACCGGAGGGATGGTTTGTTTCTGGAGGGGGGGTCCCGGCCTCCCCCCTCCGTCCTGGGCTGCTCTGGTCTGGCGGCACTCGCCGCAGGCTTGCAGCCAGCAAAAAGCCCAGTCTCGCCGCCGGCCACCGCAATTAAAGCGCAAGCAAGCGGCACGGACGGCACAGGAAAAATTTTTTAAACTCTCCCCCCACCCATTCCCGGGACAAAAAGCAGGCGGAAAAATGCCTGCCGTGCCTCAGGGCACCTACCGGAGGGATGGTTTGTTTCTGGAGGGGGGGTCCCGCCTCCCCCCCCGTCCTGGGCAGCCGGACTCGAGTCGCCATGCCATGCGGTGCAGGCGGGGGATCCAAAATGGGGCGGCGAACGCAATATTGTTTTTGAAATCGTGGTTCAAAAACACACAAGCACAACAGAAACACGCGGAAATTTATAAACTGCCAGATTTTTCACAGTAGCAGTGGTTTTTTCTTGCTACAAAATGTCTCTCCTCTCCTCCTCTGTCCTCCATTGATTTTATTTTATTTTATTTTATTTACACCTGCGCAATGATGGGCTGGCCGAGTGGCCATGGCCAGCCATGTGGGAGTAGACGACCATGAAAATTTTTGGAGCCATCCCACCAATCGCATGGCCACTTGGCCATGGAGACTTCTAGGATGTGCCAAAAAGCCCCCTAAAACCTGCCCTAGCCCCCTAACCCTAACCCTAATCCTTGACTCCTTACCCATACGTCACAGACTGTCTTCTTAGTGGGTCAGAGAGGCACCCAGAGGTGCAACCCACTAGCCCACCGTAACCTTACCCGTCACTAGCCTAACCCTAGCCCTTGCACTAACCCACCTTAACCCATAGCCAGATCTACTTGCATTGCACTACACGCAAGTACGATTCCCTTCTTTGTGGGACATGGCAGGTGCGACCCAGTCGTCCTGGACGGAGGGTCGTACCAGTGGACTGGTCTCACTGTCTGCAATAGTGGTATGCATATCCATATGGCTATGCATGCCATTTTGCAGCAGCAGGTGAGGAGGGGAGACCCCCATGTTGAGGGGTCTCTTGGAGCCTGCTGCTGCCCCTTCCTAGTGGGTGAGGATAGGAGGCACCCACGGGTGCCTCCAGGAGCCCACTTTCCCTTTATAGCGCGCCAGAGGAGGCACCCACCCCACAGAGGTGCCTCCAGGAGCCCGCTATCCCCCCCCCCAAAAAAAACCAGTACTAACAAAAACGAAAAAACGAAAAAACGAACTGACTAATTTTTGCGAATTTTTGCGAAAAACAGAAACGAGCCGAAACGGAACCGGCCCGACTAACGACAACTCGGAAAGAAAATTTTTCAAGTCCTGCCCATCTCTAATGGGAATATGTAGCTACTTTAGCCATACTTGTTCACTCCTGCTCCACAGGAGCAGATTCCTGACTGATGCACTCATGGCTCCGTTCTACCAAAACAAGCTATTGGCAGGGGCGTGGCATGGGGAGGGCAAGGGGGCAGGGCACCCCAGACACAGCAATTAGGGGCACCAAATTGCCTACCGCCTCTCCCTCTCTCTCCCTCTCTCTCTCCCTCTCTCTCTCCCTCTCTCTCTCCCTCTCCCTTTCCCTCTCTCCCTCTCTCTCTTTTAGGGTTCCTCTGCACCTTGGAAGGTGGTGGGAAGAAATCCCACACTCCAGAAGGCTGCTCAGGATGGTGAGTCCCCGCCAATCTTAGGGGCGTGATTCCTTAGGAAGCACATGGACAATTTTAAAAAAATCCTATAAACAGGAGGAAGAGAAGGAGGAAATTTCCTGGGAAGCATAATGGACCCCCATTATGATTCACACCTTGTGGGGTGGGGCCACAAAAACTGACTTTTGCCCCCTGGCTCTGGAAGCCCTAGCTACGCCTCTGGCTATTGGTTCTTCTCTTGTTGTTGTTGTTTTATTAGCCAACCCTGGCTTTCCAGGCCTTTGACCACCAGAATGATTGGCGATGCATTCTTCCCAGGGATGGGTGGCAATGCTATTTGGTTCAGTTTTCAATAATGCCTTAATGCAGCTTAGAAATGTTACTTTTTGTATTATTTATTCATATTACATGCCACCTTTCTTAAAATACCACACAATTTAAAAAAAAACAATTCAACATCTGTTTATATAAAAACCAAGATTTAAAACAAACTGAAAAGCATTTTCAAATCTCCTAATTAAATAAATACAATGTTCCTTGGACTCCAATGTCTTGTTTAACAGCCTACCTGAAATAGAAGGCCTTTGCCGAATGACAGAATGGCAAGAGGGAAGGGCCCAACCTCTCTTCTTGGAGCAGGGCATGTCAAAGTGTGGGAGCCAGCACTGAGAAAGTCCTCTCCTACAGGATAACAGCTCCTAGTCCTCTCCAGCCAGCATGAACAGTGGGGATTCCAAATTCTGGACCTTATCCCATTGTACAGTTCCTCTATAAATGTGGGGTCTTTGAGATTTGTAAATTTCAACTTGTGAACTGCCTGGAGTAGCTCAGCTTATGGAATAGCAGGGTGGTAGATAAATCAATCAATCAATCAATCAATCAATCAATCAATCAATCAATCAATCAATCAAACAAACAAACAAACAAACAAACAAACAAACAAACAAACAAACAA
>JAHTLZ010000330.1:19669463-19700704 GCA_023846285.1 Phrynocephalus versicolor | reverse complement strand
TCTTCTTCTTCTTCTTCTTCTTCTTCTTCTTCTTCTTCTTCTTCTTCGAGTTTGTCCAACTTGGTGATGGGGTCCACTATTGACAAGTGATTTACTATTCGTTTGCTATCCTAACTAGCATGGAAGTGTAGTGTAGGAACTAGGAGTTCAGAGCACAGACAGAACTCCTAGTTTCCTGAGCTCCTTGCCCTCTGAAGGTGCTGGCCACAGAGACTGGTGAAACATCAGGAACAAAAACGTCCAGAACACAGCCAGAGAGGCTGAAAAACTCACAACAGCTATTAAGTTCAATTAGAGTTCTTTCTGAGTAAATGTAAGGCATGATGTACCCAAGTCCAAGTACTTTAAATCCCATTTTAATGAAATGATATAAAACAAATTTTAACAAATAGATATGAATGCAATAGACATGTGTGGTTTTCATAAGTAGGTATGAACCATGATACCTCATTAACAGCATTAATGTTACATCCAGTTTAGCCCTAATTCTTATATTTGAATCAATGGGACTTCAAGACTGAAAAATCGAAAGTTGTAGCTGTTTATTTGCTTGGTCATATGAACTGTTGAAATCAGTTAGACTTACTCTTATGTAAACATGTAGAATCAAGTGCCGCTGCCCTTACATCCATATACTGTATTCTGGAGCTGTTATCATGTGAAAAAGTTTTGGACTCCTGTTTTGAGAATTAATGAATGCATAGCTGGGTGCTAGTTCATGGAGGGGATAGAAATGTAACATATTGTTTAAAGTGAAAATTTAGCCCACCAGCCAAGAGTTATAGCAAAACTGTATTGCAAATAGTCAACAGTTCCTGAATTAAAAGATTTCCTGTGGAAGATACAGAACATGACTGCCCTACATATAAAAAATGAATAAATACTGCCAAATAGTCACTGGTTGTTTTGAGTGGTATTATAGCCCTTGTTACTACACAGCGAAGAACCGCATTAAAAGCCTCATTCATTAGCAAGAGGCGTTTTATGGTCCCACGGATGCACATTTTATTGCTAAAGCAACACTGAAGTAGCCTAATCATGGAATTTATAATTCCCTCTTTGAATCTGTCTCCTACATAACAATGTGCCCAATTTTCACCCACTAACCACAGTTTCCTTTCTATATAAAGGCTGGTAGGATGAGGGAATCTGCTGATTTTTGCCATGGATTGCCTCAACCAATGGAATGTTTTGGAAGTGGTGGAAGTCCTGAAGCTGAAATGCTACATATTTCACTACCACTTAGGTTGGTAAGTTACTAAGGTTGGTAAGAAGGTAGGGATCAGAGATGGGCATGAAGTAGAAAAATAATGCTTTGTTTCATTTAGTTACTAATGAATGTTAATAGAATTTTTGTAATGAAGCAAAATGAGCAACAAAACAATTTAGAGGCTGTGGCACCCCAGGTTTTTTTTTTTTTTTGGACAGGTCACGCTATGGGGAGTGGGTACCACCCACCCTCCCCACATCTGGATGTGTCAAAAAAAAAAAACCACCTGGGTGGAAGCAAGGGAAGGTGGAGCAGGTAGTGGTAAATTCAAACCATGTTCCAATCTCCATTGTTGCCACCACCACTGCCACCTGGCTGATGTTTTTTTGACAGGTCAGGCTGTGAGCAGGGAGGGTGGCCCTCCATCCTCACAGCCCAACCTGTCAAAAAAATCCACCTGGGAGACAGGGTGGCAAGGAAGAATGAATTGTTTCATTTCAACAGTAAACAAGTGGTGTTTTATTCCGTAACAAAATGCTCTCTGCCATCTTGTTACGTTGCGAAACGTTTAGTAACCTTACAACACGACAAGACAGCATGTCATTTTTCATTTTATGCCCATCTCTAGTAGGAATGTAAATGATTTGTAATGCCTGCCTTCACAAGAGAAAACATTGTGCTGAGGAATCATCTGCTACTATGAGGGCTCTCTCCTCTAACACAGGATACCAAGTGCCACTGCGTCTTTTTTCAGTGTTGTTTACAAAAGTTGTATGAAGTATCTCTTGTTTGTTCCCTGATCCTAACTGGATGGAGCAAGGTTGAATGATTTACAGCTTGGTCTTCTAAAGCTAACCTCACAGAAACACAGGGAGGCTAACTGAATGCAGTAATAAAATGTACAAAGTTGCCTGATGTCGAAGGCTGGGATGAGGGAGGTTTAACATCAAGGATATACCTTCTGATACCTTTTGATGCCATGTGAAGAAATCAATGGGTTGAATTGAATGGTGCCCTTCCCTTTGTTGTTTATTTATTTTGAATATTTTTATTTATTTTGAATATTTTTACCCCACCTTTCCCCTTGGAAAAGGACCCAAGGTGGCTTACAATAATGAGGGACTATATGCAGTCCAGAACATTTAAGACATATTCAAGTTAAGGACAGGGAGTTTGAAGAAGCATCTTAGAACATTAAAAGGTAACATTAGAGCTATAAAGAGCACACAATAAGAAAAGATTAGAAAAATCCATTATGAGGGGTGAAAAGCAACATGGAAAACACTAGGGTCCTTAGGAAATCAGTCAATGCAATCATGTATGGTAACCCATATAAAGTCACATAGTAGGTAGTCCCTCATTCAGGGAAAGCTTGCCTGAAGAGGAAGGTCTTTCCCTGCTTCTGGAAAGACAGCAGACATGGGGCAGTCTTCGGCTCCAGTGGGAGGGAGTTCCAAAGTCTGGGAGCAGCAAGAGAGAAAGCCCTTTCATGTGTTCTTCGGAGACACACCTGTGAAGGTGGCAGGATGGAGAGAAAGGCCTCTCTTGATGATCTTAGCACCAAGCCGGTTCATACTGCGATATTTGATCTTTGAGGTAGCTTGGACCCAGGCCGTTTTGTGCTTTGTAGGTTAGGGTCATCACCTTGAATTGTGCCCGATAGCTGATTGGCAGCCAGTGGAGCTGCATTAGTAGGGGTGTAATGTGCATTGGGGAATGAACCAGGGTTTCAAGGGGCATGGTGTGGGTGAGGGAGAGCAGGGGAGAGAAAGCTGGAGAAAATAGCCTCCCCCCCTCCCCCAAGAGAAGCGTACATTGGATGAAAGGCCAGTTTGCAGATGGCCCCAACTGGATTCACTCCGGGGACTTCTAGGCAGTTCTACAGTTAATGATAATAATCCCACAGCTTTTTGCTAGATAAATAAAATAAAATAAAAGCTTGGGGTACAAATAAGGACTCATGGTCTATGTTCTAACACCACCTGTTAGTCATTCTTCCCTAATGATAGGTAACATAGGGCTCCCATCAAGGAGTGCTACAAACTACACCCCCATTTTTTCTGAAATGATGTCCCAAGATACCTTCTAAAACTAACTTTTCAAGGGGGAGAAGTGCTGTTTTATAGTGTTGCAGCAAAACCAACAGAGTCTTATGTTTCCTTAAAGGTGAAAAAAGTTTTTATTTCACTTAAGGTTTCTTAGACAGCAACTCACTTCATTGGACACAGATAAGAAATGTTGATTTGCATCTGATTTGCAAATCAGATTTATTTATTTATTTTATTTCTATTTATTTTTACAACTTATATGCCGCCCACTACCCAAAGGTCTCTGGGCGGCTTCCAATCAAAGAATTAAAACAGTTAAAAACATCAAACAACAATAAATAATTAAAACAATAATAAAAACCTTATACTAAAATCATCACACTAAAATTGCCATCAGAAGACCCACAATCTAAATTGGATCAATTAAAAAACTTCTGGAACAGGAAGGTTTTTACCTGGCGCCGAAATGTCATCAGTGTTGGCGCCAGGCGGATCTCACTTGGGAGGGCATTCCATAGCTTGGGGGCAGCTGCCGAGAAGGCCCTATGTCTGCAAGCCATCCCTCTCACTTCCTTGAGGGATGGCTCTTTCAAGAGGGCCCCCTGGCTTGATCTTAATTGCCGGGTAGGTTCATATGGAAGGAGGCGGTCCTTCAGGTATCTAGGTCCTAAGCCGTTTAGGGCTTTATATGTCAAAACAAGCACTTTGAAGTGGGCTCGGACAGCAACTGGTAACCAATGTAGGCTACGTAGAATCGGCGTGATGTGATTATTTGTCACATATAAGCAGCAGACTGCAAAAGCTTATGCCACAAAATACCCTCGTCGTCGTCAAGGGTATCATGTGCCTTTTTATTACTTCTTCTAAAAACTGTAGCAAAAAGGGCACTCTGAAAAAACATCCCTTCTTCCATCTTGTTGAAAGAAAGAAAGAAAGAAAGAAAGAAAGAAAGAAAGAAAGAAAGAAAGAAAGAAAGAAAGAAAGAAAGAAAGAAAGAAAGAAAGAAAGAAAGAAAGAAAGAAAGAAAGAAAGAAAGATGCAGCTCTGCTACTGACATGCAGGACAGGTGGCTGGTTTGTGATCTACAGTTGCCGTGTGGTCATCAGCAAATACAGCAAACCAAACAATCCAAAATATCACGACCCCCCCCATCATATTGCACCCTTGTAATCTGAGCACTTCTGCTGTGCCACCAGGACATTATGACCTCTAAGGGTACTGCCTCACTCTGGGGCACAGGGATGGATAGAAGGAAATTGTGCTATTCTTATTGGAAGTACTGGCTCAGACAAGTGGGTTACTAAAGATAAACAAGTGATTTATAAGAAACACAGTATTGTTGTCCCATTTTATTTCCAGATTATAAGGAAATATGCAGGGCCATTTAACATTCCTGTTTTTATTATACTTCTTTCATCTTCCATAAGTGCTGAGCATATAGGACCCTGCAATTGCAATTTATAAGGTATTGAAATGAAAATCACTTCTTTCTGGGAACAAGATGGATTCCTTTGATGCTTTTATTTTAGGCTTAATCATAATCAGCAAGATAGACCAAAGACAGAACAAAGGAAAGAATCAAATGAAGTTACTTAGAACCAACTTTGATGGAATGTCTCATGCTCTTGAGATGACTTCTTATAATGACCACATATTAATGTTTGCCTTATGTCAAAGTGGGATAGGGTAGCATGCATAGCTATGTAGCATACATAGGCTATTGTAGTAGTTATTTTCTTAAATTTAATTCTGGATTGATGTGGATCCCACAGTATTGTATCTGCAAAATTTAACATTATTCATATTTTGCCCATTTTATTGAAAGAAGTAAATCCAGTGCTAGCTCCAACCTAATAGAGCTGTTTTTGTTATGTTGTGTCATTTACAATTTGTGGCAGTCTTAACAAGGTTTTCAAGGCATGTAAAACATTTGAAGAATAGTTAATCATTGTCACATGACATGCCACAGTGAAGAAAGAATTTGAATCCTGTCCACCTGAATTCTTGTCTGGTACTCTGTCCACTGTGCCACAATGACTGTCTTCAGTGGTCCCATGGGAGAAAATGGAACTTGTCACACATTAGATACATCTCATTCATTTCAGTAGGCCTAGTTGTGACTAACATGGCATTGGGATGTATTTCAATCACCTGAAATCCCACTGAGATTAAGATAGTCATTGTTCACTTGTCCCCTTCACATCAATAGCAACACAGTTTGTGTGACTTAATCTCTTGAGCCATTTCTGGTCACGATTTCTGGTTCACTTTAAAAAGCTGACTTGCAGGCTGTCCCTAGTACAGCACTGCACATGATACCTGCTAGAGAAACCGCAATTAATGATACAGCATATACCAATTTGGAGAAGTATAATATAGCATCTTATTCAGCATTATTACCTGTATCATCATGATAAATATTTGAGAAACCAGACATTGATTATTTAAGATGAAACACTTCATGATGTGTGTTAAATCTACTTGAACTAGTATATACGTTAATATATGTTGGGAACTTATGGCCTGCCAGATGTTTCTGCTTACAACTCCCACCAGCCTTCTCCTCACTCTCAGCAGTATGGTGGCCACACTTAGGGTCTAATAGTCCTTGGCAAGAGAGGTCAAGCTTGCCTCCTCCCTACTCTTCCTAGCCACCTGGATGTGGAGCAAGAGGTTAGGAAATAAATGGTCACTTGTCCAATGGCCTCCATCCATAAGGTCCCTTCCAGCTCTACAGATCAAATATCTTTTTATTTTAGCAGGCTTTTGGCCACTAAGATCTTCAAATTCTCAGAGCTCAGCTGATGCACTAGTTTTCATTGTTTTAAGAAAATTATTATTACTTTTTAAATTAAGTTATTTGAGAAATTTTTAATTTTAGTCACATTTCCAAAGACAGAATTGTGGGTTAATTTTCTCTCTAAGTCTTGAAACTCTATGATACCTTTAGGTTTCAAGTTCAATTCCTTTGTGTAGTATGGTTTTTTCAAGGTCCAAATCATCATTCACCAGTCCTGAAACTTATTGGGTCTCAGTCCTATCTCACAGAGTCATTGTGACTCCAACTTTCCCAAGCTGTGAACTTGATGCATTGAAGAAGACTGCAATTGTGACTTGCTCTGGCCTAGACCCACATTCAGGTGTCCAGCACAAGTATCAATCTTAGTGACCCTGCTAGAGTGATAGAAACTATCAGCCATCTGGTACAAGCTGCTAATGCCAGACATATACCAAGGCGGCAAGGAGGGGGGGAAATTAAAACGTAGACTTAGCGTTGCTGATGCCCGCCACCCACCTCCTCACTACCACTGCTGTCGCCACAGGCACCCTCCAGAGGGGTGAGGTGGGGACTTTAAATTTCCTGCTCAGGTCCCTGGAGGCAGATTGGAAGTTTGAGCAGGAAATTAAAAACTTCCCATTGGTTGCCTGGGACCTGACCCAGAAGTTCAAAGGCCAGGTGGCTCACTGGTCTGTGGCCGTGGCGGCAGTGGAGAGGATTAGAGTGTGGAGGGCATCCGAGCGGTAAGTTTTATTTTTTATTTTCTCCCCTCCTTGTCGCCACTGCTGCTGCTGCAGAGGGGCAACCAGGCTGTCCAGGCGCCTGGCGGCGGCAATGACAAAAAAGACAGGAAGTTTTTCCCCCCTTTCTCCTTGCCACAGCTAAGCTGCAAAGAGAAGGGGAAAAAACTTTCTTCCCTTCTCTCCACCACCACCGCCGGGCACCTGGGCAGCTGGGCATAGTCCTCCACCCCTCTGGTGGATGCCTGGCTGCCTGGAGGTGGTGGCAAGAAGGGAAGAAAGTTTTTTCCCCCTTTCTCTTTTCTGCTCGGCTGTCTTTCTTCCCTCCTTGCCATTGTCAGAGGTGAAAGCTTTTACCCCAGCACCCCAGCACCCCTTCTGCCACCATTATTCTCAGATAAGAGTGTTTGCTCTTATCCACGGATTTCACTATCCGTGGGGGATCCTGGAACCAATCCGCCACAGATACGGCGGTCCTACTCTATTTGTTAATTAATTATAGTAGATTCATATGTATAGAGATATCTCCTTTGGGGAGATTAAAAGCACCTTAGCTGGCTTCATGGGCAAGGCCTTTTGGGAAGCATTGAACCTCCATCTGTGCAGGGAAACCCCGGATGAGAGGACAATGGATTCTATAGGGCCTCATACTCAGGAAACCAGGCTTGTTCTTATCTCTTCCCCCAACATTAGCCAGCAAGACCATGAGATGGTATGTAGGGAAACAACAAGATGTCTGTAGTCATTCATCATGCCTGCTATGTGACCAGCCCAAAGAATATGCTACATCAGATAAGCCCTTCCCAGGAATTCACCAGCCTACACCATCCTGACACATAGCCCCTCGCCCCGCCTCTGATGCTCTGCCTTTGTACCAATAAATAGTCTGGACTCATGCTTGCAAAGGAAGCTGTTACATGAGCCCTGGCTTTGCTGAACCCAATAATGTGTCTATGTGGAATCATTCCTACACCTATGCAATTCAGCGAGCTCTGTTTTATGAAGTAGCTCAGATAGAGAGAGAGAGAGAGAGTAGTCACAACTGCTTGTAATTAGTGAGTCCCATGGCTATGTGGGGATAGAGCAGGAACCATGCCAGCCTTAACCTGACCCTCCAAACACAACACTAAACTGACTTTACTATGCCACACTGTATTTATTTCTTGCAATTTATTTTGGCCGAGCTTGGAACTCTCTCGAGGTGGAGCTGTATATATGCTAGGAACACACCATGAGCAGATGACATTGCAATGTGTATGCTACATTGTAAGAAGATATACCTTAGTGCATTTGCCAGGATGGGCCTGAGAGGGTTAATAAACTCCTAATGCATATGGTTCGTGTCTTAGATGTGAGATCAGTTATAGGTCTCTAGCCAAAGATAACAGTTAAAATGTAACAGATGCTGGATCCTCCACAACTGAGGTGTAGCATTTCCTTTCATCCTAACAAGTCATCTACTGATAATGTCCCTGCAATTGGAAATGTCATGGCCATGAGCAGGTTATTAGAAAACTAAATGAATGAACTGCCTGACATGAATTAAGATCAGGAAACACCATGTTCATCCCTCCTTTTCGAATGCTGGTAAGATCAGAAGTAAAGGGAAAACTTCTGCAGAAAATGTATCTAAGTTTAGAAGGAGTTGTTTCAAATACCCAGACCTGAGCATGGTTATGTTGAAATCCATGGGTGTACTTATTCCAAAACAGCCTTACAAAGCTCACTGGGACTCTTCCACTTTAAACGCATTCTAAGGTTGTAGTCTTAGTCCTAGGCAACCTCAGGGCAGGCAGAAAGATGAAGAGGATAGAAATGTTACTTTGCACTAGAAATTCATGACTATGCCAGGTACAGGATTGTTTTTATCAAAAAATAACTTCTGTATTGTGCATTATTTTGAAACCTTGTACTACTGCTAGCAACTAACGTCTTCTTCAAATTAATTAAACAGAAGGCTTGCCCGTTAAGTTAAGTAGCTGCTGAATGCTTATGAATGGAAACAATGGGTTCTAACCACAACCCTCTGAATCTCTCTCTCTCTCTCTCTCTCTCTCTCTCTCTCTCTCTCTCTCTCTCTCTGTGTGTGTGTGTGTGTGTGTGTGTGTGTGTGTGTGTGTGTGTGTGTGTGTGTGTGTGTGTGTGTGTGTGAAATTGTCTGCAATGGCTGCTCCAAGGAGCCTTTCAGTCCTGGGAGGGGCTCTTTGGCTTCCCTGCACAGGATGTTACATGCAAATTGTGGACCATTAGGTGTGTCAGGCTAGAGGCCTATATAAGTCTCTGGTGAAGGTTTCCTTACCTCTTTTGTCTTGTGCCATTCTCCCACCCACCCACCCTATTAGGAGAGTGAGATTAGCTGGTTGCGTCAGGGCCGGATGTGAATTTTTGACAGCTACTCAGTTTGGCTAAGAGTGGCAGTGAGTTTTCACACCTCCCATTCTCCTCAGGTGAGGTGTGGTCATTTACTATTCTACTGGTCAGAACTGGAGGTTAGTGCATGTGGCAACCCAAGTTGGTCAGTATTAGAAAGCTGAGTGTTCGTAATTTAGCCAGCAGCCCTCTATATCAATAGTCTAGGATATTAAGATTATTAGTTAGAGCATTAAAATTGCCCCCTGGAGGTTAGATGAGGGCTGGCCAGATCCTTTCTTTGGGTTGGGTGGACAGCACCCGCTTAAATTTAATTAGACCCTTTAATCCATGCCACTTACACTATTCTGAGGCTCCCCTTGGATTTTCATCCTTTACAGTTTACTTAATACAGCTAATCAATCTGAACTCCACAATTCTTGTCTCATCTCTTTATTTCAGGGCTGGGGTGGCAAAGAAGCTTAACTTTTTATATCCCATCGTTCTTCAGAACTCAAGGTGGCATATGTGGAGGTCTCAGATATCTCCAGAACACACACCACAGCAATTTGTTCAGGCAAGCAGAGGTGTGTGGAGGTACATGAACATAATTCATGTGTCTAACACACAACACTACAATGTAGTGGCTGACATCCTGCTAAGTAGCTTCTGTTGTTGTTATATAGCCTGAAGTCACCTCCAATTTATTGCAAACTTATGAATGAGTGGTTGTGCAGACATAATTTGATGTCATCTACACAGTAGTTACTATGATGCTAAGACATACCTACTATTTATGAAGCACTTGCTGCAAGTGTATTGAGCAACCAGTCAAAATGGCAGTCACATGATTGATTATGAAATCAACCTGCACAATCCAGAGCAGAATGCCTGGCAACTTCACACAGGTGTAACAAACAAGGTTCTGGCCAATCTGGCTGCATTTATATATTCAGAAGTTTTGAAAAAGGGAGCCGTATCAGTCTGTTCAAGAATTCCATGCAGAAATCAAAGAAACAAAAATATGTGGCACCATAAAGACGAACTTTCATATATTAATATAACGTTTCGTGGACACGTCCACTTGTTCAGACAAAAATGTCTGTTTTATGAATGTGGGAGTGGGACATTGTGCTTCTGTATTCATGAAAGATGCCAGGAAATGGCACAGTATTGCTGCACAATACTATTTTTACATTGCAGGAATAAGAATGGCAAGCTTTACACAAAAAAGGGCTCGAAGGCTGACATAATCAATGGCCGCAGTCAAGATGGTTCACAAGATACTTTCTTGTGCTCACGAGTCACTACCATTCACAAAAAGACAGCAAGTAAGGGAAAATTCCAGAAGCAGACTCCTTTGTAGATCAGTTAACACGGGTCTCACCCAACCCAGGCTGTTTTTGACAAGTTCTCTAGGTACCTATTGCTTGAGGAACAAAGCAATCCAAATGCCTAGAAGAAATCTGTCTTTTAGATCAACTGTGTGGACTGAAGTATTTCTCTGTACATCTGGAAAGTACTGGATTGTTAATCCCTGTGGAATTTATATGAATTTGGAGTGCCTCTGCCCCATGCAACTCGATGCACTGCACTCTCAGCCATCTGTATTGAAAAAGAAGTCTCAGCCAGATTCCTCTCTTGTGCTATTCAGGGCCAATAATCTTTTATGCTCAACCGTGGGACACAGCACATCCAAAATTAGACACGATGCTGAAGGCAAGGTATAGATACTTGTTATGAAACTTGGTTTTAGATCACACTCAAGTGTGTCCAGTATGGGTCTTTCTTTACAAGACGACACTTACTGTTGATTCACTTGAACCTGTGGAAAGGCAGTGAAGACTTAAATTAGGGCGCATACATGGCTCTATCATTTAGACTGAGCTCAACACCTCTGCCTTTCACTGTTTGTTGATTGGCTCCTCTATGTCAAGATGAATGGAGAAACAAATAATATAAGCTATTTTCCTAGTCTCCTCCAAGATACCAGAAGCAAGGACAGTTAGAATGTTGCTGTTGTTCTTCTGTACCAAAATATTTTGCTGGGATGTTTTGGACTTAATGAAACAAAGGTGTAAGTGCAACACATGCAAAGGAGAAATATGCACACCATTAATCAGGAAAACTAATGTTGCCACACTCACTCTGCAACATGTAGACTAGAAAGCTGTCTTACAATTTCCAAACCCTTTCTTTCACGTAGGCAACCTGAGATGGGAAAGCTATATTGGATCAGAAACTCCACATGTTTTCCAAAAGATGTACCATCATTTTCTGAAATAAAAAAATAAGATCTCAGAATTAGCAGAGATTGTCATTAGAAACCAAAGTCACATCATTCAAATGATGTAAAAGAAAGACAGAAGAGAGGGAAATCAACTTATTTGAATTATGGTTGAATTATGTTGGAGAAGAACATAACATATACCACAGACAGCCAGAAAAGCAGAAAAGTGGTCCTTTATCAACTTAGGCTCACTTGAGCAAAAATGAGTCAACAGAGGCCATGTACACAGAGCACAGAGTTGCATGTACCAGCCACATATACAGAATTGACAGAGAAGATAATGTTGTTGGAAGACGGAGAAAGTAATAGAAAGGGAAACCTAACAGGAAACAGATAGTCTCAATAAACAAAGCCATATCTCTTCATTTGCAAAACCTGAGTGGAACATACTAGAACAGACCATATTGCTAGGAAAGGGGACAGTAGCAGATGCTGTTGATTTGCAAGATCTGAACAGAGCTGTTAATGATGGCAAAAAATATTTTTTCTAGAGGATTGAAACTCCATTAGTTTATTTAAAGCAAATCAGATTTGTTTTTGTTTCTTTAAAGAAAACCTGTCTTTTGATCTCCCCAAATACCTTCATCCCTGATCTATGAAACAACAATGTATTGACTTTGCAACTCTTGTTGACAAGCCTGTTCTGCACACACACAGTGTGATAAGAAATCACTATTTCTCCCATTTGAAAGGCCTTTATTAAAGATCAGTGTTTCAACCCCTACAAACTAGATTCTTTCCAAATAAAAATGGGGTGGGGCAAACCCATTTTCTTTCAACATATGCAATATATCATTTCAATTTATAAGGGCTATTTTAAATCTGGGGACATTTAGGGTCACTTATTTCTGAAATCCTTTCTTGATGTGGAGAATAGCCACAAGTACTGAATTTAGATTAAGCCATTCTGCACATGAAGAGGAGTATGTTGTACCTTATGCCTTTACTTCTCTCTGTTTACAACTAGAATTATATCAGAAAGCCAAAGTGGCTACTAATAGCTGCTTCAGCTAAGGTATGATGGTGAGAGGCAGTGTTTTGGGGACTTTGAAGGGGCCTGGGGGACTCAAAGGGACAAATAAAAAGGGAAATATTCATCCCTTTGTATTTGTTGGGGTCCCTTTGTATTTGTTAGTTTTAACTAATTGGAATATGCTTCATTCATAAAACTAGACAAAAGATCAATAAAATCAGTATGATTGGCACACTGCCCCAATCTTTTAAAGTACTTCAGCAACAATAATAATCAGAATCCTTTTTATTATGCAGGAGGAAGTGTCTTCTATAATATGACTAACTGAACTTGCTTTCTATGGCTTGCAGAATTCCACATGGATATGGCATCCCACAGTATTCTCTTTGATCTCCCTGAAAAAGATGCATGTGTACAGACCATTGACTCTTGCGAGGCTCAGTACTTTGCTCGCAGCAGTACTCCAGGGCAGATTTGGGAGAATTTCGTTTCAGCATAGACTGTCCATATAAGATTGCAGTCCCAGAAATTCTGACTCATGCACTTCCCAGTGCATCTGGTCCATTTACCAGAGCATTCAGAAGTTAGACTAGAGATGCTATGTTCATGGGACAGGATACATTAGGTAACTATGTAAACGATTTCCTTCTTTCTTTCTTTCTTTCCTTCTTTCTTTCTTTCTTTCTTTCTTTCTTTCTTTCTTTCTTTCTTTCTTTCTTTCTTTCTTTCTTTCTTTCTTTCTTTCTTTCTTTCTTTCTTTCTTTCGTTCATTCGTTCGTTCATTTGTTCATTTGTTCAGCAATGTTAGCAAAACTAGCTGGATTGTACGTTTTTCTCTCTGGGTAGGGTTTTTTTTTTTTTTTTTTTTTTATTTTTAAAAAAAAAATTTCTTATCAGTGCCACACACTTTTGACTTAACTTCTGAATTTTTGTGGTACTCTCAGACAACAATTGGGATTGGCATATTGCCTTCATCAGTGGGACACTGTAGGTCCTTATAAAAGGAAATGTAGGAGAAAACAACACTAATGAGATTTGTTTCACTGACGCTAACCTCCCTGAGACTTGCATCCAGATGCATGACTACCACGTTCCTTTGGAAAATGGGCCATACCAAAATCATGTCTGAGCCATGATTGAATCCTTCCTTTACTCTCTTCCTTCATTTTGCAAATTTCATGTAAAAACCACTCCTACTAGTATATGAGTAGTGATTAAGACAGAGTTATATGGAAAAAGATTGATTCATATTCTCACTTGTCCACTCTCATGTTCCCCTCTACCCCCATTTCAAACATATGTTAAAGGTATTATTTCATAAAATATATGTTTATTGTGCAGTTATCTCAGCCTGCAGGCTTATAGTTCTCTAGTATGTATAAAACAGTACATAACTATAACCCATAGAGACTGCCGGTTTATTTAAATCCCCTGACTGTTGGGAAAATACCAAAACAGCAGAATGTAAATAGAAGGTTGTGCTATTTGTAATGGCCTTAACATTATTTTCTGCAATAAAAAACAGCACTTTTGTCTTGTTTTCCATTTCATGGGTTATTATCTCTATTGTGATTCTAGCAGAGTTATTTACATGGAATTTGCCGGCTTTCTATAGCTTCTGTCATACTTTCTGAATAAATCATGAAACTATATAAAGACCTTTTAATTGCCAGATGTATTTTGGCTTCTCAGTAGTACAGATGATGTAGTAAGGCACATCTGGTAAGGAACCTGTCCAGAGAAGAGCAATTTTTCCCTTGTAACCCACAGGCAAGCAGAAGATTCTGTGGAGTCTCAGAAGTCCAGCTTTGTTTCCCAAAGCCCAACCCTCACCTGTGGTTGATGATGACCCCATTTGTCTGGAAATCATATCATCATATTTCCTTCTCCCATAAGCCAGTAGGTCTACTATTCTACTAAGCAAACTCTACAGAATGTGCTTCTTTCCCCTCCCCCTTTTAATCCTCTGTTAGTCTGCTGAATCAACACTCCACTGAGGAACCAAAACAGATGTCAAGCTTCTGAATCTCACGAGGTGTCAGAAGACTGCATAAAAAGCCAAAGAGAAAGTCACACCGGAACACTATTTGTGGTAATGTTATATTCTTCTGTTATTGAAACTGAGGCAGGCAGTGGAACTCAAGGAAAACCCGGCTATCCATTCTGTCAGGTTGACATTTTCTGCACAAATAATTAACATTTTCCCCTCTGCATGGCTGAGTACAAAGTTGTATTACAAGGTATATTTTCAAGCATTTTCTTTAGACTGCGTTTTGCAAAAGTATCCCACTGAAACCAATGACAAGACTTGAAGCCATAACTCTCCAAGATTCGAGCACATCACCTCAGTCCTGGCTCGCTTGCACTGGCTACCCGTTGTCCTCCGGATTAGGTTCAAGATCCTGGTTTTGACTTTCAAAGCCCTCCATGGCCTGAGACCAGAGTATTTGGTGGAGCGTATCTCTCAGAGATCGACTGGGGCCAGACCCACGAGATTAGCGCAGGCGCGCTCACTAAGGGTGGCCACACCCTGAGAGGCGCAGAAATCGCATATGCGTGACTGCGCCTTCTCAGTGGTGGGCCCCATACTATGGAACCATCTCCCCAGTGAGCTGCACCTAGCAGAGTCCCTGCCCGCATTTAAAAAGGCCCTGAAGACCCACCTTTTCAGGGAGGCGTTTGGTGATCTTTCTATTTAGTTTCCTTTTTTATTTTTTTTGGCCTCTGCCATCCCTGCTTGGATTTTGCCTCTTTTCGTTTTTCTCTGTTACTGTCTTTGTCCTATTGGTTTCATTGTAAGCCGCCCAGAGTTCCCTTTGGGAAGATGGGCGGGATATAAGCCGAACAAATAAATAAATAAATAATAACTGTCGAGCTTTCCCTGGCACCGGCCGGGATAGGAGGAGAGAGGTATGATGCATGTGTGCGCACCAGCGTGTGCACCAACACAAACACAAATGCCTGCCAACACACCCATGTGCATGCATGCACACATGCACACATGCACACACACACAATCACTTTGCCCCTCCCACCCCACTGGCCGGGACAGAAGGAGAGAGGTATAATGCATGTGTGCGCAACAGCGTGCACACCAACACAAACACAAATGCCTGTCAACACACCCACACACCCACATGCATGCATGCACGCATGCACACATGCGCGCGCGCGCACGCACACATCCACACACACACACACACATATCACTTTGCCCCTCTCACCCCACTGCAGCTGCACCAGCTCGTACCCCCTCTAGCCAGTCCCCAGCCAAACCCGGGGCAGCTTCACAGGCACCGCTTTCCCTGTTCGGCGGCTCACCGCTATGTCAGCAAAAAGCTTCCCTGTTAACTGCCGCTGCCCGGGGACTTTTCCAGGAAAAAAAAGTGTTCCGGGAAGACAGTGGGAAAAGGGATGAAAAACTGTAGTGTCCTGGCCAAAATGGGACACTTGATGGGTATGCTTAGAGCTGGTTCTGATATTTCAACGTTTCACATAAGTAGTCCAAGTCACATCTTTTTTCCATATTGCCATAAATGCCAGAGAAATAAAAGATCCTCGAACTCGAAGAAGGCCTTAAAAGCCCTGGGTGTCAAATACAACTCTAAGGCCTGATCAATATGGGAGAATTAAAAAATACAGTTGGTCTGCATTGTCATTTGCCGGAGGCAGCTATCAGTGTTGGCAACTGAAGCCACATACAAAAGAAAGATCATCCAGACTTCTCTTGGTATTGCCTGCTTGTTGTTCGCCTTGCTGCACATGCTTGGGACAGCATTTCTTCTAGACATGGTAGCAATAGCAGCCCAAAAGAAGCAGCATTCAGCATAGCAATAGTCATGTTCTTTTCTGCAGGGGTGAGAATTTATTCGATGCCACACAACACTTGTGGGCAAGAAAGTGGAATGTGTAAGATGTATCTTTAAAAATGGGGCTGTATAGAGCCCCAACATGTGACTACAATAACTGTTAGAGCCAATAGCTACTACAATCACAATTGCAAGGCAGAAAATCACCTAGCAATAACAGTTATTGTTACACCGTAAGAGTTAGCTAGAGATAAGTACATTCTTCCTAGAGATGGGAGTTTCGTTTCAGAAGGAATTCACTTCCGAAATCAAACATGGCACCACAATTGCCAATCAGAGCCGGGACCCACCCTCCAGAATGAAAACAACCCCTGACTTACCTTCCTTTGAGTTGTGTGGGGTGAAACTCCAACGAGGAAGCAGCCTCTCATGCATCATCTTCCCTTCTCCCTGGTGCTGGCCAATCAGAAGCTCTGCAAGGGCATGCATAATCCCGCCTACCTGTCTAATTGGCCAGCAGCAAGGAGAAGGAAAGATGATGCATCGGGGGCTGCTTCCTCGTTGCAGTTTCATGTGCTGCCATGTTTCATTTTTGGAACCGGACCCCTTCCGAAACAAAACCCCCATGTCTAAGACATCTTAGTCAACAGCTACAATAGCTATTAGAGTCAATAATAACCACTACAGCCACCGTTATACAGTACAGAGTTGTCTGAAATGTGTTCTGAGCTAGCCATAGTAACACTAGTTACTGTAGCCACCAGTACCAAAAGCTGTAACTAGCAATTCTGGCACTAGGCAATTGTCTTTTCCCTCATCTGCCTTGAGGCTCTCTCCTTTCTAAGGGGGAAGTGGCTAGCTAGCCTATAATGTTATTTAGTTCATAAATACATCCTCCTTGGGCAAGGGATGCAAGGTTGCACATCACATCTGTGCTGTACCTTCTCATTGCTTGATAGAAAAGGGGATGGACACAGTGTCAAGGTGTCCTTTTTCCTTTCTTGAGAAGCATAAACATTGTCTTGCATTCTGGTACAATATTGGGGCGGGGTGGGCAGCACTTTGTTTCAGGCCAGTGATGGTGAACCTTTTAGAGACCGAGTGCCCTAACTGCGATTCAAAACCCATTGATTTCCTGCAAAGTGCCAATATAGCCATTTAACCTGAATACAGGTGGCGGTGAAGGGGCGATGTCGGGTGCCCAAAGAAAGGGCTCCGAGTGCCCCCTTTGGCACCCGTGCCATAGGTTCGCCAACACTGTACTAGGCAATAGCAGTCCAAGGAACATAAGAAGAGCCATGCTGGATCAGGCCAAAGGCCCATCTAGTCCAGCTTCCTGTATCTCACAGCGGCCCCACCAGATGTGTTTGGGAGCGCATGAGACTAGATATCTGTCTCCTGATACCACTCTCCTGCATCTGGCCCTTGAAGTACCCTGGTTTAAAGCCTGGAGACTACACATCTCCATCATGGTTTGTAACCTGTGATGGACTTTTCCTCCAGGAATCTGTCCAATCCCCTTTTGAAGGCATCCAGGTCAGATGCCATCACCACATTGGAAGGAAGATCTCTCGAATAGCTCTGGGAGACATTGCTGTTTATTTTCCTGACCCTCTCCAGTCAACCCACCTCTAAATTTGGTGTCCTATTGATTTTGGTGGACTAGAGAGAGCCTCGGTCACCCTATGCTAGTTGCAGCCCTCAAAAAAACATTGAGCCAGTAGCTTCCTTCTCTCCAGAAGTAGCTTCTACAGCTGCTTTGACTAATAATTACTACTCCTTACTATACAGAGTCCCATGTGAACCAGATTTCTTCAAGTGATACCAAGATGCATATTTCCAACTGTTTTTTGCTTTCCCTCCCTCCCTGATTTTAAAAATATAAAGGCAACAGAGAAAATTTCACATGAGAAGGATCCCATAATTGCACTCTGAAGCTTATTCAACTGCAAGTTATAAGGCAGTTCGTGAGATGGTTTTCTGAAAAAGGACGGCCCAAGTTAAAACAAATTCATTACATGTTAAGAATCGTGGTCTGGAATCTTAGCTGGTGTACATCAGGGTTGTTCTGTTGACATCAGTATTAAGGATGCAAATTTCCAACAGCTGAGATGTTAATGTATTTTATTTTAATTTTTTGCTTCTTTTTTTCCAAGAGGGCTCATCACAACATCTCCCAAGAGCTCTTAAAATTGCGAAGGCAGCTGTGTGTTTACCTTTGGAAACAAAAGGGAAATCATTGATATTCATGTAATAACATTCTTGTAAAAATGTAACACGATAGTGTGAAAGTGTTTACACGGAGGGAGAACGGCTTAGCTTCTCTTGACATGTTTTGTTGTGTTTTTCCTGTTGCAACCGGAGAACATAATAAGGAGTTGGATGTATCATCTATAATATGGTCTGGTTTTTTTTTAAAAAAACAGCTTTCTTCTAGAAGGTGAAGTGTGAATTTGTTCTTCTCGTTTTCCTAAAATACATCTCAATGAATCCCAAGAGTTTTCTGGGAGGATCTGGCATTTTTCTTTGGAGGTGGATACGGAGTGGGGGTGTGTATATGTGTTCTGCTACATTTGTCCTTAAACCAAGTTGAATAAATACTGGCTCCCAAACAATGACCAGAACCTGCCAATGCTGTCCCTTCAGTGTACAATGCCCAAAATCCTTCAGCTGGCATGACCCTCACTTGGACTTCAAGCAGTCCCTATTGGCTTACCTGGAAATGCTGTAGGTTTGTACTTTGGATGTTTTGTGTGCAAAGCAGCTGCTCTGTGATGGAGGTGTAACTTTTCTCCCAGAAACCATCTACATTCTTTGCTATTTCAACATCTGGCAGTGGGGTGGTGTTATGCCTTCTGAGATCTATGTGGTCCAGAAAATCAGCAGAAGATTGGCAGCATGAACACCATAGGCTGGAACCTGTATACTGTAAGAATTCTTAAAACAAAACAAGCACTTCAGGTTGAGAATGTGGGAGAGTGTGCTTCCATATCTGCAATCCAAAAAGGCAAGAAATGACCCAATATTGCTGCACAATATTGTGCCTGTGTTGCCAGCAGGATAAAGAATACCAAGCTCTACATAACAGAGGGCAGCCTGAATATTGACCACACCCATGGTAGCAGTCAAGATGATCTACTGGGTACCTTCTTCTGCTCACTACCATCCACAAAGTGACACCAAGTGAAGGAACATCCAAAGAGCTGACTCCTGTTATCATCATAAGAAGAGCCATGCTGGATGAGGCCAAAGGCCCATCTAGTCCAGCTTCCTGTACGTCACAGTGGCCCCACCAGATGCATTTGGGAGCGCATGAGACTAGATATCTATCTCCTGCTACCACTCCCCTGCATCTGGTCCTTGAAGTAGCCCAGTTTTTAAGCCTGGAGATTACACATCTCCCTCATGGTTTGTAACCTGTGATGGACTTTCCCCCCAGGAATCTGTCCAATCCCCTTTTGAAGGCATCCCGGCCAGATGCCAGCATCCAGGCCAGTTAACCACTTCTCACCTAAACACAAAGCAATTGTCTTTGCTGTTTATCAACAAGTGGGAACTGTACTGAGCATGATGTAGATAATCTTGACTGCTGCCATGGGTGTGGTCAACGTTCAGGCTGCTCTTTGCTATGTAAAGTTTAGCATCCTTGTTAATAGCTTTCATTTTCACCCCTGCCTATTATTTCTTCATTTTATTTACTCAAAATATTTTTACACCTCCTTTATCTTTAAAAGGACCTAGGGCAGCTTAAAACAATTTAAAAGCCCAAAACACTGAGTATACAATTTTAAAAAAGTTAAACCAGTATTATAATTAAAAATGATCAATAAACTCCATACCAAAACACATTTAAAAACAACCAAGCACAACAGCTTGCCAAGCTGCCAGTCACTGCCGAAGGAGAAAGGTATTTTTCCTGTTTGCAGAAAGATGGCAAAGATGAGGCCAGCTTATCTTTCGTCTGTTTTCTTGTAGTTTAAACATTTTGCATGATTTCAAGACTTGCAAATAGAAGGCAAGGTATAATACTCCAAATAAATAAATACATACATAAACACATCTGTGTTGTGCAGCATCAGGTCAATATCAACTTCTGGCAGCCTATCAGGAGGATTCCTGAGGTACAGGAGATACCGAAAGAATGGTTTCACCTGTGCACGTTTCCATGGCCAAATGGGATTTGAATTCTCTATCCACTACACTGCACTGGCTTTCCAATAAGTACAAATCCACACAAATAATTTATAATAAATATCACTTTTGGATGGGTGACAAGGAATTGCATCTATTTTTTTAAAAAAAAACTCAGTCTCTACAAATTCAACACAACTACTCAATTACTGTATAAATAGCCATCTATTTGTTTTAAACTTAAACTTAAATCTTTATATTTAATGATATGTCTCATCTGGAGCACAGTGTCTAGATATGTGGTAATATGTTGTCCAAACAATGCTATTTGTCTTCCACAGTTCCTGTTTGCTGTGGCCTTTTCAGCATCCTATATATGTATGAGATTAGAACAGGGCTGTCCAACTTTGAACAGGCCAAGGTCTACTTTTTCTGGACGAAAGTGCCTGAGGACTAATACACTAAAACCTCTACTTATGAATTTATCTGTTCTGAGCATATGCTCATAAGTTTTTAAAAAATTAAGTAGAGCAACGGGATGGAGAACTTACTCCCTCACATTTTTTACTGATGGCTGGCGGGCTACTTTTGAACCCTTCACGGGCTACTGGTAGCCCCCGGTCTACCTGTTGGGCAGGCCTGGATTAGAACATCCATTATGTAGATCGGAAATGAATGATGTAAGCAGTTACCAACCTGCAACTTTTTGTTTAAATAAAACTTGAACTGCAAGGGCAGGAACCATGTGGCTCCATATCTGTTACCGAGGGGCAGGCATTTGAGCCCAGCATTTGAATGGAGCCCTCTGCTTCACCACAAACAGCTGGAATGAATCCACACAATGGCAGGAGGTTTCCCAACTGTAATAAAAAGCCCTCCAACGTGGCTGCAAACCCACAGAACTAACTCAATTCCCTCTTCTTTGCAGGCAGCAACAGCAGCCGCTGCCGCCAGGTCAAAGGAAGTGATTTTGTTTTTCATCTTCCTAAAGAACGATAAAGGCAAATGATTCAGAAAAGAATATCACTCTCGTTATGGAACTACACAGGAGGAAACAGGTCGGTTTGTTATTTTTCTCAAGAAAAAAGAATACAGTACTTGGGTTTGACGGTGCAATCCCATGTGTATGCACTTGGACGCCCCATTAAATTCAGTGGAGCTTCCCCTCCAAAAAGGGATTATACAGCATTATAGCCTTATTTTCCAAACAGCCCCTCCCCCTGCCCTTTTATCTTTTCCTTCCATGGCCTTCGACATCTCAGTTTCATTCCCTGACACAACGTCATCTGTATCGTCCTTCATCTCTTTGGGTAAATGATTGCATAAAGTCCACAAAGGATACCAAATAACACAACAGATTGGACATGGTAGACTTTTGCCACACCATGCCCATATAGAGATAAGAATGGCAGTGTCCTTTTACGGATTACTCTCGGTCAAGGATGCTAGCAAATCTTTGTGTCCGAGTCCCAGGTCCAAGTCCATGTTTTGGTACCAAGTCTTGGAGTCCCAAGTCTGAAACCCTATTAAATGCACACAGAGAGGGAGGAAAGGGAGAGAGAGAAGGGAGAGAGAAAGAAGGGAGAGGTAGGAGGTATCTGTGGCGGGGGGGGGGGGTCTGAGGCTTGTGAATCGCCTGTTTTTTGTCCCATCTCATCACTGCCTGCCCCACCTTCCCTTTCCCCTGCACACCCCATCTCAAAAGCTGTCCCCTCCACCACCATTTTCCTGCCTCTCTTGCTTCTTCTGGTGGGTGTCACAAAGTTTCTTTCAGGGGGCTTTGTGAAAAAGTGAATCAGGAAAATGGGTCTGAGTCACAAGTGGAGTCCAAATCATTGAGCAAAAAAATTCCCTGAGCCAAGTCTAAGTCAAGTTGCCATTATGATTTAAGCCCTACATGACACCGAGTCATAAGACTCAAGTCCGCATCCCTGCTATTTGTATCATGGCTAGGAGATATATTCTATTATCAGGCCTTTGGCTGTAAAATAAAATTGATTGATTGATTGATATAATATCTCTGCCTGTCAAGACATCCAGCTGGTTAATGGTATAAAACCAACATTCTCTCTAATATTTGGCCTCATGGTGTGGGAGCTTCACCCCACATGCCCATCTTGGGGGTCCAGCCAACATCAGTACTAAATGGGCGCCAACTCTGGCTGCCAGTATGCTGCCCTGATGGAGCTTTGCATGTGTGCAAACACAGCTTAAAGGGAATGTTGTATGAAACCAGTTGGGTTTCTGAGATTTCTAACTGAACTCAGCCTTATGGCTGGACACTTTCCATCCAATGTGTTGACCACCTGTGTACGATGCAGGAGAAGCTGAAGACATGCTGGAATTTATACCCTTGCCTTTTAAAACAAAAATCCCCAAAACACAATTTCTGAATTGTTTGTCAGACGCCACACGTCTCTGGGGAGAAAATGAGTTTAATGGCACAGAACTAGATTTCATGGTATTCTTTCAGCAGAACATCACAGACAAATAATACCACAAGAATATATAATGCATAAAACATGAAAAGGAAGAGAAAGGATAAACATGTCTTAAAACACACTTAATCAAGCCATCCAGTTACGAAAACCAGTAATTACCGTGGATTCTAAAAATCTCCCCCAGAGAGCAAAAGAGAAAGGAAAAGATTTTTTTTTAAAAAACTTAACAATATTTAAAGTGTTTGAAATGGAGGAGGCTGCGGAAATTAAAGAGCAGCTTAATGGAACCTGGGGGCATCTTCCCCTTTCTTCATCATGTCTTAGTTCATTTGAAGGTGACCAGGTTGGTTTGCATAGGGGGCTTTACCTGCTTTCTACCTGTCTGGGACTTGCAAGGGAGATTGTGTTAGCGGGGCAGATTCTCCAGTTTCCCATCATCATTGTATGGATGGAAGCCGCATCAATATGTGTTGGGCTGAGGTAGGGCAAAAAATGGTGTTTCATCCTTGCAAACAGAGAGACCCAGAAATGCACATGTGGAGGTAGAAGGGCAACCATGTACTGTATCTGGGAAGGAAGTTGGGTGGGATAACTCAGGGATAGCCTGAACCTGAGGTAGGGCACCATCCCACTTGGTCAAATAGAAGGTGGATTTCCCCATGATGACCTAGCAAACCAAATCCTATTGTTTCCAGCTGGAAGCCAATGCCATATTCTACCACACTGGTTCTGTTCTGAAAAGCTAACTCAGGGAAAATGTGCTCGTAGAATATGTGCCAAACCTCCTTTGAATTCCACCTAAGATCTGGAAAAGAGCAGAAAGCTATCAGGATTATCCATTTATAACTATTCCTAGCTAATTCAATTTGTGATAAAGCTAAGTGCTTACACACCTAGCACTTGAAGCCCTCCTGGTGTGGTTTACAATTTAGTTAATGCAGCCTACACTTTAGGAACATAAGAGCATAAGAAGAGCCATGCTAGATCAGGCCAAAGGGCCATCTAGTCCAGCTTCCTGTATCTCACAGTGGCCCCACCAAATGTGTCTGGGAGTGCACAACACTAGATAACTGTCTCCTGATACCACTCCCCTGCATCTGGCCCTTGAAGTACCCCAGTTTTAAGCTTGGAGATTACACATCTTCATCATGGTTTGTAACCTGTGTTGGACTTTTCCTCCAGGAATCTGTCCAATCCCCTTTGAAGGCATCCAGGCCAGATGCCATCACCACATGCTGTGGCATTGTTCCACCCCTCATCCATAAACTGGGATGGGTATTCCAGGCCGGGTCTGCATTAAGCTGGCTACTTTTGCCTGTCAGACTGCAATCCATACGAAACCTACTAAGAATAATTAACGGTAAAGACTAAAGAGAATGATCGGAGGGGCAATCTAGCAACATCATTGGAGCCAAAAATTGCTTACTCCATTCTAAAACAGCATATAGCAAGCATCCTTTTTAAATGGGAATTCCCCTCAAACAACGGTTTCTGTGGAGAAAGAGCAAATAAGAGTCTTCATAATGTTTATGAATGCCCCTTCATCTGTGAGATCATCATCCATTGATTGAATTTCCACAGTATGAAAATATTAACTTTATTAAAAGAAAAAATCCTGGAAATATATGTTTTTAATGATGACAGCACCAGAACTGGCCAGGCTACTAGAGGAAGCCAGAGGCCATGCTATGCATAGCATTCTCGATTAAAATAACGTTCTCTATTAGAACTGATCCCCCACACGTGGGGATCCTTATCACATTTTGGTAGAGACGTGACGTGAGCTATTCTTAAAATTAATCATGTGTAGTTTCAGTCGTGCTTTTGTGTAAATCAGTAGGTGTCCTGAGCTCTTATGAGGAATGGCCAGGTATAGAGTTCACCTAACTGTTCCATGATTACAATCATACTAAATCCAAGGTCTTACAGACCAGGAAGGGGGAAGACCCTTATCCCAGTCACCAGCTATCTATGCAATTAACTGTGCTATATTTTTACATTGTATTGCACAGCCACCTTTCAGTGGCACACAGTGCACAGGATAGTATATGGCATATAATAGTATGGTGTCACAGAGGCAACATCCCTTCATAGCAGAAACACACACAAGGCTGCAGTTAGGACTAGTATCTGAGATTTGTAACCTGGGGATTATCTGTAATGAAAGAGAATGGAGAAAATCAAGTATTTCTGGTAACTTGGTTGATGTAGCATCGTAATAACTAGGTTAAAGTTGTTTTTCTGGCTGTGTAGAGGGGCATTTGGCGGGACATTGAACTACCATGAAGATAGAGAATGATAATTCTACCTTTGTTTTCTGTCTGAAACTGAAATGTGAAGTCCCTGCATCACCAGGACACTCTATTAATTAAATGACACAATGGTAGTGAGGAAGAGAGAATGACAAATAAACAACACCATTATCACATTCATAATCAGTAGCAAAAGCATTCGTCTGTTGTATATGAGCATTATCTGGGATGATAGGAGATCAAATCAATTATGGCACTGGAAATTAAAAAAATGAATGAAACTGAGACCATCAGAGGAAAAGGTCTGATCTTGTCATGTTTTCTTTTTAACAGTATCAAAGGCACATGGCCACAGCTCAAATTCCAAGAAGGAAAGAATGTTAACCTGGACATCTTCACTGTAATTTAGTTGCCACTTTTCTATCAGAATGGAAGTCTCTCATATTTTCGAGGAATAACATGGAATTAATTGTGATAGGGTTTACATAGTTTAGGTCAGCAATACCAAGCAATGTTTTACGTTCTCAAATGGCACTGCGAGACATGATACAACATCTGGCATCTATGCACATAAATTAGCCTTTGTGAATTTTATGAGGGTTTTTGTGTGTGTGTGTGTGTGTGATTCATTTCCTTTTTTTAAGCAATGGCCACCCAAGAATCCAAATGGCCTGGAACCATTGTTGAATTTCTGGGGCTTGGTTGTTGTAGTTTGCTTCGTTGCACTCATTCAGAAGTCTCCTGCAGAGACATGACACAAAGAGACATGCCATTATGCTGCCTTATTTTCTCACGCATACATAGGAAGTCCTTGGGGCACCCAGCATGGTACAGAACACAGGGCACTGGGCTAGAACTCCAGAGACCTGGACTTGATTCTTTGGTTCTGTCATGGAAACTCACTGGCAGGTGGAACTTCTAAAACAACTCACTTACCTCGAAAACTCTGTTAGGATCACTAGGAGCCACTTGGGACCAGAGAACACAAAACAGTTGTCATGGTAACTTCATGAAACTCACTGCACTACAGGTTTGCTCTGGAGGAGTTTATTTTGGACAGGACCACAAATGTATTTCTAAATGCCAGTTATTTCTGGAATTTTGTGACTTTTTAAAAATTATAATGAAACCCTATTCTCCATTATTCAGTCTATCTATTTAACCATGAGTAATTGGATATAATCACCCTTGTAGATGTAAGCACATAGAAACTGGACAAGAACACAAGTGACATATGTAAAATACCACAAGACAACCCTTTCCAATCTGGTTCCCTCTATACCTGTTGAAGTATAGCTGTTATCATAATCTTGAAAGCATGGCTGTGATGAGGATTGCATCTTGTGTGAAAGACATGTACAGAGATAGTCAAAACTACACAGAGTCCACACCGAATCATGGGCACCAGAAGCCTGGCAGGTGAGGAAGCAAATCAAACTACTTAGTATGATTAATTATTATTGGGGATTTTTTTAATTTTGTATGGGGTGGGGTGGCACTTTTGAACATGTGTGTACCTCCCCCCCACACACACAGACATGCACACACTTTAGTGTTCATTTGGAGCATTTCTCATGTACTCCTTATCCTCACTATCATTTGTTTCATTTGTTCATCTTGTGCAGCCAGTTCCTCCAGATCCTCGCCTCAGCCTGCATTCAAATAAGCCCTTTGCACTCAAACTTAAGGACAGGAGGCTTCCATTAAAACAAAACAAACAACACAGTAAATAAAATTGTAACCAAACTCCAGTTTCTATGATTGTACAATGAACTTCTGGAATACACATGGGTCTGATGGTATATGCATAACTGTTTCAAAATAAGCATCTCCACTCTCCTCATTCAGAACAGAGGATGGAATAGATGTTTTTTTGGACTTCAGTTCCCATTCTCTTAAATGCCTCCAGCTCTGGAGCACTCTTTTGCCTTTCCAAAATTGTTGGAAAGGCAAGGAAGCCAGAATGAATGAAGAATGGCTTTGTTTGTAATTCAGGTGACGCCAAAACTAAAGGTAATGACATTATAACCAATGGATTATATGAACACAGAGAGAAGAAGCACACGCTCTTGAACCTCTAGCAGTTTCCCAGGTAGCCCCAGTACCTGCACGATCCCAAGATCAACACAGACCACCAAAAGTCCTTTAACATATGCACTTTCTGGAGAAACAACCAACATAGAGCATTATACAACAGATTGTTTCTGTGAAATATTACTTCCCTCCCCAAAACACAGTGATAGAAAAGCCATGGTAAAAACATCAACAGTAATTAGAAACGACAATTGCCAATGGGAAAAAACACTTATAACCCCTCCTCTTCTTTCCACATCCTCTTTACTCTTCTGTACTACTTGTGAAAAGAACCTAGCCAGAAATAATCATGGGAAGGTGCAACCCTAGGAAATTTATCCCATCGCAGCAGGTATAATGAAGCATATTTCATATTTGGAAGGCTAACAACTCTCATTTCATAGACATTTCCATGGGCTGCAGCTCATTTCTGCCTGTTTTTTTAAACGCTGGACATGTTTAGCCTATAGAAATGAAGACCGAGGGGCAATATGCTAGCACATTTCAAACATGTGAAGGGCTGTCCAGAGGCGTAGCAATGGTTGTCAGTGCCTGGGGACAAAATCAGTTTTCATGCCCTCCAAGGGGCAGGGAGGGGCTAAGATACCTTGTAGAAGGCAGTGGTAACAGCCAGGGAGCCCTCCACACCAGCTCTGGCAGGTCCCCCACAATGCACCTTCCCGCGGCTCCTGGGCAGGAAGCCATTTGGCACCCAATTTGTTGCTCCCAGGTGCTGTGCCTGGGGTTGGATGTCCCCCCTTGCCCCTCCATTGCTACACCACTGGGGCTGTCATACAGAAGGAGGGGTGGGATCTTTTTTTTTTTAATCATCTCGGGTTGCAGGACACACAACAAGGGGCTCAAGGGACAAGAAGCCAGCTTTCAGCTGGGTATCAGGAAAAACTTCCTAACTGTTAGAGCAGTACAACAATGGAACCAATGACCTCAAGAGGTGGTGGGTGCTCCAACACGGAAAGCATTCAAGACAAATTTGGGCAACCACCTGGCAGATATTCTTTGTATTCCTGCGCTGAGCACGGGGTTGGGCTTGATGGCCTTGTTGGCCCCTTTCAACTACACTATTCTATAATTTCCATGGATCTATGGTTGTGTATCATTTCAAATGCAAATTCTTGGTGAATCTTCAAGTTTGGATTCAGTCCACTTTGCAGAAGTGCCACTTTAATTGGCATCTTCCCCCAAACTGAACCATGTTGGCCAGAAGCCCATTGCACACAGTAGCCTAAGTCAAACAAAGTAAGCTGTAGCAGTGGTTCATCACTAGTTAACACATCGTGGACACTGTGTCAACACTAGTTAACATGGATGTTCTGCATCAGTTGCATGACCAGTGCTCAATGAGGAATAAAAGCCTTGACTTCTTAACTTGTGACAATTCACTCCTGTTGTTTACACTGATTGATTTACACTGGCATATGTATGTACCTGTACTGTAATAGGATTTGGGCCGTTATAGGCAGACACGTATCATGTCAATGTAATCCACAATGCCCTGCATTGGACCGGTCAGTCATAAACAGAAATAAGAGATCAGTTTAATTCTGCTGAAGTTGTATAAATTCAGCAGATTAACTGAGGACAGTGAATTCTCTGTAATTTCTTTCAGAACCAGAGAACAAGTCAACTTTTTTCCAGACACCATGCCTAACACTTATGAGAAGAGATAACTTGATGTCTGGAAGGGAAGAATATTTTTTTAAAAAACCACAATAACTAAAAGTGGTAATTTTAATTAACTGGGGATGGTTTGAATCCATAGATAATTCATTGGGCTGAATTATCTGAAGCGTCATAACAGATGGTTTGTTCCATGTGTTGAGTGATACTAAAAGATTTTTCCACTGTCCCAGAGCTGCAACCCATAATTTCTATGTAAATAATTTCCCAGCAGCAAGAAGAGAAAATAATTGCAAAGAGTGCATGTAACAAGCTTGATCTTGGGTGACAGCAATTACCTTTCACATTTGAAATGCTGCAGAAATCTTTGAAGAGATTAACAGAACCAGGATAAGCAGGCTCACCCATAAATTGAGAACCAGTGTACCTGGATAGTTTCATAGGATCTACTGTGTTGGAAATACTGAGGATCACACTGACAAAATCGATGTGGCGTGCAGTCTTAAGAAGGCACGAAGCCAACCGCAAATGAAACCAAAGAAAATATATTGAACTGCTCACCACAATTTAAATAGCCTTTTCTTGCCAAGTTGTGAGTAAGATGGGCATTGTCTTTGCTCTGGGGAAGGGTTCTGTTGTTGCTCTCCATAGCTCACTCATGTCAACAATCAAGAAATACAAGGAAGGACCTCAGTCCATTAACACTTAATTTAAGGTTAACCACTCCAATTTCTCTGAGGTCATACCAGCATTTTGCTTTGCCTGACAAAGGCAGATGGAGTCTACATGAACTTTGTTTGACATAACCTCCGCTACTGACACAGGCCCGAAAAGGTAAATCCATTCCTAGTCCCAGATGAAATGTCAGTCTTGATGTTTTTATGCCTGGTCTCATATCAGGACCAAACAGTTGACTGAAGGTACTAGGTATAGAGAGAGAGGCAACTTTTCCAAGTTGGTTCTAAGTGTGAACACACAGTATGTGGTGCACCAGGCCCAGAAATGTCTGGAAACAGAAATAAAGTACAAGAAGAACAATTCAGAATTGCCAGAAATGTTTTTGTTTGTTTGTCTAAAGCTTGTCCCAGCTTCTTTACCACAAAGCCTACCATGAAAAACAACCATTTTAAGGGGAAACGTGCCCTCAACACAGGGAGCGCTGGACTAACATGAGAGGCTATAAAAAATGTCCCAGGGAGTTAGGGTGCTGCAGGTAGCCTGGACACAGTCATGCCTCAAACACTCATATTCAGTACAACAGAACCACAGGATCAATATCCAATGATTCGTTTATCCACAGTCTGAAAAATATTAAAATATGAAAAGAAAAAACCCCAGAAAGAATTGTTTTCATGGGTATTACCAGAGTGGACCACTAGAAAGAACCAGAGACTGTGCTTTGAATACTTGTTAGTGAAGAATACATTAGGGATGGGCATGAAACAAATTAATTGCGTTTGTTTCATTCTGTCCCCCCACATTTACTTTCATTTTGTTTGATACGATTCCCCCCCAAAAAAATCATATGAAATGAATTTTTATGAAATGAAATGTGGGGGGGGGCTGGAAAGCCCCTTCCCGGACAGCCCACCCCCTCCTCCTGCTCCGGGGCCCCTACTTACCCCTCTTCCTGAGCTCTTACACTGGCAGATGCCTTTGGTGGTGGTGGTGGTGGCAGTGGTGGCATGTACTGCCAGGTTGCTCGCCCTCTCGGGCTGGCCAGGGGCCTTCAGTGGCCGCAGGACAGTCTACCACTGGGCTGCTCAGCCTTACCAAACAGTCAGGGGACTTCAGCAGCTGTGGTGCAGTCTACCACCATGCCACTCAGCTTCTCCAGCTAGCCAGGGACTTTAGCAGCTGTAGGGCAGTCTACTGCTGAGCCGCTCAACCTCCCCAGCCAGCCAGGGCCTTCAGCAGTGACTGGGTGGTCTATCAGTGGGCTGCTCAGCCTCTGAGGCCAGCTGGGGCATGTGGTGGCAGCAGCAGAGGAGCAGGAGGAGGAGGCAGCCCAGGCCAGCCTGCTCAGCCTGGCTGTCCCTCCCAAGGTGGTGCCCACAGCAGTAGCAGCTTCGGCGGCAGTGGAGGAGGAGGAGGAGGAGGCCAAGGCCGGCCCTCTAAGCCTGGCTGGGCCCTGCAGCAGCACCTGCAGGAGTGGTGGTGATGAAGGAGGAGGAGGAGATAGAGGCCCAGGCTGGCCTGCTGGGCCCGCTCTCGCTCTCTCCAGCCTGGCTGGGTGGTGGCAGCGGCAGTGGCAGTGGCGGTGGGACATCAGCAGCAGATAAGGGACTGGATTACACATGGAACTAAATGTTTTTTTTCCAACAGAGGAAACCACGATTTTGTTTCATCTGTAACAAAATGCTGCTTCACCATTTCGTTTCGTTTCATTTCGTTACATAACAACACGATGAAACAGCATTTCATTTTTTGTTTTGTGCCCATCCCTAATACACAACATAGTCTCTGGGTACTGCATGTGAAAATAAATTTCCCACCATAACCATGCCA
>JAHTLZ010000330.1:19630729-19669453 GCA_023846285.1 Phrynocephalus versicolor | reverse complement strand
TATCTATCTATCTATCTATCTATCTATCTATCTATCTATCTATCTATCTATCTATCTATCTATCTATCTATCTATCTATCTATCTATCTATCTATCCATTACCCATGGTTTTCAGTATCCCCAGGGAAGGATTGGAAGCAATCCCCAGTGGCTATGGAGTGTTACTGTACTAAGTTGCAACTAGAATAGGCATAGGCCTGTTGAATCAAAGGAAGTTCATCAAATCCCTACTGATTCAGTGAGCCTACTCTAGTTACAACTTACTACTAGATATCAGTCCAAGTGTGTAGAGCTACACATGCTACCCTGCCCCATCCATCTTTTTAATCACGGAAGTGCGAGTGTCTGCTGAACCCAGTCAGTGCTAAGTGGCTCAGGTGGAAAGGCCCCCTGGCTACAGCAGTGTCCTCTCTCTTTGGGCATATTGCTCTGCTCAAACAGATAGTGGAGGGGGGCAGAGCTAGTGTGACATGTTGGTTTTCCTCCACTTTTTTCTGGGAAGGTCTCTTATTTTTTGACATGTAAAGGCCTAGCCAAAATCCAAGAAATTTTCTTCTTTGGACATGGGAAAGCCTGGGCCAAAATCTAATACAGTAGTCCCCTGCCACATCGTGGTTCAAATATGATGGTCCCAGTGTATCACTGATTTTTTTCTTGAGAGGAGCATGCTACCAAATAGAGGACTTTAACCCCCTCCTGACACCTCAGCAAACTGACCTTGGGCTCCTCCTGGCAGCTACCAGCAGAAGCAGCCCAAGGTTTGTTTGCTGAGCTGTCAGGGAGGGGTTAAAATCCTTTCTTTGAGAGAGCAGGCCAGCAAAAGCAGCCCCAGATCTGTCTGATGAGGCATCTGCATTTCATGGATTTTTCTTTATTGTGATGAATCTGGCACGTAATTCCCACAACAAATGGGGGGAGTGCTGTATTACTCCCACACATATTGGATCCCTCAAAACAAACAGAACTGACTAATCACAACAGTCTCTTAACAGGGCTACCCTAACACTGAATTTTGCCTATGAATTTTTTAAAAAAAGACAAATACAGAAGAAAAGCTGAACATAGGTTTTCCCACAGTTCTCTCTCTCTTTCTCTCTCTCTCTCTCTCTCTCTCTCTCTCTCTCTCTCTCTGTGTGTGTGTGTGTGTGTGTGTGTGTGTGTGTGTGTGTGTGATATGAAATAAAACTATGTTACATGGAAAGATTCCATTAAGCAATGCCATACGGAATCAGAAAAGTTGGTTCCAAAAAAATGTCTACCTCACCAATAGTGAAGCTGGGAATATTTGCATAAGCACACAGATCTCTCTGTATTTCGGTACTGGTCACCTGTGGGTGGCGAGCTGCCAAGAAATTTCTGAGAATTCCCCTGTGAGGATAAAGGTGAACTTTCTCCAGTTCTGCAGAACCTTTTAACCCTTGAGGTTAAGCATGTGATCGCAGCTGCAGTCAAAGGAGGTCTGCTGAAGAGGGGATTGGACATGAGCTGCAGGAAATTATGATTTCATTTTAGTGTGTTTTGTAAAGCTCTTAAAATCAGCGGCCATCAAAAGGTGTAGGGTGAGGGAGAGGATCCTTTAAATCATAGCATTTGAGGCCTGAAAATGGACCTGAAGATAATCTGGTCTGCACAACTCTATCCTGAAGAGAAATTAACCTACATTATCTTGATTTATAATATGTCACACAACTAGGTAGGAGGGAAGGAGGTGCACTGAGCCAGATGTTCACTTTCAAATGTTAAGAGCTCAAGGATATGGAGAGAGAGAGAGAAAGGAGCACTCATTAATCCCTTTCCACCCACTCCAGGAAGGAACATTTACAGTGGAGGGCTGAAGCTCAATGGTAAAGTCCATGCTTTCCATGCAGAAAGCCTGATATCCCGGGCATGTTCAAACAGGGCTTCAAAAGAGGCCTCGGACACCCTAGAGAGCAATTACCAGCCAGTGCAGACCAGGGTTGGGCACCATATAGTCCAAGGGCTCCATAAGGAAGTGAGGGGCAGTTTGGGCATGGCGTGAAGGCTCCCCAAAACCTGTGAAGAACTGTACATCCCACAAGTACAGTAGGACCCCTGAATCCACTGATTCATTATCCACTGATTCAGTTATCCACGGTTGGCAGAGGAAAAAATTAGCAAGCTATTGTCACCAACAGAAGCTGTAAAGCAAACTACTATCTCAAACCAGTAGTCATAAAGCAAGCTACTGTGAGGAAACATCAGATTGGGGGTGGGTGGTCAGGCATTCCCTCTTATCCATAGTTTTCATTATCCACTGGAAGGCCTGGAACCAATCCCCAGTGGATACTCTGGTCCTACTGTAGTTTATTTTTTTATAAAAATATAACACTGGTGTTATATTTTATAAAAATATAACACTGGTCAAACCAGTGGTCCAGTAACACTGGTCCTAAATAATCCCTACACAACCACATATAAGCAACGAAGTTTAGAATATGGAAAAGGCATGATTGGGAGAAAGAAAAGACAGTCCCTCTAACAAACTCACAGTCCCAAAATGAGATTTATATAGCTGGGCTGCTGGAGACTCACTCAGAACGCAACTGCAGGCATTGGGCTAGCAGATAGGCGAGCTTAGCTGCAGGATTAAGTTTGCTGGTCTCCTTCAAAGAAAGAGCTTTCTTGTAAGAAGATCTCCTAAGGAACCCTTTGAGGAACCATTGGGGGAAGGTATGCCCTGCTGAATACTTCCCCTGTGGGCCTCTATCACAGAGGGATCCCGTGGATATAATCCTATAGCATTCACATGATCTGGGAAGGGGTCCACATTCTTTCCCTGATGTGAGCCCAGAACCCCCTTTTTCTGAGGGTGAAGGCTCTTGGCCCCCTGAGGTTTCCATGCTGGATCCAGAAATGCCGTCACTGGGAAGTTCAGCCCCCGATATCTACAAGTGGCCAGGGTTTGTAGGACATAATAGTTTTACAGTCTTGCCAGGTTCACAGCGTTCTCTTGTTTGTCCTCAATGAAAGACTTGCTCTGCACCAACTGGACGGCGATCTGAGTAACAGACATGCAAAAGCAAAGGCATGGAAACTGTGGCCTTCCAGATACTTGACTGGAACTGAGAGCAGTGTGACTTAAAGACAATGGGCTGAATATAGACATAGCCACACTAAGGGCCAAAACACATGTTCAGAGAAATCCACCCTTCCTGCTTTTGCATTGTCTTCTCACCAGCAATGGGACCCCTTTCATTACGTGTTACTCCAGAATCAGACACACATTGGAAGATATTGTATTTTTCTTCAGTGATAATCTACAGATACTGTACACACTGTTCTCTTTTTAACATATTTCCTCTAAATCCTCTGCTTTGGCCACTTGGTGGATCACTCATTCTAGAAACAGATTTCTGTGTGCTTCTGCCTTAAAATAAAACAATAGAAGCCATGATGGATTTCAGTGCGCTTGATTTTACCTGGGTTAAGTATGACTGCATCCAGCCCAATAAAATGGAGATATGTTGTTACGGAGCATTCATCCTTATCTACTAAGTGGTATATCAAATTTCTAGCCAAGCCTTCATGTGAGCCCATCTTTTCCTCTCTTCTGGATTGGATTTAGCTTGCTAAGGTGATTGTTCCATGTGGGATGATGTGCGGGAAGGAGTGTGCTAGGTGAGGAAACAAAAGGGAAATGCTGAAGCATCAGAGGTTTCGCTGAAGATTCTGTTACCTACTTTAGAGGCAGTGTGATTTTTCAACGTACACTCTGAAACTTAAATTGAAAAGCAGATTGTGTCATCAGAACTGCCAGAGATGGCTCCAAGTGGAAATCTGGATGAATGGGAAGGATGACGAATGGCTAGAACCCAGTGGCGTACCTTCCACAATGGGAAGCCTTTGGACAGAAGCCCAGTGTAATCCCTACTCTGACATTCCTTTGATATTTCTGTACTACAGGACATATCTACACATGCTCCATAGAAAACCTAAATTACCGGGCACCACACTTTAGGTCAGAATAAAGTTTAAAGGGGAAATAATTTCTGCTCTCAGTGCAATGAGGATTTGGTGTAGATGGGTTTTTTGAAGGAGACACGGATTACCATTTTCAGAATGCATGGACATTAGAAAAAAAGAAAGAGCTATAGACATGAAAGAAGTAGTCTACCATGTTGGCTATACAAAGGACTACTTGGTCTATGGTTTTATTTTGTACTATATTCTGTTGTCTCTTCTCTCATTACTGAGCAATGGCATTGTTCTGTTTGAATGGCCTTTAGCTAAAGAGAAGAAAATCTATTGGAATGAGCTAAGCCTTAGATGTTTGGTCTTTTGGTCATCTTGCTTACACCCATTGCTAGGAAAGTAAACATAACATTCTCTTTCATGACAGATGCTTCTCTAACCATAAATAATTGATACAAGACTTTCCTTTTTTCATTTGTTAAAAATTTATAAAACACAATGACTACTAATGCAACTTGTTTTGGGTGAAAAACCAAGAAACATCCCCCACTGTATTAAAAGGTAGTGGTACTTTATTTTCACCCTGTTTTATGGTTCAACTAAGGTTTGTTAGGCAATGTTAAAGAATAAATTCTCTTTTTAAGTCTATTGATTCCTCACAGAAGGTTTGAACAAAGCTAGGGAAATGTCCATTCCCCCCCCCCTTCGGAACATAAAATTGGGGTGTTAGAATCCCAAAAGCTAACTTTTCCATGCTCTGAAGTATGAATACCATATATTTTATTTATTTATTTATTTTAGAATATTTTTACCCCACCTCTCTCCTTGGAAAAGGACCCAAGGTGGTTTACAGTAATGAGGGATAATACACAGTCCAGTACAATTAAGACATGTTCAAGTATGGAGAATGGGGGATTGAGGGATGTCTTACAGCATTAATAGGCAACATTACATTAAAGCTGCAAGAGAATGCGAGCAATTAAAAAAGAGAGTAAAATTCCATGTAAAATATGAGTGATGGAAACTAACATCAAAAACATTATGTCAACACATAAGGCTATAAGTAGTTATAAACACAAAGTCTATGTGATCCTATTGATTTATATAAAAGATGCATAATAGGTAGTCCATCATATAGAAATCTTTGTATTTGCTTTACATTATGAACCTCATTAAGTTAGCACATTTCTACAGATTAAAACATAGCTGAATAGTGAGGAGCACCATAGCTTAGAAATAATGATAATTATGATAATTCTGAATTGATCCAGTTAGGTTCACAGAACCTAATAACCTATTACATACTAATATGTGGAGAAGGTGCCCCTCTTTCTTCATCTCCTTGCATGTCTTCATGTCTAACTCCATCTCTTTTTCTTTGGTCTTCTCACTGTCCATTTCCCTTCCTCTTTTCTTCCTTCTCCTTCGAGAAGGCCCAATTTTGGTCCAGAAAAGTACATTTGCCTTTTTTTTACAACCAGTTTTCTTCACTTGGAATTGTATTCAGTGTGTAGCTTGCATACTGTAATTAAAACTGTAAACCACCCAGAGACTACTTGAAGTGGTTTGGGGTGTTACATAAGCATAACACTTTGCTTTATTCTTCCACCTAAGAATGGCAGATTTAATTGAGTTCAGAAAGAAAATAATAATAATTTAGAATCCATGCAGGGAAGGTATTTTGCAAATAAACGGAGCAAAGGAATCGTCTGGAATCAAGAAGAGGTGGGTGGTGAAAAGAATTGTTCTGTCTTTTCCAGATTCCAAATTGATCAGAATTCAGAAACATATTCCTGGTTCATCTTTGCAGGTAGATCATAGCAGAGGTTGTATTTCAGGGCTGCAACTATGAAAGCAAATTCCAAAAATTCTAGGTACCATAAACATCTCTGTCTCTTCTATTGGTAAGCAACGCTTTGGGAAATGGAAGTTTTTTTAAAAAAAAGCAAGATTTAACAACAAAATATCATTTTACGTAGTGTTAACAAACTGCTCTTCTTCTTTTAATAACTGCTGGGTAGCTCTTTAATAACTGCTGGAGTAGGAACTGGCAAACCACTCCAGTATTCCTGCCAAGAAAACTCCATGGATATGGAATCACAAAGAGTTGGTAACGACTGTAACGACAGAACACACACAGCTCTGTGGTTAAGCATCTGGCTCCAGAGTCAGATGTTGGGAATTTCATTTCTCACTCTGCCTCCTTGTCAGGGGCTGGATTTGATGATCCATAGAGCCCCTTTCAGCTCCACAGTTCTAAGATTATTATTATTTTCTATAGTTCTTGATTCCTACCACTTGGAATGTTAATGGGAATTTGTTCCTGTTGTTCCTTACAGTATTCGAAAAGTAACCTGTTGCCTTTACTTGCTGCATTGTTGAAAAAGTAATGTGTCCATGTACAATGCTGAGCAACCAAATACTTGTTCTGCCATTTGTTGCTTTCTCTTTCTGTTTTTGGTTATAGAAAAATGCTTGGTATTGATTAGCAAGGCATAAACTTTGAAAATTTGTTGAAATGCCTTTGAAAACAATTTACTCTTAGGCATGGTCCTTTTGTTTCGCAATGGGTCTGGTTCCAAAATGATTCACGACAGCACAGCTGCTGTTCGGAACTTGGACACACCCTCCAAAATGAAACCACCCATTGACTTACCTTGTCCTCCAACCAGGAAAAAGCCTCCGACATACCATCGTTCCTTCTCCCTGGTGCTGGCCAATCAGGCAGGGAGACTGGATAATGAATATCCCTGCACAGCTCCTGATTGGCCAGTGCCAGTGAGAAGGAATGATGATGTGTTGGAGGCTACTTCCTGGATGGAATTTAGCCCCGTGCGAGGTAAGACAAGTTAAGTCAATGAGTGATTTCATTTCGGAGGGTGGGTCCAAGTTCTGAACAGCAGCTGTGCTGCCGTGATTGGTTTCTACTTACAATGCCTACCAAAAATAAGCTTTTCAAAATAACTTGCAAATATTATTTGTTGTATCTGCTTGTTACATCACTTTTGAAATGTAATTTCACTACCCCTTTAGTATCCAAAAAATAAATAATTACAGGCAACGTGTTATTTGATAGAATTGGTTTTTGACCTCATATTTTCTTCATGATCTTGCATTCTAACTGGTCCCAAGGTGGCTAACCCCAGATTTCTGCCTAAGATGAGTAGCGTGTCAAACTGCATATATGGGTTTTGCTAAAATCAAGCTAGAGCCCCCAAAAAACATTATTGGGGGGCAGCATTATTAAATGTTTCCCCATTGCTCTTGAGCCAACCATGGAATCCAGACTTCATTAAATTTGTTCAATAAATTTGAAGCTTAGGGCATTGGGCATTGTGTGTGTATCAGGCTGAAATAATTAGAACTTTCACATCTGTCATATCTTCATATGACAGGTGGTAGAAGTTTTTTTAAATCCTTTAATAATAAAAAAATAAATACTTGCACTTCCTAACAAAATATAAATGTTGAGCCTTTGCCCCCTCTGATTCTGTCAAGGCTATTGGGCATTTGGGCTGAGACATTAAAAATACCGGGACCCCTCTGCGGATCCAAATGGAAAATGTATGACGTCCTTAATGATTATTGCAGAAAGCATGATTTTATCCAGAGCGGAAGCCACGCTCCACAAGGCACTTCCAGTTCTTTAATCTGGTGTCATGTTGGGTACATTCATGGCTGCCAAAAGAAAGGCACAATACCATATTATCCAGCTTCAGTAAAGACATTAAGTGGCAATTTAAATCCTCCCAGTAGAGATGATTTGTGATTTTGCAGAAATGTATATGTAAAGGAAATGGAATAGCTTAACAGCAGCTGGTTGAACTGCTTTGTCTTCTTCATTTGGCAAAGCTGAGGGAACAAACTAGGAAATTACTGGTGCTTCTGATATGTTTCTTACCGTACTTATCAGGTCGGCTGCAATCTTCCTTTTGTGAGAGCCTTCACAGCAGATCCCACATACCAAAACATATAGTCAGAAAAATCACATATAACTAGAAATTGGAGCTAAAACATTTCTGATTAATATTGAGCAGGAGATGTTATCCACATGATGCTATCATATATCCCAGCTGTCATATATCTTTCTTATAAATACTGAATGTTCACAGCAGAGTGAAATCTCATGTCAACTAGAGATGGGCACGGAACGAACATTTTTTCGTTTCCATTACCGTTTGTCGTTTCCGTTACGTAACGAAACGACAAACGAAAATTGTGATGAAAATGCAACAAAACGAACAGAACTGCGAAAATTGTGGTTGTTACGTTTCGTTTCCATTGATGGCGATACGCAATGGAATGAGCTGTTTTAAATGTTAAAAACCACCCTGGACATCTGTAAAAACGCAGCGATAATTATTTATATTGTCTGATAATACCTACCAGGGGGGTTGGGGTCCTTAAAACGTTTGTTTTTGTCTTCTCCCATCGCGATGTATTTTTCTTTTCCCTTTAAAATGGATGTCACACCAGCCACAAAATGGAGGCAAGCCATGTGATGGGATCATGTTCAACCAATAGCATGCCCAGGTTGCAGACTGGGCGGGCAGGTCTGGCAGCCACAGAGGGCATAAAAAGGTCTGGCAGCCCCCGTCCTCCTTGCAGTCTCTGGTGGGAGTTAGGGTGGGATTGCTGTCTCTGTGACTCTAGCTTCGGTCCTGCAGCCTCCCTCTGTGCATGCGTGCTGCGTACCTCTCGGTGAGTACCCTCCCTTGCCCCTCAGTGCAATCATTCTGCGGCTGCCTTGCACCCTGGGCAACGCCCGCCGCTGCCTTTGCAGCCTCCCTGCGTACCTAGTCTATACTGTGTCTCTGCCAGCATCCTTTTTTTTAGTGTTTTCCCTCTGTTCTGGGGCGTTGGGGGATGCCTGCACATGGAAATGGTTTAAAAATCGCGCAAAAAGTGGGTAGAAACGACAAACGAAAAAACAAAAAATGGTAACAACATTTTCCCAAAAATTCGTGACAAACAGAAACGAACTGAAACAGACCTCTCAACAACAATCGAAAAACCGAAACGTCATTTTTTGTTTCGTGCCCATCTCTAATGTCAACTATGTAGTAGCCCAAGAGTTAAACACTACCATGCCAAATGCCCAAATAATATGGCACCTGGAACTTTACATTATTATTATAGAATAAGTAAGGCATCCCATGAAGGTTGTTTCCAGAAAGCTCTATGTCAGGCATGTCCAAACTTCGGCCCTCGTGATGTTTTGGACCACAACTCTGAGAATTCTAAGCTTAGATTGCTAATGGCAAAGGACTGTGGGAGTTGCGGTCCAAAACATCTGGAGGGCCAAAGTTTGGACATGCCTGCTCTATGTGATAGCCAGAATAATTTTGTGAATTTATGCTGATAAAATATCTAAAAGTATAAATTTCCACTGGCATTCGTTCCCACAAACTGAATAAGCAATGTGGGTGTGTCAAGGAGGGTAGCTCAGAGCCTGGGGAAGTCCAGGCGTGAGGTGCCTTCAGCCCCGGACGTTTGGCGTGAAAGCTTCGCACCAATCCGGGTCTCTCTTGCCTGGGGAAGGGAGCCAATATAAGGCAGCTCCCTCCCTGCCCCAGCCTCCTTGCAGCAATTCCGGAAGCCCCAACCGCCCACTCTAACAAAGGGTGAGTCTAACTGGTTGGTACAGGACCAGATGGGAATTTCTAGTGGCTACTCTGATTGGCTGTGAGCAGCCACATGTTTTCACCCATCCCATTCTCTTTTTGCATGGGATGGGTATCATTTTATTTTCCTGTGGTCACAATAATGTTAGGCAGGTAGTGCAAGAAGTAATGGTATTCAGGTAGGCCCAAGTAAGTCACCCTTAATGTGCTAGACTGCCCTCAAAGTTAAACATCATTGGTAATTTTAGGAGTTAAACAAAGTCAGTAGGTTAATATTAGGCCATCCCAAGGGCTATGATGGGGAAGCAGATTCACCCAAGTTGGCACGATACCGAACAGGTGGGCAGCAGCTTTCCAGGGGGGATTCTCCCTGAATACATATTGGCTGTTAGGGGATTATTCCCCGGACATTGCCTGCTTTCACTATGCTTCAGGTCCCCTTAACAGGTCATAGGACTGTTAGTTGACTTAGTTTTTTTGTTTTATCGAAAAGGGGTATAATGTGATCTCTGTACTCCACCCCAGACACCAATCAGGCTGATGAATTTTGGACCCATTTCCTGAGACTTTTCATCAGTAGTCGCACATAGAACGCATTACAGTAGTCTAACCAGGATCTCACTAGGGCATGTGTCACCATGACCAGAGCAGGTTTCTCAAGAAACAGGCATAACTGGTGTACTAGTTTTAATTATGCAAATGCACTCCTGGCCACATCTGTGACCTCTTTTAAGCCTGCTGGAATCCTGCTCTGATATAAGGAGGCATTTATTTATTTGTTATAAATAAAATTGTGTCCAAATTTATCACAAAAACCAAAGCTGTCTTGTCTCTTTATTTCTGGGGCTTGGGGGCTTGGGGGGCAAAGGCAAATGACAAATGTTTAATTAATGCCAATTCAAAATAGTGAATTATGCTGTTACAACTGTGGTGGTGTAAACAGCCAGCTGAATTCCAGCCAATGTTTGCAATATGTGCTAATAATTCAAATTGAGATATGGAATAATTTGAAACAGGATGAAGGGATCTGGGAAACCTGTAGGATCTAACAAGATGTTACATACAACAAAGGGCAGAGTTCCTACAACACTTAAAACAATTTGAGGATGTGCACACTCATAAAAGATACAGAAACCTTCTTCAAAACTTCATAAGAACGTAAGAACATAAGAAGAGCAATGCTGGATCAGGCCAAAGGCGCATCTAGTCCAGCTTCCTGTATCTCACAGTAGCCCCACCAAATGTGTCTGGGAGTGCACGAGACTAGATATCTGTCTCCTGATACTACTCCCCTGCATCTGATCCTTGAAGTACCCTGGTTTAAAGCCTGGAGATTAAACATCCCCATCATGGTTCGTAACCTGTGATGGACTTTTCCTCCAGGAATCTGTCCAATCCCCTTTTGAAGGCATCCAGACCAGATGCCATCACCACATCCTGTGGCAGTGAGTTCCACAGACTCACAACACTTCCAAGAAAGGTTTTCACTTGTCACCAAAAGGAAAGAGAGGGCTAGCCTAACCTCACAAGGATAGACATTCCACAACCCGAGAACAACCAACAAGAAGGCCCTGTCTTGGCCCCCTGTGAAACGTACATGTAAAGGGAGTGAAACCAAGAGAAGGGCAACCCTTGGAGATCTTAAAACCTGGGAAGGGTTATGGTGAGATACAATCTGTCAGATAGTCTAGAATCAAATCATATAGGGCTTTATAAGTCAGAATTTCCTGAGTCAGTGAGGTTGGGCTAGAAAATAATAAAGATGCTTTCAAACTCTGTGATTCCATGGCTCCTGCATTTTTTTGCATCTGCAACTGTTTTAGAAGTAAATGTTCTACTTGTACACTTTTTCCTCTAACAATACAAAGAACAACAAAAAAGGAATTTTGTGTCACCTCTTAGAGTGCTCACTCCCACATCTTTTATGTGATTAGTTTAGGTGCTATTTGAAATTCATGGGGAAGGATACACGGGTCCCTACATGCAATCCACAGGTTTCACCTAGTGAAACATCAAGAAAGTGAATCAGCCTCATTTTAGACAAATCAGGGCCATCTCATAACATTCAAAAACATTACCAAAGTGGCCAGTGGCCACCATTGAGACATGCTTCTCCATGAAAAACATGCAGCTAGAGAATGAGAAAAAAATGGGTGTTACCAAGGAAAAATAGGCGTTATCAAGGAAACCAACCCAAAAAGTGGCATATCTTTCCCCAGTCTACTGCCACTTGACTTTTGATTTTCACTTAGGTTATGCAGGTCACAATGTCACTGCATTGGTGAAAGACAAAGCTGGCAGAAACCATCCTACTTTAAACAAGCAAAACTTTCAGGTTGTACAACTGGTAACTCGACACCCACCTAACTTGATAGTCCCCTCAAGTCTTCTCCTCTGGCTTCAGTAGTTTGACCCTTCTGAAGTACCTGTGTGAAGTAAACAAACTTCAACTTTCTCTACTTCAAAGGCTGAATTTCTTCCATATGGCCTCCCCTCAGTCTTTGGCTGCTCGTTCCTTTCACTGACTCTTTCCCCTTCCTATGGGCACCTTGCCTGGCGGGTTTCCTTTTTCTGAACTTCATTTTGTTTTGTTTTTAATACCTCCCAGTACGCTTCCCAGTTCTTGGTCTAACAAGCCACAACTCTTTCATCTTTCAGAACCTGAATAGTTAAGATTTCATTGCTGGCTGCCTTGTTTACTAAGAAACTGTAATGTTTTGAACATTCTGTGGCACCACACACATTCAACTAGTTGGTGTCTCAGGCTCCCTTGCTAGGCGTCAGTAAAAGTTTTACAACAATGCACTGAGGTACAATTCATTGTAATGCCACAGAAAACGTGAGCAGGCCATTCTAAATGTCAGGAGGGAGGGAACAGGTTTCGACATCAAACTTTCAGAGGCTGATTAGACACAGCAAGAGAGCTTTTGTGATCGAGAACGATTTTAAAACATTGTGAAAACTACCTTGATGGTGCTCTTTTAAGTTTGATGAAGTCCTGCAGCATAACATGGAAATATTTATATGCCAAGCAATTAGGCAGTGGCCTCTTTTTTCCTTTCTCCTCTTGTCCTTTTGAATTCCTAATTGTTTTTGAACTCCTGACACAGTTAATTAGACACACACAAAATTACAAAAAAAGAATTCTCGCTGGCATTTGGCAATCTGTATATTGTGTGTACATGGGTCATGTTTTGTTAACAACTGACAAAGCCCTGTTCTCAATTTTCTCTCTTCTTTTATGCAATAATAGTTTGGTTGAGCCTCCAGATATGTGGTAAATTGGATAATGTCTTTGAAGCTTTTGACTCTTAAATGGCTTTTCTTGTAATAAAATACCCAGTATGCATATACATGGTTGCTGTATTTACTTCAGCAGTGCAGATTCAAACTGAATTGAACTGTGTAGGATCTGAACAATAAAACATGTGTTTATCGTGATTATCTATCAGTCAAGATGTCTGTCCCTTCGTTGGACTGCCAGCCAAAAGGAACAATTAAGCTGAAAGGAAAAGGGGAGGAAAACACAATGGGGGAGCTATCTCAACTGAGAGTGCTGTAGATGAACTCACTGCCCATTGAATTTGATTTTTTTTTAAAAATGTTCATGTTCTTTCTTTTCTGAATATAAAGACATTTGCAAATTTTAAAACTTATTAAAAGCTAATTTAAAACAAGAGTTCTCTTCTCCCCCCCCCCTTGCCTTTTAGTTATTCCCAGTGTAGGAAACACTGCATTGAACCAACCTCTCATGTAAGTGTTTTGATTGAGAGAATCCTGCAGTGGAAAAAAGAGGTGACAACTTTATTTCACCACTCACATGCATGAACATGTACATATCAGATCCTAGGTTTTCAAGATTTTTTTAAGAAGCAAAACATGCTGCTTATATAATACCACATAGTACTTCAAGGTCTCTTTGAATGACTTACAATTTAATTATGCAGGCTGTGCACTGTTCCTACCCCTACCCACCCTGCACAAGCTGGGTGCTCAGTTTACCAACCTCAGAAGGATGGAAGGCTGAGTACTTGAAGCTCAAGTTGTTTGTCATGAATAAACAGATCAGCTACTTTGGAGTACCTGTTAGGGATGGGCATGAAATGAAAAACGAAATTTATTTATTATTTATTATTATATTTATACCCCGCTTATCTTCGCTTCGGAACTCTAAGCGGCTTACACTATGCAACGAGTGCCAATTAATACAATTCAGCAATAAAATAAAAAACAAGAGACATAAGACAAACAGTTAAAACCTAATGCATCCAACAACTAACAGTACGGAGTGTCAACCCAGGCGAGTCTAGCTAACAAACCACCTCATTAAGGAATAAACAATCCTCGCTGGGTATAAGATGGCGAGAAAAAAAAAAAATCAGGGCTCACCAAAGGCCTCTCGAAATAAATAAGTTTTTACAGCTTTTCGAAAGACCAGCAGGGACTCTGCAGAGCGCACTTCGCTAGGGATGGAATTCCATAGGGAAGGGGCTGCCACCGAGAAGGCCCGGTTCCGGGTGACCGACTTCCGGGCCTCTCGAGGGGTGGCAACCCGCAGCGAGTGCGCTCGCACCTGCCGAACAGGTCGGGCCGAGGTGGATTGCTGAGCGATACGCTCTGCCAGGTAGTCCGGTCCCAAGCCATGGAGGGTTTTATAAACTAAAACCAAGACCTTGAATCTAATCCGAGCCGCAACGGGCAACCAGTGCAGACGAGCCAGGACTGGGGTAATGTGGTCGTAACGACGGCCACCCACCACCAGCCTGGCCGCCGCATTCTGGACCCGCTGCAGACGCCGGAGAAGATTCAAGGGCAACCCCATGTAGAGGGCGTTGCAGTAGTCCAACCTCGAGATCACCAGTGCTTGGACCACTGTTCTCAGAGAGTCAGCATCCAGGTACGGGCGGATCTGGGCGATCTGGCGTAGATGGTAATACGCGGCCCTGGTCACCGACGCCACCTGGGCCTCCATGGTGAGCGCCGGGTCCAGGACCACGCCCAGATTCCGCACCCTCTCCACAGTCTGGAGGGAAACTCCCCCCAGAGATGGAAAAGGGCCACCGTACCCAGATGGCGAGCCCCCAAAGAACATAACCTCCGTCTTCTCGGGGTTGAGCTTAAGCCTGTTCGCCCCGGTCCAAGTCAGCACGGCATCCAGGCACCCATCGAGGATCTTCACAGCTTCCACTGCAGAGGTGGAAAAGGAGAGATAGAGCTGCGTGTCATCAGCGTACTGATGACAGCACACTCCAAAACTCCTAATGACCCCTGCCAACGGCCTTACATAGATGTTAAACAGCATGGGAGAGAGCGACGACCCCTGCGGGACACCACAAGGGAGAACCCACGGAGCCGACAGCTCCCCCCCATACTGAACATACTGGGGACGGCCCTCCAGGAAGGATCGGAGCCAACTGCAAGCAGTGCCCCCGATTCCAACCTCAGAGAGCCGATCCAGCAGGATACCGTGGTCGACGGTATCAAAGGCCGCTGACAGATCCAGGAGAACCAACAGGGTAGAACAACCCCTGTCGGCCGCCCGGAGCAGGTCATCTTGCAGGGCGACCAAAGCTGTTTCAGTCCCCCGACGAGGCCTGAACCCTGACTGGCATGGGTCGAGGCACTGCCGATCCTCAAGGTATGACTGCAGCCGAACCGCCGTTTTGTCATTGTTGTTTTGTCTGCTGTTTTGTCATTTCGTTACATAACAAAGTGAAATGAAATGAAACGATGAAGCAGCATTTCATTACAGATGAAACAAAATGCCTGTTTTTCCATTGAAATGAACTGTTTCATTCCATCTGTAAAATGGTGGCTTACCTGCAGGTATTTCACCACCGCCGCTGCCACCGAGACCACCCAGCCAGGCCAGAGAGGGTGAGTAGCTGGCAGGCCAGCCTAGGCCCACTGCTGGAGCCTCCACTTCTGCCACCGGAGCCGCCGCCGCTGCAGCAGGAGAGGGTGAGTGGCCCGCAGGCCAGCCTAGGCCCGCTGCTGCCGGAGTTGCCACAGCTGCCACCGAAGCTCTGCCAGCCAGCTGGGCAGGCCGGCCTAGTGCCCCCTCCCCGCCACCAGAGCCTTTGGGACCACTGCTGCAGTTAATGAAACATTTTGTTTCATACAATTTTTTTGTTGTAAAAAGTCGTGCGAGAGAAACGAAATGAAATATGTCCCCTCCCGAAAAAGAATGAAACAAAACACAATTTTTCTGTTTAGTGCCCATCCCTAGTTCCTGTACCTTCTTTTCTGTTCTTTTTCCTTTTTCCTTTCCTATTCCTATTCCATAAATCTCAAGATCTTTCTCACCTGAATATTGATGCACATTATTTTAGCAAATTCTTGTTTAAGAGTGAACCGAAACAAAACTCTCACCTATCATTAGTTGTGATTTGACACAATATGGAAACGGAAGAAAAGTAGGGGACATGAGCATATTTCCACAATGAGTTCCAAACCTGTACCCCTTTGAGAATTAATCACATAAAAGCAGCAAAAACATGTTTAACCCACACATCCATGGAAGAGTGATTTGGAAATAGTCTGTGATTTATCCATTCCTCGATTATCACAGTTTCCTGCTACTTTCCAGTTGTGATGAAGCTAATCCTCTCCTCAACCAGAGATAATCATGAGAAGGTTTTTTTAACATACTTGAGCAAAAGCTTTTTCTCATGAATAACACCACTGACTTGAAAGCCAGGAATCTTTGTGGGTACAAGTATTTGAGACCTTTGCTCATCAAGCTCTCCCCGGCTGCTCAAATCTCTTTACCATTGCCAGAAAAATAATGGCCTATTGCACTCCAAGGAATCCATGGACTGTCTTCTTGCTTAGATATTAAATGATGAAGACAAGCACCTTTTTTATATCAAAGTCAGGGACAGTTGCAAGGGTGGGCTGGAGAAGTCCACCTCAACTGAAGCTGTTTAGCGTTATTGTTCTGCTCAATCCTTGTGGAAGTTTTCCAGCACATCACTGGCTTTTCATTTTTGCCAGTGGAAAGCTCCAAGAATGGTAGTAGAAGTTCTCCTGAGGGATAGAGCTTGAACTACAGTTTGCAATAGTGATGGCAAGGAACTGGCTGCAGAGCTATCTATGGATATGCTTGTGCCCATTCTGCAGTTTACAGCAAGGCAGAGATTTCAGTGCCTTGGGCCCATTTTGAGAGACAGATATCCTTGAAACAGTGCCAACAAATGTCACCCCTTGCCTGCCATGCCTCCATGATATTGCAAGGATCTGCTCCCTGTTTTTACAGCTGGCCTGAAATCACAGACATTCTGCTGACTTAGCAACCCTACATGTTGGATCCCAGACATTTACAACTAATGGGTGGCTTTAAGGACATGATACCTCACTTTTGCTATTACAGTATTGTTGTTTTGATTTATATACCACTCTTTAATGCCTAGAGAACTCTGTGGACAGTTTTCGACATAATTAAGCAAGGAGCACTTTGTCTCTCAGTGAATGGGTCACTACAGTACTGCTGTTTAACCACTGCACTATGAGAATCTGTATCAACAATGCTCCTAAGAACAGGGTTATAGAAAGTGCTGGCAGGAAGAATTTAAGTCAAGAGATGTGATTATTATATTTTGCTACCTTTGGATAAGAGCAGCACATAGTGTTTCAAGTGCAACGATAGGGGTGAGCACTGAGAAGACGAGATGTCATCCATTGTCTACCAAACAATTTCAATTGGAATTTGCTTATTTGTTTGTTTTTCAAACCAGCTTTTGCACAGAAATGGTAACAAATACAATGCTTCTCTGTGTATGGTCCATCCCCTGCTGGTAACCTTCTGGCCGGTTTGCAACTCATTATATCCACAGTAGGTTTTGATGACTAAACTGTACCTCTTTGAACTCCCTGGATGCAACAATTATTTTGGGTTTTGCAAAATTGGCTAGAAGTTCTTAAGAGAAGAGACAGGCCAACTCTGCTGTATTTTGGAATGGTCCAAGAACTCTGACGGGAAGCAAAACAGATAACTATTTTTGCCCTTTATTTTTCAATTTTTGGTTTCCCAACACAGCTACATTTGTGGATCTCTCTGTGCCTAATTATTTCTTTCAACTAGCTGCCCATACCTGTAAAAGGTTAACACTGGGTCTTCTGATACAATGCCCATAAAATATAATGGGCTCTAGAAAGAAAGTGAAAAATGTTGTATGCAAACTGGAGTTTCTCCATAATGTTTCCATGTCTTGTCTAAGAGAAACTGGTGAGAATGAACAACTGCAGTCCCCAAGTGTCTTAAATATAGTTTAGACTACAACTCCGATCAACCCTGACAGAATGAATTGCTCAGTAGAAGTAAGCTACATTTTTGACTGACAGCCGGTTGAAGCGACCCCAAGCCGCCCTGTCGTTGTGATTCCTGTCTCTTAAAGGGGCGGCGGAGACAAAAAAAAAAAAAAAACAGAAGGCAAGGGAGCCCAGCATTCACAGCTTTACAATTCGCATCAGAAGATTTTTTACCTCCTGGAGGCCAGGTACTTGAAAAGTGCGCTGGGACGCGCTTAGGTGGGCGTGGTCGTACTTAATTTTTTTAAAGTCCAGAGCTGGTGGGAAAACATTTTAAAGCTCTGGATCTGGGAGCCCTTTGCCTCGGATTTTAGGGGTCATGTAAAAGCGCCCTAAGATCTTCACTGTGATCTGAGCTCTATTCAGTATCTTGATTTTCATCCCTATACAGTATGTTTTCCTTTGTGACTTTCATCCACAGGACTGTTTGTGTGGAGCATTGATTGAAATAAAATGGAACTGAATCCAAAGATGATCTCCCACTAGGTCCAAGAGCTGGTGCAATCTCTTGCACAAGCGGAAGTACAACAGTTACTAAAGAAGTATACTTACTATAGACCATGTGAACTTGACTGAAAGAGTTTGGGTGAGCATTTATAGAACAGTGCCACTGGCTCCCTTCCTTATGTGTGTTGATCTACAGCCCCACTTCTCTGAATCAGCCTGCATAGACTCATACTTAATACAGTGATGTTTTATTTTGCCCATATTGGGGTGGCCTCTTGGGAGAGGGGTGTGATACATCCATTGACACCTAGGAAGTGTCTTAGATCCACAAGGTGCCTGGGCCTCTAAAAAAAGATGAGTGAGGATCCAGCATTCTCCAGATGGGAGATCTGTGTCAGAAATTAATTATCAAACTTCTGAGAAAAGTGAGTGTGGGGGAGTGCAGGAAAAATTAGCCTAGAGCCTTCATGCCCAAAATAAAATGCTGAGCTTGAGCAAGTACGCCCTTGGCATAAGTTCAGTTACTAGCCCCAGATCTAGTGAATAAGTGGAATTTACCTAAGAGTTGGCTTTAAATTCAAGGGATCCACTCTACTTGGTACTGGTATTGGTATGTAGTCCTCACCCCACCCCTGAGATCTTTTTATGAGGAATCTCTCTTCCAGAAACCTCTAACAAAGGATCATGGGTAGGTTTCTTCCCCATCCTGCTTGAAAGCTTCTGTCGAAAGCTGGAGTGGGTGGGAGGTGAGAACTCTAGATACATTTTCTAGATTTCTTTGTTGTGTACTACAGAAAGTTTTTTAAGTTACAGATACTCCATGACTCTGAAACAGCATATAATTCTTTGGACTGTTTCTGACTTTTGACTCTTATCCACTCCTTGTCTGTACTGTATTTTGAGATCATCCTTGACTCTTGGACCTTGAATCTCCTTGACTTGGCTAAATGGCTGCCCCTTCATCATAATCGGCTGTTATCACTAAAAGGCCTTGACTGTGTAAGGCTAACTACCATTATTGGCCCTCTTTTAGCCCAGGTTCTGTTGGAAACAAGATTCATGTACAACTCTGACTTGAGAGCACTACACTCTAAGAGTTAATTTAGAAAGGCATAGGGCAGGAAGTCCCTGGTTTATTTCAGCAGTCTAGTTCAATTTATGCACACAAAATCAATGATATTGGTCCTAAAATAAAATATAACATGCAGAGGGGAGGAGGACAAGCATGGGTTTAGACTAGACCAGGAGGAGAACCCACCTATTGGAAATATTCCAAAGCCTTGATCTAGCTTTGATACATTCATTTTCTTGGTTATCCAGGGAAATTGTCCCTCTTCTTCAGTTATGATTATATATAACAAGTGGTAAGGCTTAATATTAGAGAGTACCAGGTAAAGAGAGTACCAGGCAACATCCCAAGCACAGAGTTCTGCAAAACAAAACAGGTATTTTCTATTGGTGTTCTGGGGTGAAATCACAATTGCAGAACAATTCTGCTGATGGATAAGCAGGCATTCTAATGTGAGCGGTGAGGTGTCTGCAAAGACAAACCACAGTTATATCAGGGTTAGGAGACTGGCCAGGTGTTGTTGGCCTTGCAGTTCTTAGCAACCTTGACTAATATAGCCGAAGGTGAAAGATGGCAGAAGGTGCTGACTTACAAAACTAGAGATGGCTCATCCCATGATCCATATCCTCCATTTTGATATTTTTTTTAAAAAAAAACAAACATGGCCTGTAAATCAACTGGTTTTAATAGCAACTCCAATATTTAATTTTAATTAGCTGAGACATTCAATCAGTGGCCCTGCCTATTACATATATTATCCCCACCCCCTTAAAAATGTAGGGATGTTAATGTAGGGATAACAAAAGAGATAATATTTCCTTTTGACAATGTGCTATATTTTTATATACAGAGAGGTCATCATAAAAACCTGTGCAAAGAAACAGGGCTGCTAGAACACCATCTAAAGCCTTGAAAAACTGCTGTGCTTTTCTAGGTCATATCGCAGGGCAAGCAGCCCTATAGAGACAGCCCTACAGAATGCATATCCCAGTAGGAATGATAACTCCTGCAGCTGTGGGGGATATTTTGCCACTTGCTTGTTTTAGCCACTCAACTCTGGACTGCTATATTATCTGGTTTAATTGCCTTGGTTTTGGACAATCCAATGCTATCCAGTATTTCTCTTGGTTTTGGATTCTGGGTCAATTGACCAAGATTGCACTCATGCACCTTTCCAGAACAAGCTGACCCATATCGTATTTCAGCTTTCTTCCCCAACTTTTACAACTGCTCCTGTGACTTCACAGTGACCAGCCCCTGGGACCACCTCCCTTCTCTGAATCCCCCCCGCCCCCCAAAATTGAGGAGGTGGGCTGCTGCTGATGTGCTGAACTTTATATATGAGTGAAACTAAAAAGAAAATAGCAGCTATGGTAACTGAATATTCATCTGGGTGGAAACTTTGGTCACTCAAGGACGGCAAAAGTTTGTCTTTGCATATTTTGCCTAAATATATTACAGCGAGTTGAGTGAATTAATGGAATGAAATAGAAAGGCAGTCCCAGCAGACCAGAATTACAGAAGAGAGAAACTGGATAGTGTCTGTGAAAATTACTGCGGTGAAATTAAGACGTATATTTTAATGGCATGTTGTAGAGAAAGAGAGGACCCTGGCTATTAACTAGCCAATCATTCACGAGCATCTAAAAACGCATGGTTTGCGGCATCCCCAAGAATGACTTCCCACTTCAATTTGTGACACCAAAGAAGTTTATTTAGGCAATGCAGAGTTACCTCAGAGGGGAAATGTATTTTGCAATTCTTTTTGCAACCCCCCCCCTTTGTCCAAGGTTTGTGGGGAGGGCTTGGGAACAGCAGAAAATTGCTTCTGACATATATAGCGCACTAAATAATAAAGACATTAAAGTTTTATGACACTCTCAGGATGAAGAGAAATTTGTTTTGATAGCTGAATTAATTCTCCACAGTTATAAAACATCAAGATTTATACAAAATTAGGGAGTGTGGAGAACCAATGATCTATGCCAAAATGTCATATCCGAGTGGTCTGTTAATTAATATATTATGGAAATGTCATGAGATATAGCCATTGTGGACAGAAATATTAATGGCAATAAAGGAGCTTCTGGGGCATGGCACTTTTGCAACTTTAGAACGAGACTACCACATGTATATCATAAAAATGAAAAATAAGATGTCACTTTGAGTTTGCTTGGCTAGACAAGTACATATATGGTTGACGTGGTGGGGAACAGTATCTCCAGTTACATGTGTAACAGGTGTCAGGGAAATGACAGAGGTGACTTGGGAAAAATATAGCATTGTAGGCTCTGCTGCAAAGATGTAAGGGTTATTTCAGCTATAAAATCAAAGATGGCATTTGTCTTAGGATTTCATATGTATGAGTGGCTTTTATATATATATATAAGTTTTATTTAAAGATCAAATGGACTTGTTTTAAAAGAAAATATGTATTGGTCTTGCACTTTGAACAACAGTTCATTGCAAAGCAACAAATTACTAGACCCAATCCTATCTATGAAGTCTCAGGTGATGTCTGTGGTCCAATCCACATATTTATATATTAGGACTGATGCCCAACTGTCTTGGACATCAGTTGTTTCACCATTGTGGTTCACTCACTGGTAGTCTTGAGACTAGACTACTGCAATAGTCTCTGAGTGAGTCTGTCTATGAAACCAGTGGGGACACTTCAACAAGTCTAACATGTGGCAGCCAGACTACTAACAGGGGTGAGAAAATAGAAAAACATATCTCTCCTGCTCTGGTTGCTTTGCACTGCCTACCAGATTGCTTCCACACCAGCTTCAAGTTAATGATTCTAATATATAACACACTAAGCAATTTAGGAGGACCTCAATATCTGATTGAATGCCTTCTTTCACAGAGATCGTCATGATCCCTGTTCCTCCTAGATGGAACAATTAAGATTGGTAACCCATAGGTAAGGAGGAAGGAAAAAACTAAAACCATGCCTTTTCAGTGGTAGCTCCATCTCTCTGGTATAATCTCCCACCTGAGATTAGACTGTCCCACTCTCTGGATTCCTTTAAGAGATCACTAAAAATCTGGTTCTACAGGCAGGCTTTTCCTGATCCAGTTCCAGCTTAACAGCAGATGCCCAAATTAACTATTAAGCCTGCAATCTTATTCTTATTCTTAGTTTTATCTATTGTGAAATTTAAATGATTTAAAGATCATGAATGATATATTATTTTTGTTAAATGAATAAATCTGTAAGATTCTTTGTGATTTTTTGCGCAGAACTGTCTTAATTTTAAGACTGATTTGATGTCATGTGTTACACGTTACAGGGTTTGTTTGTTTTTTACTGCTATATACTTTTATTGTTGTGAGCCTCTCAGAATGGCTGTTTAGGCAGATGGGTGGGATAAAATTAAATAAAGAAAGAAAGAAATGCATAAATAAATATTCTGCTAGTTAAATTCCGAGCAAAAGGAAGAACACACTTACATCCTGGCAAGCCCCCTGGTGTACAGTTAACCCCCCGCCGATCGCGGGGGTTAGGGACCCACCCAACCCACGATCCATGAAAATCCAAAAGAAAAACAAGGTAATTGTTGCAGAAGATTAGTCCGTCTTGCAGAAGGTGTGCAACGTTTGAAGTGACTCTCTGGTGGAAAAATGGAACACTCAGGACAGTGCATCCCAAACAGCTCTACAAACTTGCCCTATTGCAAAAAAACAAGTTAGATATGGTGAAACCTGCAGTGTCCGCAGCTCATTTTGATCAAAAAGCAACCACCCGGAGGATTCAGAGATTTGTATAACTCAGGAGAAGCACGCCAACTGCTTTTTGGAGGAGCCAAAAACACCCATCGTCTTTTCTAGGCATTTAAGCATTTCAACTTTTCACCTGTACACCTGTTAGCACATTTTTAAGGAAGTGCTAATGTTACCCAGACTGTATCAAACCAGCAAATATATCACCTAAGTGCATCCTGGTAAGAATAAATTAAGTGAGCTAGAACAAAATGAGCTGTTGCCGTCCACAGTATTGGAAAGCAACCAAGTACTTAATAGCCCACTGAAAGATTATCCTCATCTGATATTTCTGCACTTCCAAGGAATCCATTCCCAGCTGCAACAAGATGCAGGCATCATGACTGCCAACCCACATTTGTGGCTAGCCTTAAAAGTACATGCCTCTTCTTGTTTTGCGTCATATTTCGATCAGTAAGCCAATGATGCTAAAACAATGCACTTTTTTAAATGGATGAACATCTGAAATCAAGAAACAAAATTCTTACTGGCTGTATCAGCTCTGTAAACTGAATTTCATATCCGTTTCTTAAGCTAAACATGATTTCTCTGACTCTGATGGAAATTAACTCATCATGTTATATGACGGCTGGAAGCAATGCAAACCTTCTGCAATTTCCATGATCTTTTCCTCCTCTCTTATAAAATCAACCATTTTAAGGATAATTTTTTGTGTTAAGCACTCTACTTCAACATTTATATACTTTAGACACTATTTAACCTACTCTTATTTTTCCTCTGGCATGTTTCAAATATAAAACCTGCAAAGTTTTGAAAATTTAGATTTTCAGACTAGAATTCCCAACAGGAGGACAGAGAGAAGAGCAAACTAAAAATGAAGGATACCTTAAAACTCTAAATCAAAGGACAAAGCAAGGAAGTAGGATTGAGATGCTTTGGCCGCTATCACATATTCCTTTAAATCCAGATTAAATTTCATGATAAATCGTGTACAAAAATCTTGTCCCCACGGCCACCGGGCTTTTTAAAAAACAACAACAACCTAGTAAAGACCCCTTTAGCGACCTTTCCAATACCTACCAGAGAAGCTGGGGATTTTTTGCCTCGCTTAAAAAACCCACATTTTTTAGAGCCAGAAGTCCGTGGAAGCGCGTATATGACCTGGAGTTTGTTTTGTTTTGTTTTATTTTTTCATAGTGCCGACAGGCTGTTCCTGGGGCTGGTTGGGGCTGTTTCTTTAATTTTTTTATTGTTATTCCTGCCAGCACCAGTCAGCTGGCCTGGCCAGTCAGGGCATTTTTTTAAAATTTATTTTTATGTATTTTTAAATTTCTCCCTAGCTCCCAGCAGCCAGCCCTGGGGCTGGTCGGACATTTTTGATTTTTTTTTTTTTGAATTTCCTCTGTGCCTGCTTGAAGCAGGTTAGTGCTGTGGGGACAGAAGAGAAGCTTAGCACCTCCAAGGGATGTGGAAGCTCTGAACCCACATCTCCAGTTAAGTAATCCGGTAAGGAGAAAAGCCTGTGTTTCTTGTTTATCACATCTTCCCCCTCGTGTGATAGCACCGTGGAGCTAGCAAAAGATACTGCTTATTACCGTAGGCAACAGGCCAAATGCCATTTCATCAAACCAGATCCATCAAGAGCAGCACTTCTCAACCTTGGGTCTCCATACCTACCTGAACTGCAACTTCACGAAGCCATCACTACTAGCTGTGTTGGCAAGGCATTCTGGAAGATGCAATCCAAGAATGTCTGGGGCCAAAGGTGTTGGGAACCACTGTTCTATAGACTGCAGAATGATTGCCAGCCATAGAAAGTATTGTCATACACCTTTATCCCCTCTATTCCTGAAAAAGTCTATATATCCTATCCTAAGCAAAAACAGATGGTGGTGGCTTACCAACTGTACTTGCCACCCTCAGAGTGCCACATTCAAGTCTTGGTGTGCCTGAAATATACACTCTCTATTCACACAGGCAACATTAATCTAGAAACCTGGTTACTGTAAGCGAGCTTTGTGATGTTTTGTGTGTCTTGGTTCTACAGAGCCATCCTTTAAAATGATTGTTGCATTCCTAAATGACCTGGTAAAGTTTTGATTTTGAAATTTAAAATCAGGCAGTAAAAGCAAAAAGGACAACAATGCAAACACAGCCCAAATTGGATAGTAGATAAATATATGTCCCTGGGTACCACGTCCTGACAAGGTGCAAGACTAGAAGTTGCATGCACAGAAATCCTAGGACATCTGTGTTCTTCAGACCCTTCTTCCATAAAATGATCCCAGGTGCAAAGATATATAGTGCCAAAGGAAAAGTCCATAAAAACATCAAAGAAATGCAAAGATAAGTAGATATGAAACAGTACCACCACAAGGAACCTTCCTCTCCACTGTCTTTCCTACATGCATGCATAGATCTATCACTTAATTCAAGGTGATGAGGCCTAATTCCTATTCCCAAGGGAATAGAAGTTCCCTTCTGCTCCACATCTCTCTCTCATAAAACTTTACAAGAATACTCCATTCTTAAGACTTCCCTTTCCACTTGGCTAAACCAAATAGTCCACAATTCATAACATAACTCACTGGATAGCTCAGTGATTTACACATTTGGCTGAAGAGACACAGGTTTTCTCCACTGTACCTCTTGCAAGTAGAGCCAGCATGTGTGACCTTGGGCAAGCTGCACAGTCCCTAGGTAACCCCAGAAGACTGGAATGGTAAACAATTTCATATTGGTTGATTACTGTCATGGTGTTTTTTCTTCTCTTTTTTTCATCACTCAGTTATTGTTAAGATTTTATCTTTTGTTGGTTTATTGTTGGTTTATGCTATGGCCTGCCCGGAGTGCTCCTTGGCCAGATGGGTGACATATAAATTAAACAAATGAAATAATAAATAATCCAGTTCTGAGTAATCTCTACCTGGGAAACCCTAAAAAGGGTTGCCGTTAGAGATGGGCACAGAACAAACATTTTTTTTGTTTCCATTACCGTTTGTCGTTTCCATTACGTAATGAAATGACAAACGAAAATTGTGATGAAAATGCAACGAAATGAACAGAACCGCGAAAATTGTGTTTGTTACATTTCGCTTCAGTTAATGGCGACGCGCAATGGAATGAGCTGTTTTAAATGTTAAAAAACGCCCTGGACATCCGTAAAAACGCAGCGATAATTATTTATATTGTCTGATAATACCTACCGGGGGGTGGGGTCCTTAAAATGTTTGTTTTTGTCTTCTGCCATCGCGATGTATTTTTCTTTTCCCTTTAAAATGGATGTCGCACCAGCCACAAATTGGAGGCAAGCCATGTGATGGGATCATGTTCAACCAATAGCATGCCCAGGTTGCAGACTGGGCGGGCAGGTCTGGCAGCCACAGAGGGCATAAAAAGGTCTGGCAGCCCCCGTCCTCCTTGCAGTCTCTGGTGGGAGTTAGGGTGGGATTGCTGTCTCTGCGACTCTAGCTTCAGTCCTGCAGCCTCCCTGTGTGTGTGCGTGCTGCGTACCTCTCGGTGAGTACCCTCCCTTGCCCCGCAGTGCAGTCACTCTGCGGCTGCCTTGCACCCTGGGCAACACCCGTCGCTGCCTTTGCAGCCTCCCTGTGTACCTAGTCTATACTGTGTCTCTGCCAGCATCCATTTTTTAGTGTTTTCCCTCTGGTCTGGGGCATTGGGGGATGCCAGTGCATGCAAATGCTTTAAAAATCGTGCAAATAGTGGGTAGAAACGACAAACAAAAAATGAAAAACGGTAACGAAATTTTTCCAAAATTTCACGACAAACGGAAACGAACCGAAACAGACCTCTCAACGACAAATGAAAAACTGAAACACCATTTTTTTGTTTCGTGCCCATCTCTAGTTGCCATAAGTCAGATTTGACTTGACAGCATATGGTTATTTCATCATGCTGTATTAATTTATTGCTCTGAGCTTTTAATATTGTTTGTTTTTTAATATTGTATATACACGTATACAGCAGGAAATGTGGTATATAAGTATTTTAAATACCTACCTACCTACCTACCTACCTACATACATACATACATACATACATATGTACGTACGTACGTACGTACGTACCTGTACATTCCAAAGGACACCAGGTCAGAGAAGGTTGATCTCAAGGAAATATTCCTGAAACAACAGACCCTATAGGAGATCAGTATTTGATTTGATATTGTTGGAGGTCACAAACACTATGACAGTTTAAAATATTATACAACTTGGAATGTTTCAAGTCTTTTCCGTATTATTAAAATCAAATGTGCATGAAGCACACAGAGTACTCAACAGAACATCTACTACACACAGTTAACATTTACTGAAATGTCTTAGTAGAAAAAAAATAGAGGAGTAGATCTAAACACTCTTTCAGAAGATATAGAAAGTTATGCTATGCCTTAAAACTCAGGATCTAGAAGGTGTAACTGATGTATAGGAAAATCGGGTTACATACAAGTGGTATCTTTTACATTTGTTTACATCCCATCTCACCTGATTTCAGAAGCTAAGCAGGGTCGGCCCTGTTAGTACTTGGATGGGAGACCACCAGGGAATATCAGGTGCTGTAGGCGCCTGGAGTAGGAACTGGCAAACCACTCCAGTATTCCTGCCAAGAAAACTCCATGGACATGGGGTCACAAAGAGTCAGTCATGACTGTAACGACACAACACACACACACACAAAAACACCTTTGTGTTTCTTTCTCTTCCACAGCCAAATCCACATACAGCACAGCCTGTTAAAACTGGAGTATAATCATAGATCTTAAAAGTGACAAACCAATTTTAAATGCCAATAAATAAAAAATGTATTAAATATCTACCAACTTTCAGTAAGACCTAATGCTTCACTTTGGCTGGTTTGTGCTATAATCATGTTTTTTCAAATTAAAAAAGTGGGGGTATGATTGAGCAAATATCTGACCTCATTGCTTTTGCAATGAGAATAACTTCCCACTAAATCAAGTTCTAGACAGAGCTTGAAAATATTCCCTTTCTGGATGAAAATTCCTCAGCTAATATGATCACTGAGCATGCTGGTTAGAGGACTCTCAGAGTTGATTCTAAAACCTGAGAAGTCATCTGATGCTACCAGCAAGATATGGCCAGACCTACGGTTAAGAAATGCCCAGATTGGAACCATCCTCAGCTTTGTAACCAATTAAGTTAAAATTAAAATTAAAATTAAAATTAATATAAATAAAAACCAGGCTGAATATATCAATAATAATGCGCTGTCAAATCACTTCTGGCTTATGGTGACTCTTTCCAGGGGTTTCTATGTAAGGCATACCCAGAAGTGGTTTTCCCTTCCCTTCTTTTGGAACATCTTGGAATTATGCAACCTGCCCAAGGCCACACAGGCTGGACCTACTCACAGGAGGCACCAAGGGGAAACACACTCACAAACCCTGGTTCTTCAGCCTATTACGTTACTCACTGAACTATCCAGAGAACATAAATATATACATCAACAAAGACAGTACACTGTATCTGATTTGTATCTTAATTTTCTTGTTGACATGTGTTTCAACCAGAGTGATTTCTGAGTATTACACCCCTATTATGCCCCTGTTAAAGCAGCTCCATGGGCTGCCAATCAGCTATCGAGCACAATTCAAGGTTCTGACCTTGACCTTCAAAGCACTGGATACAAGCTACCTCAAAAATCAAATCTCACAGTATGAACTGGCTCGGGTGTTACGGTCATCAGGAGAGGCATTTCTCTCTATCCCACCACCTTCACAGGTATGTCACGTGGGAACACATGAAAGGGTCTTCTTGGCTGTGATGCCCAGACTCTGGAAATCCCTTCCACTAGAGGCCGGGACTGCCCCATCTCTGATGTCTTTCCGGAAACAGGTAAAGACCTTTCTCTGGACTACTTATTATGTGTCTTTCATATGAATCTATAGGATCACATAGACTTTGTGTTTATAACCCCTTATAACCTTGTGTGATTACATTGACGCTATGTTTTCAATGTTAGTTTCCATCACTCATAACTTTACATGGAATTTTACTCTCCTTTTATCTGCTCGCATCTTGTAGCTTTAATGTAATGTTGTCTTTTAATGTTCCTCAATTCCCTGTTCTCAATACTTAAACATGTCTTAATTGTACTGGACTGTATATTATCCCTCATTACTGCAATCCACCTTGGGTCCTTTTCCAATGAGAGAGGTGGGGTAAAAAAAATACTCTAAAATAAATAAATAATATGTGAAAGCATTATATTTGCTTTATCATATCTGTTAGGAAGCAACATTTTAATTTATTAAGTCTTAATACATGTACCTTTTTTGTTTTGAGAGGTTTTGGAATTATCAGAAGCAATTTATTTCATTGTGCTATGGTATATCTCCCTCCAATGGCCTACACCACCATCTCCCGCTTCTTTTAGCAGTGACCCTTAAGCGTATAGACTAATATTTCAGCTAATGCCTTCTTCGTGAGGCACTTCGCCAAAACGTTAATCTGTAGTGTTTCCTTCCTGCTGTTTTATTCAGACTTACCCTTGAGTGTTTGCAGTGATGGATATTGCTTTTAATGGACTTGCTCTAACTATGGACAGTCTCAAAGGTAGACAATAACCAAAAAAAAAACCCACAGCGTCCAGCCTGTACCTGAAACATCTGTACCTCAAATGCTCATAGATTTCCATCACTGATGTCCGCCAACTGCTTATCTTCCGGAACCAAATCCACAAAGCAGTCACCCATTGATAAATCCTTGTTTTCCGTTATTTTAGAAGACTTTAGCAGCAGCTGGAATGACAGATTTTTTATTCATTGGGGATCTGCATAGTGATTTCACAACATTTTACCATATTCAGGACATATTTCATCATTTTCTTGTGTTTATTTTGGGAATAACATTAGCAAGTGTGCTTTAACTCCATTGACACTCATGAGATATGCACACATGGAATAGGGTACCATTAAGATTCCTTTTTTGTAATATATATTTCAGTAATACAATAATTTTGCAATGCATTTGAATGTCACTTCTTTCTAAAGAATTTCCTGTTCAGCTTCACGTCATCTAGAGTCTACCACTGAAACAACATAGGCTTTTTTTGGGGGGGGGGGTTACCGCTGATGTCATTCTTATTTCCACTTATATCAGTGGAAGTCTGTCACCCCCTACTGAAACAAAAAGTGAAAAGGAGTGCTAGGGTGATTGGAAAATGGGGCTCTGGGAACAGTTCTCAAATGTTCTCTCTACACTCTATCCTTCTATTCAATTCTAGTGGAAGATGTAATGTTAACCGTCTTGCCCCAGGTGCACGGAATTCTCCAATAGAGTGTCCTACCACAATAACTAAATAACAGTAAGGTATTCTTAGCACCACACCAAACTATAAATCATAGTACTGCATTCCATTTGAGGGGGTCCATGGTTGTTTAAGTGATACCAAAGCATTACAACTATGTAGTGCAGAGATGCTCTCAGACTCAGTTCAGGGGGGATTCATTGTTGTTGTTATTGGGCACCAAGTACCCTCCAATTATGGGAACCCCATCCATGAGTGAACTCCAAAATGTCCTGTCCTCAACAGGTCAGCTCAGCTCTCGGAAAATCAAGACGGTGGCTTTATTTAAAGAATCAATTCTTCACATATTTGGTCTTCCTTTTTATCTGCTGATTTCCATCTTTCCCAGCATTCGTGTTTTTTCTAGGGAAGCTTACTTTCTCAGACTTATTTCAACATTTTTTTTCTCTTCCAAGACAGGCTTGATTTGCTCTAAGACCCACCTGTTCATCTTTTAAAAATCTAGAGTAACCACCAAGCCCTCCTCCAACTCCACATTTCAAACAAATCATTTTCCCTTGTCATCTTCAACAGTGATCAGAAATACAAAAGTGTGGATGATCCTGATCTCGGTCTCCAGTGGCACATCCTTATATTTGATTATTGCTTTTCCAATTCCTTCATTAGTGTCCTTCCTAGTCATGGTCTTTTTCTGATTTCTCGGCTGCTGTCTTCATTTGTATTGATGATTGAACCAAGCGTACAAGTTGTGTAGGAACACAAATGCTGCAACTTGCCCCAACTTGCTGGTGTGTGGGGGGGGGGAATGTGTAGCCTGCACACTGTAATTAAAAAATTGTAAACCACCCAGAGACTACTTGTAGTGGTATAGGGCGGTATATAAGCATAACACTTTGCTTTTGAATGATGCTGAAACAGAAAGACCGAAACACGAAGCAACAAATGCATACATTGATTTGGATAAGTGAGCCACATCAGATGCTGAAGTGCAATTGGAACTAAAAAGAAAGTTAGTGAAACTTTGAGCTCTAAGGGAAGATCAACCAAATCTCCTTGCCATATTTGCCCTCAAGCACAGCCCTCGGGTCCTCAAATCAGGAGTAGATCTTAAGTGTCTGTCTGCTGTATATTTTTTTCAGAACAGCTCTCTAGAAGAACCAATTGAACAGGGTGCTGCACACAACATATAGGCAAGAACAAGAGAGCTCACTATTCAGATATGGTGCAAATTCTTCTTGTAGTCTAGTTGTGGTGGCCAGTCCCTGAATGTCAAAGATAATGTCTTTTCACATGTTTCATAAAACTAACCAGATTTCATCAGAAAACTATTTCAGCAGGAGATAATCCAACTTAATTCAATATTAGACTGCCGTGCAGGCTTAGTGGCTTTTGAATACACTCCAAGATGATACAATACTAAAGGTGAAAAACTACTCCCTTGTTACTCTAGGAGTAAGAAAAGGGGAAGGCTAGAGCATTTTAGAAGGTGTGGGCCGGTTCATCTGTTCTATGTAAGAAGAAAATTTTTATCACCCAGAAAATATAACTCATCACTACAGAGAACTCAAAGGGAACTTTCCCTCATTGGATATGTCAACAACAAATAATAAATGAATGGAAATGAAAAAATGAAAGCTGGCTTAGGGTTCCATAAAAAGGCAACAAATTATTAGTTATTAGCCTGCTCTCAAGTGGGTTCGTCCCAAGGACAAGGACTTTACAAGCTGAGGAAAGTAGAGACCCAGACAGAGAAATCCAAAATAAGGGTCAATGAGCAAATCAAGGGTCTAGTAAGTACAATCCAAGGAAGCCAGGTAAGCCATGGGCAGGCGATCTGACATCAAAGTCTAAGGACAAGCCACAGTCAAGCCAATACAACAGTCACTACAACTAAGCTGGAGGAGTCCAAGTAGTATAGTAAAGGCCAGGCACCAAACTCAAGGACAAAATCATCAGGGGGTGGGATTGGCTTCTTGGACCTCGGAGGGTTAAGGTTTTGTTAGATGCTGCAGCTTCTCGCCCATGTAGGGTTTGAGAGGTTTTGGCTGACTCTGCTGGAGGACTCATCAGGTGTGGATTACTTTGTAATCATTGCACTTTACTGCTGCAGGTAGTGAGTGGTCCATTTGGGATTGTAAAGAAACTAACACTTGCCGTTAGATCCTTATTAGAATCAATTGAAATGCCACCAAAGTATGAAAGATGGTGATTATTTCTTGCCCATCCAGTCCAAGAAATACAGAGATGAGACACGGTTGATGGGTTGGAAATTGGGTCACAATTTATTAAATCAAATAACTGAATGTAACCTTTAGTAACCTGAAAGCAAGGAGGCTAGAAAAATGCAAGTGGCCGTTTTCTACTCCTGATTATGATTGAAAGTACACTGGTCCCTTGATCAGCGTGTTGCCAAAATAATTGCGGTCTGGGCAGCCCTCCACTGTCACTAAGAGAGATATTACCATCGAGCCTACTCAGCTAATTCTAATTTATTACCGCCTAATTATAATATAGGGCTACCCTCTTATTCTTAAATGGCTTAAACTAATTCTATTGCCACTTGCACTGTCCACTAATTGTGACCGGATTTATCCCCAAACCCCGAAGAGAATGGGATAAGCGAAAACTTTCCATCACTCATGGTCAATCAGAGTAATGGTCAAAAATTCCCATCCGGCCCTTACCCAACGAGTTAATCTCATTCTCCTCATAGGGCAGGAGGACGGGGAGACAGACCCAACAAGAAGTGCGTGCCAAACCAGAGGTGGGGAGCCTATTTAAGCTCTTATGCAATCCATGTCACACGAGCCTTTCAAACTGTGCCATGAGCCAAATGTGTGGGCAAAGCAGCCCCACAGCACTTTTGGTTGTTAGGAGCCCCCTTTATCAGGCTAAGAGACACAGCAAGTGAAGCCAACAGTTACGTATATTATCTGTTAATATTAACATCTTTGTTTCTTATTCTTTATCCAATGACTGTTTGCTTTGAAGTTTATGTTTCCTAAATAAAGGCTGATTTCAGTACCTGTGTTGTGGTTGGATTTTGAGCATATCTTTCCAGTCAGGTTGTCTTTGAATTAATAAGCAAGCGTACAAAAAGGAAAGTTCTTTTGTAAACCAGTAAGTGGCTGGAGCAGCAGGTTCTTTAAGGGATGGAAATTAGAGGATGACCTGATTTATCACGCATCCTAACCAACGTTCCCCCTAAACCGCAAGGGCATGGACGCATACAGCATTGTATGGGTGCTATACTTTATTGGTGCTGCCCACAGCCAGCACTTCTGCTCACCTGCCTCCAATAACACCCAAATCTCCATATGTGGTGTACAGCTTCCACCCAGGGCTGGTAGAAGATTAGAAGGAATGCTTATCTTAACTCAAAGATGTGCCAGTAAAAGCATGTTAGGAGTGGGCAAATGGTTCTAATGCCAGCATACAGGTCCTTTTGTCAGTACAACCAGCTTGTGGCTCATCTCAGATCACAACTGCTGTGCGGGTTGCAATCAGACCAAAGAGCCAAAAATGCAAAGAGAAGGAGCTTCATTACATAAAACCCAAATCTCTATTTGCTGCAATTTGCTGCTGCTGTGTCAACACAAATTTAGGTTAGGGTCAGAGTAATCTTAAGTAATATTTATCACCCCCAGGCTGGGAAGGATTTGGAGCCAACTCACCCAACCATCAAACCAAACTGGCAATCAAACTCATGAGATGCATAGAGCTTGGGGGAGTTTTTTTTCTTATAAAAATTCTCTCAAAATCATCTACCAGCATGCCTATGGCCGGAGTGACTTACCAAGTAATTTCTAATGGCCCAAAGACCACTAGAAGATCATTTCAGCTTAAGCTGCATCTTAGCCAAGTCTTCCTTTGAGCACTGAGATCTGTTTCCATCACTGATCTGAATGATTTAATTGTGAACACAAGCTCTGGGCTGTGGATCAGGTGAAGAGGATTTAGAGGTGGTTTTTAGTTTCCATCAGGATGAAGAGCGACTCAGAAGAGCAAATAATGGTTATGTGCTGATGGGACTTGGAAATCAAAACCTTTCTCCCCCCCCCCCCCATCCCTCTTTGCTTTGTACCTCTTGACTACATAAGAGATGTAACTCAAGCAGAAAGCCCTGTGATTCCAAGGCATACATGAAGAACATTATGGCTGGGCTCCAAATAGTCCCTTAAGCATCCACAAACGCTTCCATGTGTATATGAAACCATCCCTAGGAGGCTTTGTCTAACTCTAGCTCTTGTAGGATGTAGAAGCTGTTCTTGAAGATCTCCCATGTTTCAGGACTAACCTTACAGGTTTGGGGGTGTTGTGGTCAGGAGGCCTAATAAGCCTTGTTTCATACCTAGGACTCACAGGACAGTCCTTTGGATCCAGGCCCACAAATGTTTCTAACATCTGGCTACAAACTTCAAGAATATTTGCTTAATTCCACCAAAGGCAATGGTTATGTCCTGCAAACTTTAATAGAACCAGCACTGAGCCTTACATTTAAGTTTCAGAGAATACTAAACTGTGAAACAGTCTATTTGGGGTTTTGTTTTTTGTGTTTTACTCTTCCAAAAGAATTTCATTCCACATAAATCATCTGCACATTGTGTCACTGTCCAGCAGGGAGGATTCAAACAGCTGAGTTGTTTGTAAATGGAGGCATACACATACAAATGTTATTAATTTTACCTAACACGAGAGAAATTGGTTTTAACTTTTGCCAGAAGGTGACTGGCTGTGCAGCAGGATCTCACCCAAACACGTCTCCTTGCTCCTCTGCTTGATGGAGATGACTTGCCAAGGCAACGGCAACATACTGAAAGTGAGCCTAGGAACTTTCTGTCAAGATTGATTAGTGTTAACCGTGCAGCCCACAAAATAAGCCAAGAATGGGACTCGTGCTAAAGAGGGGCCCCACAGATCTATCTGTGGGGCTGATCATTTGCGGGTGAGGTGATTCCTTTAAATCATTGCCTATATGTATCGCAAGTAGAATATTGATGGAAGCACAATACTGAAGGAATCATTCTGTGCGAAGGCAACACCGAGTTGATCACAGTGGAAAACTGAACGCAGGCTTATCGCACATTTTCTCATGACGCTGTCATTCAGTTTTTATAGACAACCCTGATGATATCATCATTAAATTGTTCCACTCTACTTCTGTATAATCTTCCTGTGTATCCCCCCAAGGGATGTGGTGGCCACTTATACATTGGCAGAACAGAGAACAAAAGAGGGTACAGTTTTTGCATAAAATTCGTACATGCTAAAACTGCATAATTTAATTTAATTTAATGTCTGTGTATCCTTTTTTTTTTAAAAAAAAATAACCACTCACGCAGCCAATCACTCAGGGGAAGGCTGCCTGAAGAGAAAGGTTTTTCCCTGCTTGTGGGTGGACAGCAAAATTAACATTTGTCCAATATTTTAATCCATTTCATTATAATCTAATTGTCTACTCCCATAAAAATGTAATCCAAGAGTTCTGGTACCATTTTCATCAGGAAAAAAAAGTATGTAACATGAACATTTTATTCAAACATGTGGCTTATGTTTTTGGTAACATATGAGTGTCATGTTAGGTGAGGAAAAAGAGGGAAAATGTTCCTTTATAGCTTGAAATGCAAGAAAAAAATTATCTATAAAGCAAGCATGAGGAGCAGACCGAGGGAGGAATGACTGAGAGTGGTGTGCTGTCCTCTTCCACTCATAGAAGCAAGCAATAGGAGGTGAATGTTCAGTTACTCGAGATAGGAAAGACGAAGATTGATCCTGGAGATGCTAGCGGTGTTTGGGAAAGTGTGAATGTACAATGTACTGTAAAGTAGGGGCTGGTGGTCGAAGGGTTCTTGTTAACAGAGGAAGGGGAAGATGACTGGCAGGAGGAGGCGACAGATATAGGAGGAAAAAGGCGGGAAGGGCAGAGCTGAGGTGGAGGTGGAGGTGGAGATCCTGAGAGGGATAGGCCCTCAGGAATTGAAGGTATTCGTCTTCCCAAATCCAAAGGGTCCTTGGAAGAAGGTACCGCCTGGAGGAACAAAGACGAAGGAGGAACGGGCTCACCACACATGTTGTAGCACCCTATGCATGGGGCTTGGGAGGACCTTATGGAAACCACAGGAAGGCAAGAGGTTTGGGATTCTCCCCTACCCCAAAAAGGGCAAGTACCAGAAACATTCTTTTGGAAAGACTCAGTTTATTGTGAGGATCCTTATGGACAGTTTGCATCCACTGACGTTATTGTCTATAGCAGGCCTGCCCAAAGTCTGGCCCGGGGGGGGGGGCAAATCCGGCCCTTCAGGCCATTCTGAGTGGCCCGTGGGTGGCTGGCCTGCCCCTCCCTCCCCCTCCTTCACCCACACATTCCCCTGCAGTGGCCACGGGCTCCTTGTGCTTCCTTTGGTCCCCACCTTCCTTCCTCCCTCCCTCCCTTGTTCCCCACCTTCCTTACTTCCTCTCTTGGTTTCCACCTTCCTCCCTCCCTCCCTTGGTCCCCACCTTCCTTCCTGCGGGTGGGGTTGCAAGGGGTCAGTGGGTGGGGCTTATGGGTCAGTGGATGGGGCTTGCAGTGGGGTGGCAGAGTCGGGGAGCAACCAGCCCCTGACACATTCTCAGCCACCAAATCTGGCCCTCCTTACAAAAAGTTTGGGCACCCCTGGTCTATAGTGTTGATAGTTGTGTTAATAAAGATTCCAGTTTTAATTTGCCTCATCTGTTACGGGTCAAATGGAGCAGAATCGCCACAGGTCCATGGCGAACCTAATCACAGCAAGATTAAGGTTTTCATGATATGGGCACAATGAGACATAACATGACATTCAGGGAAAAAACAAAGTATCAACCATCATGAGAAATTACATTTCTCCATTCCTACCAAAATCAACTCTTGCTGCGTTCAGAGAGAAATGAGCACATCATTATGTCATAATTAGAACCCGTGGGGCCCCCATTTCTATCAATTTATTCCACTTTTCATTCTTTGTGGATTGGAGGCACATTCCTGTTTCCCCTTCATGACTCTATAGCCAAAAAAAAGTCCCAATGCACATCCAGTAACTGTACAATGCTTCTGCACTATATAGAATGGCTTCCAGGCAGTTCTGAATCTGGCCCGAGGGATATCAACAGTATTTAACTACACTCTTCATTCTTCTTGATTCAGGGATGTCTTGACAAAGACACCTAAGGAATTTCTAAGCTCTGCAAAAGTCCAGCTAAGAACAAGACAAGGAATGGTTCCCTCCCTTCCGCCGCCTCACCCAGTTCCCCGTACGTACATAGTGCAAACTGCTATCCTTTTGTTTTGATCACAGGTTGGTACAGCAGAAACACAAGGTACATCCAATGGTATCAGAATGAGAGACTGGGTTTCAGGTTGTATAAAAACTGAATTATCTTTAATCTGGTTTTAAAATCTCAATGTGTTTGGCGAGTTGTATATATAAAAATATAAATCAATTATTTATATTTATAATTTATTTTATGTATCTACTTTATTTTTATTTTTATACATAGCTCCTTAAGAAGGTTGTGTGCCAAAATATGTTGAACATTTAAAAATCAGAATAAAATTCACTGATTCCCCCCCCTACGTCCTGAGACTAGTCTTGCATTCTGATTTCAGCTAGGTTGGGACAGGCAGGAAGTACCAAAGGACTGTGGGAGTTGTGGTCCAAAATATCTGGAGTGCCGAAGGTTCGCCACCACTGACTTACTACCTAGCCCAACTAACTTTGTTGCTGGTTGATCTCTGAGATCCTCTGCACAAGGGAGTTACATTGGCGCAAGAGCAGATGTGCTTCTGCCCATTCCAAACCCACCACCATCAGTACGTCTTGAACTTAGGGTTGCACTGCAACATAATAATGTGCGTGTTCCTGCTATCAAGTAGAACTGACTTACAGTGACCCTAATAGGGCTTTCAAGGTAAGTGAAATGTTTAAGGATTGGCTTTACCAGTTCCATTCCCCCAGTGAGTCTTCCTGGCCACATGGGGATTCAAAACCCTGTTCTCTGGAGTCCTAGTCTGTCACTACACCACGTTGGAACTTCAAATAATGGTGGTGGTGGGGATAGATCCCTGCCCACAGAGGGACTGCAAGCTGTTTGGGAGCCGGGAGATGTCTTTTCCCCTCCTTTGTTTTTTAAAAAAAGCAGGAAAGAAAGAAAAAAGGGGTCATCTTGCATTGTATTGCACATGCTTGTAGAATATGGATCTCTGAAGATTCTTCTAAAAGCACATTTTACCCTGGATGATCTTTTCCTGAAACTCTAAAAGCAGGTGTGTGTGTGTGTGTGTGTGTGTGTGTGTGTGTGTGTGTGTGTGTG
>JAHTLZ010000330.1:19592332-19611631 GCA_023846285.1 Phrynocephalus versicolor | reverse complement strand
AGCTTTAAACATGCTTTTTCCTTTTCTTAATCATTCTATGGAGTAGTTTCGGCTCAAATATTATTATCTAGGTAGTAGTCTTAAGGAGGTAGGTGAGGCACCAATAGATAACTGCACACATACTATCCTGCAGTGGGAGAGGAAGATGCATGTGATGGGGCCTCCTTGTGGCTTCTACCTCTCTCAGTGAAAACTGGGCACATTGCAGTCTTTTCTAGCAGTGCCTCAGAGGAGACATTTTATTTCAAAGAACCTCTGCCCTGTAGGTTCTATTGTACACCAGCATTGGCTACAGAATTACATTTTCCTTCAAGGAAACCACCATTTGAGAAATAGAAAGGACAAGAAATAGTAAATATCTTCCCCACATACAGCTATGCCTTTCACTTTGGCTGTGCATTTCAAATACATGCATTTTAAGAAGTCTGCAATCTATTACACACGCATCTTTATAAATAAGAAACAGGAAGAGAACAATAGCCGGCACACTATTTGGGCCATACAAAGGGTAAAAAGAGGTAAAAAGAGTGTGTGTGAGGTAGAGAATGTTTGTATGAATTTATATGTGTGTGTACACACATAGATGTTTATTTGCATGTTTAATTTTCTTTTCAAATAAAGACTGCATATGTAATATATTCAAAGACCTTATGTTGAGCTTTTGAGGTATAGTTTGGGTTTTTCATGTTTGTTCCTCATTTTTTTAAATCTTCTACACCTCCTCCTCCTCCTCCTCCTCCATTTCATGTTATGAGGCTCATGAAATGGAGGGGATGGTGGTGTGTTTTAAAAATGTCTTTTTGATGAGGAAGAAGAAAATGGCAAATGTTTACAAAAAATGTTTGTGACAAAATGTTAACAACAGCAACAACAGAATAATGAACCTTAAAGAGGCGTGAGATGTCGTTGACCTTAACACAAAGCAAAGAGAGGGGATAAAGTGTCCTTTTTTCCTTTCTGGTGCTGAAATGCTTATGAAAGCAGTGCTAGGAAAAATTCCTTGGGGAATGCTTTCCAAAGTCAGGTGCCAGCCAAATTTGGCCCTTTCCCTTTTAATGTCCTGCGTAAGCTCCTGAAGTTGTAGGATGCTACTGCAGAATCTGAACTGGTGAGCAAAATGGGAGAACATGGTGGTTTTTCAGACCACACACAGACACTAACTATAGTGTCGTTTTAAGCAAAGAAGCATCATGTCCACAGCCTAAAATGGCAGCAGAACTAGAATGAAGGTCGATAAGTAGATAGGGCCCAGCCCAGGTAATTCTAGCTTCATTACCATTCTTCTCCTCAATTATAGTCCCAGTTCTTAGGCACTACTGTACAATTCCTTAACAACTAACTGAACTCAAGAACAGCCTTAACGGTTGCACTACGGGGCAATGTATTTCCTCTCTTGTGTTTGAAGGTCAAATGTGACTTATGGTGAATCAATCAGTTTTCAATGTATGTGAGATATATAAGGAGTGATTATATCAGTGCTACCTCTCCCCCACCCCCAAGTTTCCATAGCCAAGTGGGGATTTGACCGTACTGTCGGTTTGCTGAGGTACAAGACTCTATCTGCTACAGGATTTCAGCTTTGCTAGTATGAAGCAGTGTGGTAATTTTGTTGAAAACAGATCATACTTATGTGCCAACAAGATAGTTGACCATGAAACATCCCATTTGGAAACAGCTGCATAAACCTATAAGTAATTTAAAACACCAAGTAGAGATGGGCACGACCAGAAAAAATGACGTTCGAGTTGTTGTTTGTCGGAACGGGTCCGTTTCGGGTCGTTTCTGTTTGTCGCGGTAATTTTCAAAAATTTGTCGTTCCCATTTGTCGTTTGTCGTTTGTCGTTTGTCGTTTCCACCGCAATTTAGCGCGATTTGACGTCCCAGAGCATGGGGTTAGGGTTAGGGTTGGGGTTAGGGTTAGGGTTTGTGGGCTCTGGGCTGCACCTCTCTGGGTGCCTCTGACCCACTAAGAAGGGAAGTGTACTGGCGTACAGGTTAGGGTTGGGGTTGGGGTTGGGGTTAGGGTAAGTGGGCTCTGGGAGGCACCTTTCTGAGTGCCTCTACTCTGACCCACTAAGAAGGGAAGTGTACTGGCGTACAGGTTAGGGGTAGGGGTAGGGATAGTGGGCTCTGGGAGGCACCTCTCTGGGTGCCTCTGATCCACTAAGAAGGGAAGCGTACTGGCGTACAGGTTATGCTTAGGGTTGGGGATAGCGTAAGGGCTAGGCTTAGGGTTACGGTTACGGTTAGGGTGGGTTAGTGGGCTGCACCTCTGGGTGCCTCTGACCCACTGAGAAGGACAGTGTACTGGCGTATGGGTTAGGGTTAGGGTTAGGGTTAGTGGGCTTTTTATGCTCTCTGGTACATCCAGAAGTCTCAGTCAAAACCTGGCCATGTGATTGGTGGAATGGGTCAAAAAATTTGCATGGTCCCATCCCATGGCCAGCCCATCATTGCTCATGTGCAGATGTAAAAAAATAAAAATAAAAATAAAATAAAATAAAATCAATTGAGACATTTTATTGCAAGAAAAACCCACTGCTGCTACTATAAAAATTCAGGCATTTAAAATACCTAATTTTCACATGTTTCTGTTGTGCTTTAGTGGGTTTTTTGACCACGATTTAAAAATAAACATTGCGGTGGCCATTTTGGATCTCCCCCCACTGCATGGCATAGAGACAGCCCAGGAAAGGAGGGGGGAAGGCCGGGGACCCCCCCCCCCAGAAAACATCCCTCTGGTAGGTGCCCTCACTCAGGCAGGCATATTTTCGCCTGCCTTTTTGGCCAAGAATCGGGGGGGGGATTACTTTTTAAAACTTTTTTTCTGTGCTGCTTGTTGGCAATGGCATCGCGCGAGCCCGTGATGCCATGAACGACAACGATAAACCCGAGCCAATTTTCCTTTTTTCGGGTTGGGTTCGAGCTGGAGTGGAGTAATTCTCGTTACCGTTATCCGTTACGTAACAATAATGATAACCAAAAACGGAAAAGAGAATTTCGCCGCTCCGTGCCCATGTCTAAGACCAAGACATAAATTAACCCCATCCTATAGTTTAGCTTCTAGATAAAAATATTAGGATATGCACTAAAGAAATCCATAAAGAAACATATAAAACATTTCCAGCAGCCAACACCCAATTATGCTTTTGGAAATACATCTGCAGTTTTCCATTTCATTACACCAGTTTGTCATGAAAGTTTACATAGAATTCCTCAGATTTCTTTTGCCAATTATTGTTGCTTTCTATTTATATGTGGTGTGGTATATGTCAGGAAACAATGCTTTTTTATTTGAAGCTAAGGGGGAAACAAAGGTGATTGCTGCACAAGATGTCAAGGCCTCTCAAAATTCTGGGATTCGTGTTTCTTCCAATCAGAAGAATGATCTATAATCTGACAGGCAAGGTTTACAAACTTTCCTCCTTGTAAATCTTCAAAAGAAATGTGAGAATAATGGGGGAAATTGTCCCAAAGAGAAAATGTCGTTGATGAGAGGCTGCTTTTTAAAATTCTATATCTGGCCCTTTCTTAATTCCAAATTCAAAGGAAAAGAATTCTTATTTCCAAATTACCAAGGCTTGTTTTAGAAGTAAACCAAGGCAGGAAGAATAATTTGTAATCCATTTTATTGAGGAAAGTTGTAGAGTTCCAAAGCTGAAAATGTTTGTCACAATTTCCTTCAGTTGATTTGTATCTTTTCTCCTCACATATCAAATTTTATATGTTTCTGTGAGGAGGCATTAGAGAGGCCTATTGTTTGCCTGACCCCTGTGACTTTCACCCAAGTCAGTCCTTGGGTGTGTTCTGCATGACCTCCCTCCCACCCAATGTGAATGGCAATACAGCAGGTTGACACACACAAGGGTGCCCTTAGATATGGAGAAGGCAAAAATACCAGAAAAGGCCATTCATTAAAATGCAGAAGATGAGAGGCTGTTGGGATGCATTCAGATTTAAGGGACTGAAGCCAGGGCAAAACAGAATGGGGTGCAGGGAGGAGTCCCACAAGGGGGCTAGACTAGAGCCCTACCACACTTAGGTTTTGAATCGCCTTTTGCTTAGTCAAATCGACTTAAAAATCACTTACTCCCACTTCCAATCGCTTTTTCCGCAGAGCCTCCTTGACCACGCCCCTTTTTGGCCACTGTGATGGTTTTTCTTGCGACAGCCACCAGGGGTGGTGGTTTTTTAAAACCAATTTCTAGACCGCTTTTTGAAGTGATTTGGTTCAAACTGCGGACACCATGCACCATTTTTTTCCGGGTTTCCCGCTCTGTATGCCTTATCCTGCTGTGGGAAAAGCCAAAAATGAAATTCTCCTGCAGTGTAATCATTTCTGCCGACTTCTCCAGTCCTACTTCCTCTTTTGGCTACAATTTTGCTTTTTCCAGTCATGGAAGTAGGCTATCAAAATCAATGTGCCACGTTATAAGTAATCTAAAGGGAGAACCAGAAAATTAGCTACATTACTTTGAATGGAAGAACAACGGCATGATGTTATCCTAAAAAATAATTTCTGAAATTGAACCAGAGAATGGGAAAATGTCAGACTAAATTGGAGCAAAAAGCGGTTTAGCAAAGTGCGGACGGGGAAACCAGTTCTTGAGAAAACGCCCAAGTGCAGAATGCTGAATCACTTCAGCGACCACGTGACTGGGGGAGGGCAAAAGGCAATTCAAAACAAAAAGTGGTTGCTGTTTGAAGTACGGTAGCAGCCAACTGACACAAAGAAAGGGGGAAAGGGTGGGCAAAGAGATGACATATGAACTTCTGGGTAGCTCAGTGGTTTAGGTAAGAGCTTTAGAGCTCTAGTCCCCAGTGTGCCTCCTTGATGGGCCGGACCCAATGATCCATAGGGTGCCTTCCTGCTCTGCAGTTCTAAGATTATGACAATTAATAATTATTTTTCAAGCAGGGAGTGGAGCAATAAAAAAGATGAAGAAAAACAGGAGTCGTTTGACATTTGCTCCTGAGAAAATCATAAATAGTAATTTCAATGAAATAACATAAAACACAACAGAATAGTCATTTTAAGTGTATTTCAGCCATATGTCTACTTGTGCCATTGTTGGCTCACATTATATGCTGAATAACCTCTGGGATGGGAAGAGGGAGGCGTCCGGAGTTTAAAGTCTTGGGACGCTAGAAGTGACTTCTTGCAGACTGGGAGCCATCCATAGGCAGCCCCGTCAACATTTTCAAAACATAAACAGCTACAAGAAAGGAGAATAATTGGATGTAGAAGGAAGAGCAAAATGTAAGCAACTACCCTTTAATATTTCTTCCTCCCCTCCCCCTTTCATTTTGGCAGCTTCTTCTGAGCCACCACAATCTTGCCATATCAATCGTACTCACGATGGGAGTTATTCATCAAGCTTTACATCTCTATGGTGGCTCTGTAGGCTTTCCTGACTTATGAAGGAAGATGAAAGGAAGGAAATGTGCATAGCATGGCTAAATAATGACAAATTGTTGAGGACTTTTTGAAGTGTTTAAGAAACAAAAAAAGGAAGAAGAATAGTTTCTGGTGGTCCAAAGGATGTAATTAGGGAAGATAGGGATGGAAAAGAACAAAGAATTTAGGCTGGCTGCCATGAAATATATACAATCCCCTCTTCTCTGAGTATGAGATCCATTTTACTGTGGAATATGCTCCCAATGGGAGCAATATAAACCCCATAGTTTGAGCAAGGTCATTTATAAAATTCGTTCCAGTGAGTAGAAACATCAGCCTACTGGACTCATTGTGTGGCCCTGGACAAGTGATTATCTCTCATTTACCATCTGTTAGAAGGAAATAGTGGTGACCTACCTAGATGGTTTTCTACAAGGCCAGCTCTGCATCCTGTGTGAGCACACTCAAAGTGCAGCCTTAACTCAAACATGGATTTAAGAGTTTAGGAATAGGCCCAAGTTTTTTTCCACTGGCAGAATTTATACCAGCATGGATCTTAGCTAGCTCAGGGATCCATTAGACATACCGTTGTGCTGGCTAAAATCTGGTGGAAGGAAGGCCAATAAGAAGAAAGGCAGAGTGTGGTAGGAGTTTATGCAAGGGCCATGCCTCCTACAGCACAGAGACACAGTCACAAAATTAAGGCCAAAGTGAAGGTACTCCTAACATTTCCAACATCCCTAAGATAGCTGCAATTTGTGTTTAGCGCAGCTTCAGTTTACTGTCAGTTCACTCCCCCTTGGCCATCTTATTTCATTTGGATTATACTGGAAGTAAAGTTTCTCATACAATAAGTTTTGATTGTTATGGAAAGACAATCAAGAATGTGTTAACAAACTCTTATTTTTGCAATATGTCTGTGATAGAGATGGGCACGAATAGAAAAAATTGAGTTTCGTTTGTCATTTGTTGTTTAGAGGTCCGTTTCGGTTCATTTCCGTTGTTCATGAATTTTTTGCAAAAAATTCAGTTTCGGTTCGTTACCATTTTGTTACCGTTTTGTTACCATTTTTAGCATTTAAAGCAGCTCACTTCATTGCTGTAATGGAAACGAAACACATGACAAAAATTCTCGTGTTTCTGTTCGTTTTGTTTCATTTTGGAGACAAATTTCGTTTGTCGTTTCGTTGCGTAATGAAGCAAAAAATGAAAAACGAAAACGAAAAATTGTTCATTCTGTGCCCATCTCTAGTCTGTGAAGATTCTCAATCATCCAGGTAAGTTTATTTGGAAGCTGAGTCATGGCAACTGGACTTCTTTTCTTGAGAGATTGAAACGTTTCACTGCTCATCCACAGACTGACCAAGCTGTTTGGATGAACAGCGAAACAGTTCAATGTCTCAAGAAAACAAGTCCAGTTGCCACGACTCAACTTCCAAATCTTATTTTTGCATTTTCACTGCCAAATAAATGACAATATCAGTAGTTGACATAGGACATTGCATTACAACATGAATGAATACTCTGACCATTGGTTTCTAGCCTCTGCTCTTTTTATTTGCAAAATGGAAGAAAATGTAAAAGATGCATAAAAATTCTTGTAATCTCAGACATCTGGAGAATTTCTGGAGTTTTTCATTCTTTCCTGGAAGAATGAAATAAATGAAGATGTACATCATTAGTTGATGGTCATTAGTAGGGAGCAAGCAGCCCGAGAAATACAGCTATAGATAATTTATTTTAAACAATCATGAGTTGGACTAGTTCATGGTTTGGTTCATAGTTTGTTTTGAGAATCCTGTTCTGCCAAAATGAAATAGAGTCCTGAAATGAAGCTGATAGGCATTTGCATACAGTGGAACCTCTACTTATGAGTATCTCGACTTAAGAGCATGCATTCAGAACGGATTAAACTCGTAAGTAGGGGTACACTGTGCATGGAGTAAGCTGGCCCCGCACCTAGGGGGAATTTAGGTTGCTGTCTTTAAAGATGCTGATGGCAGAGGTTGAATAGGGGGCAGCAGCTGGACCAGGGAGGGAGGTGGCAGGGGCAGTTTGAAGATGTTGGTCAGTTCTCTTCCTCCAGGCACAAAGCAGGAAAAAAATGAACCATGAACTGGTTTGTTTTCCGAGGGTTCAGAAGTAATGGTGAAGCACCTTGATTCAACACTATTTCCAGTTGATATATATATATCAACTGTATATCTCAGTATGGATGTCCATCTATAATAACAAGCCAAAGTGTGGATGGTACAGATAAATATATCCTGCAATTTGACTGGATGGAGAGATGCGTTCTCCAGAAAACAAGGAAACCGATGCTTTGAGAGGAATGGAAAATTCAGGTTGACTAAGAACATACTGTAATAATGCTAGAGCCCTTAATTTACCTGTAATGATGTTGGAGCGCTTGCAAGGCCATATTCACTGAAATGTGACCATCTCCTGTAATCCGTTTATACTATACGGTCCAGATTTTTCGGAGATACAAAGGAAAAATGGTGAATGAACAACAACATAATGCAATTTAGCAATCCATGAAATATGACATCATCCTCAGCTGCCAAAAAGAATGAGTGAGGAGAGAGAGAGAGAGAGAGAGAGAGAGAGAGAGAGAGAGAGAGAGACTGTCTCTTCTTCAAGCACTGATATGGTCCAATTATCCCTGTCTGTGGTCTTTTTTGAAGAATCAATGAGATGCAGTTTTTAGATAATTTCCGAATGTTTTGAGTCAAAGAAAGGTGGGGATGCTTTTTTTAAAACAAAAAAGCAGACCCACAAATGTGTCTATGTCTTTTCAAATAAGAATATGTTCAGAGGACTTGCCAATCTCAACCCACATGTGAACATGCCGACTGAAAAGCTGCTTCAGGAGGAGAGCTATAAAATCCCATTTCTCTGAAACATGAATTGCTGTGCTGCATCCAGCAGGGCTACCAAGCGGGGGAAAGCTCAGCATGAGGTCCTGCTGGAGAAGATTGTCCATAATGAATCAAATCTTTGGGGATACAAGTCAAACCTATACTTATGGTGTAAATTAAATCTTGTTCTGTATTTGGATTGCCAATTGCCTTGCTTCCTTAATCTTGCTGGCTAACTGTTGTACATGTTTATCATCTTTCCTGCTTATCCCAGGTGGATGGACTTTTGGGAACAAAAGAAAGAGATGCATATCCACCCTCAGTGCATTCCTACCAGCTTTATGATTCAGTAAGAGAAACACTGTGTGTATATATAGCTTTCTAACGAAAGAAAGGAAAAACCAAATGTCTACCGCAAATTAATGCCATTCAGTGCTTCATCACATATATATATATAATTAAAACTACATGCCAGGAAGTACAGCTAACAAAAGGCTGGGGGAAACAATGGACCTAACAAGGAAACCAAAACCAAATTCAAATTCAAATCAACCAACATTTTCATAAAAGGAGGAAGCAGGAGAAAAAGAGCACTTAAGTCCCAGAGGTTAAAAAGAGGTTATTCCGGGGAATAACCCAGAATGAATGGATGTAACAGCTAAGCACATCGGATCTCTCCTGATTTTGGAAGCTAAGCAGGGTCAGCCCGGGTTAGTACTTGGATGGGAGCCCACCAGGGAATACCAGGGTTTGTAGGCGCCTGGAGTAGGAACTGGCAAACCGCTCCAGTATTCCTGCCAAGAAAACTCCATGGACATGGAGTCATGAAGAGTTGGTCACAACTGTAACGACACAACACACACACACAACAGCTAAAAAACAGGGATACATGTCAGTATAGAAAATTTTCCAATTACCAAATATAGTTTGTGGGTGTGAGAAATAAATTTGGTTTTGCCAAATTTTAGGGTTTTTTAATGAATTTATCCAGTCTGGGATCTGCAAAGCTACTAATAAAAGTGCACAGTATTATTTTGGCTTCTTGATGAGGGGCACAATGTTTGTTTATCACACCACACCTTTTTTCCCCTTTGGGAATTGCATGCAACTAAATACAGAGTGTGTGTAGCTGAAAAAAGGCACACGTTGGGCACTGAAAATTTGCCCTTGATTTTCTCTCTTTTTCTCTTTTTAACTTCTGGGGCTTAAGTGGTCTTTTTCTCTTGCTGCCTTCTTTTATGAAAAGATTGATTTGTTTCCAGTGCTTTATTTGTCTTATTTTTCCCCAGTTGTATGCTTTAATTTCATCTTGTTTTCTTTTGATTTAAACACAGTTAAAATGCTATAGGGGAAAATACTCATTAAGCTATTGGTTCCCAAACATGGGCATAGCTGTCAAGCTTTTTCTGGCCAAAGCTGGGACAGGAGGGGGAAGGTGTAATGTGCAAAAACACATGAGCAAAATCACAAACAAAGCGCCCCCTCCCCTCCCCCTCCCGATTGCAACCCTGTAACTAGCAAGAAGTAGGCATTCCTAAGATAATGGGAGGAACATGGGAGCATCAAAGGACAGGTGGGCCCTTTTGATAATGCTGGATGTGACCAAATTGCTTAGCATGTTGTAATCAATAAAGTTATGACCTATATATATTCCCAATTTATGGTGGCCATGTCTCAACTCTATGCACTCACTCGGATATAAAAGGCTTAGCTATAGGCAACAAGCACTCCTTAGTTACTTACATGTTGGAATAGAGGAAGAGAGTAAAGGATTGCTAATATGCAGCAAATTGCTCTCAGAGACATTCTCTGTGTAATAGGATCTCCTGGCGTTGAGGAGCTGCACCTGGTGTTCATGATGCTGCATTTCCTGTGACTCTGTAATGCTCTTCAGTGGGCTTAGGAAGCCAATAGCAAGGGCATGTTACTTAGCTGTGCATCTATCTAGCCTATCTCACAAACTATGGAAGAGACATCTGATTAAGTTCCTTCTCTGGGTAACTTGAAGCCATACTCGTGTTGTATTCATCTGAGATGGGATGCCTGCTTCAGCATCATAATGACAGGTTGAGAACAAGATGAAGAACAAATACTAAGAGCAAGTTTTATTAGCATAAGCATAAGTCCATAAAAGCTCATGCCAATTGAGCATCTCAGTTTTTAAGATGCCACATGGGGATCTTGATAGCCATTTCTCTACCAGGTTAGCATGGCTTCTCCCTTGGAGTACCATGGCATTTTTGTTTTATTTATTGTCATTGTATCTATAGAAATTAAGCCCAAGTATCATGAAATTCTACTTCCATTGCTGGTTGTGACATGGAGGCTGGAACCTCAGAAGTTTGCACAAAGATGTATGTGCAGTACCCAATGACACAAAATATGAACAACACCTGTGTGTAGAATAAGTCTACCCATTATTAATGAGTAGCATTAGCGTAAATTCAAAATGATGAGAGTAGAGCTCCATACAAATTTATTTTTATGGAACTGATCACCCCCACTGCTTGTGCAAATGCTTGCTCAACTGTTGCAACTACTTGTGCAATCAGGTTTGCAAGCAGTCATTTAAATAGTTGTGCAATTGAAAACTGCTTAGAATTCTCACTTGTGCATACTCTGGAACTAGAGATACCAGACACCTTTGTCCACCCAGCCCAAAATAAAGTGACAAGACCAGTTTCTGGGATTAATACTGGGCCACAATTTATTAACATTGTATCAGACTATATCTCCTACTGTTACAGAAGGGGGACCTGAAAGGGCAAGTGGCTCTCTGGTATTTGCAAATGATGTAAAGGGGGGGGGGCATCAACTGGAGAGGTAGTACCCACCAGCAATGGAATCTGGTTCTCCTGCTGAGCAAGGCAGGGAGAGGAGCTGGGGAGTGGCGTCTGGGAGAGATTAAGGAGCCCGCTGCTCCTACAAGGATCAAAAAGCAGTTGAGGAAGTGATGACCAGTGCTGCAAAAGTTTAAAGCACCCACCTCATTTCAAGGTGAGTCAGAACAAGAGGGGCAGAGCAAGAAGAAAACAATTCTCCATGCAAAGCCCAAACAGCCCGAAGAACAATACCCTTCATGGCCAGAATGGCAGAATGAGGATGCTGTGAAGCAGTGGAGGTATAGTCCAGTGAGTGCCCAGAAGACAAAGAGGGCGCTGACCTGGTTGCTGTCCCTTAACATGAGGCTTTACTGTGAGGTCAGGTGACCTGGTGGTTGGCAGCTGGCCAATCCTCCCAGGTGCTCTGGGAAACCCCCATGTGCCAGCCTGGCCAGTGGGCAGCATGTCTCTCTCAGGCAGGTCAACAAAGCCAACAGAGCCCCCATTGCGGCAACTTTGAGTCTAACTTGTTTATATTTTTCAAAAGGTTGTGTGTGTTCAAGCACCCTTCATCAGATGGATGGAGTGGTTGTTCTCGGAGAGGAATTTAATACTGTTGGCAGGAAGTTGTGTTGGAAGAGGACAAAATAAGATGTATTTTGGATGAAGAAAGCTAGTAGTTAGAGCCTGTTGTTACATGCTTAGTCAACTCTGGCTTACAGTGATCAGTGAGTGATCTGCAATATGTCTTTCCTCAGCAACCTGGTTCAGCTCTTGCGAACTCAACCCTATGGATTTCTTTAGAGAGTCCATCCATGTTGTATTTTGTTATCTTCTTTTCCTCCTGCCTTCAAAATTTCACTCAGGATTGGGGCTGTGCATGAACTTTCCAACACCAGTGTGTGCAGAATTGGCTCTGCTCCTGTGCAAGAAAGTTGCTTTCGAACTTACAGGATTGGGCCCTCTCCATGCAACAGTTACTGAGCTCCTCAGGAGTCTCACCTGTGGAGCCTGAGGGCTGGGCTGTATAAGAACTGGCTTCTTCCTGCAAACCTTTGTTTCACAACAAAGATGGGGGTGCCTGCTATGGCTTGGCTTGAATTCCTGCTACCCAGCTAGTAACTGTCCTCTGGTTCTGTCCCTTTCCTGTTCCTGCCTTTCCTTTCTTCATGCTCCTAGATCCTGTTGGTATCAGCTGTCCTGGTTTCTCCACCTGGTTCCTGGCTCTTGGCATTTCTGACTCTGGTTTGCCTAACCCCTTTAACTTGTCATTGCTCATCTGGATTTGAACTACTAGTTTGGTAGACTGCACCCTTGGTGGTTGGACTCATGTAACTTGATTCTGCAGCCTGGCCCTGGATTGGGTCCTGGCGCCTTTGCCTGATCCCTGACAATTTACTAGCTTTATTATCTTCATAGGATTTCTATTCAAAGGAAGCTTTCATCCTTTTATCTCTTCTGTGTAGGTCTTCAGGATACTGTTTCCACTTTCTCTGTCTCCTTCTTTTGTCCTTGTCAGATAGTGTGTTTTCCTGTTGGTCTTTCAGTGTTCCTATAATCAAGTTGCCATTTGATTTCTTGCATCTTCTGAAAGATCTCTTGTTTTTCCTGTTCGGTTTCACTGGCTGTTATAATAGTTCTCTTTGTCCATATGTAACAATCACTGAAAGGTTTCATTCAGAATTCTGATTCCACTTCTGTCATCATTTACTTTTGCTTCTCTCCTGATTTTAATAATTTAAAGTATTTTTCCATCATTCTTTTCCTTCATTTGTTTTGTTTTGTTTTTCTTTTTACTACATCAATTGTATTATTTCATTCTTCTTGAATAATATTCTCAAACAATATATCTGGTTTCAATTTGCAGTTCTTCTGATTCTTGTTCAGATTGGTTTAGTGAAAAAACAACTGAAATTTTGCTAATTCCTTCAAAGCTGGAATGGAACGAATTTAGGAATTTTTTTTTAAAAAATCAGATATTGTTGTAAGAGAAACTGACACATTCACCCACTGAACTAGATGGCAGAGTGCATAGAAATTACATTTCACTTTGGATTCCTCCACATTCGATCATTTTCATTGTGTTGAATTAGGGTTTTTTGAACAAGCTTCTTACCTTTAACAGATGTATTCACATTGCTCTCTATGCTAGGAATATCTGTACATGCTGAATTTGACCAACAAGATTTTCATTAAGAACAAAGAAAAGGGTGCTTGGTCCCAAAGATTATAGAAATGCAAGAGGAGGTGATATATTTTATTGGACCATTAAAGGTTAAACAAATTGGATACAGACATTAAATTATTGGTTGAGAATCCACTTCCAGGCAGAACAACTGGGATATATTTACTATTTGCTATCCGACTCATATACTAGTAAGTAGGTGCGTATAATCCAAGGCAAAATTAGATCTATTGGAATGCCCCTTGATTCCATCTTACTATTAGGACAACAACAGGCCTTGCACGCTCTTAGTCAGCGACTTCATGATAGAGAAAGACAAGAACTGTCCTCGATGGCGAATAGAACTTGTTCACCACAGGCATATGGCATTATCCCAGTGTATCGAACACCTGCATCGTACTTATCCACACTCAGAACTCCCCAAGCTTGCAGAGCATTCAACCTCACAAGATTTAATGTTCTCCCATCTGCCTTACTTCAGGGCAGGTTCCAGGGGATTCCCCGACAAGAACGACTTTGTCCGTGTGGAGCTGGGGTCCCAGAGTTCCTATCACATATCCTCCTACATTGCAACTTCTATGAGAAAATCAGGAGGGATCTGATTTATCCCTTGATCCATAGATTTCAAGGGAACTCAGATAATTGGTTGGCTGCATATTGTCTAGCAGACCAGAACTCTCATGTAACAACTCAAGTTGCTAAATTTTTCTTAGCTGCAATTCATAGAGCCGTGTTGATTGCAGAAGGCTGACTGATACATACCTTTTAGGAGGTTGTAGTTTCTGTGCTGACATTTATGTTTTGTACTATTGCTGTTCCTGTTCTTTGTCCTGTTGTTTTATTGAATTGGGTCATATGACCGTAATAAATAAATTTGATTTGATTTGGTTAAACAAATTGCAAGCTTTTATGGATAAAATTCTACTTCTTCAGACTTAACACAATTCCTACTTAGGCAGTGCAAAAATTGTAGTCAGAAGTCCAGAAATTAATGGTAATACATGTCTCTGAGAGGTGATGTAAGTCCTCCTGAGGCTCCTGTCTTCAGCTGCTTTGTGGTCTGGTTGGAATTTTTACAGCCCTGCTCTTAAAGCCAAATGATTGCCAATTAGTCTTTGTCCCCCATGCAAACATTTCATTGCATTTTTTTAAAATAGGAACCTACCAAAATAAGCAGGCATTTTCAAAAACAAGAAAGATCTTGAAGTTAACAAAAAAAAAAACATGCACACACAAATAGAGGAACAAACGATTCTGACTGATTCATCTACCCTGAAATCTAAGGATATTTTGAACATACAAGAGGGATTACTTACACAATTCTTTGCATCCTGGCCAGTGATTTTTAGGAAAGATGAAGGTGGACTGAAAGCCTCATTTCCCATTGTGCATAAACTTTTATCCTACCATTTGATACAGATTCTTTTTCAGCCACTCCATAACCTTTCAAATCCATATGCAGAGAATTCAGTTGTGTGCAAGTTCATAAGAGGCAACAATGCTTCAATAATATTGGAAAACAGCATTTGAAACAGCCTCCACAGCACTGTCAGGTCTCCAGAGGGAACCTTTTAGGTCACATTTTCCCCTGAATGTTCATTTACTCCCTCTCAGCTCTCAGAAATGGTGAGAAACTGCAGAGCTTCCAGGTGCCCAAGTGAAGAAATGTCATGTCCTGTTCCCTGCATCTTCAGACCTAATGCTGGATTTACACATGAGCCAGAGTTTAGGACCTCAGATTATAGAGGGGCCCTTTAAATAAATAAACAAATGCTACATTTCACATTTGTTGTAATTTTTGCAGTTTTGTTTGTAACGCTGTGGGACCTCTTAAACTAGCTGCAGCTTATGGCCTCTGCATGTCTTAATCTGCCCCTCCAGGGACTCAAACACCTGGTGTTCATTGTCCCCATTTTCTAGGCCAAGCACAAGGGGAGAGAAATGGTGTGTATACATCTATTTATTTTCATTTCTATACCGCCTCGTTAGTGTTGCCACTCTCTTGGCGGTTCGCAAAACATGGTAAAACGATAAAAACGCTCTATAGAAATAATAAGTGCAATACATGCCACAAGCATAAAACTGCCTTTAAATTTAAAAATGAACAGATTAAATTTCATTAGAATAGCTCAGGACCATATTTACAAATTTATATAATGCAGTCTTAATTACTTCCTAAAAACTGAGATGGAAGTGCCATGCAATCTTCTATAGGAAATTTCTTCCAGAGGGAAGAGCCACAACTGAGAATGCTTGGTTTCTTTTATTCACGTTTTGAATTGCCTTCTTAAATGTTATCATTCCTAACATCAGGAACTGCGAGGGGAGTGTGGGATTGGTAGATGTTTTGGCGGGAGACATTCCACCAGATATTGAGGTCCAGACTGTTAAGAGCTTTATAGGTTATGAGCAGCATCTTAAACTGAGTATGGAAGATAACAGGGAGGCAATGTGACAAGACTGATTTCAAGGGCTGCCCTAAATAGAGAACATTACAATACCTGTGGTTTCAGTGCAATCTTTGAAGAGCTGCAGCTGAAACAGACACAGCAGCAGTACCTTTTATAGTGTGGGTGCAGAATTTTTGACAAACAAGACCTTGTGCAGGCCACACAGGAAAAGTACAGTAACACCCTGCTCTTTCACAGTTCATGTACTGCAGTCCGTTATATTGCGGGACTGCAGTATATGGAAAAAAGCCTCCTGGGGTAAGCTGGAGAGGCTGATATCAGGCCTCCTGTACTTACTGCAGGCCTGGCACTGGCCCAAATGGGCCTCCAATGGCCTTCCCGGAGGCCCCAAAAGTGTTTCTCGCCAAACCACAAGTGACTTCTGGAAAAACGGAATTAACCTCCGGATTATTTATTTATTTATTTATTTATTTATTTATTTATTTATTTATTTATCTTGTATGCCGCCCACTACCCAAAGGTCTCTGGGCAGCTCACATTCAAAATAAATGATTCAGAAAATTAAAACATCAAAATTGCAATAAAATTAAACAATAAAACATTTAAATACAATAAATACCATATATTAAAATACTACACTAAAATCGCCATCAGAACCCACAATAATCAGTTTAAAAACTTATGGAAAAGGAATGTCATCAACGTTGGCGCCAGGCGGGTCTCACTTGGAAAGGCATTCCATAATCTGGGGGCAGCTGCTGAAAAGGCCCTGTTCCTACAAGCCATCCCTTTCACCTCCTTGAGGGATGGCTCTTTCATGAGGGCCCCCTAGCTAGATCTTAATTGCTGGGTAGGTTCATATGGAAGGAGGTGGTCCTTCAGGTATCTAGGTCTTGCTATCTAGGATTGCTAGAAAGCACTTTGGAGGCCTCCAAGGGTCCCTTTAGGCATGTTGGAGTGCTCAGAAATGCTTTTAAGTGAACTGGAAGTGACCAGAATGTCACTTTTCGTTCACTGAAAAACATTTCTGAGTCCTCCAACATGCCTAAAAAGGCCCTCAGAGGCTCCAAAAGTGCTTTCTAGTGATCTGGAGGTCACTTCCGGTTTTCCAGAAGTCACTTCCAGTTTGGCAAGAAGAACTTTTGGGAACTCTGATGGGCCTGGGAAGGCCATTGGAGGCCCATTCAGGGCAGACCAGGTCTGGGGTAAGTACAAGAGGCCATAGATGGTGCCTCCGAGTCCCAACCCAACCCTGCATCCTCATATCGGGGATTTTCAATTATCGCAGGTCAGGTCCCTAATCCCCGTGACAGCCAGAGGGTTACTTAACAGTTATTGACATGTCGATGTATTCATGTTTCCTACCTTTCCTGAAATGAAAGGTACTGAAGAGAATGGGGAAGAGTTGTGGGTGCATCAAATATAGCCATTTAGGTGGTATGGTCATGGACATATGAAGCTTGTGTTATACCAAGGCAGGGTTTAGTTCTACCTTCTTTTCCAACTACATCTCCAACCAGCTCCATGCACCATAGGCAAAGATAAAGGGAGAGTACTAATAAGTTGCAGAAAACTGCCTTAGTTCATCTAGTCCAGTGTTGTTATTCAGACAGAGGCCTTGATGCTTTCTTAGGACGTGGTTTAAGCAAGCTATATCTGGGCATCTCCTGCATGCAAAAAGTGGAGACTCAGAGCACAGACATTCTTGGAGATTAGGTGTAATACATTCAATACTAAGTACTGTGCTCATGCTGAAGGAGAGCCTTAAGGCTCTTGCAATGCATCACTTGCAAGTAATTACAGAAGCTTAATTTCTCTAAATTGATCATTATGGGTTATGTTTTCATTTAAGCCGGAGGCCTTCAATCCTTAGTTTCTATGAAGGGCAAAGTCCTCATGAAGTCATGGCTACCACTGTGTTCACTACAGCTGAACTTAGGAAAAAAGTCTTAAATCTTACATCTTTGAGCAAAATATCAAAAGCTAGGGTTGTTATTTGAACCTGGCAATGTCACTTTGAATTAAAATCCTTTTTTTTTGTTCTGATAACCATCTTACTTTCTATCTTTTCAAAAAGTAACAAAACATTAAATAATCTACTCAATCAAAAATTGCATTTGCTCATATTTACCTTATTGGAAGATATTTTAAAGACCATATGGGAAACAGCTGATTAATTTCATGAGTTATTTTTTAATGTGGATCATATTAAGGTCTTAGGGTTTCCTTCTGAAAATGTGTATGCACCCTCTAAGCCTAAAATAAGGTATTTCCTGTCTACTTCACTTTAAATTAGAGGCAAAGACCAATTTTCTTCTATTTCCTCACTCGAAATATCCCTGCAATTACCATATGCAGGCCCAATGAACTAAAAATGTAAAAAATATGTATATTCTTCCTCTGAACTGTGAACAAGGCCACTCTGGGAAAAGAGAAATCTGTACATTATTCTTATGCAGCCAGAGAAAAGTTATACTTCTATGAGGGGACAGATTGGCACTGAATTTGTTCAGAGGACAACAACAAAACACACACGCAGAGAGACAAAGAGAGAAACCATTTTATATGAAGATATGACCCTGCCATTAGCTAACATATCACAGTGGTTGCAGGGAGTGAGTGATAGGCAGCCAAGTGTGGTGTCATAGCAGTGCTAAATGTGTGTGTCATGTGCCCTGATCTCAGCTTCAAAGGTATGCTATGGGAATTGTCCTGTAACCATTAAAGTGAAGTAAAACTGTGACATGGAGCCACTCCGCAGTTTGGCTGATGAGAGTAATGAAAGAAGGTAATTACTAGGGACATTGGTGGCTCCAAAGCTCACAGTAGGTGGGCTGATGCCAAGAATACTGCTTGTCTTTTTAATTATAAAACAGAGGTGGAGAAGCCACAAGAACAGCAGATAAATGCTACACTCTCAATGTTCACACACACGCTTGTTGAAAGTAACGTATTTCATCTTGTCTCCTTGATTCAGAAGAAAAAGAGGGAGGCATCCATTCCTAGTTAACAGGAAGATAATTTAGCTCACCACATTTAGAGAGGATTGGCCAGCTTGTCCCCTCTGTTGTTTTCTACATATAGGAAATGGCAGGACTGGGGAGATGTTCCTGGTTGTGTGTCTGATCATACATGATTTTCCTGAGTTCTTGCATATAGTTTACACATGAGCGGAGTGTCTCCCAGGCAGACCTGTTTGTTTCCATGTGCACTGGCATAGCTAGGGAAGGGTGGAAGAGTGTATTTGCCCCGGGGCGTACAGCAATCCGGGGGCTCATGGGGGGGGAGCAGGAAGCCATGTGCCATCCCACCAGCAGTCCTCCTTTTGCCCCGCTAAGTCTTGGTGATCCTTAGTAAAGGGAAAGGAGGAGAGGGAAGCAGGTGATTTCCACCTCAAGCAGCACCTCCGTCGATTGCTCCCCCTCCTCCTTTTCCCCCACCCTTGCTAAGGCTTGGTTACCATTACCCAGGGAAAGGAGGAGAGGGAAGCATGCAACAGAGGTGCTGCTTGGTAAAAAAAAATCCAATTGCCTGCTTCCCTCTCCTCCTTTCCTCAGGCTAATGAATACCAAGTCTTGGCTGGGAGAAAGGAGGAGGGGGAAGTATGCTACAGAGGTGATGC
>JAHTLZ010000330.1:19565492-19583736 GCA_023846285.1 Phrynocephalus versicolor | reverse complement strand
TCTCTCTCTCTCTCTCTCTCTCTCTCTCTCTCTCTCTCTCTCTCTCTGTGTGTGTGTGTGTGTGTGTGTGTGTGTGTGTGTGTGTGCGCGCGCGCGCGTGCGTATGTGTGTGTGTGTGTGTTCAACTAACACAATAAATAAAACAGCAACAAAAGACAACATATGCCAGCAAGGCAGTCATGTTCTCTTGGTCACAACTTGGGCACATACCAGCCCATACTGCACTTTGTGGGAATTGGGGTGGTCGTGTAGTATGATAAAGCCCTCTGCCATACGTTTGCAAATAATAGACTAAATATTAGCTCTACCTCATTGTTCTTAATTCTGTCTGTGTATTGATATTTCACAGTAGACTGTTCATTTCCAATGAGACCCCTCTCCAACCATCTCCAGCTTAAAATAATAATATTCTCACGTGCCATTAAATCAGTTCTGACTCATAGTAGCCCTTGTCAGGAATTTCCGGGTTGAGAATACTCAGTTTACCGTTCCCTTCTTCTGGGGTTAAACTGTGACTATGCAACTGGCCCAAGGCCACACAGGTTGACTTGACTTGCAGGAGACACAGTGGAGAATCAAATTCTTAAAGTATTTGGCTCTGCAGCCAGATACATTGGTGTCAACTGGGCCCTGTTTCATCTTTCAGAAGAATAGCATTGTTTGACGCATAGCCATCCAATCAAGTTCTGGGGCGCCTTATAGGCAGTCAAATTGGTTGTCGCATGAGTTTGTGGAGTGAATTTCTTAGACATAGAGGTGCCACAGCCTTTAGAATGAATGACTTAAATGACATTATGACATTATTAAGACTGTGGCAATTATAACCTTAATGTCCTTATAAGTCTGCATTTCATCAAACCTGTCAGTATTTTTATCATCGTAATACTGCCCAATGCATTAGGATCAAATTATTACTGCCAGAGACGAAGATTCCATAATGGAATCCAGAGGGTCCCAATGAAATTGGCACATTATCTTTTCAGAACTGATGGGGAAATAGCTCTCTCTTGAGAACCCCAATGGAGAGGTAACAGGGAGGACATCGCCTTTCTGGTTCTCAAAGAAAACAAACCAAACGCAGAGCCTTATATTAATGATCTTCTTTCTGGCTGTGGAAATGAAGCCATTTATCAGCCTGCTGAATTTGATCTGCTGCTGCTTTGTAAACTTTTCAACGCAAATCACATTTGGCTGGGCTCTTCCCCTTTCCCCTGGGAGAGTCATCTGGAGTGTAACCACATTACCAGACGGATTAAACCGCCACTTGTAAAGAAATTGATCCGTTTCCATTTGATTCCTTGAAACTTTTCAAACAACCTCAGGCTGTCCTCATGAAAGATACAAAAATGCATGTGTGCACGCACACATGTTTGTGTGCATGCATGCATGCATGTATCTGTGCATGCGTATGCACATGCTTTTTTATGTACTTCTGTGGTGTTTCTTAGGCTCCAAACTCAACCTTATAATTCCAATTAGAAAGAACAATGACCACTCTGACTTTTTAGAATTTCAGGCCAAAATGTTGCTTCTGCTTGTTCTTCATAAACAGCAGAATTGCTGTTTGAGTCCCCCACAGCCAAAGCTAACTGGCCAAAATTTAATAAACAAGGGGCATCTCATATGGTTTATGTGGGGGTGCTCAAGGATTTAAGTGAAGGGCTTTACATTACATGAAGCAGTTTACAGACATCCAGTGGTCAACAACACATAAAATAACAATCAGTAGACTAAAACAAAATAGGAATAAACTAACTATATCATTAACATATATAGAGTCCATTAACATCTATCAAACTTAGCAATCAACAAACCTAAATCATAAATCATCATCATTCTTTGATGGCATCTGTCAGATAATCTCACATCAGATAGAACATGTTGGCTGTTTTTCTCCTCCAGAACCGTGCACGGGTTCTAGGAGGTTTTTAATGGTCTTGAACCCGTTGGGGCATGGCTACAGGTGATAATGTCATTCAAGTTGGTGTAAGATGCCAAACAGGATTTAGGCTAATATATTAAATGTTTTGTACTACTGAAGAGAGATAGCCCAAACCACTTGTTTGTTTTTAGGTCAAACACGTAGAATCATAGAATAGTGGAAGGGGCCTATAAGGCCATGTACGCCAACCCCCTGCTCAAGGCAGGAATGCAAGTCAAAGTATGTCTGCAGCTAGTTGCCCAAATTTCTCTTGAATTCCTCCAGTGTTGGAGCACCCACCACCACCTCTTGAGGTAACTGGCTCCATTGCTGTACTCAACTGGCTCCATTGCCGTACTCTCTAATAGTTAGGAAGTTTCTCCTGATATTCAAATAAAAGCTGGGTTCTCGTAATTTGTTACGTGCCCTGCATTCTGGGAGAACCAAGAACAAATAATGCCCCTCCTTTGTGTGAGAGCCTTTCATATATTTGAAAAGTGACACCATATCTTCTTTTCTCCAGGCTAAACATGCCCAGTTCTTGCAGATTTTCCTCACAGGACTTGATTTCCCACCCCCACCCCTCACCAATCATCTTTGTTGCCTTCCTCTGAACTTGTTCCAGTTTGTCAATATCTTTCTTAAAGTGCAGTGTCCAGAACAGGACACAATATTCAAGGGGAGGCCTAACAAGTACTGAATAGAGGGGTACAAGCACCTCATCGGATTTGGAAATTATACTTCTGTTAATGCAGCTTAAAATAGCATTTGCCCTTTTTGTGGTCATGTTCACCTAATGAACTATGACAATTGCAAGAGTTTCAGTATTTCCCCACCCCTGCCTCCCTTAGCACCATTCAGAGTGTCCAGAGGAGGCAGGGCAGAGAAACTGGGGCACAGACTTTAAATGGACCTACAGCAGAAGAGGCAGGGCTGGGAACTGCAGGACCCCTATTTGTAGAAGAGATGAACTGACATTTGTTTATTTGTTTGTTTGTTTTAGAGTATTTTTGCCCCTCCTTTCTCCTTGGAAAAGGACCCAAGACATGGACTGCTGAGCGGGAAATTTGTCCCCATCTTTACTAATAATGGAATCAAACAGATTGAACAATGTGAGTGTCAGATTGGCAATACTTCTACCTGAATTTCTTTTATCAGAATTTCTTTCACCAGATTTTTTTATTTCAATCCGCAGATTCCGTCACGAGAACAATACCGTGGGTTTTTTTTTTCCATGCCAACAAATGTTGTGCTTGCCAGAAGACACATTTCTGCTGAAATGTCCATTAATGGTACATTCATTGCCTCCACAACACTCCAAAGCTTGTAAATGGAATATGGGGTAATTTGAAACATGTTGAGGATACAGGCTTCAGCACTAAAATCTTTTATTAGGATTTATGGTGAATGCATTTGGATACCTAATCTTCAGTATCATAAACAAAAACCAGCTACTTCTAATTTAAAGAGGTTTAGATGCCAAGAACACCGGGCAAGAGAACATTTTTGAGAGGCATACAAACTCTCAAAAGCATTGCTAATTGAACTTGTAGTTATGTAAATTTTCCCTTCCTGTCCCCCCCCCTTCTCTTTCTATAAAAAGAGTTTTGCCATTCTTTGTCCTCTGATTGTTTATTTTCTTTGCCACATTTAAGTCAGGCTCTGCTGTGTATGGAGGCAGAATGTTTATGGATGAGGCTTAAACAACAGATGTCCCTCCATTTTTTAAAATATATATATATAATCTTTAAGTTTCATTCATATAAAATAATATACCTTTTATTCTTCAGATGCAAGAGAAGCTGAATGCCATCTTTGCAATGTCTACTTGGGAAATATTCAGACCATTGTTGTGTATATCAGGCCACAGGAGATGTCTTTCTGTGCAAGGAAATACTTTGCCCATCCCCTTTACCCATACTGTTTATAACAACAACATTGTTAGAATAAACATAGAGTGCAAACATTTATACAGAGTTAGCTTATGATAAAAATCCAAGCTGCTGGAGCATATGTGTCTATTGTTTGCGAAGAAAACATATACAGTGGACCCTTGTATAACAAACAGCTTGTATAACATAAAATTTGTACAACATAAAAAATTCCAGAGATAGGGGAAATTTGCTTATCATAATCGCCTATGGGGAGAATCCGTACAACATAAAAATGGGATTACTCCGTTTTCAATGCATTCCTATGGGAATTTGTATAAAGGAAAATTTGCTTAACATAATTTTATTTGGAATGAATTAATTCCTTTATACAAGGTACCACTGTACTGTGTGTGTGTGTGTGTGTGTGTGTGTGTGTGGTTACAGTCATGACCGACTCTTCGTGACTCCATGTCCATGGAGTTTTCTTGGCAAAAATATTGGAGTGGTTTGCCAGTTCCTACTCCAAGAGTGTTTCATACATGAACATTAAAAAAGAGTCAAATTCTCTATTGGCACTTAAGTGGCTGGGTTTTTTTTTGGGGGGGGGGATTTGAAGCACCCAGGTATCCCTCTTAAAAAGACTAAGGCTCTTTTCCAAGGAATGGTGAAGCCAAAATTATTGTGGTTAATAAAAAGTGGAATTGTCTTCCGTGAGAGGGGGGATGCCTTTCCGTTCCAGGGGAAATAGGTTTCTGTTTCAATGTGTTCTGCTGACTTATACTTGGCTCAGGCATCCCCTCTATTGTATGGCTTTTCCACCCAGATTGTAAAGTGCATGACTAAAAATAGCTATGTTAAATGTGTGTGTGATTAAATTGTCTTGATGAAAAATGAAAGGAGTGTGCAAGGGCTGGATACTGGCACAGTTTCAACTTTCAGGGATGCCAGAACTGGCACAGATCATGACAGTGCCACAAGCACATTCCTGGAAAATGATACATGGAAATAAATATATGAGCCCTTGTCCAAGCAAAATAAATCCTTTTGATGCTGAGTCCCATGGAAGGTCACAACCATCACCACCATCATTATGATGTCATAATGTTGCTGCTCTGATCCACAGTCATTGTCTCCCTCCAGCCATGCAGATATACAGAATGCTGCTGTAGAACTCATGAGGAAGAACTTAGGGCCTTTTTACACGACCCCTAAATTCCGCCGCAAATGGCTCCCAGCTCCGGAGCTTAAAATTGTTTACCCATCAGCTCCGGAGTTTACTGAAAATTAACTGCGGCCACACCCCCATAAGCGCGTCCCAGCGCACTTTTCTTGTACCTGCTCTCCAAGGGTGAAACATCTTAATGCGGATGTGCCGGGCTCTCCTCGCTTCTTTTTGTTGTTGTATTTTGCCTCCCGCCCCTTTAAGAGAAGGAACCAGGAAGTCACGGGGCTCCCGGCAGTTTCTACCGGCACCGGGGAGCTAAGTCTTTATTCTTTTGTCCCTTTTTTTCTCCCTCCCCTCACGCAGCCAGCAGCCAGGACGTGCGGAGGGGTGGGAACGCACGAAGAGCGACAAACCCCTAAGATCTCTGGTCCGAATTAAAGTGACCAGCGGACCTTAGTGGTCGTGTAAAAGCGCCCTTAAATATATATTTGGAATCAGCTGAAAAACCTAAGGCAGACACCCCTCTATCATATTATTTTATGTTTAATTGCCTTTTCAGTTTTTATTTATCTCTGACATCTGTCCTTGAATGAAGTAAAGAGTGAGATAGAAATTCAGTTAGACTGAATACATGAACCCTGAATAAGAATTCAGACATGATAGCTGTTGTGAGTTTTCCGGGCTGTTTGGCTGTCTTCTGGAATTTTTTCTTCCTGATGTTTCGCTAGACTCTGGCAAAGAGTCTGGTGAAACGTTAGGAATAAAAGCTTCCAGAACACGGCCAAACAGCCTGAAAAACTCACAACAGCTATCAGATCCCAGCCGTGAAAGCCTTTGAGAAATTCAGATATGTCTTGCATCTTAGGGATGGGAAATGTGTTGAACCTCTGGATGGTGCTGGAGCACAACACTCACCACCAATTCTGTAGACCGAGGCTAATGAGAAATGGTCCAACAACCTCCCAAGGGGTGCATGTTCTATAGTTTTGTAATATATTGAGGCAGTAGACATACACTTAAGATTGCAGTTGATGCCAAAGCAGCATCAAACCATCCAACAGGAGCCACCATATCTTGCCTTTTGACTATACTTACCACTTTATCCTGTAGGACTAGAAATTATCCCAGAAGAAAAATATCTTTTAAGAAAACTATATTTATAGATTTCTCCAAAAAGTATATGGGCCTCCCTCTAAAGTACAGTGGTACCTCTACTTACGAGTGGCTCTACTTACGAGCAACTTGACTTGCGCCTCGTGGCGCAGTGGTTAAATGCCTGTACTGCAGGTAAAACTGTGCTCACGACCTGGGGTTCAATCCCAGGTAGCAGGCTCAAGGTTCACTCAGCCTTCCATCCTTCCGAGGTCGGTAAAATGAGTACCCAGCTTGCTGGGGGGGGGGCAATGTGTAGCCTGCACACTGTAATTAAAATTGTAAACCGCCCAGAGACTACTTAAAGTGGTATGGGGCGGGTATATAAGCAGAACACTTTAAGTGTGGAAAACCATTACCATTTTAACTGATGCCTTACAAATTTTAGATGTGGTCTGCTCTACTTACATTTTTTATTTTTTTCAATTTTTATTTTTATTTTATCTTATTGTTTTAGATACAGTTCCTCTACTTGCAATTTATTTGACTTATGGGCATGCATTCAGAACAAATTAAGCTCGTATGTAGAGGCACTACTGTACTTTATTTTGTGATAATTTTTTTAGGAGTATTGTTTGCATTTACAGTGGTACCTTGTATAAAGGAATTAATTTGTTCCAAATGAAATTATACTAAGCAAATTTTCCTTTATACAAATTTCCCATAGGAATGCATTGAAAACAGAGTAATCCCTAACTGTGACCATTTTTATGTTATACGGATTCACCCCATAGGCGATTCTGTTAAGCAAATTTCCCCTATCTCTGGATTTTTTTTTATGTTGTGTAGATTTTATGTTATACAAATCATTTGTTATACGAGGGTCCACTGTAATGCTATTTAGTGGAATATGGAGGAAGGAGATTGGGCAGCTGTGGCAGGGATGTAAGTGTGCAAAGGGATCTTACATCAGGAATAATATCTCCATATATGCAGAAGGTTGCACTCTATCCCTGGGATGCTGTAGATAAAAAAATGTAGGTAAAATGTAATGTGACAGATCCCTCTGTAAGTCTCTGGAGACACAGCTAGTCAGGTTAAACAGCTGTTTACTAGATGAGCAAATGAATGCATTCTGCTATAAGACCATTTCCAAAGCATTGACGTGGAATCTTTCTTAACTTGCTACATTTAGCATCTACAACTTCCAACTTTTGTATCATCGTACAATAAAGGTTCAGCCACTGTCTCTGTATTAACCAGTACCACTTTATCCTGCTGTTTTATGACAGACAAAGAAGAAAACGCAGCCAATCCTTCATGGGTGGGCTGTTAGATCAGTTAACATCATCCCAGTCAGTTGTGTGTTACCACTGTGGTGGTGGTAGTGGTGGTGGTCAGAACTAAGGAAGTTTGATGCCAAGTTCATTATGTCCAAAGTACCCATTGCTGACATTTTGCTGTAACAACACTGAATCTTGTGCAGTGTTCTAAGACAACAGAGACAATGGTGGACTTCTGTACTTTTTAAATTAGATTTGCTTAATTATGTAAACTACCCCAAACAATATCTCATTACATCAGGAGGTCTAGAAGCTCAATGAATGGAGGAAGGGAGGGAGGAAAGGAGGGAGGGTTGCTTTTATTGCTTTAATGTGTTAACCCTGTTTACCTAGTGCTCAGAAAGTAGGATTAAAATACAAATAAATACAATGGAACCCCAAGAAACACCTTCACCCATAAAAAGCTGTGTGATCAGTAGCTGAGGGGGATTGCCCTTACATATGAAGGGTGCTATCTGTGACTGACCTGGACCTATTTTCTCTGCCACCATTTAATTTGATCAATAAATGTCCCCACCAAAATGCTTGCAAAGCACTAGAGATCCTTATTAGGAAGAATGGATTTCGACACCAAAGTTTATGTTTTAAAGATAAAATGCAAAACTTTTATTGTGTTACAATTGGTTATTCAATATTGTTGTTATACTGTAGTTGCTTAGCTGATGTAATTAAATACTGCTTTGATAACTTGTTACTATTGCAGTTTTCTTTGTTTCGTAGGACCAGACTATTTGGTGGTTTCAGACTGTCACGCCTGACAAATGTCTCCTCAGGCAGACACACAGACACACTGCTGACCTAAATCGCACAGGAGAGAACAACAACAACAACAACAACAACAACAACAACAACAACAACAACAACCTTTTATATATACTAGCCACATCCACCAGCTCACAGATTGGCTATGTAACATTATGTATTACATATTCCTAACTACACATACATATTCATAAATGCACATAAATATTAATAAATATCCTTCTGTCTATCACACTATCTTCCAAGGCTGTATCAGTAGCAGGCATCTTTTGACATCTGCTAAAAGTTTAAGCACCCTGGTAGGAGCCTCATGCTAGTTTGGTTTGGTTTATGTCTTATTTTTCAGTGGCTGAAATCCTGTTGTGCAGCTCTGCCTGTGCAATGAAGATGACATCATCAGCAACAAACTGTTACTGACTGAAGGCTTTATATGGTATCTTTTCGGTGCACAGAACTTGACTGTGTTGTGTGCAAATCACATGCACTCCAGAATTACCAAAAGAGGCCTTTAATCAGCAGCAGTTTGCTGCTGATGTGATTCCTGTTGTACAGGTGGCGCTGTCCAACAGGATTTTATCCAGTGTGGGATTATCATTGTCATTGTAATTCTATGTTGTAAAAATGTCCCAAGGTATAGCCATGTCAGTTTGTGACAACCAAAGTACAAGAGAAGTGTTGCAGCACCTTAAAAACAGAAAAGTTTTATTTTGTACTTACTGTGGTACCCCATATCATCAAGTGCATCTGATTTCACCAAAAGCTTCTGCCAAGTAGAATATGTTACCTTTTCAAATCGCACAAGGCACTACCACATTATTTTTTTAAAGCATACTAGAAAACATGGGAGGGGGGTTGCCTTATATGACTGTAAATGTGCTGATTTTGAAGTATGCCTAATTAAGTTTAATGCCATTTGCAAGTACTGTTTTGATTCTAACATCATCTTCTTTTTGTTAGCATTTGGATGAATGGCATACACACAACCAGGTAATTATAAAAATATTACGATGTTAATGTATTTGGACCCAAGGTAGCCATATGGTATTTGGCATGTTCCATGTTCTAAATGCTTTGGCATTCTTCTTTAACCTGCTTTTAATACCGAGTTCAAAATGCTTGGATCTGCAGTATTAATACATGTGGATGTTATCTTCTTCATTTATTTATTTGTGTTCCTTTGGCAGCAGTCCTTGATCTTGTGGGTTTTTTCACTCATGAGTGCTTTCAACAATAGATACTTGGCTGGAACCACTGGATGGAACTTGGAAACACTGATATGCTGAATGTTAGCGCCCAAAGGGCGGAAATCAAGTTGCAAGCTCTGCTAGAAGAGGTAAGAGACGATATCTTAATATTTCACTAGAGGCAAATTGTAAGCATTTTATGTTGCAACTATAGGAATGGATTATGACATCACATCCACTTCACATTGATCCCTCTGTACACTTTGCTGTCAGCATGAGATCCATGCTTTGAATGAAACTGATCAATGCTATGGCATTGCTTCACCACTGGTGTTGACAATCTGATGCCAAAAGAGAAGCTATCTATCTTCATATACTAACAAATACCAATTTCTTCATCAAAAAAGGACATACATATTACTTTTACTCTAAACATCCATGTCTTGCTGGATCTGTGGGGTTAGTTAGTTTGTTTCCCCCATTTTGTGTCTTTTGGATTCAAAAAGACTTCCTGAATTCTCTCATACTCAAGTCTGGATTTTAAACATTCAGCAGACTCATTGGCACCATTTGTGAAGGAAGACAGAGCAGCCATTTGGTCAATTATTCATTTAATGAGAAGCAATCCAGAATGCACTTTCTTTTATTAGCCATGCTGGCTACTCATCTTCTGACATTCCTGGAAAAAAATGATTATCTGGCCTGATTCCAATTTGGCTATTTGACCCAATTTCAGTTAGGTCTTAAAACTGGATTGTTCTTCCTGATAAAGGCCATGACTTGGAGAAAGACCAGGGCCATAATCCTCCAAATTCTGCTAATTTTTTTCAACTGCTCTTGATAGAACTGGCCCTGATATTCATCTAGATCAGTTGCACGAGATGATAAATCAAGGCATCTTGTACTGGTGGATCTATTCATATACGAGAGGACAATTCTAGGACATAACATTTGCACTGTGCCAGGTCATACATTTCTGTACATTCTGCCTTATAGTTCACCACAATCTTCATGTTCTGTATGTTAAACTCAACATATCCTTACCACATGTCAGGATAATACCAATAGCCAAGCTGCTTTGGGTTGCCAGAACTACTCTGTGAGGGTTTAGTCACAGTCTGCACAAATTCATTGTCAAAATAAATGTAAGCCTGTTGGAAATCTTATATACAAGTAATCTGTAACTCATAGGAACCTCTTACGGAATCAGATATGCAATCAGATTGTTTTCCCCCACTTGCCGTTTACAATGCCACACAACACAAAATAGACTTGCACTGCATTACAAACAATCAATTAAAACCCCAGGAATGTAGAGATATTGAGGATCACTTACATTTTCAAGTGAGTCTTGGGGAGCTGTCATAACAAGCTTCAACAAGATTTTATGAAGTAATTTTTTTTCTATGAAAGCATAATAATAATTTAAAAAACAGCATTTCCTGAATGGAACAGATTTAATGAAAGCAGCATGAGTTTCTGTGAGTCTGACTGTAATTTTGAAATACTGTTGAATTTTTGTGGTACCACAAATGTTGTTTTTGTGTAATTCAGCAACCCCCTATTAATAGCATCAACAAATCAACAAATTGCTCCATTTTTGCTTTCTCGTCACCCTCAATGTTATTAAACAAACTAATGTATACTTAGGCATTCAAGCAAACTTGCAAAGATACACCTTTGCTGTGATAATGCAACATTATTGCCTATTTTATTCTTAGTTCAGGTGCTGGATTCCAATTTACTAAGTCACTTTGTCAATGCAGATACTAGAGATAGTATATTGGTAGAAGCTAGGAATGATTCCACAAACTGAACAGAAAAAAATGAGCCCTTGTGTACATCCCACAAGCCAAGAAAACAAGCCAGTTTGCAAGGCAACAAAGTGAGAAAGTTAACAAAACAGGCAGATGACACACTTCTGACTTGGTACTGCCTATATCTTATACTATAGTCTGGCCCATCGTATTGCAACTAGTAGGAATGTGTGAGACCACAATAGCATTGCTATGGCATGGAAGCTGTGGGATTATACTCTCCCACGTTGCCCTTTGTCCCTTCCTTAAATCGTACATCCTACACCCCTGTTACTAATTGCATGCAAAACAAGAAGCCATGATTTGACGTTAGTTTACTGGACAGGAACTTAAATCACAATTTGAAATTGGCTTCAAATCCTAGTTAGTAAACTAATGTGAGTAATGGATATTAGTGCATCCACAGTATCAATAACACCTATGCTGCCCTTTACCCCTTAATGTGGTCTTTGTTTTGTTTTGTTTTGTTGTTTACTAGTGAGAGAAAATGCGGAATGAATAGTGGGAAAACACAAGATTACAAAAGGATAGCTTCTACTGGGATGCCTGTAACTTTTCCTGTTTAAGGCAGGGTAACGGCAGGAAAAGCCCTTGTCTAAAGGCACCTAAAATTTGTAACCACTGCTTTGGAAAAAAACCAGTGTCACTAAACCAGGATGGAATTATAAAGGAAAGGAAGATATGGGACTTTCATATTATCCTATCTCTTTTTCCTAAGGCTTATATTCTAGTTTAATTAAACCACAGTTTTTCATTGTATTCAAAATAAGAATGTTGGTATTGAAGTTGACAAGGAATGACGTTGAAAACAGAGGGGAATTGAGATGGCCCTCTGCCATTGGTGCAGAACACATACACAGGTGAATGCAGGAGTAGTGGTTGTTTCACTGGTACCATCAGATTCCTGACCCAAGTAAAATTTGATCACCTCTGGCTTCTGTTCAGATTTCAGCTTCATGCCTTGTCTCTCTTCCCCACACAGCAACAGCAATGCTTTGCCCCGGGACTAAATCTGGCCATTCCATTTCAATGCAGGATGCCTAAAAATCAATATGAATCAGGCCGATTTAGTCTGCAATGTGTAACTTGTCCAAAACCACTGCACAGCCCGAATTCAATACAAGGTGAATGAATTTCTTCGAGCAGCCTTAGGTAGACCCCAGTTGCAAAGGTCTGGATTCTCATCCCTTGCACTTCTCATTCCACAATATATTTACGTACATGTAGCCGATAGCGCATCAGGAAGATGAGCTTATGAAAGAACCAATTCCATGTGTGGTGCAGCTGTGATAAAATACCTTCAGAGAAGCAATGGAGAAGCAGGAAATTGCAAGCTTCTGGGTTTATGATATACCTATGTCTATCCTAAAGCCACTAAAGCAGGCAACAGAGCACAGCCTTTTATCTTTTCATTTGAATAGGTACCCAAGGCATTCTATATTAGGCACAACTGTTCCTGTCATAGATACTTCTGAGTATGGAACATCTCTTGAGAAAAGGGTTTTATTTTTAAGAAAAGGATTGGAATTTTTACTATTATGGCCAACACCAAAGGAGGACAAAAAATAAGCAGTTCAGGATATCTAGACCAGAAATAAATGTTTTATCTGGCAGATAAAAATGTGTCTTGACCTTTTGAATCCTTGATTGTTATTTCAAAGAGCAATTGAAACCAGACTTCATTGGATTCATCCACCCATTCAATAGAAGTGGCAAGTTCTAAATCGTTAGTTATTTGTCTTTAAAATGCTATGATGCCTTTGTCTCTCTCCCCTCCCCCATTGTTTCTGACTGATATCCATAGATGCTGTTTGAGTATCAACTATGAGGAGCCATGCTGATCACAGATCACATTGGCTGGGGAGCAAAATTTGTAACCGCTGCTTTGAGAAAAAAAAAACAAGGCTCTCTTTCAGAGGCGATGGCCTGGAGCAGAGATGGGCACGAAGCTCGGGTTTTGTAGTTCGTGCTGGTTTATCAGCTGAAGAGGTATTTGGCAATTCAAATTCATGTCTCTTCCAGCGGGTGGCAGAAGCTGGGCTTCCCTGCCCCACCTCCTCTGGGCACTGCCTTTGAGTGGGCACCCACCAGCAGAGGTGGGGCTTTGAAGTGCTGAAGTCCTGTTTGGCTGATAAACAAACACTCATGAACCATCAGACCAGAGGTTCATGCCCATTGCTAGTCTGGAGGAAAACGGTGAAAGGCATCAGAGCTGGCCCGACCTACCCATTCCTCTATGGCGCTCTCGCTTTGGGTGGCCACCCCCAGGGAGGCCCGTAGGGTAGTAACTAGAGATGGGCACAAATAGAAAAAATGGAGTTTCATTTGTCGTTTGTCGTTTCGTTTCCGTTGTTTGCGATTTTTTTGCAAAAAAATCATTTTTGTTTCGTTACCAGTTCGTTACCGTTTCATTACCATTTATTCCAATTTTCCATGATTTTTTTTAGCATTTAAAGCAGCTCACTTCATTGCTGTAACAGAAACGAAGCAGACAACAAAAACCCCGTGTTTCTGTTTGTTTCGTTTCATTTTAGAGACAAATTTTGTTTCTCGTTTCATTGCGTAACAAAACGAAATCTGAAAAATGAAAATGAAGACTTGTTCGTTCCGTGCCCATCTCTAGTAGTAACTCATAAACGGGCCTTCTCAGTGGCCGGTCAAACGCTTTGGAACAAGCTACCCAGCGAGATTCGCCAGGCTCCCTCACTGGCATCCGTCAAGAAAGCCATTAAAACCTGGCTGTTCAGGGGTGCCTTTGGCAATGGCTAGGGCGGTACCTAGTTGTTGTTGTTTTTTCCCTTTTTCTGCCATCAAGTTTTATGCCTCTTGCCAAGTACCTTTTTATATTGTTCTTTATGCTTGTTTTTAATCTTTGTGCGAACCGCCCAGAGTTCCCTTTGGGAAATGGGAGCGGTATATAAATGCAAAAATAAATAAATAAATAAATAAAAATCCAGAGCAACACACTACTCAGGCAGAGCATAAACTCAACAGCTTTAGAGAACTAGGTGAAAACCAAGTGCCACCTCAGGTCACCTGATTCCACCAGCCCTTGTTTTGCAACCACCCTTGAGCCATTTCCACCAACAGCACTGACACACAGCTGAAAGCAAGGCAATTACTTCTTCCTCTTCCCTAAGGGCAGAATGCAAAGCATCCACTGCTAGCTAAGAGGTGTTTCAGCTCAGGCCCCTAAATAAATACCATAAATCTCCAAGATTCTCTTCTAGAAAAAGAAAATGGATCCTGTAAAGGGTGACCTCTACAGTTTCCTATCAGTCTAGGAAGTGGGACCTTCCTTTGGAACATGTCATCAATCAGGGAAATGGAAACAACGAACTAATGGATTAAACATTCACGATGTTGGACACACCAAGGAATTGCTTGCTCCACTACACTTATTATCCAGTTGTCCAAGCATGTGTAAGGAGCTTGTTGAAGCCAAAGAAGTGTGCAGTATATAATTTGCACCCACCAACGATGCTACTTGATCTTTGTGAAGTTAAATGTAGCCCTGCATAGGGATTTCTCACCGCAGAATCATATGGAAGAAGGAACGAGGTGCATTATCAAAACCATTCTGGCATTCTTTTCCCCGGTAAAGAGCAAAACGAAACAGCTGCATATCTTGGCCTTTACTACAATGTTCACATCAATATCCAACAAGACCCCAGCAGATGAAGAACAAGATGCTGGAAATAAAAATGCATATTTTTAAAAAAGGCAAGTGTGTTTTGATTTAGGTCAAAGCTATTCAATGCCTTTGTTATTTATGGATTGACTCACATGGCGGTTTCCCTTTTTCTTGGATTATCTTCCCAATGAATATTATTCATTGGGTTTATTAGTGTTGTCCATTCCTTCTGAAAAGACAAGCTGAAATTAAGAGGGAACTTTTTTCCTTTGATGTGTTTCAGGAAATCATTAAGTTTCACATTCAACTAAAGTAATATTTCAGCACAATTAACTTATTTAAAAACTCTGGGTTTGCTTGACTGATGCATGTCATAGTTGACACATGAAAAGGCTGTGTGCTAGATGAATGAAAAAACTCCTCAGGACCATCCCAGATTTTAATGAACTGAATTCTTCTGTAAACTTTGTTCTTTCCTCTCTGTTTCTGTCCCTACATATTAGATAATCTTAGTAGAGATGTACCTCTTATCTGAGACAATCAGCCAGGCATGTAAATCCTGACTAGAGATGGGCACGAAGTGGAAAAAGAGCATTTCGTTCTGTTTCTTAAGTACAGTAGTTACATTTCATTTCATTACTAAGGAATTTTTAAAGTAGTTTCATAATGAAATGAAATGAAATGAAACGCTGTGCTCCCCAGGGTCCTAGAGGCATCAAAATGGCAGAGGAGCTTCCTCAAATTCTTCCCTGTAAGCCCCTGAAATTTGGAAAGGTTTTGGAAAGGGCAGGGGACTGCGTTATTAAACTGCAAACGGGGTGCCCCTAGGAAAAAATTATTTCTAATTGAGTGAGAAACTGAAAATAGCCCCCTGTGGGTGAGTGATTATCAGCTTCTCATTCCATTAGGAATGATTTTTCCCTAGGGGCACTGTCTTTGGAGCTTAAGAACTCAGTCTCCTGAATCCCAACCCTTTACAAATTTTGGAGGTTTACAGGGAAGAGTCCAAAATTGCTCCCCGGTGATTTTGGTGCTGAAACATGGCTGCAGCAATGCCAATTTTCAGGTATTTATTTATTTATTTATTTATTTATTTATTTATTTATTTATTTATCATATGTATATACTATCTTGGTACATGGCTATTCTGGGCAGTTTACAAAGTTGAACAGATATCAAACCCACAAACAATACAATAGATAAACAATCCAATAAATAAAAACATCACCAATAAAATAATATATATCAAAGCATCAAACAGGAGCAAGATGGACTAGAAACAAATGAAAAAAATAAAATGCATAAATAATTAATAACTTATATTGATACCAAGGGAAAGCCTTTTTGAATAGCCACATCATTAGATGTTTCTTAAAGACTGGGATGGAAGATGCCAGACAAATATCAGGGGGAACTTGGGCAGTATTTTGTGGCAGGAGCCGTTCTGCCAGATACCATTTAGGGCTTTTCATCTCATTAAAATCTTGAAATCAATGCAGAAGTGAATCAGCAACCAGTGAAGCGATTTCTTTCTGTACTCCAAAATAGTACATTTTATGTACTCCAAAATAGGTATTCCAGGCATGTTTCGGCACCAAACTTCCTGGGGAGCAAGTTTGGACTCTTTCCTGTAAACCCCTGAAATTTGGAGAGATTTGGGGCTCAGAGGGTGAGTTATTAAGTTCCAAAGGGGGTGCCCCTAGGAAGAAAAATTTTCCTATTGGATTCAGAAGCGAAACCATGGTGGCGCTAATCGCTCAGCCATGTGAACAATTAGCAGCTTCTCAATTAAAAAGATTTTTTCCTGGGAGCACCCCCTTTGGAGCTCCTCTAACCACCGAAGCTTTCCAAATTTCATGGGGTTATAGGGAAGAACTTGAGGTCCCCTGCCATTGATTCCTGTAGGATGAATTGCTTCGTTTCTAGAGCGGGGAAATGGCATTTCATTTCATTTTGTGATTAAATGCATCCTACCATTTTGTTATGTAGCGAAGTAATTCGTTATGTAACAAAACAATGAAACAGCATTTCATATTTTTTTTTTGTTTCATGTCCATCTCTCTGACAATTATTCCTTTCTATAATGTGTAATGAAACAATAGGCTTTTTGTTTTTGCATTGGTCTCATGGAAAACTTAGACATTTTCACAAGTTTAATAATGGAAAATGATATAACTCTTGCCTTGTTGCGTGAACTAGCAAAAGTAATAAGATTGTTAAAATCATCATGTTAGGACTGCAGTGCTGGAAGGGACCCTATGTATTATCAAGTCCAACTCCTGTCAAGAAGACACAGTTGGGAATTGAACTCCAAAACCTTGGTTCCACACCCATATATCCATATAGCTACTGTGGGTGGGTTGCTTGTCTGTATGTGACTGATCTCCTGTCCTGATCTGCTTGGTTTGTGAATTAATAGTTATGAGATTCACTGCTATAGGGAATACTTTAGGAATCAAAGGGAGATTGGAGAATCTCGTGGAACATTCTGTCAGTGATTATTTGTCACAGTAGGACATGCAGTCCAGAGATTCAGAACTAGACGTTGTTTTGTTTGTTATTTTTGGACTATGACTTCAATAATCTCCCAGCAAGAATGGCCAGTACATGTCAGCTTAATGGCCTCCACTGAACAATTTTGACCCAGATCATAGTCCAGTATTTCCAAGATACATTGTTTTTCCTATAGTGCTGCTGTGTTATAGCTATATTTTAAAAGGGAGGTGTGTAAAGGTTCTGAAAATAAAACATTTGTATAACAAGGTGTGAGAAATTTTAAGCAATGACAGCATTTACAGAACATATGGAGCTATACATTTCTGGAACACTATGAATTTTCCCCACTTCTGGCTTTAATTTCATCATCATCCACTGTAATACTTTGATTTACTTTTCCTCAGGAAGAGTCAAGAGTACTTCATGAAGAAAAAGTGCCCGCATCATCATTTTACCAATCTCTTTAGGAAGACCATTTGTGCGCTTCTCATCAGCGGTGGTAAATCTGTTAGCCATACAATCGTACAAAAATGTACAGTTAAAGAGTACCCCAATGGATGGCTCTTCTGGTATCTGAATCTACAATTTAAGTGTCACTGGTGGCTAGCCATCCAATCCTTGAAAATCATCAAATTCACCAACGGAAAAAACATTATTTGAATATTCAATATATTTATTTTACAAAATACTGTGGTATTTTTGCTGGAAAATTGTTATGCACCACAGTTCTTCAGTATTATTCCTGGGGATGAGCATGCATCTCTCTCTCTCTCTCTCTCTCTCTCTCTTTCTCTCTCTTTCTCTCTCTTTCTCTCTCTCTCTCAACTGAGAAAATGTTTTTGCCCTGGGGTTTGTTGTAAGTTGCTCTTGCTGGCTAGCTATTAGTTAAGTTTAGTTATTTATCTATTTTAGATAGATAGATAGATAGATAGATAGATAGATAGATAGATAGATAG
>JAHTLZ010000330.1:19537655-19565482 GCA_023846285.1 Phrynocephalus versicolor | reverse complement strand
TAGATAGATAGATAGATAGATAGATAGATAGATAGATAGATAGATAGATACTGATGCTTAGTAAATATAATATGAGGAAAGTATGGGGTATACATGCTGCTGCCACTGTTACATTTCTAGATACTGACAAGCTAAAACATGGCAGCAACGAAAGTTCATTTCTACAGTTTCAAGAACACTATGTTAACCTTTTATAGTTCAGGGGCATTAATAGTAGTAGTAGTAGAACTAAAACAGAAGATATTTAGGAGTGCATTGTTAATCTGGTCTTCCTGCAAAGCTCTCGGTGTGACACACACAGCTATTCTTCTTCAGTTTTACTTTGCATCAAACCTCTGAGGCTTATGAAGCTGTGGATCAGGTACTGAATAAGAAATCTTTGCTCCTCCAGAGGTTTTAAACTACAATATACATTATCCCTTACCGTGTGCTAAGTGGGTTGATGCGAGTTATAGGCCAACCCACCTGCAGAGAAATGAACAAATTCCACAAACCATTGAGCATTGATAGTGCAGCATTGTTGCAAGAAAACCTGTAAATTGTCACAGTGACATTTTCACTGTTGTTTTTCTCCGTGGATATCCATGCATAGACTCAAACGTTACAGCAAAGCTGTGAAACTGTGAAATTTTCAGTGAAAGCATCACAAAAGGGGTTGGGGGGAGGCAGAGATTGACTCCCTGTTCCCTGATAAGCTTCTCAACTGATCAAGAGCTCCTCTGCCTTCCCTGGATTAAGCTTCAGGCAATATGCTTTTATATAGAGGAGGGCACAAAACAGAAAACCCATGGTTCGGGTTAGTCTGTTTCGGGCCCACCCTTGGTTCGGTTCGTGTTCAGGTTTGTATGATTTTTTTAAAAAAAATCTTATTATTTATTTATTTATTTATTTATTTATTTATTTATTTATTTATTTATTATTGTATTTCTACCCCGCCCATCTTCCCATGGGAATTCTGGGCAGCTTACAATGGCTGATAAATTCAGCTGATATACAATACAAACAAACAAGGACAAAAATAGACAAATATAACAGATATAATAAAAGATACCCTTGGTATAAAAACATACAAGGCTCAACAGCAGAGCACCTCAATAATTGGGCTAGTAGAGAAGATGGTGGAACAAAAAGAAAAAAAAGAAAAAACTAAACAAGGTCACCAAAGGCCTCGCAGAAAAGCAAGGTTTTCAATGCTCTGCAAAAGGCCAGCAGAAAGGCCTGGTTTCGGGTGGAGGTTTTCCGGACCTCTCTAGGGGTAGCAACCCAAAGCAAGTGCGCCCGCGACTGCCGAACTGGTCGGGCCGAGGTTGATCACTGGGCGATCCACTCTGCCAGGTAGTCCGGGCCCAAGCCATGGAGGGTTTTATAAACTAAAACCAAGACCTTGAACCTGATCCAGGACGCAACGGGCAACCAATGCAGGCGAGCCAGGACTGGGGTGATGTGGTCATGACGACGCACACCCACCACCAGCCTGGCCGCCGCATTTTGTACCTGCTGCAGACGCCGGAGGAGAGTCAAGGGCAGCCCCATGTAGAGAGCATTGCAGTAGTCCAACCTCGAAATCACCAGCACTTGCACTACAGTTCTCAGGGAGTCGCTGTCTAGGTATGGGCGGATCTGGGCAATTTGGCGCAGATGATAAAAAGCGGTTCGGGTCACAGCAGCTACCTGGGCATCCAAGGACAGCGCCGGATCCAGAACCACACCCAGATTCCAAACCCTGTCCGCCAGTTGGAGGGAAACACTCTCCAAACAGGGGAGAGGGCCTCCATATCCAGACGGGGAACTCCTGAAGAACATCACCTCAGTCTTCTTGGGGTTGAGTTTGAGCCTGTTGGCCTGGTCCATGCCATGACCGCCTCCAGGCACTGGTCGAGGGATTGGACAGCTTCCACTGCAGAGGTGGAAAAGGAGAGATAGAGCTGCATGACCCCAGCCAGCGGTCTTACATAGATGTTGAACAACATGGGGGAGAGAGACGAGCTCTATGGTTTGTTTTCCTTTTTATTTTAGAGCACCGACCCGGCCACCCCTTGGGCCGGGTTGGCACTCCTTTTTTAAAATTTGTTTTGTTTTGTTTTGTTTTGATTTGATTTTTTTTTAAAGTTTTGGCCCAGGGCTGGTTCTGTGGCCTGTGGGCTGGGTCCGGTGCTCGTGGGCCAGATCTTTGTTTGTTTTTTTTAATTTTATTGTATTTTTAATTTTATTGTATTTTTTTTAACTGCTGACTGCGTGGCCGCCTACCAGCTCTAGCATGGCTGGTCAGCTCCCCCCCCGGAGCACCCTCCCTGCAGCCAGGAGGACCAGACCAGGAAAGACCAGTACCAGGTAGGTGACACCGGTGAACGAAATGAACCAAAACAAAACGGAAATTTCTGTTTCATTTCATTTTGTTTCTCTTAGAGGTGGCAGTTCATTATTTGTTTTGTTATGTAATGAAATGAATAATGAATAACAAAACTAACCAGAAGTTCATTTTGTATCCATCTCTGCTTGCATACATGGAAGAATATCTGCAGATTCTACTCTAGAAGACTTGAGATCAGAAACGAGAAATCTGTAGTCCTGCAGATGTTGTTGTGAGCAATAGAATATCAACATCTGAAGAATCATAGGTTCTCCACTCCTGCCTTAAATCATTTTGGGATATATGACAATATGAGATTTAGCAAAACTTCATCAAAGTGCATGAAGATCTGAGGTCTGCCAATTTTTGGCTTTGATCTACCAGCTCAGATTTTTCAAGGATTATTTTAATTCGTTTTCAAGAGGCAGCTGTGCATTTGGAAAGCTGGGCTTTTTACTAATAACAATCTGTAAGAGTCCTTAAAGTACCAAGTGTTCTTTAGCCATTTAGCCCAAACTAAGCACACAAAAGTTACTCAGATTTCCCCCTACGGAGCTGGGTGAACAGATTGCCATTCTAAGTAACTGAGTTGGTTTGGCATGCCACTTCTATCTGGGCTTGCAGGCCCATTCTTAGGGAGCTGACCATGTGTTTATCTTTTTCCTAGAAATCCAAAGAAAGGAAACAGCTCCAAGATAACACAAGATGAATATAGCTTAAAACGTCATCTCCTGGAATTGCTTATTTGTGGAATAAGAACCTGGATAAAGTCAGATGGAAAATACCTTTATTAAGTTGCACTCACCTCAAGCAAAAGAAGAATCTGTTTCATCTCCAGCCTCGCCAACATACCTCAAAAATGAACCGTGTGTCTTAAATCCTTTCTGTGTTTCGTTACTACACAGGCGTGTGGCAGGCAGCAAGCCAGCTGGAGGCAGAAATTTGGACTGCTAACTGTTCCCAGCTGATTCCCTGCCTTTCAAAGTGAATGTGACCCACTGGTTCAAAGACCGCACCATTCATTGGTGAAAAATCCGTATCATAACGCTTCACTTAAGAAAGTCCCACACGTTTTGCGAAGAAGAGCTACCCAAAGCATTTTCCTTCTGCTGGATTGGGATTCTGCCTGGATTGGCTAGACACACTGGGGCCTCTGCATTGGCATCCTGACCTGACAGCTTAGCTGTTCTTCTCCAGGAGGATGAGCCAGGGAAAACGTGTTCATCTAATTCCTTTGTTCGCTTGCTATTTTAAACCCTTAAGTTGTATCACTGCTGATTGGTTGGAGTAGCTTTCTCATGACCAATTTTAGTCTAGTGTGCTGAAACGTTTTACTTTTCCTGATCTGAGTGGGTGATCAACTGTTTTCATTTCTATTCTGTTGTAAACTGCCCAGAGTTCCTCTGAAAGACAGGCGGTATATAAGCATTAAAATAAATAAATAAATAAATAAATAAAATAAATAAATAAATAAAGCCGTTTTCCATGACTGCCTACGTATCTGTTTGTACTTCACAGGCTTGGGATGCTATCTTTGGAGGAGAATTTCAGAAAGACTGGACCAGCATGATTATAGCAATATCTAAAATTCATAAGGCGGCAGTTAAAATGCCAACATTTTTCTGCTCTTAAGTGGAATTGCTCTTAAGTCAGTGTAGCACTATGTTAAGCAATTTTTCCTTTATACAAATTTCCCATAGGAATGCATTGAAAACAGAGTGATCCCATTTTTATGTTGTACAGATTCGCCCCATAGACAATTCTGTTAAGCAAATTTCCCCTATCTCCGGAATTTTTTATGTTGTACAAATTTTATGTTATACAAACCATTTGTTGTACAAGGGTCCACTGTGTGTACAATTGTGTGTGTGTGTGTGTGTGTGTGTGTATTCTGTCCAGGCGTTTTATGGCTATTACATTTGTAGTTTGGGTAACATATACAATTATTGTTTTTAAATCCATGATCCTATATTCCACACACAGTTCATTATATTCCAGTTTCACTGTGAATAGATGGCTTTGCGTGACCAGGTTTGTCTGAAAATTGTGCTTGAAAGAATATTCTAGATTAAGCTTCATTCTCGGTGCCTTCATAAGAAACTGATGTAGGAAGTATAATACTTGTATTCATGGAGAAAATCTATATAACTCTTGGAGAAACGATTATGATGGAAAGCAGGAAACATAAAAAATTTTTTAAAGTCATAGATGTAAATATTTAGGGAAATGACTTTTGTTATCAGAAGATAATAAAACCATAACTTAAATTTTAGAAGGTAAATGCTATTTTCTTGTTAAATACAATATTGTTACCCAATGAATTTCAGTTACACCATACCATAACTCCTTAATGTACATTCTGAAAATATATAAGGAGAGTACTGTTGGGAAAAATGCATTGCAATAATAACGTACAATACTATTATATACATAATAACTGATATTCTTTCTGCTTTTAACTTTTTACTGCAGGCAATAGATCTTCATTCTTGTCTATCCTCTTACCTAAGGCCATCTGATTCTAAAAGGTAGTTCAACCAGTTGGTCAACCAACAGGGGGTTTGCCACAGATAACAAAACCTGCAATCATCTAAAACACGGGTCCTCAAACTACGGTCTGCAGGCTGAATCTGGACCACCAGGGTCCTGAATCCAGCCCGCCAGCCATTGCAGGACCACCCCACTTGCCCCCCCCCACTTGAGCCAAAAACTTATTCCCTTGCCCCCCCCCCATAATCCCATCTGCGGCTCTTGGGACAGGAAGGAAGAGGGGATGCAGTGTGACATTGGTGTCAGCTCCCGGTAGCAAATGGGAAAACCCAGAGGGAGGGGGTGGCAGCAGCGGCAGTGAGCACAGCCTGCATGACCTGCCAGTGGCAGCAGCAACAAGGAAAAACCTCCAGGATCTCCATGTCAGTAGGCAGCAGCCCCGGCAATGTGCATACAAGGGAGGGCAGAAGTTTGGACATGACTGCCTTAGGGTGAACAATGGCCTAAGGTGCTGAAACCTATAAGTATGGGTCATTAGCTATGGCCTTGGTGGTGAAGGCTTTTTGATTTGTCTGAGAATTTTTGAAAGCACACCCTGATGTAGCAGATAGACTATGCCTAAGGCCACCACCTCTGTTGAGAGAGGGGGTTTCAATGCTTACATGAATGGCTTCCCTGACTCCTCTCTCAAACCACCTATCTTCTTTGTCTAATATGTGTACATCCTCATCTTTGAATGAGTGCCCTTTGTCCTTCAAGTGGAGGTGTACTGCTGATTCTGGTCCTGAGCTGTTACCCCTCCTATGTTGGGCCATCCTTCTGTTTAATGGCTGTTTAGTTTCTCCAATGTAGAGGTCTGCACACACATGCCTCATTGCATTGGAACACATATACTATATTGCTTCTTTTTTGTTTTGGTATCGGATCCTTGGGGTGGATGAGTCTCTGCTTTAGTGTGTTTTGGGGTTTGAAATAAACAGGGCTGTGGTGTTTGCCAGAAACTAAACAGTACCACTGTATTCATGGTTCTCTTGATTGAATTCTATATATTGGACCTTAAGTAACCCCTTTTAGCTAAATGTAGGTACTGCATTTTAATAAATAAGAATTCATCCATCACCAAAATGTCAAGAAAGCTAGTTCCCTGTAATTTATTTATTTATTTATTTATTTATTTATTTATTTATTTATTTACAGTAGTACATTGTATAAGGGAATTCATTCATTCCAAATGAAATTATGTTAAGCAAATTTTCCTTTATACAAATTTCCCATAGGAATGCATTGAAAACAGTGATCCCATTTTTATGTTGTACAGATTCACCCTATAGGCGATTATGTTAAGCAAATTTCCCCTATCTCCAGAATTTTTTATGTTGTACAAATTTTATGTTATACAAACCATTTGTTATACAAGGGTCCACTTTATTTCACTTACAATGCCAAACTCTCTCCCTCTCCTTTGTAGCTCACAATTAACTGTCAGTCTGAGACACTTACAGTCCCAAGGTCACCCAATGATGTTTTATGGCCAGATGAACTTCAGCCTAAATTTCCTGAATCCTAGTCCAACATTCTCAAGCTTTTTCATTATTTTACTCACTCCAGGGTTTGTTATACTCTGAATCTAAGATGATTTACAAGCAACATTTGTTGCCATCATTCCTGTCAGAGGATAAATGCTCCCTCTTGTCAAATGCTCAGTTATGAGATTTCTCACAAGTATCCTAAATGAAATAAGTACTTGATTTTTAGGTAATTTATTAACAAATTCCTGTTTTACTAACAACCCTCCAGACTATTTAAAATTCTTAGACAACTCAGCTCTGTGTGTGGTAGAAAGGCCTACCAGATTTTCCTGATGGAAAGAAGACATGGGTGCCAAACTTGTAATATCAGATCAAACTCAATTTAGAATTCAGTACTTACAAGCTGCAAGCCATAAGGTGGTAAACCACTGACTTTGGCATGATTTCTTTAACATAATCTGCTCCTATCAGTGCCTATTTTTCCTCAGACCACGTGTGATAAAGAAGTTCACAATGGAATCTTTCAGTTGACTACAATATTCACTCTGCCACTGCCCAATTTTGACCGTTTTTAATAGGATTTCTACTGATCTCCAAAGACCATGGTTAAGAGAAAACTATAGTTACCCAGAGCTCCAGTACTTCATTTCTGATCCACCAAATACTTCATCTCTCTTTTTAAAAAAGTGTATATCAAGATGTGAGTTATAAAACTGATATGGCCTTTATACAAAACACTTAAAAAGGGAGGTTTTATACACAGCTATAAAATCACACTCTAATAAAAATTATCTGCAGATGAATCTTGTGGGCTTGAGAGCTTTAACCTTGGACTAACCTTGTTCATGAGGTATTTGGAGAGATAGCTTCCAACAAGGCCTGTATGCGTATATGTGTGTGCAAGAGAGAAAGAAAAGTAATATGAAAGAAGTACAGTATTAGATTTGCCAACAGGAAAATATTAAGTGCAATTGAAAATGATGGTCAATTGTATAATTTGGAAATGCAAGGAAATAACATGTTACAATTTGTGCTGCTTTCTGTTTCCTCCTCTGCACAACCAACACCACCCCCCCTTTCCAGTCTTCACCACAGCACATGAACATCTTTTAAAGGGGCCTTGAGTGATGTAACTAACATCTGCCTTCCAGGAGAGAACTGTGTGCACAGCAGGAGGGCAGCCTTGTTTTGAAGGTGTGGGTTTGTTTGTTTTGATTGGCTTTTCATAGGAATGTACATGCTGTGTAAGGCGTTCACCAGAGCCCTGGGAGACCAGAAACATTTCACCTTGCATGGGGAGGGAAAGGTGATGGAGCTTATGAAGGCGCTTGGGTTTGGCATGGGAGTTGTCCTTCAATGAAATGCTGACAGAATGAAAACACAGGTGTCTTCTTTTATGAAGAGAGCAGTGGCCTTTGCTTCCCTTGGAGGCTCCCTATTTCAGCTGAGTTTCCCAATTTTGTCTCACAGATCCAACCTAACAACTAGTTGCCATAGCAGCATCCTATATTTCTCTGAGGAGGAGTCTTCTGCCAGCCTCATCACAAATGCCATTCAGGAGTAGCTCTAGTCAGGGGCAAGAGAATCCAGTGTTCTCAGTGTGCCAAAAAAGGAGTGCCTAGCCCTGCCACTTCCCCTGCATCATTGCTTTCTTCTTGCAAATACAGTAGGACCCCGGTATCTGCTGGGGATTGGTTCCAAGCCTTCCCGTGGATAATGGAAACTGTGGATAAGAGAGAACTCCTGCCCACCCACTCCCAAACTTCTATTTCCTGACAGTAGCTTGATTTATGACTGCTGTTTTGAGACAGTAGCTTGCTTTATGGCCGCTGTTTGTGACAGTAGTTTGCTTTATAGCTGCTGTTTGTGACAACAGCTTGCTTTACAGTTTGCTTTGTGTCTGCTGAATTATTAATTTTTTTTCCTCTGCCAACCGTGGATAACTGAATCAGTGGATAATGAAGCAGTGGATCTGTGGGACCTACGGTACCAAGAACCACTGAATAAGGCAGTTGGCGCATGTAGAGGTTCTCCATGCAAGCAAAAATATTGGAAAATTTTGGGATCTTGATTTTCCTCAGTGATTACATGAAGAAAACAATGGGGTAAGACAGGGGTAGGTGCTCCCCCCAATGTGTATTCAGAAGAAATGCCTGAGATTTCAGATTTACTCAGGAGAGTACAAATTTAGGCAGTGCTCTCATAGCTTCTGAGTTACCCAACAAGAATCAAGCAAGAGTATAAGCGGGAAAGATGATCCCTCTTACCATTGGACAAGGAAATGCCAACTTAAAGAGTCACCAGGTACCGCATGCTAGAAATAGGCAGAATTCCCCTTCTGCCAGCTGGCCTCAGATATCTCCTGGCAAAACAATCTTCAGACCGATTTATCTTGGGTTAATTGGTTCCACTGCTGTACTACTTTAACAGAAGTTTTCCTGATATTCAATCAAAGTCTGGTTTCCTTTCAAGACAAGAAATAGAATATTGTGCTTCTGCACCCATGCTTCAAAATGCCAGGAAAACATGCAATACTGCTGCACAATATAATCCCTGTGTTGCTAACAGGATGCCTAGTGGTCTGAATATTGACATCATTGGCAGCAATCAAGATAGTTTACGGCAGGGGTGTCCAAACTTTTTGCAAGAAAGGCCAGATTTGGTGAGGTGAAAATGTGTGGGGGCCAACCATTCAGCCACATTTGGCACCCGGGCCAGACTTTGAACAAGTCTCTAGGACATGCAAGGAGGTGGGGAGGATGGTGCAGCAACGAAAAACCATAAAACTGCAAACTAACATCTCCATCCGATATGGGGAGGGGCCAGCTGGTGGGGATGCATGGCAGGCTGAGCCAGTGGGGAGAAGAGGCTGCGGGCAGCTCGAAATTTGAAAACGGGCCGCATTTGGCCCCCGGGCCTGACTTTGGACATGGCTGGTCTATGGGATACCCTCTTCTGGTCACTACCACTCAAAAGGTGACACCACGCAAGGGGAAATCCCAAAGAGGACCCCTTTCTTTTGATAACTGAGCCACGTCTTACTGAAACACAAGGCAATTTTTCAACAAGTGTGAATTGTAGTGAGCAGAAGAGGAGAAACAAAAGGATGCCCTGTTCCCCGGCCTACAAAATATATTTTAGTTCGTGCAAGCAAATAGGCAATACAGTGGACCCTTGTATAACAAAGGGTTTGTATAACATAAAATCTGTAGAACATAAAAATTCCAGAGATAGGGGAAATTTGCTTAACAGAATCGCCTATGGGGCGAATATGTCCTAGAGCAGGCCTGCCCAAAGTCTGGCCCAGGGGCCAAATCCAGCCCATCAGGCCATTCTGAGTGGCCCGCGGCTGGCTGGCCCACCCCTCCCTCCCTCTCCTTCACCCCATGTTTTTTTAAACAGACTCCCTGTCCTTCCTTCCTCCCTCCCTTCCTTGTTCTCCACCTTCCTTCCTTCCTCCCTTGGTCCCCGCCTTCCTTCCTGCGGGTGGGGTTGCAAGGGGTCAGTGGGTGGGGCTTATGGGTCAGTGGATGGGGCTTGCAGTGGGGTGGCAGGGTCGTGGAGCAACCGGCCCCTGACACATTCTCAGCCACCAAATCTGGCCCTCCTTACAAAAAGTTTGGGTACCCCTGTCCTAGAGCATAAGGGCCAGTCTTCAGTGCACAGCTTGGACATTTTTAAAATTCCTAGCTCCTGGAACTGCCCAGAAACAAGGCTGATGGTCAGGCTAATTGGAAGATTCTGGGAGTCGTAATCTCTCTCTCTCTCTCTCTCTCTCTCTCTCTCTCTTCTCTTCTCTAAGAAAATTCCCAGATTCTTGTAATTGTTAAGGGATTTTTTGTTTTTGCTATGACACTTAGATACCGTTACTTGCCTAGCCATGGGGCTCATAAGAAGACCTGGGGTGCATCACTGCTTCTTAGCTTAACTGATCTCACAGAATTGTTAGAAAAAAAAGCTAGATGACTAAAGTGCTGGAAGTCTTGGGAATAAGGCAGGAAAGAAAACCACATAAATAAATATCAGCATCTTGGAATTACAAGATTGAAACTCAAGTCAGAGCAATACAGAACTGCTGTACCTCCCCCACCACTTTAAGGAACCATAGAAGAATTCTTAAAAAGAAAGAAAGAAAAGAAAAGAAACATGTAGGCTTATTTTAACAATCCTGTGGTGACTTCTACACCATTAATGTTAGATTTCCACACCGTACATACTTGTAGAACATTTTTCAAAGGGAATAATATCTAATGTATACATTTCAACTGCACTGGGCCTTTTTCAACTTGGAATTTACTAAAGAATCCTGTGGATTATCACAATATTGTGAATAGTAAGAGCTGACTTGAAGTGCTGGTAGATTAATAAGGAGATGACAACATTTCTTTGGTCTTGCGGTAACCACTTATGACCTCTGGAATTTATGAATCTGAGGATATTTGTGTTTTAAGTCCTCTGACAGTACCAGGCCTAACACCTTTTCTAGTTCATATCGAGTATAATATTATCTATATACAGTACAGACAATCTCCAGTGCACTGAAAAATATAGAATCTGAAGTTCTTGTGATAAAGTTAATGGAAACTGAATTGTGGAGTGGGTGGGTGTGTGTGGGGGGGGGGGATAAAATGTAAAAGGGTGTTTGGAAAACAGCAAAATTGCAAAGGAGAGAAAGAGCTTGAGATGGAGCCAGAAAAGTGCCAGTATACATCATTTTTAAAAAGAAGAATATTGCTTGGAAAGACATTTGTTTTCCTTAATATCTGCTGACTTTAAAAAATTAGTGGGGGGAGGGGGGAGGTGTATAACCTGGGAGTAGATCCAGTTCTGTTGTGTGAACTGATCTAGATTGCTTCATGGAGAAGGATCTACTGCAGAATGCAGTTCTGAGCTCTGCCAGTCACAGCAGCCTTGGTGGAAGATCCTTTCTCTTTACCTGAACCCACAGAAGATACTGTAAACTGAGGCTTCAACAAGAATGGGATTTATTAAACAGGGACAGGGGAAACACATACAGCACAAGGGTGTCTTTTCAAGATATCAGGCAAAAACAAAAGAAAAAAATAAAGACGACAAAAATGTTGTGCAACCTTAAAGCCTAACTGATATATTTTAATGTGAGTTTTCATGGATCAAGTCCAAGAGTTGATTACAAATTTTTTGACTGCGGCTAGATTAATAATTGCTAGAAATTGGAAATCTAAATATGAATTATACTTAGATGAATGGTACAATGAAATATGGAATATTGCTTTACATGATAAATTGACATGTTCTTTAAAGATAAAAAGGGAGAGTTAAAAGCTATATTTTCTATGATATATGGGGTAGATTTATTGAATATGTGCTTGTACAAGATAAGGGTAAGGCTTCTGCGCAACAATCAATTTTGTTCTGGAGGGAAGGATAATGACTGTAAATAAGAAGAGTGATCCTGTTGGTGAAGGGGTGCACTGTTGTTGATGTTTGTCTTTTTTGTAATTTGTATAAATTTAATAAAAAAAATTAAAAATTCCTCATCTTCAGATAATTCCCTTAACTTCCCATAAGTGTCTTTTAGAGTGCAAAAGTCCCCCAGTTACCCCCAATGGTCCAGTCACTGTTCCCTTTTTCCCCATCTGGTTGAGTACTAATGTCTATCCCCTCACTGTGCACAATAGGGTGGGTTTATATACCCATGCTAAAGACAAGGATGGTTGTCCAAGATCTGATTGGAGACCATTGTCTCTCAGCTGGGCATTGTCTCCAGCTCCCCCCACCCCAGGATTCTGGCATGGTCATAGCCAGTTCATGAGTCTTGGCTTCCTTCTGCCAATGTAACTGTACCCAACATTCTTTCTTCTGACTGGGCTTGGTAAGAGAGTTAGAATACAGGTGTCTCTCAGTCTCTTCCTGGGTTACTCTCAGTTCTTCCACAACCTCAGTCCAGACTTCCAGTCTGACGTCGCGGTGACATGGCAAGGGCAAATGGATCTCCATTTGTCGGGCTAATTTTCGCCCTGCCTGTTACCCATAAGAAAGGATTAATCCTCCCTGTAGAGGAAGTGAGAGAAGGTGGCCCCTATCTGATCACAGAGTTCGTGGTGGTCACTCTGCAGGGGAAAATGGGTCCAGAAATGGCACCTGGTTTTGCTGTTGATAGCCAGACATGTACTTGTATATTTGTATATAGTACCCGATAGACATTGTGCTACAAATTGTGGGTGAGATTGTTCTTTGTTTTTTTCATCTGCTATATGGTGCCAACATCCTGGATTTAAGTTTTGAACCTCTGAAGCCTGAAGTGATTGATTACACACACACACACACACACACACACACACACACACCAACAAGCTGGGGAAAGCAGCCTTGGAGTAGCAGGGGGAAGAGTCTTTCTTCGTGTTCTTTTTACTTATTTTGTTTCTTTGCTCATCTGACAGGAATGAGCTCTAAAGAGGTGAAAGCATTTGATCTAGCTTTCCTTTGGCTTGGCTTTTCTCTGCCACTTTCTTTTTTGGAAATATATTCCGTTTTTTCCCTTTGGTAAATTACTGAAAGATCAAGCTGTGAATTGTTGGCATTCGCATAGAGGCCTGGAAACTGGCCAACAGCATAAAAGGAAAGAAAAAGAAGAGGGGGGGACCCTGGCCTTGGACAACCCTGCTTATCAGCCTGCCTTTTACTTTCATATATTAAGTGGCACTTACAGTAAAGGAGAGCTATATTAGACCACGGTCAGACCTGGGTTTCCTTCATATTTAAATTTCCTGCATATTTTTTTCAGGAGCGGTCACATGGTTTTTAATGAGCAGTTGGTGTCCTCTCTTCTACGTCATACCTTCCTATTCTGGTTCTGTCCTAAGCTGTGTACTATGCATTTTGTCCTACTTCCCAGCTCCAATTTCCAAGGCTCTGTCTTTTAAGCCGGGTAGGAAGGGGGGAAACTGAATTTACTGTGTATTTTCAGTGTCCTGTCATTGCAACAGAAGCAAACAAGTAAACATTTTCGAGCAAAGTTTCTAAATCCAGCCCCTGGCGGTGGTTTAGGAAACTTCACTGAAACTGCTGTTCATGGGGCATGGTTGGCCGAGAGCAGAATTTGCTTCTCTTCCTGGTTAGCACATGATCTTTTACTGTGTAGTTCGTCGACGGAAAACTACACCGAAAACGCAGGTATGACCGCGGTCTATGTCCCTCTTTTCCTCTACCTGGGGGAATTGCAAGATTTGCCGTCACAACACAGAAGTGCAACGGGAACCAGAGGAGGACATGATCATAAATGAGCAGACAGAAGCAACAAATAAGCAAGAGCAGAATCAGCAAAAGTTAAAAAGCAGATCATAAAATGACTCATGCACTTAAGGATGGGAATGAGACAAGAGAAGGCTAGATACAGCTCCAGTTATAGCTGCAAAGGTTAAAGAAGCAGCAGATCTACTGGGGGTGGGGGAGAGAGAGAGAGAGAGAGAGAGAAAGAGAGCTGCCAGGCCTCATCTTGTGTTTGACAGAAGAGGATTTGTACTTACAAATAGGGGTTACCTAGGCTTGGGGGACAGTTCTATTTGGACAGGAAAGGTGGATAACCCAAACTGGAGTACACTGATGAAATGAGAAAACTAATTAATAAATATGTTTAAAATATAAAGTGGTTAAGAGATACCTGGGTTTCTCAGGTACACAGTGAGCACAGAGCTTCCACTCCATTCTGATAGGGAGCTGGTGGTCTCAAATTCTCCAATCTGAGGGAAAGGGGAAACAGGCAGCCCACCCAACGGTGGTGGTGTCTTTCTTCACAATAAAAAAGTAACATGTTGTTGTAATTATAAATATAAGAAATTATACACATATTTCAATAATGGTCAAAATCTGGAAGCCAGGCAAAGGTTCTCAGATGTTATTCCCAGCCAATCAATCACATGGTTTCCATAATGATCTTCTCATGACATGAATGTAGATGTGCTTCATGAGGAACTACTCTGCCACAATGTTCACTACCTTTACCACAGCTTCACACCATGCAGGCAGAACTGTGCAATGGGATTTCAGCCATTAAGTGGCTGAAACAGGTGGACAGTGATTAGCTGGCCATACCACAGGAGGCATTTATTATGGATCCAGATCTGTGGATTCTGATTCTGCGAAATAAAAGGCCTTCTCCTGGTACTAGAAGGTTAAATCCATGACTTTTCCATGTACACTAGTGTTTTGGTTCTAAGTGCCTTGGTCACAAAGTCAGGATGGATTTGAATCAGTTCAGGGATTCCATCATTTCACGATAAATAACAGCCCACTATGCAACAAGGAATATTTCAGGAAGTTAAGACTGCAGAGCTTTTATTTTATACTGACTTGTTGTTAGCATAAATATAATTGCTCCTCTCATCTAAGATAGACTCACTGAGTAGATGGAATCTACACTACATTTGACAGCAGTTGATAACAGTAGACCTATTCTTCTTGGAATAGCAAACAAATTTAGTCCCAAGTACACATGCAACGGGTGAAAATATCGTTTCAATGCCTGTGCTTCCAGAATTTATGTTCAAATGGATTTCCTCAATATCTTCAACTGCTCAGTTCCATAGGGCAGACAACCTAAGGTTTCATTATAGAGTTGTCAAAGAACTTGATGTTATCAAGGCTGGCAATCACCAATACTTTATCCTTTTCAAGTTATCTCTGAAGGCTTTTAACTATAATCCTGAAGGAAATCGCCAAAGGGTACACCAGGACAAAATGTATTGGGTTCATTTCTGTTTGCCAAATTAAATGTTTGGTTCTCTGCTTTTTTTATATTTGACCTCCCTCTATTTTGTCTGTGAGACTGATCTGCTAATCTAGTTGGCTTCTGCAAGTGCAGTGTGTGTGTGTGGGGGGGGGGGGGACACCATCTTGTATTTTATCTCAGGCAGCAAAAGGTCATGGGCTGCCCCTACTTGTATATATTTACTATAATGCTTTTTATTAGATACACGTGCACACAGACTTAGAGCACTGGGCTCATACAAAAACATCAACAAATAATAGCAATTTATTGCATGAACATGGGGTCCATTATATTAGGTATGATACAATAGTCATATCCTGAAAAGCAGGTCTGCATTAAACTGTGTATCAATCTGTGATAAGTGGGCATTAAAAAAAAACCCCTCTTTTCCTGAGGGGGGAAAAACAGATCAGAATTTTATCAATAACTATTTTCTCTCAGCCTTGATTTGATGCATTAATACAGTATATAAGGAAAAACTAATACAATAGGCAGTGAGAGTTTATACCTTACATTCTTTACACCAGCTGCTTTTATTTCACTTTAAATTAACAAAGCCATCGCACTAAGACTTTGGAACTGACTGTCCTGAATAGCAGTACCATTCCTTCTGGCCACATGTTTCCTATTTGACATGTCTGAAGTAAAATCCCCTCACGAGAGTGGGAGAAATGAAAACGTGACTCGCAGGAAATATAAAAACCTGTACATCTCTCTCGGTGGACTTAAAAGTGGGGCATGCCTTCGTGAGGATATAAAGTAAAAGAAGCCTCCATTTTAAAAAGGAAAACGGCTGTCAAGCGAGTCTAAAAGTTTACGAAGGCACGAACAATCCGTCAATCAGTATTGTTTAAAACCACAATACCTGCATTCTCTGGAGAGCCTCATAAAAATGTGAGATGAAACTTGTGTCTGAAAGAAGACAAGGAAAAGTATAATAAGATTTTTATCCTTTCAAGTATTTCTGTTGCATGAAAACTCAGTAACTGAAACATATGTACTGTATGTACATAAATGATTTTTGCATTTACAGAAGAAGATCCTTTCTCAGCAAGCAAAGCTGCTTAACCATTTATTAGCACATCCTGGGCGATATCACTGTGTAATAGAAGCAAGTGGGGAAATTCTGGCTGCTGAAGATGATTTTGCCCAAGGGTCAGGTGACTGGATGCTAGTGGGGGTTATCACAGGAGGTGTGCATTCCTGAAGGAAAACAAAGGCTCCAACAGAAGAAAAATGGTGTGGGGTTTAGGTAAAAATGGATTTGAATTCAGTCAGCATGCAAAATATGTCACAGGTAAGTAGAAGTTAGAATTAATGGCATACAAATAAGAATCTGTAACACACCCATTTGAACTAAATGGAGTCCATTGGTTCAGTGGTTGCACTGCAGGATTGCACTCTAGCCTCTGCTCATGACCTGAGTTCAGTCCCCAACAGTTTCAGATAACTGGCTCAAGGTTGACTCAGCCTTCCATGCTTCTGAAGTTGGTAAAATGAGTGCCCAGCTTGCTGGAGGAGCAAAGTGTTCCTTGTTTAATTATGTTTTAAAACAATCAGAGAGTACCCTAAGCACTTGTATGGCATATAAGTCAAAACAGCAGCAGCAGCAGCAAAATAATTGTATAAAATCCAGTGACACATTCCAATACAAGGCAAACAACAACAACAATAACAAACAACAGAGAGAGAGAGAGAAAGAGAGAAACGTGGCACCTTAAAGACTATTATATTTTAATGTAAGTTTTCATGGACACGTCCATTTCGCAGGACATACAGCAGCAGAATGCGGTGTATATACAGTGGTACCTTGTATAAAGGAATTAATTTGTTCTAAATGAAATCCTGTTAAGCAAATTTTTCTTTATACAAATTTCCCACAGGAATGCATTGAAAACGGAGTAATCCCTAATCGCGACCATTTTTATGTTGTACGGATTCGCCCCATAGGCGACTCTGTTAAGCAAATTTCCCCTATCTCTGGAATTTTTTATGTTGTACAGATTTTATGTTATACAAACCATTTGTTATACAAGGGTCCACTGTACAATGGAATATAAGTTTCATACCAAATATTCATTAGCTGTTGGACGTATGGTACATTTGCATGCATTGATTTGGTTGATGTTGTTTAGAATTCAGTACATCTCTCTGCTTCTTTCCTTTCTGACTGAAGATGGGATATAAATAAAATAAATACAGGAGGCCCCAATCTGACCTGTTTCAGGAGAACCTAATTGAACCTCATTTTGGAAGTAAAGCTTCAGCAAGGCAAGAAAGGACAAAACCCACAATGCTCCATTGGATTCAGGTTTGCATGGCTTGTCCTACCATTAAGCAAAATGGGGCAACTGCTCAGAAATTGGGACAGGTAATCAGCCACACTCCTGACATGCCAAGGCTATATAGAAAGCTGCTCTCCAGAGTTTTGTTCCTCAGAGTAAGCCACTGAGGAATAGAGATGGGCAGGAAATGAAAAACAAAATGCTGTTTCATTATTTTGTTATTTAACAAAATGGTTGGACATGTTTTGTTACACAATGAAATGAAACAAAACACAGGTTTTCCCTTCTAGGAACAAAACAATTCATCCTGGAAGAACCAAAACCGCAGGAGAGCTTCCTCAAAGCTCTTTCCTGTAAGCCCCTGAAATTTGGAGAGGTTTGGGGGTCAGGAGGATGAGTTATTAAACTCCAAAGGGAGAACCCCTAGGAGAAAATCATTCAAATTGAGTTGGGAAGCTGCTGATAAGCCCCCTGATACTGAGTGACATACATGCCCCTCTGGCTGCTTCTAAGGTGCTTAGACATGAGGTAAAGCCTCGGGCAGTGGGCAGGCAGACAGGGTGGGGGGAAGAGAGACAGCAAGAAGCTCCCCATTGCTCACCACCACTGAATGCCCCACTCACACCCTCCCTCACTGCAGAGCAGGCAAGCCAGGGGTTATGTTGAATGAGTGGAGGAAGAGGAGGAGGAGGAAGGGGATATCCATCCATCCAGCCAGCCAGCCAGCCAAGGTCCCTGACATGAGGTGAAGCCACGGACTCTCTGGAGTTCGGCCTTAGGAGCAGCAGGCGGGCAGGCGGGGGGGGGGAGGTAGAGAGATGGCAAGGAACTTGAGGAGTGGGGCAGTGCGTGGGTCAGGGACCTGGATTGCCAGTGCCACAGCCCTCCCGTTTGCTGTTGCCACATCAGTTCGCCCCCTCTTCCCCTGGCTTGCTCCACCCCTTCAGTTCGCCCAGCATCTGGCCCAGGCTGCAGACAGGCAAGGTGCGCAGCTGTTGCATACATCATCTGGCTGGCCGCCCTCCCACTTTGAACTGCCCCACTTGAGTGAAGTGGAAGCAGCATGCAGCCGGGGGTAACAGGCTCTATCCTAAACCTTACAAGAAACAATTCAGCCCAGCTAAAGCAGAGAAATGTTGGGATTTGATTTTGATTTTAATTTTGATAATGTTTCAGGATTGCTGATTCCCCACCCCACCCTGTCTGCTGTTAATGCTTATTTATTTATTTATTTATTTATTTATTTATTTATTTATTAGAGGGGTTTCCAGCATATCATCATACTCTTCTCGTGGCTGAATAGTAGATAGCTGACAATATTTTGAAAAGGTTAAAGGACTGAGGCAATCTACTAAATTTCTTACACTATTAAGTTTCTGTGTGGGTGGGTGGGTGATATTCTATTCATTCTTGTTTAGTGAAGCAAGGACAATTGAGGAAGCCATCAGCCTCATCAGCCCTGAACAGTAAATTATCCCAAATCAATCCACCTCACTCTTTCCGTGAACTGATGCCAAGAACTGATTGGCTGATGGGTTTGTGTATAAAGCCTGTCTATCAAACATACATGCTTTGGATTCCTTATTTAAGAAGCAGCTCAGAAGTGTAAACTTTAGCTCTAAAGCCAGTTCTCTGGTGATGGGACAAGGTTAAAAAAATCTGATTATTCTTTTCCAGTGAGATTATCCTCCCCCCCCCCTTTAAAATATGTCTTCAAGACTCTAGGCTGGGTTTCTATATTTCATCACGTGCTTTACCACAGCTATCATTTCTATTGCATGGAACATGTGTCTTTTTAGAAGTTCTTGGACTGCAACTTACCATCAGCTCTAATCACTATAGGCAATGATGAAGGATCATGGAAGTTGCAGATGAACACATTCTGGACAACCACACATCCTTTATCTCTAATTTATGTGTGTGTGAATGCTGTTTGTTTTCTGTGGCTTGGAAGAGGTTGTCCCCCATAAGCAAAGAAACAATGGTGTTCAGGAAAGAAAAATGTAAGCATACTTCAAGACAGATTCAAAAGTGAAACATTTCAAAACATGCCCTCCCCAAAGTTCTTCAAATGGTTGTGGCAAAATGACAGAATACAGTATACTGTGCCATAGTCTGTAACAGAGAAATAGGGATGTCTGATCATTTTGAGCTGTAGGTCTCAAAGGCAAACTAACACCACATAGATGACTATGTAGATCAGAAGACAATTATCCTTCACATTTTAAATTTCTCTGAGTTTTGTGATGCAGCAATTGGCTCAAACAAAAAAAGAATGTGTCATCATGTCTTATAAATACTTATTTTGTGAGATTATTTGCTTGGAATATGCATTGAAAAGGGCATCTGTACATGGTCAGGTGTATATCTTTCCAAAATGAAAATTAATGCTGCAATGATGTTGAAAGAACAAATACGTGACATGGACACAAACAGGAAATAAGACATCCATCCCTACAGTGAAATAAAGCGGTTGTCAAAAGGCCAAGCAGTAAACAGGATCGATTTGCTTATCATAGGACAAAGAAGGTAGGCATGTCCATCTTTCTTTTATTATATTACTATACTTTTAGATATACCATGGTACCTCAACTTACGAATTTAATCCATTCCGAATGCATGCTCTTAAGTCGAACTACTCTTAAGTCAGGGTACCTATCTAAAAATTGAAAAAATAATTTTAAAAATCAAAGAAATGAAAAAAAACATTGTAAGTCGAGCAGACCATATCTAAAATTTGTAAGGCGGCAGTTAAAACGCCAACAGTTTTCCGCTCTTAAGTCGAGTTGCTTTTAAGTTGGGGTACCACTGTAGTGTGTTCTTGCCACATCAGCCCCATATGATTTCAGTGCTTACATGTGCCACTGCCTAGTGACAGTTAGTACTTTCCCCACCAGACACATGGCTGCACTGTAGAGTAAAGATAAAACACAGCTTCTTCTGCATGATTTGTATCCTGTATGCAAAATAAAGTGATAGCATTACCCAGTGGAGAATCCTAACACGCAAAGCAGCCTTCATGCCTCCATGGGTTTTCAATGGGAATGTGATGAAATCTTGTTCTTGACAGTTCTGAGACTGGCTTTCTTGATACAGCGAGACAACTATTCAACCCCTACCTGACTCACCGCCACCAAGAGCAAATTCAGAGCAAAATCGATATACCAATATTTATATGGTAGTTTTGCATTTCCAGAATATATAATCTGCATAAAATGCTGTTTCTATGCAAAAATAGTGCCTTCTCTGTTTGTAAACACAAACACCCAGCAGGCAGAACAGGGCAGGTTATCTGATCATGGACAGATCATCCAGGGATATTATTTATCAGACAATTAATTTTCCACAATGCAACAGTTATCCCATTAACCAATGCTATGTATTCTCCCGAAATGCAAAATAAATCCTTGGGAAATGCATAGATTTTCCTCTAAACAGGTACACATGTTCACTTTCTCAAGGCCATTTGCCTTGAAAAGTTTTGGAGAAAACATTTGAAAGGTTCTTCTTTTCTACTAGCATGGATTAAAGACAGGACTTCCATCCCTCCTTCTGAAACGACTCTACAGAGCACACAAATTCGCTAGTGATTTCATACACAACCACGTGCATTATTTTTGTTTCTATTCTATAGTGCCAGGGAAAAAAAGAAAGTATTCCCTGTTATTATCTCTAATTTAAAGCCACCCCTTTAGTTTTATGGCTGAGCAGAGGCAAGATCTTGGCCAATTCCTTAACTGTACTGCACAATACTGGAACTCACATTCAGCAAGGCGTTGCTGAGATTGTAGTCCAGGATTGTAAACATCCCCATAATTATGTAGCATAATCCAGGAATAAAACTTGTTCTGCCTCCAGGGGAACAACTATCTCAACAAATAAGTTACTGCTCAATTTATCAGCCTACCCAAGCATGGAAGAAAAGAATGAACTTGCTGGAATTTAGATTGCTTGCTAGAAGTCTTGAACTCCAAGGCTTACATTTGGACCACTTAACTATGCACTCCAATTGACTTGCATTGTGTTGGGTTTTGGCATTCCAGTTACAGCAATTTCAGCTCTTCAAAACAATTACATTGCCAAGGAAATCCATGTTGGTTTGTAAAGTAATTTCCATACAGCATTTCTACATTACATTTGCAGTGTCTTGGAACTGTATAATGTATGGGGAAAAATCCTCATACATAGGTCATTAGAAGGTTTTATATATATATATATATAAAGAATATATAGCTGATATTAGATTCTTCACTTTTTATCACTATTTAAATGGGTTTGGTTGAATGTTGGTCCCAACAGTCCACAGAACAATTCAAGATGAAGGGAGAGCTTTAACTGAGCCTTTTGTGAATCAAAGACCATGGACTTACTATATCATGGTTGGCCTTTTACTAGGACCGGTAATGGGAAAATAAGTGGGGAAATGAAGAGCGCCCAAAATGTGTGAAGATTCTCAGTCATCCAGGTGAGTTTATCTGGAAGTTGAGTCATGGCTACTAGACTTCTTTTTTGAGAGATAGAAACGCTTCGTTGCTCATCCAAACAGCTTCATCGGACTGAGCAGCTTTTGAACTATTAACTCTCTCAGATTCCCTTCAGCAGCATGGTTACTGTTCAACTGAGGTTCTTCTTTCCAGGGAGAGATTTGAAATCAGACCAAAAACATTTGCAGAGTTCAAGGCCATTGCTTCAGGAATCCATTTTGCTTCCTTGATTACTCACTCGGAGCCACTTAATTCCTTCTTTTGACTTTTGTTTGTTTGCTTTTGTATCCAGGCCAATATGTTTTGTGTATTACATTTCAGTTCCATTCATGTAAACAAGCTTCAAATCATATGTATTTTCTTTTCTGTAAGAGGACTGAAATGTTGGTTTTAAAATCAGTGAGTGAACAGTCTATGTTCTGTTTCCAATCTACAAAACTGTTTTCCTTGCTTTTAGGAAAAGCTGGGAAGGGGTCCCCACAAATAGCGTTACATCAGTTCACATTGCTTGGTTATGATGTTGCTAAATTAATGCCAAGAAGCAGCAAGTGTGGATGCGGGTGACAAAGTGGGTTATCTAGAAGAGATATTCCAGCTGGGTCACATACCAATCATCTTTTGATCACTGCCTTTTCCAATAAAGTAGTAACTACAATAATTATAATGCAAAGTAACTTAATGCAAAAATTCTTTCCAGATTTGAATTGGGCATTGGTGTATTGATAGCAATTAACTACTTATGACATGCATGAAAAAATGGACCAGACCTTTAACTACCTTCAGCTGTTTTCAAAATATCACCCTTCTAAGTAATTTTGTGTGTCTTCATTATAGTATGTTATAGTTAATATAACACTAACAAGTGTTGTACACTGTCTGGAGTTCCTTTGGGAAGACAGCTGGTATAAAAATAAATAAATAAATAAATAAATAAATAAATAAATAAATAAATAAATAAATACACATATGAAATGTAAGCAATACCAATGACTGAGAGCAAGGTGATTTCATTTTATAAGTACTGAGACTGTCAAAGTTGAAAGAAGTTCTCAGTTGTCTAGAATAAGTTATGAAGTGATATTTCCTATCACGAATAAGGAAGGAGAATCTCTTGCAGTTCTGTTTTTACTTTATCTTTCCAAATTAATATGTAAAGCACGTAGAAAGATGGCTTGTTAGATAAGAGCTTTGCCAACATTCGGCTTTTAGCTTTCTTAAATGGCCTTTCTTCCCAACATATTTGGGGAAGAGACCGAGCCAGTACATTCAAACAAAACTCTCAATAGTTCATAACTTACTATAAATGGAGATGGAAATTCCCAGCTAGCTGCATTCTATCTGTGAAATAGGCATATGCTGCCACCTTGGGGAAGACCCCTTCCCTTGAAGCTAAAGGAGTCCTGAGCATTGTTACATAAATCAGTTTCATGTTTTGCCTGTCATATCCCCACAGGAAGAAAGGTTTCTTAAATCCTTCTACTCATGCAGTCATAAGATCTTCCAGATGTCTCCCGGCATTATTCACGTTATGATCCTCATTGTGGAGAACTGCCATTGTTCTGAGTCAGGGAAGTGGAGCTTATTGTGCAATATTGCAATGCCTGCTTTAACTTAACATCACTTGGCATCACAAGCCAGCAAAATGAATGGCTCCAGTGTCTGTGTTGCCTTCCACATGAGACATGAATACCCAAACACGAGCATAGTTTTGTTGGACCAAGACCCATATATAAAACCACCGTTATGTCATGCACCTGTTCAAATTGCTTGGGGAACAGCCCAGTTTTGCAGGGATTCGGAGAGCACAAACATGCAGACATTATTACTAACTGGTATAATAATCAGCTGCATTTTTTAAAAAATTCACAAACAAACGACCATCATGATGGATGCACTGTTTGGATGGAGGACTTCAATGCTGCATAGACTGCTCTGGATAGGTCTGATATTTGTAGAGTCCCTGGAAGTGGGAATACATACAGGAATGCAGGGGGTGGCTTACTACAACATACACCTCAAGTGCAGAATTTTGTTTTTCTGTCTAGAAACTCATAGTAATCATTGAGATCTCATCTTCTATATAGGAGGAACTCAGGAACAGAGCTGGGAGCCTTCCCTTCCCCTAATAATCCCGACCATCAAACCTGGGCTATGCCAGATTGTTTCTTACTAAAACAAGAACACTACAAAAGGGGAATGGAAATCTCATCAGCTGACCTATTCTAATTCAAAACAAAGCTGATTCATGATGTTAAATACCCAAGCTTAATGGTAGATCAGAAGTGCAAACGGTAGCCCTTCAGACTGGAGACCATAACTATTACAATTCCTCATCATTGGCTATGTCAGCGAGGGCTAATGGGAGGTACAGTCCAAAGCCACACATTCTGCATCCTTATGATAGAAAAAGGGCAGAGCAGAAAGCAAGAGGGCAAAAAGAGCACCAATTCAGCCTGGGGGGCTCCCTCTTATGAACAATATAGCAATTATACTATTTGGGTTAAATTTTCAAACAGGGTTCTGCCAGAGCAAACTGAATATTGCAATCCCACTGCTATCTAGGCGGAAGTGAAGAGCCAAGGCAGATTACTGGGTATGCTTAACGGCTACAAACGCAGAGCACTCAGTAACTTATTAACTTGTGCCAAGTGTCTGTGCCAGTCTCAAGGTGGTACTTCAGCAATATCCACTTCTGAGTTAGAACTCATTGCAGAGAAAGCTTGAAAAGACAAATGGTGGAAGACTGGTAAGGTAAGCAAACTTTGATATGTCGTCTTGGGTTCTAAAGACATTTCAATACAATTTTTAATCATGATAGACATACTTAATGATACATGTAAACTGTAATACTTGATACCCAAAGACTGCAATCAACAACAGCTATGAGTTACAGAGAACTGGTGGTATCTTTTTCTTTCAAAATATATGGTCCTTTGAACTACAGTGGTACCTTGGATAAAGGAATTAATTTGTTCCGTATGAAATTCTGTTAAGCAAATTTTCCTTTATACAAATTTCCCATAGGAATGCATTGAAAACGGAGTAATCCCTAATCGCGACCATTTTTTATGTTGTATGGATTCGTCCCATAGGCGAGTCTGTTAAGCAAATTTCCCCTATCTCCAGAATTTTTTATGTTGTACAGATTTTATGTTATACAAACCATTTGTTATACGAGGATTGACTATATTAGGATGAATAAGGAGGTCATTAAAGCTCTTTGACTGACTTATTTCCAGCAAAACATCAGCCCCCTTATCACTCCACTAATATCCTGGTTTTATAACAGCAGGGGTTTTGAATGCAGGTTGTTAAAGAAAAACAGCAGGTAAGAGCTACTACCATCACACCATGACTGCAGAGCTTTAAAAATGTATCTTTTGGATGTATCTTTTATACATCCAAGAATTTTCCAGGCAGCCCATGGAATTATGCTGCAAATAGCAGTCCCAAGCTTAAACGTATCCACCTGTAATTATAAGCGGATGTTTTAATCCCCCACACTCTACGTTTATCAGAATCTACTGTGGGTTTAAATAAAATGGCTGAAATAGCAGTGCTGACAGATCTTAACAAGATGTTCATTTAACAATGAAGTATCTGCTCAAGTCTTCAGTCAAATAGTTTTGCCCAAGTGTTAGCCAACCAATGCATCAGCAAATGTGATTATTTTCAGTTTATGATCCTGGTTCATTTCAAGAGAAAATAATTGAAACTAGAATTATCTTTTTGGATGTAACAGGAAAATTCTATTCTTTTTGGTCTTCCAATTCATGCTGCAGAAGGAGAGGTACAAGGTAGGGCTGATCTTTTCTTAAAATAGCTTTTTTACAAAGTGCATACATTCAGAATAGAAAGAACTTGGAAACAAAGGCACCACAAAATATGGAATAAGTTAAGAGAACTATCTATCCAGAGTGAGGTTTCTGAGTGCTTAAAATCATTCATCTTTGAAATCTGTATTGCAAGTGGGTGGAATATAACTCATAATACAGAACTGCTGGTACATTAAAGGCTAAAACAGTGGTTCTCCCTTTTTGGTTCTCCATATATTTTGGAGTTCAAATCACAGAAGACCTGATTGGGTTAGCCAATATTAACGAACTCTGGACATTGAAGTCCAAAACATCTGTAGAGGCAAAAAATGAGAATCCCTTTTAACGGTGGCAATAGCACTAACACAGTTGAAGGCATTCAGATCCAGAGATAAAGCGCTCAGAAGCCTGGTTCCGGATAGCAAAGATAGACCTAAATATGCAGCAGCTGCAAAGTTTATATGCATTTGACATTTCCTTTACAAGTGCTTCATAGTGTTTTACACAGCTATGCCTAGTCCATGTTGTTACTGAAGCACAGCCTAGTCTTCATCACATAATTAATTGTATGTCTTTCCCCCCCAAGGAACTGTAAGAATAAAGCACAATGTCCAATAAGAACATGATGGCCATAAACCTTCTCTTGCTTGGACGGACACAGAGTGGCAAGAGCTCTGCAGGAAATATCCTTTTAGGCAGTGAGGATTTTCCCAGCCATCTTTCCCCACGCTCAGTGACTACAACCTGTCATTTAGGCCGCAGCTGTCACATTTCAGGCTTTGCACGTCAGCAGGGCTCCGAGCTGACTATCCAGGTCTCTGTGCTGGACACTCCTGGGTATCCTCACAGTAGCCTGAGCAAAGAGCAAGTGCAGCAAGACGTGAAGAGTGCTTTAATGCAGCACTTTGGAGAGAAAGGTCTGCATTTGGCACTTTTGGTCCTGAGAGCTGATGTCCCACTATGCAGTGAGGAAGAGGAGCCTGCTGTTGAATTAGTCCAGGTAAGCAGCTTAGATCTAGCAATTAGCCATATTTATGTCTGTTTACTTGCTCCTTTTCTCCAACCAGCTCAAGACTCATACAATGTTCCAGACTATATCCTTTGCCTTTAAAACAGGCATGTCCAAAGTCAGGCCTAGGGGCCAAATGTGGCCCGTTTTCAAATTTTGAGTGGCCCGCAGCCTCTCCTCCCCCCCCCCCCACTGGCTCAGCCTGTTATGCATCCCCACCAGCTGGCCCCTCCCCATACCGGATGGAGACATCAGCTTGCAGTTTTACAGTTTGCCTGCCCTCCCTGCCTCTGTCCATCCCCCTCCCCAGCCACCTGCCCAACCTACCTGACCCCAGCTCCATTGCTGCAGTGTCCTCCCCACCTCCTTGCATGTTCTAGAAAAGTCTGCCCCAGGGCCAAATGTCGCTGAATGGTCGGCCCCCACACATTTTCACCTCACCAAGTCTGGCCCTCCTTGCAAAAAGTTTGGACACCCCTACTTCAAAAGGTCTAATAGGCCACACTTAGCATCTTCGCTTGAAAAATTATGCAGTAGATGATGCGAAAGACCATTAACTGAGATCTGGGTTATGTATTGTCAATTGCTGTATTTATTTATTTATTTATATTATTTTTGATAACTAGAGGTTTTTAGGCTCCCTCCAATCTTTCTAAACCACCACCCCCCCCAGCAAAGGAAAAAAAACCCCATCCTATCTTACTTCTTGAAATTCAACCCAGTTAAATTCCACAGATGGGCTTTAGCTGAAGTACCATCTCCTTTTCAGCCACCTTCATAGTAAATCTTTATATCCAACAAGAGCCAAACAGCACAGCTTGGCTCTGCTGGGACCTCTTCTGCTTGCCAAAGTTAGGAACCACTGAAGTGTTAATGTAAAATTGCCCATCCCTGTTTTAGCCAGCTGTTTTTAGCAGCAATGTTGAGAACTATATGGGCGCTTTACTGCTGCTGGATTTTATGGATGTTTTACTATGTTGTTTTATTCTATTGTAAATTGTGCTGTATTGAACAGCTCTGTAAGCTGCCCAGAGTTCCCTTGGGAAGATAGGCGGGGTATAAATCTAATAATAAATAAATAAATAAATAAATAAATAAATAAATAAATAAATAAAT
>JAHTLZ010000330.1:19511056-19529240 GCA_023846285.1 Phrynocephalus versicolor | reverse complement strand
TCATTCATTCATTCATTCATTCATTCATTCATTCATTCATTCATTCATTCATTCATATTTGTACTAATTAACCAACTGATTTTCCCTCAGGAACTCTGGGGAACAACAACTCTGGGGAATTTTGTGTACAACAAATTGTGAAAAGACAACTTGCCCAAAAGAGAACAACCCACCAACAAAACAAATAATAATAAAAAAATAAAACACAACAACACCCATACGGACAAACACAAAGCTGGGACAAACAATACAAACCATGTTAATATGACTTAATGTAAACGGAACATTATGGTCATTGTTACAATTTCAAATGTATTATCATAATTTCCCTCAAAGTACCCATATTATCATGAAATGGACAAAAATATCAAGGGCAGTTTGCCCCTCATATTTTAGCTTCTTGCATGAAAATGCCAAGACTTAATTCAATGGCTGAATGGCAGTCCTTTTCAGTGATACGTTATGCTAAAACTTTCTCTCAAGCCCTTTTTCATATCATGCGGTCATCATGAGTAATGACAGAACCCAAAGCAAATCAAGAAAAGAACATGGAATTAAGTACAAGATTTCCCAGGGACTGGATCATGGTTTATTATTGAAGCAGATCAAGTTATTACTAGCCGTGATTTTAATAAGCATTTTATAGGAAGCGCTGTGCCCCAGCCAAACTCTTCAGGTAAAATGAGCTATAATATAAATAAAATTAAGTTATAACTGCCAATTAAAATAGCACTATATTCATTAATAGATGAAAGGAGCTGGTGACCAAATTCACAGTTTAGAAAATACAAATTGCTCCTGGAGCTTGAGCTTTGCTTTCAATACCAGAGTTACTCTTCCAGGGTTATCTCTCTTTCTAATATAGAAGGGTGGGCAAAGAGTAGCCCCACACATGATGTTGGATTGCAAGTCCCCACATACACCAACACTGGCCATACTATTCAGGACTACTGGGAATTGAATCCCCACAATATCTGAAGAGATACATTCTGTCCATCCCTGCAGTACGGAAACATCTAAGATCCTACGGAAATATTCAGAAGAGAGGGATAAAACAAAACAAAAAAATCAAGAATCCATCCGACAGCTCCAGGGCTGATTTTGTTAGAGATGTCTATTTTCTAATGTATTCCTTGAATTTTATGAATACTCTGAGACATTTTGAAGACTTCTGTCGATCAGCTGGATGTTTGTGTGTGTGTGTTGTGTCGTTACAGTCGTGACCGACTCTTCGTGACCCCATGTCCATGGAGTTTTCTTGGCAAACCTACTAAATAAATGAACAAGGCACAGACATAATATTTAAATGCCTTGATTCAATAAAACTGCATTTACACTCAATTTCCTCAAACCTTTCCTGTTTTCCTGTTAGCTCTGTTGAATGTTTCCCTACATTTATTAATTCATTGTATTGTTATACACTACAGCTTCACGAGAACTAAACAAAAAAAAATATAACTTGGTTATGATGCCAGAATAAGCTTATTTCACTGTTAAGTGTATTCTCAGAGACAAATGTTACTGCCTTTATTTCACAGCTACCAGATTTGTGAGCAGTTATTTCCCTTTGGTGCATTAGGGAGCACTGTCTTATCCTGCAGCTAAAGATATATAGTCTCAGAAGACCAAACTTATTTAAAATGGGTTATAAATCCTTCATTTGGAACTATTTAAACTCCACAGTTATCTCTAGTTTCCTATCAAAAAGAAAGTAAAGTTCACCAAGCCTTCTCTCTCACAGAACTGGTTAAATCTGCAGTGTAATACCTTTATCATATGGGTGACACAGTTTTCTAAGTGGGAGTGGGGTGAGGTATGGGAATCATTTATATAAAATATGGGGGTTATTTTAAAAACTTCCTATCTTTCCTTGGCTGGATGCTGCTTATAAATCGTAACCATCACATCTGATTTTTTTTAAAAAAATTAAGCTAGTCATACTAAAACCACAATGAAGACATAATTAATTATAACAGGACCACAACCATCCTAGCAGATACTTATCAACTAACAACTTTAACAGAACGCTTTTTAAAGTTTTTTGAAAGTGTGGTGATAGCAATTGAAAGTTTCTAGAATTTCCTTTACCAATGGGCAAAGCTGTTAAAAAGTTAGACGTGATAATTCGTTCAGTAGTAGCGGAAAGTAACAAATTTGCAATTAATGAAACAGAAAATCTGTATACCTCTCGTAAATATACACAGTATGGTTCTCAGGGATTACCTGGGTGATTTAAATTCCCACTAGGTTTGCAACAAAGTAGATGAACATATAGAGGTGATTACAGTCTCAACATGTAGCTATGGATTACTGTCAGGTATTTATGAAATGACAAGAAATGCTCACTTACTTGGCCCAATTTAGTAACGTTAAAAGAATGAAGACTGGTTGAAATCCTACCTGTATTCATATAAAATTCATGTACTGGAACTTGCTATGATTAATTGATAAGGAGCTAAGTGCATCTCTGCTGTGCACCCAGTTACATGTCCAACCATGTAACTTAAATGTATCCAGCGCCTTGTCAAGTATCTGCACATAGCTGGTGGTAAGTTACACATACCTTGCACAAAAGCTATCTGGATTCCAGTCATTATCCCTAGCTGCTTCAATAAAAAGGCTGCAGAACAGCAGTTCAACTACACTTAACTTCAGAAAAGGAAATCTTAACTGCTTGATCAGAAATGATGAAGACCTAAACAACTGCATTCACACAAGCTCAAAATATAATTCTGAGATATTTAAAAACAAAATGGACATTGTATAGTTTTTCAAGGAAATAAAGTATTGTGTGGTTTACATTCAGACATACTTGGCACTGGGGTAAAATAGTCTTGCTTGCTCAAGAGATTTTTATTTTTAAAGAGGTGGTGTTATTTTGCATAATTCTCATTCTTTTAACTTAATTTTGCTCAAATGTGGAAGTGTATATTTTGCAATTACATATAAGCATTTAGTGGGGCTGTTAACTAACCAAGTAATCCTTATTAGACCGTGGCAATTCATTTGATCTCAATATTTCCTTTTTGGGGGGAAGAGGGGGAGGAATGTTTTAATCTACATATTCAGCACACAGGCAATTGCGCAGTAAATCACATCTTCATGTTCAGAAGCAGTTCAAAAGTTAGAGGAGGCACTGTAATTAAATATCGCACAGGCAACTCGATTATCTATTTAAAATATTACTAGTCGACCTTTTTCTCAAGAGAATCCTAGGCAGCTTACAATATTAAAACAAACAATATAAAAACTGGAATGGAGGCAAAACGTCTTAGACAGCCAGTTGCTGAAAAAAGCCTGCATGGTCTCTACTTGCAGAAGGACAGAAGAAAGGTCACCGGCTTGACCTTCAGTGGGATGGACTTCCACAACATGGGAGCATCCAGAGAGAAAGGCTTTCTCTCATATATGTAAGGGTGGTTGGGATGGAGAGAATGGACTCCACTGATGATTTAAAAACCCAGGTAGGCTCATAAATTTAGACATATCAGAGTTGGGGGACGGCGACACATTTTTGCTTGCTTGCGAGATTTTCATTTGTCAATTGACAAAGACTCTAGGAAGATACAATATAAGAAAATATGCCTTTTGGACTGATTCATCAAAGCAGTACCAGCTTCACCTAAAAATCATCGTTTCTTATTAACTATGGTGCTTTGTGGTAAAGTCTAATTTACTAAATTTAAGTAGAGGAGAGAACACGCATGCACAATGGCCCAATCTACACCAAGCTCCTTCATAAAACATATGATGCATATTCTGAATTTTCCTGTTCATCTTATTTCTGTTCTTATAACCCCCGTTTCTTTAGACTATGGACAGAATGAAGTTTTTGCTCAGGATTTCACACTATCCTGAGCAATAAAAAATTTAATGTTTCCAAAACTAGAACTTCTCTTGCTGTGAGTGGCTTCAGCTTGCAGTATCAATTCAGCTTCAGTTCTTTCTGGCTTCACTTTTCATTGGCGGGGGGAGGAATGGATGAAGGGAAGAAATAGAGATCTGACCGCTAGTGACAGTACTACACATTTTGTAGTGTACAGTTACAAGGTTCTGCAGCTGTGGACAATGTGTATATTTTCTTTTTTGTTGTTGTTTCTCTTACTATTCTGAGGGGATTTCATCAGGGCTATTTTGTATAAAGGAAAATTTGCTTAACAGATTTTCATTTGGAACTAATTAATTCCTTTATACAAGGTAACACAGTATTATACTGACGCTTTGCAACCGCAGAATATTGTAGGTGCACAGGAGAAAACATTGTTTAAAAACAGCGTAGATTTGAGAAAGAAAATGACAGCTACCCTTCCTTGACATAGTTCCTCCCAAATTAGAAACAATCATTTACACACCAGCCCGTAAGGTTTCCTATGCAACATATACATCCCTGATTTAGCCTATGTATTCTTTCATATTGTGTTTATGGTTGTGGCCACAAAAAGGTTCCAAATGGCCATATTTCCAACTGCTTCCTCGAAGGAAGATGCCAGATTACTTCCTGGGCATGATAGTTCCTGGGGAGGCAATTGCTAAATTGCCTAAAGGGCAGCAAAACTATCACACACAAGAAACATTTTTGAGAATTTCTGTAGTGGATCTCCAAAAAGACACACAAATGGCATATTCCTAGTTTGCAAATGTATGAAGCTCTGCATCATGAAAGGGAGAAAAAGGTGAATCATCCATGTCTCTATACTGTACTCTTGGAAAACAAAATATTAAATTTGGAATCTATCCCCCCAGCTTCCCTAATAAATTCAATTACTGTGTCTTCACGAAGTACTACTTGACGACATGGTGATACATTTATCATTGATTTATTTGGTGTTTATTTCTAAAAAAGCCAAGATTAGGAGTTCCAGCTGTGCTTGAGATTTAATAATCAGTGCAGCACAAGGCACTGGCTATTCTTCCAGGCAAGGTTTCCTCTATGTCACATGTGCCTCTGCCACCTCTGTGCACAGTTTTCCCTCCCCTGCACACCTGCTGTGACCATTTTTGTTCTGACTGCACAGCATTTACTAGCTTGTATTCCACGAGGAACAATTCTGTGTATCAATATATCCAAGAGTTACATAGATCATACAGTAGATCCAACCCATGTCATTGTACACACGTGCATACTATTTATTTATTTATTTATTTATTTATTTATTTATTTATTTATTTATTTATTTATTTATTTATTTATTTATTTATTTTAGAGTATTTTACCCCACCTTTCTCCTTGGAAAAGGACACAAGGCGGCTTACAGTAATGAGGGACATTATACAGTCCAGTACAATCAAGACATGTTCAAGTATTTGAGAACAAGGAATTTGGGGACATCTTACAGCATTAATAGACAACATTACATTAAAGCAACATGATTATAAGTAATCATGAACACAAAGTCTATAAAAGACCCCATAACAGGTAGACCATCATTCAGTGAAAGCTTGCCTGAAGGGAAAGGTCTTTGCCTCTTTCTGGAAGGCCGACAGAGATGAGGCAGTCCTGGCCTCTAGTGGGAGGGAGTTCCCGAGTCTGGGCACAGCAGTCAAGAAGGCCCTTTCAAGGGTTCCCACAAGATGTACCTTTGAGGGTGGTGGGATGGAGAGAAGGGCCTCTCCTGATCACCTTAACACCTGAGTTGGTTCATACTGAGTGATTTGATCTTTGAGGTAGCTAGGACCCAGGTCATACAGTACTTTGTTGGTCAAGGTCAGCACCTTGAATTGTACTCGATAGCTGATTGGCAGCCATTGGAGCTGTTTTAATAGGGGTGTGATGTGATCTCTGTACCCCGCCCGAGTCAGGAGTCTGGCTGCTGCATTTTGGGGCCATTGAAGGCATTAATGTGATTACTTGTTTATTTAATATGTTATCTTTTCCCCAAAACTGGGATCAAAAGTGGTTGACACTACAACTTAAAATGCTTCAGAATGAAATAAACAAGAAAGTTCAATAATATTGATACATATTTTCACTCTTCTATATCCTTTAAGAATATCCTACCCTCCAGACAATAAAATATCATTAATTATAACACAGCTACAGTGGTACCTAGTAAGACGAATTTGATTCATTTTATGGGTTAATTCGTCTTATGAAAAGTTCGTCTTAACAAGGCACTGTTTCCCATAGGAATGCACTGAAAAACAATTAATTCATCCTGGAGAGAATGAATTACTGTATATACTCGATTATAAGCCTAGTTTTTCAACCCTAATTTTGGACTGAAAAAAGGGGCCCTTGGTTTATAGTCAGGTCAATATTTTAGCTACTGAGGCAAGTCATCTGTGGCTAAAAGTCATTTTAAACATTGAATGCCGCTTCTCATGACCCCCCTCTGCATCAGAGGGGAGCGGCACACGATGTTTAAAATGACTTTTAGTAACTGAGCCAAGCACTTGCATCAGTGGCTAAAAGTTATTTTAAATATCACACACCACTCCCAGTCAATACATTTCCCCACTTTCTGAGGGTTAAATTAGGGGCCTCGACTTATACTCGGGTCGACTTATACTCGAGTATATATGGTAATAGGTTTTCAATGCATTCCTATGGGAAGGCTGTCTCCACCCCACCCCAATCAACGGCAGCTGAAGGCTGCTTTCTGCAGCCCCACCAGACAGCTGACTTTGGCATGTCAGACCCTGTGATCCTTACCTAGCTTGGACTGTTCTCTTGCAAACAGCCCAGGCTGGACAAGGATCAATGTACCTCATAAGACCAATGTGCGAGTTTTACGTCTTAAGGGGCATTCGTCTACGAGGTATTGTGCGTGTGTGTTGTATCGTTACAGTCGTGACCGACTCTTTGTGACTCCATGTCCATTGAGTTTTCTTGGCAGGAATACTGGAGTGGTTTGCCAGTTCCTACTCTGGGCGCCTACAGCACCTGGTATTCCCTGGCGATCTCCCAGTATTACTGTATATTACTTTTATTTCTTCTTCTAGTATGTATAGCAATTGATACATATTTTTATTTCCAAATAACAGATTTATTGAAGAAATATTCACAATTTTTGCTGAATCAACTCAAATAAAAAGGGAAGTTTCTAGGAAAAAATCACCCTTCAATAGTCTGTTTATTAACCTAACTAAAAAGTAAGTCATGTTTGCTTAGTTTTAACTTTTAGTGACAGTTTTTTTTGAACTACTGGAGAAAAATTAAATATGAGAAGAGTGTTCAGGTCAATATCCGAGTAATATGCTTACCAGTAAAGCCTTCAAACGTGATTCTGTCTCCAGGAACAGCCCCACTCGGAGGGATTAGAATTTCCACCTTTTCCAGTGTGCTAGCACACATAAGCATGGCCTGAGATACCACTCCTCTCATTTTCACTGGCTTCAGGTTACAAAGAAACACTGCCACCCGATTCTGCATCTAGATATGAGCACACAAGTTTAAGCCAAGTAGAATTTAGTTAAGCTTCTCTGAGTTTCTTCTACAATGCACAAGAAAGACAATGCACATGAAAGCCCACTTACCATTTGCTGCAGACAAGCAGACTAAGGACATGGATTTCTGGACCCATGTCCTATGGTCTGATGAGACCAAGATAAACTTATTTGGTTCAGATGGTGTCAGGCGTGTGTGGCGGCAACCAGGTGAGGAGTACAAAGACAAATGTGTTGTGTTTACATTCAAGTATGGTTGTGGGAGTGTCATGGTCTGGGGCTGCATGAGAGCTGCCGGCACTGGGGAGCTACAATTCATTGAGGGAACCATATATGCCAACATGTACTGTGACACACTGAAGTAGAACATGATCCCGTCCCTTTGGAGACTGGGCCTCAGGGCAGTATTCCAACATGATAATGACCACCAACACAACTCCAAAACAACCACTGCCTTGCTAAAGAAGCTAAGGGTCAAGGTGATGGACTGACCAAGCATGTCTCCAGACCTAAACCCTATTGTGTATCTGTGGGGCATCCTGAAATGGAAGGTGGAGGTGTGCAAAGTCTTTAACATCCACCAGCGCTGTGATGTCATCATGGAGGAATGGAAGATAACTCCAGTGGCAACCTGTGAAGCTCTGGTGAACTCTATGCCCATAAGGGTTAAGGTAGTGCTGAAAAATAATGGTAGCGACAAAAAATATTGACACTTTGTGCCCAATTTGGATGTTGTCACTTAGGGGTATACTCATTTTTGTTACCAGCAATTTAGACATTAATGGCATTAATCCATTATTTTGAGGGGGTGCACTCACTTCTGTGATATACTGTATAATATATACCAAATATATTACCAAATATACACCAAAATATGTAGCATATTTAGGTGAAAACCTTTCATACTATAATGATCTGTTATTAAATCTATTGCAATATATTATAGCATGAGTTTCCTTTGTTTTGTTTAAAAAATCCATTTTATAATAATCTGTTCGCCTTAACATAACCCATGTCTCTTAATTGTGCTGCAAAATCTACTGTAGATTCCCTGTGGAAACTTGCTATAAAGTAAAGAAGGGATATTTCCTCTTCTAGAAAGAAGAAAACACATAATGCTAAGCAAAAATGTCTCCTACCCCCTTCTCCAAATATGATTTTGGATAGGATTTGCTTTAATACTTGGGATCTAACTTATTGCAGTATTTTCAGCCAGGAAAGAATTTTTCCTCAACATGATTCCAGATAGTGTGGGTGTTCTGCAAGCTGCCTGGACTGTAAAAGTTCCACTATATTGTATCTAACAAAAAACAACAACCAAAAACACCACAACATACCAGATTCTTAAACCATACTGGGATAAATTTTAGGCCAACAGCAAAAGGCCTATCGTATATTTATGCAATTGCTAGAATAATAAAACTGCCAAAATACAGAGACAGAGAGCTAGCATTATAAAACCTTTTTCTCTCTCTTAGGAGAGAAAGGAACTAACAGCAGGATGTCACGTAGACTCCATACTGGAGCATCCTGAATACAAGCAAATAGATCTAAATAGCTGTGCGTGTCTGGAATGGTTTGGTGCTTGTGTTCACCAAGAAACAATCCCTTCTCATAAGTGTAGAAATTAGTAAAAGGGGAGGGGTAGAGAGTATCATTTTTTAAAAAGGGGGGCCCTGGAAATTCCACAAGGCAGAACAAGCCTTTCTAGATGTCTAAAATACCCAGTGTGGTACAGTGGATAGAGTGACAGATGCAGGACTCAGGAAGTCTTAGTTTGTATTCCTGCTCAGCTCTAGATACACAGTTGAGAAGCAGTCTCCATGATTCAAATGGGCTTACTCTAGTTGTGACTTACTTTAGTGTACCGTATCACAACTAGAGTAGGTTCATTTCAATCAAGGGAACTTAGAGAGGAGTTGAGTCTCCTAATCCCCTACTGACTCAATGGGCTTACTCTAGCAACAATTTACTAGACTAAATAACTGGACTTCATCCTATCTCTTACAACACTGGACTGATAAAAGGCATGAAAAAGGCAAAGTAATGAGCTTTTTACATACAGAAAAACAATTAATTTGTTTTCTTTAATTTTTCAAATAATATCAAGCTTCTGGCAAAAAGCCTGATTTCTTTGACGTTTCCATTTGTTCCCTAAGAAATGAAACAGGAATCTTGATATAATTTGTCGTGCATGCAGCATACATTGCAAATGGCAGAAAGAAATATTAACTATAATAAAATCAAATAAAAACAGTCAAATGGCATATGTAACAAATTCCATCGGTACCTCTTCCAAAGGAACGTGCTTTACTAGACCACTGACAACAGTTCTAGGATTTGCTTCTCCAACATCAACTTCTTCCACATACAAAGTATCAGCATCTGGGTGTTTCTTGGCTGTTATGATACAACCAATACGAAGATCAAGACGGGAAACATCTACAGGCTTCGAGTCATCATGGGCAGCTGTTTGCTGCTTTTTCTCCTTTTGTCCTGCTGAAAAAATATTATAATTCATTTGATTACACTTTACACATATAGCATGAAATGTAAATAAAGCACGTTCATAATTTTTTTTCTTTCCTGTGTATAAGAACTCTCTGCATTTTAACATCTTCCATTATTTTAAAATAGACATTCAACATTGTTGAATCAGTAGCTTCCTCAGCTTCAGGTAAATAGACAGAATCACAGCATTCTATTGTGTAACAACAATGAGAGTCATGAAGGAAATGTGGAATATCCAAAAGTAAGACTACAGTTTCTGTATAAAAGAGGATTGTAAAAACTCCTGTATGTGTGCAGTGTGGACACAACCACTGAGCTCTGTAACTGGTGGTATTATTAAAGTGGCAATGTGAAAAAATATGTAGAGTCTTAGTTTAAAAATCATTTTAACTGGGCTTCTGTTGTGTCATAATACTGGTGCTGAGTCATTTAGGTTCATTCTGTAAGCTGACATGCCTCTTTATACATCTTGTGGCACAATGGTTAAATTCCTGTACTGCAGCTAAAACTGTGTTCATGACCTGGGGTTCAATCCCCAGTAGCAGGCTCATGGTTGATTCAGCCTTCCATCCTTCTGAGGTAAAATGAGTACTCAGCTTGCTGGGGGAGGGGGTGCACTATGTAGCCTGCATACTGCAATTAAACTGTAAACTGCCCAGAGACTACTTGAAGTGGTATGGGGTGGTATATAAGCAGAACACTTTGCTTTTGCTTTGACTTGCATTATGTCATCCACCAAGAATAAAATGTTCGGAGAAATAACAGCCCTGCCTCCCAATCCCCTGGATGTTGCATATTTCATTACTTCTGTGTGTGATCTGAAGACACGGATCTCACCTACATGTGAGGACAACCTTCTCCTATTCAGAGAGAGGTGAACATGACAATGGAAGGGGACAGGGCTAGGTTTTCCCCTATCATCATCTCCTCCCTAACAGGTTTGTAGAATTCCTCAACAAGGCTTTTGATTTGCTCACATGAAACCCACATGACTTTCAACAACCAAAAATGGGATTCATAACAGTTTTTCTCTCCGTGATGATGCAAGAAAATTTCATTAACATTTAACACACTTCTACTAGCAAAATCTAATAAATGTGTATAATAACTATCAAAAATATAGATTTAAGCAGAAACAACATCTAACAACTCTGGAGAAGTTCAACAAAAATCTGGATGTCACTTGAATTGGTTTTTTTCTATATACCCCAGGAAAACCAGGCCAGTGCTTGCTAATCATTTTTTAAATAAAATCAAAGTTTTCACTCAGTGTTAACAGAATTGTACATTTCCATGTAACTTTAGCAGAATTACCTTTCTTTTCTGTTTTCTCTTTCTTCTTTTCTTCACTTGCTCCTTTAGGTTGATCCTTAGGACCAGATGGCATTCTTGGAGCTGGTGCTGGCTGAGAGAAGTCTTCTGAAATGGCTGCTGTAGACGGTATTTCGCTGGGTGGCACGGATATTTGTTTCACTGAATTTAAAAACAGATTCATTTTAATGTATGTAGCTTGTGAAATGCAAGTTGATATAAAAACCAACTTACAGGGAATGTTGAGTGAAAAGGGGTGGGGATGGCCTACCAATATGTGCTCATGTGGAGATACTGATATACATTCAACACAGATAGTACTTGCTAGGATTTATGACCCTTCCTTCAATAAGCCTCTAATATTTCAAGCCTGCTTAAAAGGTGCAGCCAACCCTCTGGAGCAGATTTAGAGTTGTTTAGGTCATGTGTGGGCCTGTAAAAGGGAGTTGGGGTTTTAAAATGTCCATCTTTGCAATGACACATATGAGATATTGACCATAAAATCTGAGCTTGTTGGTTTTGTTGATGGGCATCATGATAATTAATAGGCAATTAGGAAACAGACAGCAACAAAAAATAATTGTTATCATAGCCTAACCATGACCTTGATTCATTCCAAGCAAGCCAAAGTTAATGAATTGAGACTTGCTTCCAAGTATTTGTTTGGATTTGAAATTTGGCTAGAATTTTTTAATCAGTGCAATTAAAATGAATTAGCAATACAGCTGAATCACAATCATATGTACTGAAAAAAGCAGGACCCCAATGAACTAAAGTTATTAGTCTGGGAAGTTTTCCGTTGTTTATGCCAAACACAAAAGCTGCACAGACTTTATGACATTGTTACTTTAATACTCTCAGAAGCACTTGACCTGATCCAGAGTTCAACAATCTCCTATGTCTATACCAACCAGTTCTAAGCAGTTTTTCTCTATTTAATTTTAGTAAATTTATATACTACCTTTCTTTCATCATTAAAATGCAGACAGTATACATCAAGTTTCAACATGGTTTCCTATACAGACACTGATCACTATGATTTAGAGCAGTGGTTCTCAACGTGTGGGTCCCCAGATGTTCCTGGACTGCAACTCCCAGAAGTCCTCAGTCCTAGCTGAGCTGGCTAGGATTTCTGGGCGTTGTAGTCCAGGAACATCTGGGGACCCACAGGTTGAGAACCACTGATTTAGAGGATTTAAACTATGTGGAAAGGCCCATGTGAATAGAAAAGTCTTCCCACTTCAGAAATCCGCCCTTCAATATGAGGGCTCTGCTAACAGTGATGCAAGTTAGGAGAAACAAGACCCAGGTTGGTAGAGAGAGGGTGGAAACACTAAGCTGAAGACCTAAACAGAAGAGATAAAATCAGATAAAAAGGTGACAATCACCTTTGAAGATGAATTCTGTCATGCAGAACCTGTGGTTATAAAAAGTGAATTGAAAGCTGTTGTGAAAGCACGTGAATAAATAAATTAGCAGGGGCAGATGGGATACTGATTGATCTATCTGAATCCACAGAGGCTGCATCGGTCAAAATCCTAGCAAGAATACAAAATAGATTGGCAATGTTCAATATAAACTTGCATCCCAAGGAGATGCCAAGGAGTATAGTAATTATAGGACTATCACTCTAATTACCCACACAAGCAAAGTGAGGTTCAAGGTGTTGCAACAAAAGCATTTAACTTGCATGGAGTGAGAAAAGCCTGACATTCAAATGGATTTTGAAAAGGAAGAGGCACTCAAGATCATACTGAAAATATCTGCTAACTACTAGATTGCACCAAATAATTTCAGAAGATCAGTCTATGCTTTACAGGCTATAGCAAAGCATCTGACTGTGTAGATCAGGCCTGCCCAACAGGTAGACCGCAGGCTACTGGTAGCCCGCAAAGGGTTCAAAAGTAGCCCACCGGCCATCAGTAAAAAGAGTCAGGGGATAAATTCTCCACCCCTCCTTCCCCCCCATCCCAAGGACCAGCACTGCCCAGCATAATTCTTGGGTCTGCCAGCCCACTGTCTCAGCCGAGCGGGGCAGTTCAAGGGCCATGGCGCATTGAAATCTGTTCCCTCCAGAACGGATTAATTAGTTTTCAATGCAGTCCTGTGGGAAACCACTGCTCTACTTAATTTCTTTTTAACTTATGAGCATGTGCTTGGAACGGATAAAATTCATAAGTAGAGGTTTTAGTGTAATAGCCCTCAGGCACTTTGGGCCGGAAAAAATAGACCTTGGCCTGTTCGAAGTTGAACAGCCCTGGTGTAGATCATGAGAAATTATGGGCTGTCCTGAAAGAAATGGGTGTGCCTCAAAACTTGATTGTCTTGACCCATATCCTGTATTGTGGACAAGAAGCTAACATTAAGAAAGAATATGGAGAGACAAAATAGTTTCCTATAGACAAAGGTGTCAGAAAAGGGCACATTTTATCTCCTTAAATATATGAAGAACCTATAGTACAGAAAGCCAAATTAGATGAGTAAAAACTGGTGGAAGAAATGTGCATACATTAAGATATCCAAATGACACCATCTTAGTGGCAGAAAGCAACAAAAACTTTAAGTGACTTTTAATGGAAAAGAAGCAGGAGAGCAGTTGAACATGACAAAGACCAAAATCATGACCACAGAACTTTACAACTAATATTGACAATGAAGAAAAATTCCTAAAAATCCTTAGCAGGATTTTGTATATCCTGTTAAATCCAAATGGGGATTTTAGCCAAGAAATCAGAAGAAGACTGAGACTCAAATGGTAACAATGGAGAAAGTAGAAAAGATCATGTATCACTAGAGACCAAGATTATCCATTTCCTGTATTTATAATCACTATGTATGGGTGTGAAAGCTGAATAGTAAAGAAACCTGAGTGTGTGTGTGTGGGGGGAGGAGATTCCTTTAAACAGTGGAGCTGGATGAGAGCTTTGCAAAACAAGTGGGGCCTAGATAAAAAAAAGCTTCAACCATCTCTGGAAGCAAACATGTTGAAAGTGAGGCTGTTCTACTTGGAATATATCAGAAGGCAAGATTCTCTAGGAAAGACAATAATGCTGGGAAAGATTCAAGGCTGCAGAAACAGATGAGCTCAAATATGAGATGGATTGGCTTCCTATAGGAATCCACATGCTTGAGATTGCAAGAACTGAGTAAGTAGGGACTGAATGTAGGGTGAAACACCAACAGCCGAATAGTTATTTTGAAGCCAAAGAACTAGTATGGGGAATGAATGTAAGAAGTACCATATTTTTCGCTCTACAAGACGCACCTGACCATAACACACACCTAGTTTTTAGAGGAGGAAAACAAGAAAAAATGTTTAGCCTAAGGTTTTGTGGCACGGGAATCCTGGCTGCAAAAGGAGAGGACAGAGGCTCTGTGGAGGAGACCTCCTTGCAAACAAGGTGATTTTTGACTGGGGAATCCAAGCTGCAAAATTGGAGGCTTGCAAACGAGGCGATTGGGACTGGGGAATCCAGGTGACAAAAGGGAAGGCTTGCAAACAAGATGATTGGGACTGGGGAATCCAGGCTACAAAAGGGGAGGCTTACAAACGAGGTGATTGGAACTGTGGAATCCAGGCTGCAAAAGGGGAGGGTAGCAAATGACGTGATTGTGACTAGGGAATCTAGTCTGAAAAAGGAGAGGGCAGAGATTGCAGAAGACCTTTTTGCAAATGAGGAGATTTTTCACTGGAGAATCTTGGCTGCAGAAGGGGAGGGGTGGGGAGAGGCTCCCTGGTGGAAGCCTCTTTGCAAACGAGGTGATTGGAATTACAGAATCCTGGCTGCAGCAGGGGACGGGTGAGGTTCCGTGCAGGTTAACTTCTCTCTAAATGAAAATCTGTGAGATATACAGGGGACTACTGCATTCGCTCTATAAGATGCACAGACATTTCCCCATACTTTTGAGGCATGGGGGGAATTGCGTCTTAAAGAGTAAGAAATAACGGCATTTCTCTAAATATTAGGCATGCTTCCAAACATGGAATGTTTCAAACTAACTGAAGTAAGAAACAGCTTACATGATTCATTCCACTTTACAAACTAGCAACATATGTACAGTAGATTGAACTTGCTTTCTGTAAAGGAAGAGTATATCATTTAAAACTGACACCCTTCTACTTAAACTGTCAGTGTATTTTTTGTGGCTAGTTGTGCAGTACAAGAGAATAAAATGCTCAAAAGTGTAAGATAATAGCAGATGAGTAGCAAGTGCTTCTGAGAAGTACTCATAGTCACCAGTTTTCTCTTTGCTTTCCGTAAACTTGACAGATATAGGCAACTCACCCAAAAGAGCAATTGGCATACTGTATTCAGTTCCAATATTTTTAGTAATAAAAGTTACTCAGGTCTGTAAGGAGCAGTTATGCATACGTGACACAAAATTGCTCCCCAAGCCTAAATTCAGTTACCTCCATTCCGAATTTCTGCCTGGATCAGTTCCTGCTTCAGCACCTCAATTTCCTTCTTCAGTTTAGCATTTTCAACACGAAGTTTCTTCTCTTCTCTCAGAGATGCCTGCAAGACTACAGGGGACAGAAATTTCTCATTAGAAATTACTAATGTTTTGTTAAACTGAGTTTTCAATCCCTTAGGCATTTTGCATATAATCTTTCTAGAAGAATAATGAAGGCGCTTATAGTCAAATTGGCTCATCAAGAATAAAAATTAAGTATACAAAATACCTTGTATAACTTAAGTGCAATAGATGTTCCGTTCAATTCATAAACTCCAGATTTATTCTGATCTGAAAAACTGTAGAAGTATCAACTTTAAAAAACAAAGGGAATAGCCATGACAACAGAGAAGGCTTCAGTAAAGCAATGAAAGGAAAATATGTTATTTCCATCTGGAACAAGGAAGAGGGGATTTGAGTTCCACTGGAAGATCTTCCACAGAATCCTTATATAACCATTTAGCACCTCAGTTTTGTTCAAGATATATATAAAGTATTTCACCACACTATGGTTTTGTTGAAACATAGTTATGTGTGTTCAGCTTTGCTATTTTGCAATTAGTCCCATAGCATAAAGAGAAATGGACTTCTTAATCAGATTCACTCCCCACCCATCCTTTTTTTTCTTGGCACCTGCTCTAAGAAAGAACATTTGTTCTAAGGTTCTTGTGGGAATACAGTTTGGAATTGTATTATGTGCCTGTTAAAATGGAATGCACAGTCAAATTGTTTATTCCTTGAAATATTTTTTTCTAAGTCTACCAGAAAAGCAGGTCTGGAAGAAAGAGGACAGACGTTTTCATTGTAAACTATGGTGAGATGAACTTTAGAGGCACTACCCAAGGGCTATGCATGAACTGTTGAAAGTTTCTCTCTCTCTTACATTCAAGAGCTGAACATTTTTGTCAATTCTGAGCCAAAATGCCTCCTAAGGAATTGGGGCCAGTGAGGATTTAGTTTAGACACACTGGACAATATGCTAAACCTCTTCAGTCTGGAGCAAATACGGTCAAAATTGTGACAAGTGCACTTTTTTGGCCTCTACAGTCCTGACCATGATTTGTTCTGTGTATAAGAATGTAAGCAGATTTAACAAAAGAAACAGTATAATTTTATTCAACCTGTTCTATACCATTACAAAATACAGATTACAGCCTCAACCAGTTTAGGTGGAACTGAATAGCTAGCACAACCAATTCCAGAATAATTTATAGGTGAATGTAACTGATCACAAAATGTGGCAAACATATTATTCGAAGTGCCTGTGGTATAATGGTAGTGGTTAGGGTTTTAGGCTGGAACCTGGAAGATCTTGATGTTAGTGACCATGGAGTGTAATGGGTCACTCAAAATAAAAAAGCAAAACATCTGTGTCATCCTTGAATGAAATCCAAAATCAGTATTGGCTAATATTATTATTGAGCTATTAAAAGTATTAAAAAGATGACAAGTTTCCAGGATTCTTAATCAGGCAGGGTTCTGCAGAGGTTGTGGTACTGGGGAGGCAGAAAACACGCAAGTCTAGTCAGAACAATTTTTGGGTGTAGAGGGGGTTTTGGGCCCCTCAGTGGACAATCTAGGCCAGGAACTAGTTGAGGGAATGGGTCCTGGCTGGATCTGCTGAACTTCTTATTGGCTTTTTACATCATTGACCAACTGGTATTGGGGCATTCTTGTAGCGTCTTAGCTGTTGACCTGCAGGATTTCTTAGGAATATGATGACACTCAAGTTTGACTGTCTATTTCATCTAAATCCAAAGGGGCTGTTCTAGTATTAACCAGTGTGTAGTGTCAATGATGTATCGGAAGAAGGCAAACAAACTGCAGTTTAAACCAGATAAGACAGATGCACCTGGATGGCTGGAAAGCCTGATCTAATGATTTAAACAATGCTGAATGAGGACTACACTGAGCTGAATGATGGCTACACTGAAAGTACAGGTTCACAGATCAGATGCACCCTTGGATTCAACCGTGAACAAATATGCCCATATTTTTGCAAGGCAGCACATTTCCAACGTTTGTGCACTAGCTACACTCACTTCCAGAGATGTTTAATCTGACCATGATATTGCATATATTAGTTACATCATTCCTGTTTTATTGCAGCTACTCTTTGAGGGGCTGCTTCTGAAGAGTGTTTGGAATAGTTAGTCATGCCAAAATATCATAGCTGGACTGTTGACTAGGACAAGATAACAAGAATACATAACGCCACTGTTACAAACCTTACAAGGCAAGCCATCTGTATCCAGGAACACACAAAATTGCTGATTTTGATTGACAAATGTCTATACAATTTAGGTTTGGGCTATTTAAAAGAACACATTCTCCTGAACAAACTGATCAGAGCTCTGATACACACTATATATATAAAGAGGAAATTCACAGTTGTCTGGCTTAATCAAGATTTCATTTTATACACACATACACACACACACACAGATAGATAGATAGATAGATAGATAGATAGATAGATAGATAGATAGATAGATAGATAGATAGATAGATAGATAGATAG
>JAHTLZ010000330.1:19496093-19511046 GCA_023846285.1 Phrynocephalus versicolor | reverse complement strand
TAGATAGATAGATAGATAGATAGATAGATAGATAGATAGATAGATAGCAGTTACAAATAACAACATAGTGATTTATAATGCAAAAACACAATTGAATTAAAATGACTTCCAGAAGCAAATTTGATAAGGATGTGAAATTTCTCAATTACTCTTTATAGGTTCTGGAATTCCTTTCCAAATGAAGTTAGTCTACTTCTTCTTCACTTTGAGTACTGGACATTATTATTTTAATTTATGGGCTTTCTAGCCATTTTAATTCAATTGTGTTTTAGCATTATAAATCACTATGTTTTTATTTGTAACTGTTTTTAACCTAGTTTGGGGGGGTGAGAAGGCAGGCTATAAAGTAAATAAATAATAATAGCCTTAGAAATACAAGATTGCCAAGAAACTAAAATCAAGTTTTAATGATGTTGAAGCATCAAAAACATTCAGCATACTATAGGAAAGATATAGCCTTACATATTTTTAACACTTGGTTCACCACCATAAACTCCTATTTCATTAATCCTGCACTGAAATTTAATTAAAGAGTTAAAGATTCATAACTTACTGGCTTTTTCCTTTAGAAGAGCGACTTGCTGCTTAAGGTATTCAATAACTTGATCTGCTTCTGCACCCTTTTGTTCCAGTCTATTCAAAACTGCGTTGTTGGCTGCCATTTTCAACAAGGATCGGGCTAAAATCCTAAATAAAAAGAAAGAGAATAATGTGAACATGTTATTAATAAAATTATCTAAAGACCTATTCTGAATAAATTGACTGAATGCCAACACATTTGGTGGGGCCATTGTGAGATACAGGAAGCTGGACTAGATGTGCCTTTAGCCTGATCCAGCATGGCTCTTCTTATGTTCTTATTAATATTAATATAATAAATATTCATATGGTGGAAAATCTGCCTCTGACATATATCATTTGAGAAGTAAAATTCTGGAGTGAAAATGACCCTTCCCCCAAATAAACACCTCTATAACAGGCCCCACCACATGCTCCACTCAATGGCTAGTTCTCCTCCCTCACTTTTTTGTCCTTCTTGCTCTTGTCCTCCATATTTCAGGCAGGGCCTGGAGGCAACTCCCTGTCCAGATCCCTTCTCTCTTCACTGTGCTGCCATTGCTGCACCCAGAAGAGGAGAGACAAGAAGAGTAAAAGGCATTGCTGCCATCTTGGGCATCAGCATTCCTGGAGTGCACAGCAGAGAGAGAAAAGTGAGAGTTGTTTCAGAGGGGGAAGGAGTGATACACAAAAGAAAAATTTGAAACAATTGAAAACTCTAAATTGTCTTTAGTTCCAGTTCAGATTAAGATTATCTGTTTGTGGGCCATGAGGATTAAAATAAAACTGCATAGTGTATACCATGTTTAATATAATATAATAATAACTGCAGCTAAAACTAATTGTAGCAGCACCCCCCACCCAAGAAAACATTTCATGATCCCAAGGTTGGGGACCCATGCACTAAACACTGTAATAGTCTGAAAGCAATTAAAGCATTTTAAAAATCAAAATACCATTTTAAATAAAATCAAATTTATAGTGAGCAATACAAAACATAAACTTACTAAAATAACCAAAACCTGATACAACATGCAAAGAATATGTTGTTCACTAGTGTCTGTTCCCATTTGCTACTTTAATAACAGAAACAAGAAGCAGAATTATCAAAGCAATACAGCTTTACACCTGTCTTCTTCAAGTCTGTGTCTTCCAGATGGCTACAACCACAGTTCACAACACCCATAACCATTTGGGAGTTATAATCTAAAATATATTGAAGTTACCAGGCTGCTGTACACCTCAGTTGCCATGTTCAAGATCAAAAGAATCATATGAAAAATGAAAATATGTTGCCACAATCCTGCCTCTTAAATTCTGTCCTTTTCTTTCATTCAAACATGGGATCACACTAATACATGTCATATGGCAAGTATTTGGTATTTCATGATTTGCATGCAAAATACAGAACTTCTCTACTTCTTTTTTCAGATACTCTTTGTTGAATGTTAAGAACTAATTTTGAAAATTACGACACACTACAAATTACATGTCCTCCTAAATTTCCTGTTTTTCCTGGTAAGTACAGGCTTTCCATGTTCTTTTTAAGAAATCAGGAACGATAACATTTCATGCCTTGTGTAATATATGCTATTAAGAATATGGTGAGATCCTTACTGTTTTGTAATGTGGTATCTAAACAACTCCTGGGGAATAATATGTCACTACAGTGCTATAAGAAAAGTTATTTTTCAGTTGGTCATAAGTCACACAAAATGTTCTTTTCTACTCTTGAATAAGCCATATTTAGCCCTGCTGAAGCCATTAATTTATTTAGGATTTGTATAAGGCCAATTGATTTCAATGGGTTTCTTCCCAGTGTGGCTACTTATTTTACTCAAAATACTTGTAAGGTATTTCATATTCAGCTATCATTTCACTTTCATTTTTCATATCTACTAAATACTGTTTAGGCTCATATTTAAAGCAGCTTTCATGAATGCATATTTTCTAACATTTAGCAAAAAATAATTTGTACTGGTGAAATACTGGTTCCCAAAATATTCTTTATCAAAGCTTGTTACATTTCGGATATGAGATTTATGAAGGCATGCAACTAGCAAGTGTATAGCCACTCATACAGGATGAAGCAGTTACTGTCTTACAGGCCAAAATAATTTACCATCCCAACAATAATAGCAAGTAGAAAATAAGAACAAGATCTGCTAAAGCAAAATTTATTTCCACTGTGCTTTACTTACAGTTCTAGTTCACTTTTTGTACTTCATAATCTGCCAACAGATGTATAAGAAATCAAATTTATGCTGTATACAGATAAATAGACTAGAGTTGTTAAAAGAAAAAGAAAGACCTTAAAATCTAGCCACCTTCTATATTGTTTAAATAATAATTGGTCCAGTTTTGAAACTGAAATCAAATACTGTATCAGTTTCATGCAGTCCCTATGTTTGGCAGCAAGTGGTTCTTCTCAGTTATTTATAGTTACAAATTGCTTCAACAAGACATTGGAGTAGTATTTCCAATTCATATACTTGGCAAGACAACTTTGCAAAATACCCTAAAGATGTACAAGTTTAAGATACAGTGTTTTAATGATTTGAAACTGAAAGGCTAGGCAGCCAGTTTAAACCGATTTCAGTAAATCATGGAGTACTAGGCTTTGTCTTTGTACAGAAATCTAAAAGAAAAGCCTCCACTGAAACATAAAGAAAATATTCTGTGTATTTTCTTCTTTGTTCAACCCCTCTGGGAATTAAGCAAAGAACAGAATATATTCAATAAATAACAGATTATGAAAAATAAATAGTATAGTTTCCTTATAGGACAATGGATATTCCAAAGTTGCATTATGACCTATTCATTTTATTACTAATACTGTGCATCAAATATTTCCTGAAACAGGTACAGAAATTAAAGTATCTTCAAATAAAATATTTAAACATACATTTATTTTAAAAACTTGACCAATTATTATTTAAACAATACAGAAGGTGGGTAGATTTTAAGGAATTTCCTTTTATTTTCTTTTAAAGGATGTAGACCAGCATTTCATGGCCAAGAATGAAAACAATGGTACTGACACAAAATATAACTATGAGTTAGCAATCAAGAGGAACCTTACAGTTGTCTGTCTTAACCAAGATTAATTGCATCAGAATACCTAAGTAAAAATAATTTAAAATGTAAACACAGGCAAAATAATCATATGATAGACCTTTTGTTCTGTAAGCCTATAAAAAGTATTTAGCACGACATGGCCACTTCTACACTTGCTAAGCTTAGCTGCTGAGGCCTTAATCAAATCACTCTCCCTTATTCAATTCACGCTACAGAAAATTAGCTGGGAGCTCACAGAAAGTCTTTAATGACAATCTCACAAGTGCATAATTATGACCACACACAGACACACACACACAGACACACACACACACACACAGACATCTTGGTATTTCTAGCATGAATCATTCAACTAATTAATGACCAAATATTGAAAACAATTCAACGCACATGATATGCTAATCTGTAAAGTTTATATAGGATGTCTATTTAATACCTCTTAAATATTTGAATAACTTTGTATTTTGTATTTTGCTTTCAAATACTTTTTAGAATTAATGTAAGCTGCCTTGAGTCTTTGTTTAGGAGAAAGGCAGGATAAAAATATTTAAATAAATAAATAAAATGTGTTCTCCCTAAACGTGCTTAATTTAGGATGTAACCATATTCTTAGAAAAATGCCTCACTGACCTCACTGTACCTTCTTGTTGAACAGACATGTATTGCGTGACATTAATTACTACATGTGCCTCCTTAGCATTTAGCATCACCACACATAAAATATTAAACATAATAGGTGGTAGCCTATCACCAGTGAGAAGTTTTTGCCACAATGGTGATGTCTCCCTGCAAGCAAAGCAATACATCAGTTATGATCTGCTTAGATTTTAAGTCCAATCTACACTATGTACTGATATTATACCATGTCACATGCAAGAACACAGAGCAAGATACCGTATCTAAATAAATCACAGCATGATAGAAAGCACATAAGAGTGCAGAGCAGAATTTTAATGCTGCTGAATAAACAAAGTTTTCTATTCAAAACTAGCTTGCTTGTTCAGCTGCAGTAAATATTTCTAAAAATCACTGAATCCATTATTCTCTCCTGTCCACAGGATGGATGTCCTTATTTTCAAGTATATTTTCATTACCATACCTTTCTGACAGTTTCAGGACATTTTAGCACGTACCACTTGGACTAATCAAACCCCTCCTCCCAGCATGTTTTGAAGTGTCTTATTCCACTTACAACAGCAATGCAATAATACTAAGCCCTGGGACAGCTGTTCTTAAATATTGTAGATAAACTATTTTCAGTTACATATAAATGACCACACTTGCTGACCTAGCAATATCATTTAAGATAAAGTCACCAAGTCAAACACTTTCCTACCAAGACTGAAATGAGATGATATGCTAAAGTTGCACACATTTAATTGCTGACTTGCAAAACAGTAACAAGAAAATCTGCACTGTTAATCTTACAATCTAAAATTATAAAACCAGAGGAGGCAGTGATTTATATTACTCTGAATCAAAGGCTGTTTTCCACCATGTTTCACAAAGTAGTGTAAATTTATATACATATTGGTTTAACCAGAATCAAAAAGCAGCAATATTAACTTTCCAAAGTCTTGGAAAACAGAAACCACTACTATGAATTGGTAAGAAAGCCCTACTTTTTGAAATAGGAGAAAAAAACTGTTTTTGCTATTATATATACAATTTTTGTATGCCAATATTTATCATTCAGTTTTTAAGCACCTTGGAGATAGTGTCACATAATCGTTTAATTCAGTGTACAGTCCTGAATTGGCAATCCACTGCAGCTGCCCCCTATATTATTGAAATAAACTTTTCATTGGGAGTTAACATTCTGTCCAACTAGTAGTTACTCTCTTACAAGTAAATTCACAGATGAAACCAATTTAAACTGCAAATTGGCTCTGCTTAGCAAGAAGATATTTTCTTGTTCCATGTGCTGAATGCAGATGATCTCAAAGCAGTTTTGGCCTAAAGAAAGCCTAAAACAACACTTCATCCCAAATATCAATACAAACATCTTAATACAAACATTCTATGAATTTAAAATAATGTCCTATTTCAGGCCTGTCCAACAGGTAGACCGGGGGCTACCAGTAGCCCGCGAAGGGTTCAAAAGTAGCCCTCCGGACATCAATAAAAAAAGTGAGGGGATAAGTTCTCTACCCCTCCCTCCCCCATCCCAAGGACCACCATTGCCCCAGCAAAGTTCTGGGTCAGTCCCCGGTTCCCCCCACTGGCCAGATGATCGGTCTTGTGACCAGCTGAGTCGCTGGTGCGGAGTGGAGGGAGGAGAGGGGAGGAGAGGGGCGAGAGGTGGGGTTGCAGGTGCGCCCATCTCCTTTGTGCAGTGACATCTCCCTTCTCTTTCCCCTCTGTACAATTCCCTCCATAACGGAGTAATTGATTTTCAATGCATTTCTATGGGAAACCGCTGCTCTACTTACAATTTCTTTACTTATGACCATGCGCTCATAAGTAAAGAAGAAATTGATAACATTCGTAAGTAGAGGTTTTAGTGTAGTAGCCCTCAGGCACTTTGGGCCAGAAAAAGTAGACCTTGGCCTGTTCAAAGTTGGACAGCCCTGCCCTATTTCAATCCATCATAACAATAATTTAAAGGATGGGCTTCAATCACACTTAGTCTTCCACAAAATGTGCTCGGGTTTGTAGCCTAAATTGAAAGAAACGTTGTTTGAAAGCAGACAATGGCTTTAGCTTGAAATAATTTGACAATCTGACAGCTAAATACTGTCCACTGAAATACACAAGAACCCAATTTTTAGTAATACACTTTGGATAATTCAGTAGCAAATTCTCAATTAATTTTAGAATTCATTGACAAACAGATGTTTGCCATATTGATTTGGATTTTAAAATTTAACTCCATGGGAAACTTCCACATATTACAGATAGTTCAGTAGCTTCCCAAGATGTTATATAATTTATATAATTTGCCAGTTTAATTTTATTTGGTATTGACTTATTAATTTTATATTATATATTGTAACTTTATATTAATTTGTATTTTTGTTTTTTGTTCTGCATTTCTGGATATTATTTTGTTTCTAACTTGTATGTTTCTATTGTCAACTACCCAGAGTAGCCTTTCGGCTAGATGGCACGGTATTTAAATCCAATAAATAAAATAAATGACTGTAGAGCAAAAATCCACATTCCAAGGGATTTTATACTTCTAGACACCTACCTTTGGATCCATCATGCTTTTTTACATACAGAAAGGCTCCCACTATTTTTGAAAGAGATCCAAAAGTAGCTGCCACTGGAACACGGAGAAGCAGTTTTTGCCTGCTTTCGTTGTAACCCACTTCATAGCCTTCCCAGACACCCTTCAATCATCTGGAGCAGCTTTTCATAAGGATTGTCTACCCTTTTCTATAAGAAACATCCTGTGCATACAGCTCTGCCAGTGAGGAGACTGGATACAAATTCTTAGTCCTAAAGAGTTCTAATTTCTAAATATAATAGTAGCCGTCTCATTCATTCTACAAGGGCTAGTTTGAAGTTCCATACAGAAATACTGCTGGACAGACATGTCATATGGTAGCGCTCCATCCAAAAACAACATTTCCAAAATCACATATTTAACAGTGTTCACATGGCTCTGAGTACCTACTCAGATTTCTGTTCCACTACTTCTGGCCTTTTAATTTCCAGACCAAGAGTGTAAATAACAGACTCTCAGCCATGGACCAGAGAATTGCTTGTGTGAATGAGACAGCTTAAATCTCTGCACAGCCAATGTTCACTGAAGGCCATGGGTAATCACTCTCTTTCACTCTGTAGCCCTGTATTGCTTTATCATCTGCATCCAGCACCTGGAGGGAGAAGAGACTTGTCTGCCAAGCAGAGCCAATTTGTAGTTTAAATTGTTTTCATGTGTGACATTAATTTAAGGCAAACTTCTGCCCAAGCTGTTGCTAAGTCTCACTAAAACATTTATACAAATAAAAGTCTTGTGAATAACTTTGAAAAGCTTCTGGGATACAATGATTTGTGACAGCCATAAGCTAAACCACTAAAAAAACATAATTGCAAGAAAGGCTCAGCATGAATTAGAACAAGGAGAAGGAGGCAAAGAGAAACAGGTAGGAAAATAAGGGCTGTAAGTACTTTAAATAGCAACCAAATTCATATCCAATTTTGATTTCTGCTGGGAAAATAATATATACCACACCATTATTAACTGGTTAAGAATTAACAAGCTGAAAGTGAATCTTCATATGACAGAAAAACTGATGACATTTGGGAATGTCACCTGAAAGAAAGATGGCAATCACACATCCCTGAAAACAGAGTTTCAGGATGCTCTATTAACATGTTTTAACGCTTCTACTAGATGACTAATTTTCTTGAAATCATAGGAAATGAGTGAAATGCCTGATAATTGGAGAAGGGCTAGTGTTGTCCCTATATTCAAAAAGGGCAAAAAGGAGGAACTTGGGAATGATAAGACCAGTCAGCCTGACATCAATCCCAGGGAAAATTCTGGAAAATATTATAAAGCAGTCACCATGCAATTACCTACAAAACAATTCAGTAATAACTAGAAGCCAACACTGATTTCAGAAAAAGAAATCATGCCAGACTAACCTGATCTCATTTTGTGACTGGGTAACTTTGCTGATAGACAGAGGGGATGCTGTAGATACAATACATCTTGATTTCAGCAAAGCTTTTGACAAACTGCCCATGATATTCTGATTAGCAAGCTAACTAGGTGTAGGCTCGATAGAATAATTGTTGGGGGGATGTACAGTTGGCATCAGAGGCTGATGATTAACGGCTTCTTCTCAAATTGGGAGGAGATAACAAGTGGGGTACCCAAGGATATCCAAATCCTAGGCTCAGTGCTCTTCAACATTTTTATTAATGACCTGGATCAGTGGGTGCAGGAAATTCTAATCAAATTTGTGGGTTATAAAAAATAGGGTGGAACAGCTGAAATACTGTACTCTGCAAGGCAGAAGAAAATCAAAATGATATAGATAAGTTTGAGAAATGAGCTGAAAACAGAATGAAATTCATCAGGGAGACGCCCAAAGCACTCCCCCTAAGGGGGGGGGGGAGCAAATACACAGTTACAAACTAGGGGATACCTGGCTCAGAAATACTATGAGCAAGATCTTAGAATCATTGTAGATCACAAGCTGAATATCAGCCTGTGGTGTGATATGGTTACAAAAAGGCAAATGCTCTTTTAGGCTGCGATAACAGATGTATAGTCTCCAAATCTGCAAGGTACTAGCTCCCCCTATTTAGCACTGATTAGGCCTCATCTTGAGTACTGTGTCCAGTTCTGACACTGTACTTCAAGAGAGAAGCTGACAAATTGGAACAAGTTCAGAGGAAGGCAAAGGATGACTGGGGGCTAGAAACCAAGTCCTATGAGGAATGGCTGAAACAACTATGCACGTTTTGCTTACAGAAAAGAAGACTGAGGGGAGATATGATAGTCTTTTGCAAATACTTGAAGTCTCTCATATAGATGAGGGGCAGGATATATGCTTTAAGTATGCTTTAAAGCAAAGAGAACAAGGAAGAAGCAGATCAGCTGCATGAAAAGGATGAAGAAATGCTAATGGATGACAGGGAGAAGGTAGAACTGATCAAATACCTGATGTCTTAGTGGTGACTATGTTGCAAGTAGAATAAAAGAGGGAATGAAGAGGCTTCTGCCGAAAATACAGAAAATGATAGCAAGGGAACACTTGACTGCTCTAAATAAATTCAAGTCTACAAGGTGAAATGAACTGCATCCAAGAATACTAAGACTTGTAAATGTTTCAGAGCCTCTGTCTATAATGTTTGGGGAATCTTGGAGAATAGACAGTATCCCTGAAGATTTATTTATTTATTTATTTATTTATTTATTTAAGAGTATTTTACCCCGCCTTTCTCCTTGAAAAAAGGACCCAAGGCAGCTTACAGCATGAAGATTGAAGGTGAGCAAACATTGCCCTCGCTTTGAAGGGGGGGGGGAGGAGCAAGACAACTAACAATGAGTGAAACTCAGACATCAATACAAGGAATGTTTCCAGGACATAACAATGGGCTGTAAGCATTAAGAAAACACACGTATTAGCTATAGCTAGTATGGGCTTCTCAAAAAGAGATCATGCCAGAATGAACTGATAGCAACAGTATGCCCAACTGGAGCTCCTGGACAGTGAACAAATCACCAAGAAGCCATTCCTTTAAAGCAGTTGTTCCCAACCTTGGGTTCTCAGATGTTCATGGACTAGAACTTGCTGAAATCCTGGCCAGCAAAGATAGTAGTAAAAGCTTATGGGAGTTTCAGTCCAATAATCTCTTGGGGCCCAAGGTTGGAAGCTACCTCCTACTTGTTGGGAAGGGTTTTTTACCTTGATCAGCAGTATTCAAAACCTCAGTTTAGCTCAAGCCATCTTCAAAGAAAAGATGTTCACTGGGAGCTGTCCTTGGTGCTGCACCATCTGGCTGCCCAGCTGACTCTCTAGACCTGCCTGAAGACAACATACCTGGAGGGGACTGAATCTTCATCTTCGACAAATAAAGCATTTACTCTGAACTACCTCTCCCTATTTCAACCATTTTCATAGTACACCCTTTTTGACAATTCAGAAATGTTGTGCAGTAGGAACATTGCTTAACTTCTATAGGTTTAAAGAGTTTGTCTCTGGGGCAGAGATTTTAATTCTATCAAACTCCAAGTCTTACTAATGCTTCTTCATGCAGATGTACTAGTATAGCATCACTTGAGTGGTGACAAATATCTCTACACTGACAGTAACAGAGTTCCTCCCTTCTCTGGTGTCTCTTAAATATGTAGAAATTGAATACTGAATTTTCCACATTCCAAGCCTTTATAGTTTCTTTTTATTATGATTCACTTGCAGATCCCAGGACACAGGGGCGGGGGGGGGGGGGACACTTCCTATTTGCATAGCATTTGCTGATCAAGGAAAACTCCATATCCCATGTGTTTATTATGGCTCTCTCCTGTATAATACTTCTTGTATTCTCTGATTTTGCAGAAAACTTTTGCAATAAAAAGATTTCATGATTTTCCTCTCTGATAGGGAAAGATTTCTTTTCTATGCCAATTTGATGGATTGCAAGGTGGAAACCAGCAGTAAAGCATTTGCCAGATTTTTGTCAACAAATGTATTTCTTTCTACTTTTTCCCAGAACTATCTCTGGGAATGTTTCTCCCACACAAACCATTTGTGCTGCTCTTTTGTGTATCCCCTTGATTTTGACAACATCCAGTTCGTTTTTAGGACATTTCCCAAAGCTGAAGCCTTTGTTCCTTTTCCCTCCAGTTCTCAGATGAGCTGTATAATCTGACTTGAGATTTCTACTTTATCCAAATCATAAAAATCTCACATCCACAGCTCCTCCTTCTCTGTATGAGAAATGGGCTCAAGCTCTGGAAGAAGAGAGGATATATTGCTATAGCTTTTCATCTAACCTCTTTGCAAAGACTTTTGGTTTAAATCCAGGCGATTCCACTCCCACATAATGAAATACTTTGCTATATGCTCAAAGGTACTACTGTGGTTCCTGTTGAATGATCACATTTCTTAGAGCTTCTGGCACTGCTTCTTCCATGGATCAAAATATTTATAGTGACACTCTCCAAAAGTTTTGACAAGAAACCAGTCTCCCTTGGGCCTTAACACTAAAACTACTTTTGTTTCAGCCCCCCTTTCTCTTCTGGATAGAGATAGAGATCAAACTGTGCACTCAGTGTTGATCTGGGAACTAAGCATGGGGAGTATGATGTTGGACCTGAACAGACACAGGGATATCCACATCTTAAATGATAATAAGGAAAGTCCTAAGTGAAATGATAGAAATGAAGGTACTAGACAAAAATGCTGCACCACAGGGTAGTACTCTAATTCTTAGGAAGGCACCTTCACTGTCTTTTGCCATTATGTTTAAAACTGTTATAAAGAAAATCACTGAAAAGGAAATAATGTCACATTATACTATTCCATTAAAGATCACAGCCAAGCAAATAAGGAGCTTGGTATGATATATTCTTGGACAAATTAGACTACACTCTATGTTAATTTTTCTCTCTTCATGAATTTGCTAGGCTCTCCCAGCAATGAAGCAAAACACTGACAGGAATCCTTTCAGTGTTCACAAAGGAACTACATACAGTAACTTGGTACACTAAACTCAGTTTAGTGCCAGTCGGCTGTCAGTTGCATGTGCCTATATGTTTATTTTGTACTCTTGTGATGGATTTATCTCACCTAAATTATTAGTTACATTTTACTTGGATGAAAAAAAATCCCATACCTGCTGATTAAATTATGAATTAAAACCTGGTGGTTGATCAACTACATATTCAACACTATATATGCAATGCATAGCATTCAATACCTTTGTGGGTTTTTTTCATTTCCTGACAGAGAAAAGTCACATTAGAGAAGAAAAGAAAAAGTACAGATCTGATGTTTTGGTACTGGTACTGATTTATTTACAAATCTCATAAGAAGTTAACGATGTGGTGAAAGGAAAGCAATACTTAAATCATATTCCAGACCTCTCATCAATGTTTGAGCAACAGAAACATGAATGATAGTCTTTCTTTGGGGTAAAAATATTCTTCGTTAAGATAAACAGTCTCAAAACCTCCTGTAAATATCAAACAACATGAAAACGCAATGTCTTCAAGCACATTCGGATTCTTTATCTTTCTTATGCAGGACTTCTTAATACACAAGAGATGCAGGGTATATTATTCCCAGGATCAGAAAAATGTATTTTATCAGTGGATGTTAAGACAACTCACATTTAACAGGTACAGCCAACACAGGGATCCTTCCCTGCAAAAATCAGTGGAATACACGATGCCAACTTTACTTCATCTTCCCCGCCAAATCTGTTCTTTTTTGAGCACCTGATAGCAGGAAAGGTGGTATTAAGCATACTAATCTTTTTAGATAGAGTTGATAAGTCAGGTGTTTACATTTAAAAATTCACTACACTGCAGGACAATGTACAATTTTCATTTCCCTTAAAAAGGGAAGTTTAAAGTGCAGCACAGTGCTAAACTCAGACATACATGGAGAGAAGCTAATATGACATAATATTATGCATAATATAATTGTTATATTATGCATAATATAACAAAAACAGTAAAAATAATGAATACACACACACATATATCATGCAAAGAGAGATGCTAACAGGAGCAGATACTGCACAGAAGATGGATAAAATACAGTTCAAAAACAACATAGTCACTGCTGAGAAATGCAATTACTTTCATAAGTTAAGAAACTAGCTCACTCTGAACCATTTCACCCTCCAGAGTTGTCACCTGGCATACAGTGACAAGCCATCCACTGCCAAAAGTTTATTTCTGCTTCTAAGTGTTCTACATCACTTCACTATCATATTACACCTTCCAAATTACTTTAACTCCCCACCCTCACAGCCTTTTTTGGATCATATGGTCTTGGTTATTATATAGAGAGTTTTTAAAGGTAGCTGTTCAACCTCTCCTGCTGGACCAGGACCCAGTAATCTGTAATGTTAATCCTGGAATCTGTAATCGGGGTCAAGGTCAGTATAGCACAAAGAAACCAAGTATCAAGCACTCTGTATTAAACAGCACACAAACATTCACAAGCTAAGCAAGCATCATTTCCTATGCAAAAGAAGCAGGGGAACCGTGTCTTAGTTTCAGCAGGTCTTGTTCTTGAAACTGAATAGTGAATGCAAATATACTCCTAAACTGTCAGGAGCATAGGTGGGTTTCTTATAGCAGTGAGGTGGGGGGCAGAGCACTGTAGCATTCTGAAGACTAGAAAATTTATTTTGACGTAAGCTTCTGTGAACTTGACTCATATACATTATGTGTCACCCTCAATTGGCAGCAACATGCAAAATGTATGGTATGTTGTGTATGTCACTGTCCTTATAGCATAGTGTTAGCAAACCTATGGCATAGGTGCCAAAGGTTGCAATCAGAGCCCTTTCTGTGGGTATCCAACATCGCTCTTTTACAGCCACCTGTATTAAGGTTAAATTGCTGTATTGGCACTTGGTGAAAAATTAGTGGGTTTTGAATCACAGTTTGGGCACTCGGTCTCTAAAAGGTTCACTATCACTGTTATAGCACCTTATCTCTATTTTGCTAAAAACAGGCCTTCAATCTCTCCAGAAGAGGTTTTTCCATTTATTGCACTGTTCTGAATAATAGTGCCAGGCAGAACAGATTGTGTGAAAACCATATATCAGTGTAGGTGAACCTATAGCACAGGTGCCAAAGGTGGCATTCGGAGCACTTTCTGTGGGCACCCGACATCACCCCTTCACAGTCACCTGCATTCAGGTTAAATTGCTGTATTGGCACTTTGCAAAAAATCAGTAAGTTTTGAATCGCAGTTTGGGCACACGGTCTCTAAAAGGTCCAACATCGCTGCCATACACAGTCAGCATGGACACCCTTGCAGGTATGCACAGATTTACTTGCAGAAATATATGTAGAGTCTGATGAAAAACAGGAGAAAATGGCCATTGGATTGCAAAGGAGGAAGGCAGCAGCAGCTCGTTTGGGAGGGGGAATAGGAATAATTTGGGAAGGAAACATCATTTCCACAAATGATAGAATAATGACTCTCTCTCTCTCTCTCTCTTGCATTCCGAAGGGCTCCTTTTTAAACCACACGCGCTTCACAGGCCGGCAAAAAAAAAGTTGCAGTGGCCCAGCCCGTCCTCCGCCAGGCAGCAACCGTCTCCGAGTAACGAGTAACGTCGGAGAACGGCAGGAAAGGAACTCCATTCAAACAGCCCGCTCGCTTGCTAGCCTCAGGAAACGAACCCACCACATTTTTTTTAAAAAAAATCTAAAACAATTAATAATAATAATAATAAAATCCCCCTTACCCACGGCCGTCGCTTCACTCGCCTCACAGGGAGCGGAAACGGACAGGGTGCGCGGCACGCATGCGCGCCGGGCCTCGGCTGGGAAGGAGGAGGAGGAGGAGGAGGGGCGAGGCGTGCTTGCGTAACGCGTACGGGTTGCGTCACGCCCGACTCCGGCCATTCGGGGGAGGGAGGCGGAGTCCTAGGCGGAAGGAACGTTGGAAGACAGGTGTGTGCCTTCTGCCGCGGGTAACCCGAGGAAGTTGGGGGGGGGGGGAGTAGGGAGGGCGCGCTTCAGTGGAGTGACGTTTCGGGTCTGCGGGGCCGGGATGGGTCCGGGTATCGGTGGCCGGTGCGTGCGTGGTCTTATTATTATTATTATTATTATTATTATTATTATTATTATTATTATTATTATTATTATTATTATTATTATTAT